>CP092871.1:52447622-52594374 GCA_030710605.1 Cordylochernes scorpioides
GCTAAGTTGGAGTTTAGCTTTCTGCGCGATTGTAAGTATGAAATCTATTGTAGCCAAATGTATTTGGCCTGCAAGTCGAGACTAGTGTTTGCGAGAGCAACGTCAAATGTACGGCTTGCAAAATTGAAATATACTATTGAACTTGAAGTTATGAGGTGGAGACAAATGCGAATCTCTTTCTTCAGAACAGGGGCGCTCGTTGTAAGATGGTTGTCTCCCATCACCGCTGTCATGTTTTTCAACTCCATATTGTAATTCTATATATAGAAAATTGGATAAAATATATATATATATATTTATTTTATGATATCTTCGAGAGAGATAACTATGTTATTGAACTTTTAATATCTTCTTATATTTAAAAGTCAATGTCTGTTGTCTGTTTCGCGATAAACTCAAAAACTACTGATCCAATTGGTACCAAATTTTGCATGTCGCTTTTTATCAACCTGATGATATTTTTCGGCTACATATTGATTAGTATTTTTGGCTATTTATTTATTTTTTTTCAATTGAAAAACTTTTTTTTTTTACGCGAGTAAAGACGAGGCGAAGTAACAACACCAGGCCAATTAAGCGAGCAGTGAGCGTTCTGCATTTTTTTCAAGTTCCTCGCGTACTTTTTTTAAAAGATCTTTTTATATGAGTTTTACTTTTTTTTTACAAAAATATTGAGTATTGAGAGAGAAATTTATATAACTAACTAAGTTACGGTAAGTGCACATAATGTAATAAAAAAAAAACTTTACAAAATTAGAGTTACTGTATTTAAATAATGGCTTTAGTATTTTTATTAATTTTTGTTCTGGCCTTTGTTTTTTTAATCTCTTAAAAAATCGTTTAAAATACAGTCGCAGTTATTAGCAAACCCATATGTTTGCCCAATTTCCATGTGCTCTTTTATTTTTTACAGAAAAATATTTACATGCCAGTATTTTGGATTAATTTTTTTATAAACCTATTTTTTCTTATTATTACTGAGAAGATGGACATTGCAGTCAAGATTCATCGCAGTCACTAACTCAACTCAGGTAATTTCAAGGGTTAATGCGCTGGGGCGGGTACCTCGGGCGTTGGGTGGAAAAGCTGCCATCTATTCGAACTATATTGATTTTGAAACCAACTAAATGGATTTCAAAAATAAATAAATTAAATACCTAAACACTAATATAATACAATTTTTGCTAACACACACACTTTTTGCCTGTGGTTTATGTGTTACTTCTGTATTGCTATTTTACGGCACTTCTACTATTTATTATTGATGTACTTTTAGCATGAAGGAAATTGCACTAGGGGGAATTCTCGGGCGAAGCCGGGTCATTCGTCTAGTATTTTATATAACTTAATAATATAATACGTTTTTTTTGAATGAAATATTTAAATTAATAGATATTATAAAAGGCGTGAGGGATTGGTGGAGGAGTGGTATAAACCTTCAATTTTCCAAAGCCTCGACCCGGGATAGAATCCCGCATTGTGCACTCTTTTTCTGAAAAAAAAAAAGGCTTAAATTGCCCCCGATTCTTGCAAAAGTCCAATTCCACTAGCTAGTGAGATTAACCAAATAGGGCAAATGTAAGTGCAAAGGTCGACCTGATTTCTACATCTGTAGACATGTGGTGCACTTACAGTCGCTTACTACCCACCATAAATGGGTTAAATACCACCATCACCATTAAAAAGTGTCCATTTATATATTATTTGAAGTCTAACGAATCTCATATATTTACGTCCTTGTTTATTGTGCTTGATATAAAAATAATTTAATGTTGAAAAAATTAAATTTGTAATATTTTATTTTTTACATCTTAAAAAAGAAAAAATATATATACAAAATTCGATCGATAAATAATTAAATAAATAAAGATATTTATAAAGTATTTAATGTTTCAAAATGGCGCCCAACAAAAACTCCATTCCTCCAGAGAGGAGTTAAATTCCATTCAGTCGACTGATATTGTCACTTGAAGGAAATAATCAAGGATCAATTTCATCGTCTGGAGTTTATTTAATTGGATGGTTTCTTGACATTCTATTGGCGTCTGCTTCTACCCGACAGATTTTTAACGACACTTACACTTATAGTTTTGTTATTTGAGAAATAATAGATAGCAATCACTCTTATGCGTTATTTTTTTATGACTACAAAATATATTTCCATATATACCTTTTCGAATTTTATACCATTTTGATTTTAATAAGGATTTCTTTGATTTCAATATTTAAAGATAATTTATTTTTTCATATAGAGAGAACAGTTTGAGATATCTCAAAATTTCTAACAATTATTTATATTGAAGAAGGAATCAAAGTTTATATAGAGATAGAAACATAATAGAATCCTAAAGTTTACTAGCGCACACAATATTTAGAATTTTTATTAAAGTATTATATATTGATACCTCCTATAATCTGTGACAATTTAAATCCATTTTATTCCGTTAAGATATTAGCGCGCACAGCAAGAGGCTACATATTTATTTTCAAATAAAGTAAGTAGATATGTTCGATATTAAGTGTTACGGAATATCAGATCAGTTGCGTTCGTGATCCCGTGTCCGGAGTATTATATTTATAACTAGCGGATGTACCCGGCTTCGCCCGGGTTTTACCCGAGAAAAGGTTTGTCTAACGAATCTCTCGATAAAGTGAACATTTTTTCCCGGTCCCTTGGAAAATACTCGATATGTTGAATAAAATCAATATTAATTGGTTCCCTCGGTAATTGGAAGTTAGAGGAATATTATCTTGCCTTGGAATTTTATCATTATTCTTGTATGGATGTACCCGGCTTCGCCCTGGTTTTACCCGAGTAAAGGTTTGTCTAACGAATCTCTCGATGAAGTGAACATTTTTTCCCGGTTCCTTGAAAAACACTCGATAAGTTGAATAAAATCAATATTAATTGGTTCCCTCGGTAATTGGAAGTTAAAGGAATAGTATCTTGCCTAACGTTCCGTCGGCGGTTTCATGTTCAAGTCTTACGCGCAGTCTCTTGGGATTAAAGGATTTGCTTCAAGCGAGGGATGGCTCTCAAATTAAAAAATAAAAATAAAAAAAACACGGGATATCATTTAAAAAATATGCGGAGAGAGCGCCAGCTTGGATATTTCCATTTGTTCGCAAAGGATTGACGACCTAAACCAACTTTTGAAAGGCTATGACCTATGGTTATCGTCTGATTTCTACTAATTCAAAAATAAATAGAGGTTCGTATCAAGCAGATTCAAAGGGAAAACAGGAAACCTTTATCAAGTTGGTATGCTTACAGGACGAAACTATGCAAAAGCTTCTATATAAGTTATTTAATTTTTAGTATCGCATTTATATTTATTCGAATTTTATATTTAAACGATACTCATTATTTCTTTTGATTTTTATATATCGTATATATCGTCTTGCACAATTATTTAAACCTTTTTTAAAATAAAGTACAATACTTAAAATAAAATATGTTTCTAATACAATCTAAAATTAGAAAATAAACTTTTAAATAGGTAACCTCATGGAGATAGCCATTATAAAGCACTAATATTTGAATTAGTTTTACTTAATATATTAGCCCTGAAATACCCAAGGTCATCAGGCGTGGAGCAGACTTCCTGCCTAAGCCTATCTCCATCGCAATGGTGGCGCTGCTTGCGAGTTAAATCTACAAATCTACAAATAACTCTAAGGATATTCAAGATATTCAGAAATTATTTTCAGAAACCTTCCCAGTACTATACTAAATAACTTCCCAAAGTTTCATGGCGTTCCAATGAGTGGTTTGGTCACGCATAAAGGACACACACACATACATTCATTTATATATATTAAAAATAAAGAAGGCATCTCCTGACCACGAGCACATGTGCTTTTTAGATGGCAGAGCGCCATCTAGTGGAGCAAAAATAAACTAAACGTTTATTTTGCTTGCTCCGAAATATTTGGCCAACCCAATTTCTTGATAAATCAAGAAAAGCCATCCACGAACGCGTTTCGCGCTGTTGGCGCTCGTCAGCGTGGAGAAGGCTGTAACCACTGCGACCAAATGACCCGGCTTCGCTCGATAAACTTCCTAAGTGAAAATTACCCTAACAATTTACTGTATTAAGCAGAATATATTTTATCAAATATTTTTATTATCAGCGCAATAATGGTAGTAGTGGCGATATAATTATTAGTTAATATAATAAAGAATAATTTTGAGACAATAACGCGCCATCTATATTGTAGTGATTCTACATGCTTATTTATTCCCTTTTTAAAGAAAAAAATGCAGTAAATATGTATATTTTACAATAGAGAGAGAAAATAAAAATATGTAAATATAAATTAATAGATAAAAGGTGTTGGTGTGTCCTGGAGTGGTTGAATTTGTTAAAATTAAAGGTTATCTTTTATGGTGACTAAGATTTGAGGCAACCAAAATAGTAGAAAACACGAAATATATATAAGAAATAAAACTATTAAGCATGTTATCTTATTTTACAAATGAAACAAACTTCCAACTGTCCTTTTTGCAATGAAAAATATTGGGAGGGGCGTGGCTCTCACCTGAGATATCTCAGGGGTTACTCTAAAAATATATTTTCATTTCCATAAAGACGGGAAAATTTATCTTATTTAAAAATAATATTTTTTTGTGCTTGTGTGTGTGATAGTTTTATTTCTTTGCGGAAGAGCATTGCGCGATGCAAATATTCACATTATGATATCGCGTTTCATCGCACTAAGAGGATTTTAGAAGATTTGAAAAATAAATATTTTGTTTAATAGTTTTATTAAGCATATAATTTAGGTATAATAGCGTATAGTGTGATAAAAGATAATATTTAAATTAACCGCTCAATTTAAATAATATAAAAAAATAACAGCAGTTATTTAAAATAGATGAAAATGACGGAAGGAATTTTATAATAGACTAGCGGACCCGGCCACGCCCTGCTGTGGCTAAATTGTAATATGTTAAATTAACATTATACTAAACTATTCAGTACAGTAAAGTCAATATTCACTTATAAAGATAAAAATGTTTTAGCAGATCTAAAGCCCTACGGGATTGAGAATGGAACGTTACGCTAAAATTTGAAAGTGAATTTTATATATATAGATAATATAGCCTTTCATTATAATCATTGATTATAATCACTGCATTAATATTGTTACATCATGATTAATGGCGTATTTCTTATATTAGTTTTTAATATATTTGAAATTTAAATTATATATTTATTTATTTTTATATAAAATATTCTATGATATTTATTTAAAACAGATTATTAATTTATCATCATTTGTATTTAGGTACACTGTGACTTCACTGCTCTCTTTGATGTGAGAAAATAAATAAAGGATTCTGGTGGCTACTTAAAGAAGACTTATCTCGTTATTCCCTTTTATAAATTTGTAGGATGGTTGAAACACGCTCTGGTAAGATGCAAGACCCAGCACAGGAGAGAATCCAGGCTGAAGAGTCTGCCAAGCCGCAACCTGGTGCAACAATTGGTAGAGATGCTAGTTCCGACCCAGTTGTCCTGAATCCCAACATCGACATCCCCAAGTATGATGGAACGGAAGACCCTCGCCCATGGATTGAATCTCTTGAAGAAATTGGCTTCTTGTACCATTGGGCAGACTACATTATCTCTCGTTATGCCGCCATGAACATGACGGGAAGCGCTAAAACCTGGTTGAATTTACACAAAGCTAGTTTCACGAGCTGGGAAAATATTAAAATCCGCCTCATTCAGGATTTTTCTTTGGACGCGAATAAAGAAGAACTTAGAATGAAGCTCAACAGAATGCAACACTGGAATGAACCAGCAATCAGGTTCGCGGAAGACATTCTAGTGTTGTGCAACAAGGTTGACCCCGCAATGGAAGAAGAAACAAAAATTGAACATGTTATTGGAGGACTGAAAAAAGAGTACTCATTCGCGCTCTACCTGAACCCTCCTAAAACGACCGATGACCTTCTTGTCGTGTGCAAGAAAATGGATTATTTTGAAAAGAAGTATCGGGAACGTGTGGAGAAATCCAGAAACCTATATAACGGTCCACGCTATTCTAGACCCCAACAACAATCGAGGTACGTGCCGCCGACTGCCGCACGAAACTACCAGACCACTTCCAGGCCCCAAGCCCCTGTTTCCAATAATTACAAGAACGACTCCCCTCCTACTCCCAGACAGTATCGAAACAACTTTCCCCAGCCCTCTACCCCTAGACGTCCTTATAATCCTAACTTTGTGCCGAAACCAAACCTTCAGAGAAACACTTACAATAAAAGCCAAGAAGTGAGCAAAAATAGGACGGAAGATGGAAGACCAATCTGCTTTAAATGTAACAAGCCAGGGCACGTGGCCCGTTATTGTAGGGTCAAGTTTATAAGAATCCTAGAAGAGGATCCAGCAGATACCCAAGAGAAGGTCGAAGAAAAATGCCAAATGAATGAAATATCAGAGAAATCAGGACCTCGGCTTTATGCTGATGTATGTCATAGCACACAGACAAATATTCCTACCCGGAATAGATATTCCGTGTTGGAAGATTTAAACTAAGCGTCGCGCCTGAATCTGTCAATCAAAGCAAGTCGACCATAAACGGAATCAAGAAGTTGGACCCTAAATACAAATTAAAAATTAATGTGGACAAGATAGGGACTTTTGAAGCTTTGGTTGATACAGGTGCTGACCTCTCAGTGGTCGACCTCAGAACGGCCCTCGATACAGGCCATGGTATAAGTAAACTCGCAAAAATTTGTGCAGGACCCGATGGAAAAAAATTGAACATGGTAGGAAGTATATTTTTAAATATAAAAATTGATGACGAAACATTATCACACAACTTTGTGATATTGAAAACGCATTTACGGACATTAATTCTTGGGAGAGATTTCCTTAAGAAAATGAACGCAAAAATAGATTGTAAGCAAGAAACTATAAAATATGATTTGACGAATAATCATGACGAAATCAATTTTGAAATGTTGAAAATAAAGAGTGCCAAGGATTCCATTGTACCGGAATGTTCCATGAAATTGATCAAGGCATCGGTAGAAACAGAGGATGGAGAATATATTATCGAGGAGAGCAGCAAAATGTTTCAAACAAATGGACTTCGTCTAGCAAGAAGCTTGATCAATGTTATAAATAGGGAAACACACATCTGGATAACTAATCCGTATCCTCGACCGTTAAAAAATATAAAAAAAACCAAACATTGGCTTTTGGAAGTAGTCCAGCGAAAATAAATGTGAGTCGAGAAAGAGAGGTAGAAAAGAACGAAGAACCTAGATTCCAAATAAACGAAAATCTTTCACCAAAGGAACAGAAGGAGTTAAAACAAGTTTTAGAAAGGTATGGAGATCTTTTTTCATCGAGATTAGGGAGAACCAATTTGGCAAAACATCGGATAGACACAGAAGACGCGAAGCCAATTAAACACAAGCCTTACCGGGTAAGTGCTAAAGAACGAGATATTATAAAAGAGCAAATTGACGAGATGCTTACAGAAGGCATAATTAGGCCATCTTCTAGCCCCTGGTCTTTTCCAGTAATATTGGTCAAGAAGCGAGATGGTAAATACAGATTTTGTGTGGACTACAGAAAACTGAATAATGTGACAGTAAAAGATGTCTATCCGATCCCTAGAATAGACGAAGTTATGGATACTCTCCAAGGATCTACACACTTCTCAGCAATAGACCTCAGATCTGGATATTGGCAAGTTGAAGTCGAAGAAAGAGACAAAGAGAAAACAGCTTTCACTACAGCGCATGGATTATATGAATTCAACGTGATGCCTTTTGGACTTTGTAACGCGCCTGCTACCTTTGAGAGAAATATGGAGAATATGCTTGGAAATCTGAGATGGCAAATTTGTTTGTGTTATCTGGATGATGTTATCATATATAGCCCGGATTTTCCAACGCACCTCAAAAGACTTGAAGCTGTTTTTAGATGTTTTCGTGAATCTAATTTAAGGTTAAACGACAAAAAATGCCGATTTGCTTTTGAAGAATTGGAGATTCTCGGCTATATAACGAGCAAACATGGTATAAAACCCGCGGAACATAACATCAAAGCTGTCAGAAATTTTCCTCGGCCCAAAAAGGTCAAAGAAGTACAATCCTTTTTGGGAATGTGTTCATATTATAGAAAATTTATCAAAGACTTTTCAAAAATTGCTGACCCTTTGACCAACCTTATAAAAAAAAGTGTATCATTTACCTGGACAGAAAGACAAGAGGAAGCGTTTCAAACCCTAAAAACAGCACTATTAAGTCCACCAATTTTAGGTCACTTCAATCCAAATGCACCTACTTATGTTCATACTGATGCGTCCAACATCGGCATAGGTGCAACACTTGTCCAAGACATCGGTGGTGAAGAGAAGGTGATCTCATATTTGAGTCGTACCCTAAGTAAAGCGGAGCAAAATTATTCAACCACTGAAAAAGAATGTCTGGCCGTTGTCTGGTCAATGTCAAAATTACGACCCTACCTTTATGGAAGACACTTTAAAATAGTAACAGACCATCACGCCTTATGCTGGCTCAAAAACTTGAAGGATCCAACAGGTCGATTGGCAAGATGGGCATTGAAAATTCAAGAAAATGACTTCGATATAATACATAAATCGGGAAAGAAGCATCTGGACGCCGATGGCTTATCTAGGGGACCCTTACCAGAAACTGATTGGGATGAGGATTTTGAAAGGCTATTTTTAAATCAAATAACAGACGAAGAGGATAAATTTATCGAAAGTGTTAAGAAAAACCTTAATGGAAGCAGGCGATCAATTGCGCAAAACTTTAAAGAAGAAGATGGATGCCTCTTTAAGAAAAATCCGAACCCTGAAGGCAGGGCGTGGTTGCTTGTGGTTCCAGAGAATAAAAAGAGAGAAATTATGAAAGAATATCACAATCATATGTCGAATGGCCATCTGGGCGTCGCCAGAACCATGTACCGAATAAAGAGTAAATACTTTTGGCCATCCATGCTAAAGGATGTCTCAGAATTCGTTAAGACGTGTCACCTTTGCCAAAGTAGGAAAGGCTCAAACCAATTACCTTCTGGACTACTACAGCCCATCCCCCCAGCCAACTTTCCTTTCGAAAGAATTGGAATTGACTTTGTTGGTCCACTACCATCTACGAAAAACAGGAAAAAATGGATAATCGTGCTGACGGACTACTACACTAGATATGCAGAAACAAGAGCAGTCTCGGAAGCAACAGTGAAAGAAGTTTCTAAATTTCTAGTAGAGGATATTTTTCTTCGGCACGGAGCCCCACAATATCTTATTAGTGACAGAGGCTCTCAATTTACCAGTAATTTAATGAAAGAGGTGATGAAAACGTGCAAGATTAAACATTGCTTCACAACGAGCTATCATCCCCAGACTAATGGATTGACAGAGCGGTTAAATAGAACATTGATCAATATGCTCAGTATGTATGTGAACACTGATCAGAAAAATTGGGACGAAATACTCCCATTCATCACTCACGCTTACAATACTACAATTCAGGAAACCACAGGATATTCTCCCTTTTTCCTGATGTTTGGAAGAGAACCCACGTCTCTTTTGGACGACAGGAATATCTCGGTGGACATTGACAAAGATGATTATGATCAATACATAAAACATCACTTAGACAAAATAAACAGAACAAGAAAATTAGTTATTAACAACACAATAAAGACTCAAGAAAGAATGAAAAAGAACTATGACAAGAAACACATGGAAAGAAGCTATGAACCAGGAGAATTAGTAGCAGTTTGGACACCAATTAGGAAAATAGGAAAGTGTGAGAAACTACTGAGAAAATATTTTGGCCCATATAGAATATTAAAGAAGCTGTCCAACGTAAATTACTTAATTGAACCAAAAGATAATCCTGGCCAAGACCCATTGATTGTCCATGTCTCAAGAATCAAACCCTATTTTGAAAGAATTGATGAGGTCAATCACGAGGACGTGACGACCTCTGGAGAGGGGGAAGTGTTACATCATGATTAATGGCGTATTTCTTATATTAGTTTTAATATATTTGAAATTTAAATTATATATTTATTTATTTTTATATAAAATATTCTATGATATTTATTTAAAACAGATTATTAATTTATCATCATTTGTATTTAGGTACACTGTGACTTCACTGCTCTCTTTGATGTGAGAAAATAAATAAAGGATTCTGGTGGCTACTTAAAGAAGACTTATCTCGTTATTCCCTTTTATAAATTTGTAGGATGGTTGAAACACGCTCTGGTAAGATGCAAGACCCAGCACAGGAGAGAATCCAGGCTGAAGAGTCTGCCAAGCCGCAACCTGGTGCAACAATATATGTCAGTGAACTCGTTTATATGTATTGTTTTTGTTTTCGAGATATTCTAATAGAACGTTCTCACATTTTCTGTAAAATATCTATATATGCACAAACACAGAATATAATCACTACGTCTTAAATTCGCTATATTTATTGCTATAAATATTATTCTAAAATAATTCGCCAGAAATCGTCCTGATAGTATACTACACAGCGAACCCGGCCACGCGTTGCAGTGGCTAAATTGTAATATGTTGAATTAACATTATACTAAACTATTCAGTACAGTAAAGTTAATATTCACTAATAAAGATAAAAATGTTTTAGCCGATCTAAAGCCCAACGGGATTGAGAATGGAACGTTACGTTAAAATTTGAAGGTGATTTATATATATATAGACAATATAGCCCTTCATTGTAAGCATTGATTATAATCACTGCATTAATAAATGTCAGTCTTCCCAGTATTCTTTTACCTATGTATGGAAATTTTGGTTTGAAATAGTGAACTACTGCGAATTTGTAGACGAATGACCCGGGCAACGCCCGGGTTTACACGATTAAATGTATATTACATATGGAAGATGGACGTAGTTCCCGGAGGGCACCCGCGAGGTCACTCTGTCCCCGCGCAACTGTCCAACCGGGAGCGCCCCGCGCCGTCAAAATCGTCACGCGTTCTAGAGGGCGCTGCTCGGCCGTCAGCCGGGAGATCTCATTTACTCGGTGGGGGGGTCGTCGCGCGCCGCCATCCCCCGTCTGCCGCGAGAGGGGCGCAGATTGCGAGTGAATTTACGTTTTATTGTAAATAGAAATGCAACGAAAGGTTATTTCTAAAGAGTAATTAGCCATAAACCATCCCTGTAGTATACTAAACATCTTCCCAAAGTTTCATCACGATTGGTTGAGCGATGTAGAAGATTATCACTCACGGACGGACTCACGGACGGACCAACGGACCAACCAACAAACATCCATTTTTATATATATAGATTTGATTAACCTCGACGCATGCACGGTGGAATATGTGGCCACTGGACATGGAACCTGGATGTTTTGTTCTGTGCTGCTTGGAAAATAGGAGTTCCATCTATACTTCCTTCCTGCGGTCAATCGGTATAAGACCGGTGGTCTTAATAAAGCTGTATGAGTGTGTATTAGATTTAATTTTGCTAAATGATAATTTTTTATAAGAATGAAAAGCACCTTAAAACTTATTCCCGACTTCTTTTTACTATGGCATTGTGTTCCGAAAGATGCCTGCATACAAATACAAGACTTAAACGGCTCCGTCTTTTTTTGCGTTTGAAAAAGGAAATATACAAATTTGTCCTTAAAGAACAACTTTGCATATTCAAAGATCGAAACTATGACAGTAATTCCTTTCCATCCTATTTTTGTATCGTTTCAAAATTTCATCCGGAAAGGTAATATTTTTTTACAGAACGAACTGCTCATGGAGGCGCGCAGGAGGGGAAAATGAAGACGGATAAGAGAGCAGCACTAGAGATACAGCCCTGCCAAAGCCCACTGCGCATTACGAAAGGAGGAGGTTCAGATTTCACCGACCTTGATGTTAGCATCGGCCTCCGCGTATATAGAGAAGATGGAGCCATTCCACGAAGGGCGGAGTCAGGCCATTGGAGCGCAGCAAGGAGGCCAGGAAATCTCGGTCCATGTTGTCAAAGACGGACTGCAAGTCGGCGAAGATGACTGCCAACAGCGACATGTTCTTAAGGACCAGGGCCACTTCGTCAGACATCCACGTCAGACGCTAACGAAGAGCGCCGCTGATGAATCTTTAGTACGGCTAGGTAGAGTTATGAGCTGGTAACCTTTTAGGCCTGTACCACCGTGCAATTTAGGGACGAGTCCAAGAGGTTTCTCTTCGAGGATTCCAACAGAGACCCGCGTGACTTGAATTCGACGATGATATGATGTCCGTAGACCTTGAAAAGCTCGCAGGGCACGCTATTCCAACCAGACGTTTTCCATTGCGGCAAGCGAAGGATATCATATTCCATCTCACTCAATGATATATCTTCTCGATAAAGCGAATCTCTGTCCTCCAAAATGATGCTCTCCGTAACTCCATAGGAACCCAGCGATGCTCTCCATATCTCCCTAGAAATTCAGAGATTCCCTTCAGCTGCAGGCAGCACTTTCGAAACGTTCTCTAACAGTTCATCCTAAATGAGAGAGTTCTCGAGACTCACGTGGTGCCAGACGACGGTGACTTTTCGTGCTACGTTCTCGGCGATACCGGATCATCTGAGAGTCGATGATAGCATTGCGCTGAGGCCGAAGCTTCGAAAATGTCGTCGGTCCTGAGCGAAATATTCGGACGCAAAAGGCACGCCCAAGCTCTAGCAGCGATGGGTAGTCGGCGTCTATGGTATCAACCTCAAGACTGGAACGGCTTGCCCTAGCGCCGTGATATTTGTTTTAAACACGGGGGATGGAGAAGAATTTGATGTCTTCGACCAGGTCCTGCTTCAGTTTTCCACATTTTTTGGAATATATTTCTACAAGTTATGTATATTGTCTTCAGTGAAGCTTTTCCAAGAAGTGTCTCGACTCCCTCGACGTCTAGCGCTAATGATAGAAGCGAGGAGATGGTTGAGGTAGATCATGAAGTGAATCCTCCAATTGGAGAAGGTGACACAGTATCCGAGCAGTGGTATTTGAGGTTTCAGTAATGGGTGACGATCCGGAGATCCTTGACTGTTTAATGAGACGAAAGGTTCAGGAAGCCTTTTTCCTGATTACGAAATTGGCAATCCTCATTGACCGGTGCGTGGCATCGAAAAGGTGATAGTCTCGACGAGGGCGTTCCAGTTCAGGACCTATGCAAAGGATTCCACGAATCCAGTCCTGTGTAGCTCGACTCCTCTGCGATTTTGAAGTCGCCTAGATGCATGATTGTTTCTTCAGCGATTATATACAGTTAAAGATACCATTCTTTAGAAATGTGGGACAGTTGATGACGCTGGTGTCGAGACCCCACGAGAGTGATAACGATATTGACTGGTAGCAGGAAATGGTGCTATACGATGATGACTCCTCACGCGAGGATGACGGCGAGGCCGGATCCCTTGGGAGTCGACGTGGTCGCGAGGCCGTTTTTAGGCCAGCACGTTCATATCTTGAACGAACGCGACATCGACTGCCTGCTACCTTAAGAAGCAGCACATATTCAAAAACTTAGCGCGAAGGGGTAGCTGCGCAGATTAAGCCATGACATGCGACAACTCGTGACGTCCTTCTAACTGCTGAGCTCTGATGATGGTGAGCGGCTTGTAGAGTGGGACAGTTTTTTTCCTCTACACACACACACACACGGGGGTGGGGTGGTAATCTTCCAGATGAGTTCGATCAGACTGGCCAGCTTCTCGGGATTCAGGCAGGGATCAGTTTCTTCATAGGACCATTGTGGGGGTTGACTGGACAACCTTTTTCTCTCTCTATGCCCGCTGCCTCGTTGTCGTTTAATAAGTGGCAGGGAGAATCTCAAGGACTACTTTCAGCTGCTCAAGTGCTAAATATTTTCCCCGGTGTTTCTTTCTCTTGAGAGCATTCCTCTTAAACTCTTGAAGAGAGTGTAGGGATAGGATGGAAACTGAGGCCTTAGTCTGGCTTACCTTTCTAGGGTAGGTTTTTTGCCGCCGGTGATATTGCGGCATCTATGACATGTGTTTTATTGGCGGAATGTGACGCCTCGGGAGAAGAAATATTTATAGAAGAGATTACTTTGTAAGCCAAATTATTTCGGTGGATTTACGGCAGTGCCTATAGAGGAAGCGTTTGGTGAGCGCTGGGCCTGCCGAGATGTAGGAGGACGAGTAAGGTTCTCCTCCCTGTCTCTCCTGAGACAGCAGGTTTGCCGATGTTCTTAGTGATGGATCATTTTGAAATTAACGCCGTTAGTTATGTAGGCGGGCATTGTTTCTTTCTTTGACTTTATGCTCAATTTTCCAGAGGCTTGATGCCTTAATTCGTGAATAATAAGGTCTCCCAGTCACCCCTGGTCCAAAGGCAGCCCTCGCACTTTATTACCTCGATGGCCAAGAAGATATGCGGCAGTATGATCGCAGAGTTTCAATGATACTTTTTTCCTCATTACGAATACCTAGGTAACCCCCTATGACAATGTTTTCCGCCTTTTTCTATAGGGGAATTCCTTGAGTATGGTGTCGCCGATAGTAAGCTCATCCTTTACCAAGCGCTACGCCTTCTAAATACTGGCCAGTCCGACCAGAACATGGCCGGACATCTTCATCAGCTCGAATACGGATCCCTTCCAAATAATCTCCTCCAAGTCTTCATGTAGTGTTGGGTAGGTCCGCGCTTAACTCGATATAGTAGCACTGGTCGAACTATGGTTCTGCTGATCTAGGCTTTTTAAGCCTTTGCTGCTGTTTGATGTTAATGAAGAAGGCAACGGAATCCTTCGTGGCTGTCCTGCTGCCTTGGGGTGCTGGCGTCAAATCACGCGATCTTTGTTAACTGGCTTTTTTTTGCTTTACAGGGATGAAAGGCTCGAATTTCCCAAACTTTTCCTTAGCCTCTACCTGATTCTTCCATTTTGTATTTGTTACAAGCGGCCTTTCGCATCTCCGCAATTTTTTTTTATTTGTAGAAATTAATCGTTCTACTTGAGATGTAACATTTTTGCCGATTTCTTCGAATGTTTTCGCATGAGAGCCAGAGCATCAAACCACCTTAAAAGTGGTTATCCAGCTCGAAATCATCAATCCCCATCTCTTAAAATGCGAAGCTGGCTTACCGCATGGCCGCACGGCCGAGAGAAGACTAGTGCATCATATATCTTTGAAAAATGGAATAATACCTTTTTGAATATTCCACTACATATAAATACCCCCACTCCGATATCTATAATAATTTATTCTGGAATAAGTATATTTTCTCTTTATATTCATAATGAATGATACTTTAAATATCAATACATTATCGAAAGTTAATATTAGAATTTTAAACGTGTGTATGTACATTAGTTATAAATTGTAAATTCCATATTCAGTTTTCGATTATAAATGATAGGATTTCAAAAATATTTTTCAAATGCGCGCGCGCGAAATGAATCAAATACTTCATTAAATAATTATAAGGAGTAATAAAATAACTAATATTATAAAAAAAATATTAAAAAATGAAATTATACATTATTTTATCATAATCGGTCATTAGCAAAAATAATAAGAAAGAAAATAAACGTAAAATACATTGTAGATGTATTTTGCTTGAAGAAAATATCGAGCTTTATTATAATTAACTAAATATAGAATATGATTTTTAAATAATATTTAAATTATTGAATTAAATGTATTCCACAATTACCAAAAAAATGATCATATTTATAAATAATAGAAATGTGTATGAAAAAACGATAAGCATGATTATAAATAAATAATTGGAAGACCTTTAACAGTCATCACAGAGTACAGGCAGTCGTGGTCGAGGCAGAGTGGAAAACTGGGGAATTTCTATACACAAAAAAAAAAAAAGAAAAAAACGAAAGGACACAGTTGTACTAGGAAAGTTCCATGAACAGATAAAAGTCGAGCTAGGATCAAGATGGAGATCTAAGAAGAATCTAACTGGTCTACATGGTCGAGGTGAGGACCTTGGGGAGATCCCTTGGCCCTGTTGGAGGCTTATATATCTTTGCGAGAGGAAGTATTGGGTTTCAGCAGATACTATAAGGGGGTGGATCGGAAGAAGTGTCATTGTACACTGGTAACGCCCTATCTTCTAGGCCTCGTTCTTTTTAAAGTTGTGGGACTTCTATCTCAATATATATTTGCTTTAGTTCAACTCTCAATCTATTATAAAATTGTATTTATTTATCCTCAGTTTGTACAAAGTACATTACATATGATGATGTAATGACACATGTCAATCATTAGTATAATTATTTACAGATGTGTTTCTATTATACATGAAAACCTTGTTATATTATATACACAATATGAGGTGGTTGGTTTAAATTACCATAGGTATATTTATATATATTTCTAATGTATATAAATATAATTCCAGACATCATCAAAAAATAGTTCTATGCCTGTTCGACTTTTATGATATAGGAATATAATAAATTATTATATTAATCAATAATTTGATAGGCAAATATGAATTAATTTTATTAAGTTTTTATTTAATTAAACATTATATATCTATATCTCTTAAAATATTTTAAACTAATATTTACCAAGTAAATAATCAGTAGTTGGTTTGAATAAGTAAAATGATTTATTAATGACGTCAACAAGTTTAGACTACTTTAATTATTTACTTGATAGGAAAAAATAGGGAAATATAAAAAAAAAATTAATATGAAATCATTGTTCTTTTCTAGGAGAGAGAGAGAAATTTCTTATTATTTTCTCTCTCAGCTGTGCGGCTACGCGAACTCCGCGTTTTTCGAGATGGAACTGATGATATCGAGCCAATATTCTCTTTGAAGTAATGGCGGAGTGCCAAGAGCCTGACGCGCATGATGTGCGTGTCTTTTATGCGAACTCGCCAATTCAAAGAAATTGGCCGAATATATGGAAACTCATGTAGAAGTATAATTCATACAAATCAAGCAACTAGCGGAAATAAGAAAAATGATAATAATAATTAGGCAGATCAAGTGGAGGCGACGATGGATAAACACTGCACCTTTCATTCCAGTAAATCAGCACAAGAACCAGACTCAGACCCAAAAAGCCAAGGTTGCGAGGCCTGACCCCAGCTCTCCAAGGCCAACTGCACAACCGAGAAGGCCCAAGAAATATTACATGACTTTGATCAAGAACACCAAACAGCAACAGGTGCTAAAAAAATCCAGATCGACAGCAGCGTCATTTGACCAATGTTGCAATGTCGAGTGGTGTGCCGAATTCTATCCGATGTGCTACACGAATACTTTGGAGAATATTATGGGGGAGGATCTGTACACCAACTAAGGAAAATGCCTGTCCATGTGTTGGTCGGACTATCTCGCATTGAGAAAACGTAGCGTCTAATTGAGGAGGGGTTTACCCTCGCGCGGCGACACAACACACCATCTTACGCTATAGAAAAAAGGCGGGAAAAAATAGTCATTAGGATTTTGACCATCGCAGTGAGGGAAGAGAACATCATTTAAACACTGTAACCATACTGAAGGGTCGTCGCCTCGAATTTGGAGGCTGTGATCTGTGAGGGCAAGTCCTGGACCATAGGCAACAGAAAGGCCTATATTTTCATGAATGAAGGAATAACAACTGTTGACAGTGACATCGAAATATATCTATATTGGCTATCCCCTCACAACAACAATCTCGTTTAGTCAAGTGGCTTCATACTTTAAAGGCAAAGCGCTTGCAGCTACCGGCGAAGTATGGAAAATTATGGAGAAATCCAGGTTGAATTCATTTGGTTCATCAATGAAACTATTAGACTCGATTTGGGCGAACGAAAAGTACAAAATCTTGGACCAAATTCAGAATAACTATCTCCAACGACTATTGAACTTGCCGAGTAACACACCAGGCTACATACTACGCATGGAAACCGGACGCTTCTCACTAGGAGTCACAGCAACCAAACTAATTCTAAAGTTCTGGTTAAGAATATTAAAAATGGAAAAATCCAGATTGCCCGCAATCTGTCTAGCCCAATTATGGGAAACGTCCACTCTGACGAATACCTTTATAGGTTTTACAGAAAATTTAATGAATATCCTAAACTCAACTGGATTCATGTGGTTAAAGAATTGTTCAGACCCCAATATTCTACAGAAAGCAATACCTCAAATTATCAGAATCACTATAGAACAGTCTATCCAAACCGATCAATCAAGAATAACCAATTCGAAGCTACACACACACTACAAATATTTACATAAAACATTCGCAGCAGAGAACTATCTACTAAGTGAACTCCCACTGCCGACTAAACGCCTCATTGCGCAATTGAGAATTCTATTTGTTTTATATCGAGAAGACCATATAAAATATCTAAGGACAGAAGACTTGTATTGCCAACTATGCAAAAATAGAACCGAAAATAAATTAGAACATTATATATTTGAATGCATGCCTCTTGACACGGAAAGAAAAATACTCTTCTCTAAGATAGGCCATACACACTTCACATTATATTCTTTATTATCCAACTTTATAGACAATAGTTCAGTAGCTCTAAATCTATATAACTTCCATAAAAATGCTGTAAAAAAGAAAGACTTAACCGAACATTCAAACATACCAAAAATTTCTGTTTGATGAGAAAGACAGAACCAACATCCAATTATTTGTTTAGGCAGATACGATAAGTTAACCCCCACACTGATAAAACGGTGTTTACCTTACAACCCTGAACACGCGGATTTTCCTGGGAAATCTCTTAAAGATTTCTTAAAAAAGACATGGCCCACCTGTGCTGTGTGAGAGCTTAAATTGTCTTGTTCCATATGTAAATACCTGTTTTCTTTCCTCTTTTCGCTCTCCACTTCTCCCATCCATATTTCCAAAAAATATTTTTTTCTTTTTTTTTTAATTTTTTTTATTCTTCTTATTTTTTTATTCTTTCTTATAATATGTATATATTTACCAAATGTATATAATCTTTCTCCATTTTTTATTTCCCACTTTCATAGGTTTCTCCGTTTTGTAACCCCAAGGAGAATCCTCTGTAAGACCTGTGTGTCTTAATAAAGGCTTTTGTGTGTGTGTGTGTGTGTGTGAATGAAGGAATAAAGATACATCAACACCCTAGACTCAAGTCTAAAAGCGAACCCACGTCGTCAAGAAGCCTCATGTATCACCGTCAAGAACATCGACGGGCTAGCTGTCCCAGGAGGATTGCTCGTTTTACCTTTTGAAAGAGGAATTTACTTTGTCAAAGAACAGAGAGGAACCTGTCCTAAATCTATACATAATCCAAATTATCTCTCTCGGTATTTCAAGGTCAATAATGATATCCTCCATTATTTCAGCGACATACCCAGAATGCTGGTAGATGTTTTCACCAATTTCTAGCTTGAGGAGCACTCGGTGATACATCGGTGCCTATTGCCCGGTATCTGTAGCGAGGAAAAGGCGTTTTCGTTAATTTAAACTGCGGGGTTTTGATGTTAGTTAATTGAAGCGACTAGTTCGAAGAATGGAGGTGTGTGTCCCAGTTTCGATTACCATGCAGTAAGAAGTTACTCGAACATTTCCATAAAAGAAAAGGCCATCGTCATTTTCTAGAAAAATAGAAGCCAGAGTGGCTTTGATTGAAGCTTTTCTTTGTTTTTGAGCCGGCCTCTGTCTCTTGAGGTCGACTAATTGTCGTTTTCATGGTTGCTAAGAATGATATTTTGCGTGTAGAGAGTAGGTTTTGGGGACAATATCACTGCAGATGTTCTTCTTGTTCACATCTCCTGCATCTGGCATTATTTAGAACGAAATTTGAGGTTCGTCGGTGTTGAAAAGGAGTTCTGGTGGGATACCTTTCACTAATCTCTTTTGACGAGCATATCGAAGAGGAGTTATTGAATCTTGTTTAGACGCTTCATACTTTCATAGCCATACCTAGCGCTTTTATAGAGAGTACAGAAGAATCATGGCGAACATATTACTGCATTTTAGGGTCTCGTAGGACTTCTACAAACTGTTGCGGGGTTATAAAATATGGAGTCTAGACAGCCTCTGAAGATCAATGGCAACCTCTTGCAAAAGTTCACGTTTAGCTTTGATATTATTTCGGAAACGGACTGCCTGAAGCTGTTAATAATTTCGCATTTTTCACTTAGAGATTCGACCAGGGCTCCATAGACGAGCTGTTGTTACCCAAGGTAGTCTCCAGAATTTCGACTACCGGACCACAAAGATCCAACGCCATCTCGATGTCAGACCATTATCATTATTCATTGACTCGGGCAACGACCTTGAACTGCGCCCTGAAAGTAATCCATGAAGCGAGGCCATCGATGTTTGGAGGCTTTAATTTGTAGCTGGTCGTATTTGGTATAGAAAGGCCCGAGCCAGATGGAGAGTTCGTTGTTTGAAACACGGGACAAGTGATGTTTGGATGTGGGGAGGAACCGGACCGTTGCCATTTGAAGCGTCGATCTGAGATTGAATATCGGTAACAACAACGTATATTGTTTTTAAATCCCAAGACCGGCGTGTTGAGAGGCACCAACTGTTGAGCAACTTCTTCGCCTAATGATACTGATTGTTGTTCGAGATTTCTAGTGATTTTTCTTTTTTAATGTCGAACTTTGCTGGGAAAGTTCATTCATTCCCGAGAGGAGAGCCTGCAGGACCTTTGATTGATCTACCGCTATGTTTCTGGTTTCCATTGACATGTAGGAATTTCCTATTAAAACAGATCTCACTTATGGCACCAAGTTTGATTCTATGATGAACAGTTCCTTGAATTAGCTGAAACATATTTTTCCTGAATTTTTTGTGAATGAATAATCTAATATTGCTTGTTGAAGTATCGCATTATAGTATTTTTCCTGATGATAAAGGATTTACTCAGTGTCATTGATCTGTTTCAATGCTATTTTATTGTAATCAATCATTGACATTTCTTCTATCCTTGATAATATATCTGCTACAATATTTCTCTTTCCAACACCATGTTCAATATTTGTAGTGAATTGAGATATAAATTGTAGATGTCCAAGTTGTCTTGGTGATGTTTTTCATTTTATTTTTGAAGGAAGGCATACTTTAAAGGCTTATGATCAGTGTAAATTTGAAGTCTCTTCCTTCCAGCATGTGTTTGAAGTTTTTAACAGAAAGGTAGATTACCAATAGTTCACGTTCATATGTGCTGAAGGATTTCTGGGTATCATTTAATTTCTTGAAGTAAAAGGCTTAGGGTTTCCATCCATTACTCTCAAATTGTTGTAAAACTGCCCCAATCGCCCAATTCGATGCGTCAGTGAAAAGATAAAGGAGAAGTTCAGAGTTGGGGTAAGTCAGTAGAGCGACTTCTGACAGATCTTGTTTGCATTTCTCAAACATCCTTTCCGCTTCAGCTGTCCATGGAATTTTTTTTATATCTTTTTCCTGCACCTTTCAGAAACTCGTGCAGAAAGGTACCTCATGTAGGAATTTAGCATTCCTAGGAATGTCCTTAAATCTTGGATTGTTTCGGGCAATGTATAGTCTCGAATTTCTTTGACTTTTGAGGGTAAAGGTTTAGAACCATTCTCCGTGATTAAATATCCAAGGAATTCTATTTCCTTTAAAAAACCTGACTTGGTGACATTAATTCTAAGACCATATTTTGACATCTTGTAAAGATTATGTCCAAATGTTTTCGATGGTCGTTTTTGTTTGTGGAAGCAATCAGTATATAATCAATGTATGGAAATACAAAGTTCAACCCAAATAGAACTTCATTTATGAATCTCTGGAATGTTGCTGGAGCATTTCTGAGTTCGAAACTCATCACGTTAAACTCAAACAATCCAAATGGTGTTATAACTGCGGTTTTTTTTTGTTTATCTTCTATGGGGACTTGATAATACGCTTTGAAGAGATCAACTTTTGAAAATATAAGTTTGAGAGATATCGTGAGTTATATTAGTTGGTAGCAGATTTGGAGTACATATTTTCTGATATTAATTAGGCAAACTTGTAATTTCTACCGTGCCATTCGTAGTACTCGCCACAACATCTTGATTAAAAGTGGTTAGTTTACCCATGACGGTTAATTTAGTGTGGGCATCTATTAATTTTTTTCCCACGTATATCCACCAAAAGACCAACATTTTTTGAAGGAAGTCAGAACCCAAAATTCCTCTTCTTATTTTAGTGATAACGAAAGTCTCTCCGAAGACCTAGATCGACGCTTAATAACCTGGTACCATAAGTATCGATAGTTGTTCCATTGGCTGCGTAGAGCTTAAAATTAGTTTTTGTTTTGTCATCACTTTTTGCAGGACTCAAACTAACATCGGCACCGCTATCAACCAAAAAGCGCAAACCCGTTTTTCGGTATCGGACGAACAAGCGGGAGTTGCAGTAATTCAGATCAATTTTAGCAGCAGAATCTACCTCTAATTCTGTTGCTGGTTGGAGTTTTCCGAACTCCATTTGCAAAGCGGTTTGCATTTAGAAGGGATACATCTTTTACCAAATTTGAAGTGGTAATAACAAAAATTTCCTTTTGGATTATATCTTTTCTTGATTGGCTACGATCGTTATAACGACCACTAGGGCTACCACTAGAGCGGGTTCTGTCACGTTGATTTACTATAAGTGTCTCAATTTGTAGTTCAAGGCATTCAATTTTTTTTTAAAGTTCGGTAGTGTTGTTATTAGATTTATTTGTGCAACAAATTTCAGCTGAAGGGTTTAGATCAGAAATTTCTTCTGTCATTACAGCTAACTTATCCAAATCTTCCTCACTTACAACAATTATGCTTCTAATGGTCTGTGGAAGTTTTTCTAACCAGATGGTTTTCATCATATTGAGAGAAATGTCATCCGGAGACAATGAACGTAGTTTTTGCAGAAGCTTACTCTGCTTCATATCCCCTAGTTCTATTCCGGAAATGAGTTATCTGATACGGGAAGTTTCACTTTCCTTAAAGAGATTCAAAAGTCTTTCTTTAGCAAAAGAATATTTATTTTCCTCTGGCGAGGTTATTATGTCCCATAAGTTTTAAACATATTTAGGTTCTAACTGCGATATCAAATAGTTGAACCTAGGTTTTTCACTAGTTACGTTACTAATGGAAAATTGAGCCTCAACTTGATAAAACCACATCGCGCCAAAATGGGGGTATTTTAATGCTTACCTTGGAGGCTTCATGGTAGGGTTCCGTTCTGCCGCTCGTTCTCTTCGGTCGCCATCTTGAATTTTTAATAATAACGTTTGTTCTTCTCGATTTAATTGTTCTTTTGAATTCCGGCTCACCAATTGTTGTTGGTTGATTGTTTAAAACAATCAAAGACTTACGCAAATGATTTACTTTGGAAGGTTAACCATTATTTATTTTTATCTTCGGCTGCGGGTTGCATCTATTTCAATTTAAACAAACTATCTTTAACTATATATTTTTATATTGACGATGATTAACATTTTTATTTACATGTATAATTAGAAATATTTATAAATATTCTTAATATTTTAAATAATATTATTTATACACACACACAAGCCTTTTTATTGGGGCATCCAGCCCTATACATGATTCCCCTCTACAGGATTTAGCAAAGGAAGATATTTTAAAAGCAAAAACTAAAATACAAGAAGTAATAAGGATAAAGAAAAGAGAGAATAAAGAAAAAAACAAACAAAAAGAAATATAGCCATATATACAAAAATAAACATACAGAGCAAAAGGAACCATACATGATTAAATATTTAAATTAAAGTACCAATGTTTAGAGTATGTCAAGGTTAGGATATCATTGAGAGGGCTAGTGTGGAATCAGCCGCATTCAGTCTTCGCTTTCTTCCTCCAAGCAAACCACGACATTCGGCGAATCCATTATTCTCCAACGGACATTGACTGCGGCCTTGTAGAATTTATATAAACCGAGGGAGAGACCCTGATCAACCATCAGTGTGTTCATCCAGCTGCAAATTTGTTGGCAGTCAGGTTGAGACCAGGGTAAGTCACCCAAAATTTCTTTCCTCTGTTTCTCTAAGCAAGATAATCCAAATATTATATGCATAATTTCGTCTTGGATTCTGTTTTTACACAGATCGCAAGTTAGAGTCAAATCAATCTTCCAGCGCTTTGAACGATTTTCTGGGAAGATCGTCCAAAGGAGTCTCAGTTGTGCAAAAAAATCTTTTAATTGCTAGAGGAATAGTTGTGAATAAATATCGTTCTGCTGTTATTGAGTTTTTTAGGTATTCGAAGTGACTGTAATGTGAAGTATTTAGAATTTTCGCCATGTCGTTTTGGATGCTTTGTTCGGTTGCTATTCGAATAATAGCAGGGATTTCAGCCAGTATTGCAGTATAATCCGGACAACCCTTCAGGAATGAAAAACCGTTTGAGTCTAAAATGGTTGACAGGTTTTCGACAAAGGTTAAACCAGCCCTTTGATTGCTGTGTTATGTCCAGAGGTGTGACAAACATGCCCGGGGCAACCTACTCTCTTCCATTTTCATAATCCTCACCCAAAATCTCAGGACCTGCTTAGTTATGATAACTTCCTGTGATACTCGTCCACACTCCATTCTTAGCATAAAGCCCGGAGTATACTTTGGTAAATTTAGGTAGCGTCTTAGGAAAATATTCTGAACCTGGTCAACTACCTTTACCTGGTTGAATGCCCAGCAGGGTGCGGCGTATAGCATGTGAGGCAAGACCGTCGAATCAAGTAATCTCATTGCCGCATTTAGAGAGTTCATCTTGGATTTTGTCAGAACTTGCAACACAGCGCCAATTGCTGCCAGATTTTGCCCTTGTAGTGTGACGCTACCTTGTTTAGTGAATTTGCACTTGTAAGCGGATATCCCAAGTATAGATATTTCGTAGTAACAGAGAGTTGCCGCTCACCCCAAAACCATTTGTCATTTTGTGCTAATCGTCCGCCGTTTCTGAAAACTACAATTTTTGACTTATTTTCATTCAGGGTTAATATATTTGTTTCAAAATATTTTCTTAGCATATTGATTTTTATTTGAAGGTTATGTTTGGATTCTCCAATCAAGACAATATCGTCTGCGTATAGTAGAATATGAACATATCCATAATTTGGGAGATATATTCCCGGTAAATCTGAACCATTGTAGAGACCGATTAAATCATTTATAAAAAGTATAAATAAGTAAGGTGACATCGGCTCCCCTTGTAAAACTCCCGAACGCACCTAATATTATTTATATATTTAAAAGTTGTTACTTTTAATTATTCAATATATTTTACATTTAAATAAATAACTCTAAAATGTTTTTAGTTATTATTTTAAAAAGTAAACAAATCAGAATAAAAAAACAAAGCTAATTGATAAATAGATAAGGCAAATGATGATGTTATCAATAATTTGCAAAGGATAAAATACTTTGAATATTATTAAAAACTAACAAATTATTTTAATTAATTAGAAAATCATGAATTCACCTATTTACAAGTTTACATCTTTAGCGTCCGCTACAGATAGAAGAAGACATCGAGTTTCTATTCGCTCTGCAAGCTTTAACTTTAAATCGAATAACGAGAGCTTCGAATAAACAAATTTATAATTGAAAACGATGTCAATTTATTAGAACATGTGTATATTGTTGCATAAACTCATATTTGGAAGTTATTTAGAGAATTTGTAAAGCAAAAAAATCTCAAAATTAAATGCACACATACATAACACACACAATCAATAGATTTAATTTAAAAAGAAATTCATATATCCTAACCGCTCACATGAGCATTTTAGGTGGTATAGCGCCATCTAATAGAAGAAAAATTGACTAAAGGTTGATTTAAGTTTGTTCCATAATATTTGGCCAACCTATTTTCACGGTGAATCAAGAAAAGCCAACCACGAACGCGTTAAAGGATGTTGGCCATCGTCAACGTGGTGCATGCCGTACCTCAACGGCCAAATATTTGGTCCTAGAGGCTTCCTGAGAAATCAAGAAATAGGTATATAAGGCCAAATTTACGTATTTTCTCTGACCATGTAATTTTCTCAGTTCAATGAAATAGTATTGTATTTGTTTTGATGCATACTCAGGGGCAATAATTTTAACTCCATATTAAATAGACATTACCCGGGTTCCCGGAGCGTCGAACGCCAACTACGACTACTCAACCAACTACTTGTACAAACTCATGCGCTCATAATCTATATTAAGCGTAGCTTTTATTTTAATATTGTCACTGAAAATATATAATTACTGTAAATACTATGTTATTAGTTTATCAATTAAATTATTTGGCTTCGTCATTACCCCTTACCATGCTTGTAGATTATCATTTGTAAATTATTATTACGTTTTGCATTCTAAAGATTTTATCGATAAATTATTTTAACTTAAACTTTTGGAATAAATCTCTGTCGTGACAATATTTATCAACACTATTTGACTTCCGTTACCTTTTATTTTTATTTTTCTTTATATATATGTGCACATACACAAGAATATATATAACACTACTTTGAATAAATATAGAAATATATTCTGATGCTTCAAGTCCCAAGATTCTGTGAGGAGCACGACAATTTATTAAACGTATTTGAAAGTCGATCTCTACAATTTAGACATAAATAATTCATCTGGGCCGCTGATAGCTGCTACCTTGCAGAGATAAATTATTTCTTAAGTCTACCTCAGAGATATTCAAACATATTATCTTATTTAAAAAACAACGTTTACTATATTTTTCATTACTAATTAGATGTGACAGAATTCTGAAAATAGTAATTGATATATATGAGTTATAAAATGTTGTATTTTTTATACTCTCAAAGAAAGACAGAAATTAAACAACACAGAGGAAGCAAAAATGCGGTAAGTTTTAAATAATTTGGCGAGTTCAAACTCATGGCAATTTTTCATCTTTGATGATGTTCTAAATTTGTCCTCTTATGTTTAATCAGCCTAGTATACTCTATAATGGTGGTTTCTTCATTTTCTTTTACGTCACAGTTTTGTCTCCTATAAAAACCCATTCTTTTGGATTTCGAAAAATATTTTCCAAACGGTATGCGTATTTGGTCACTTTTTCAAACCATTTGCAATACTACTCTAACATTTGATCACAATTATAGAATGCTTTTTATATCTATACTTAATAAATTATATCAGATAAAACTCTATATTTAGGAGAGAAATTTGACTTTTAAGGTTTAGATCATTCTAATTCTTGAAAAATATATTTCGAATCTATTTCTGAGCACAGTTTCAAAATATATAAATAACTTCAATTTCAGGAATTTTATATTCAAATTCTCTTTCGGAAAAATTACATCTTAAAGGTTTGTAACAACAAAAAAAGGAACAGAAGTTTATTATAAAATACACGGGCCATTAAATTAACCTAATTCTCAAAGGTTCTGATATAAAAAAGGAGCCTCTATAAAATAAAGGTCATTTAAGGGGGCCTTCTATAAAATTTCTTACCTCATCAGAAGATCTCCAATAAAAGTTACTTGAATCATCAAAAATATTTTTATTTTTAATCTTTAAGCACCACAAGATCAAACCCGGTATAAATCACTTAAAGCAATTTGAAGAAATTATGAGAATTCGAAACTATTTTAGACGCGTAGACGTTTTTTTAATTAAACAATTTATACTGCCCTTACTGATATGGAAACCTTAATGGGAGGGCCTTGTTCATCAGTGGTGAACCCTCGCAGCGGTTTTGCCAGTTTAATCTACCACATATAATAGTTTCGAATTTTCATAACAGGTAGCGTGCTAATGCATTATATTATAATTGAATAAATTATGTTTGGGACTAAAGATGAGATTTTATATCAAATATTCTGAATATTAATAATCAATATTTCCTAAATTATCAGAGAAGACATTTCTTTACAATTGCTTTAAAAAATGCCAACGAGATTTTTTTTTTCAAATTTTTGGAGGATATTTAGAAATATTATATTATCAAAGTGTGTGTGGAGATAATAAAATATGAACATATTTCCAAATACGTAGGTTCCATCTAAACGAAGCTCTTTTTCCAAATGCCTGGATGAAATAAAAATAATCTATATTCAAACACCTATATGCTATTAAGAAATAACCTTTTCAAATGTGAGGATATCATCAAGAGAATTCATCGCAAGGAGGGACAGTAGAGATTTGTTTGATATGTAAAAAAAAAAAAAACATACGTGCTTTAATGCTTCCATTTCTAATATTTCTAATTGCGCCTTATTTCTTATATTTATTATTCTTAACTGGCCTTGTTTTAATTGTTTGCTGAAGAGCATTGCTCGATGCAAATATATATATGTAATTCTATTGTACTAAAAGCTTATGTCCATAGTTTCCCTGAATACCATTTCTAAGATTCCACTCTACAGTGCAGCATGTGTAAACACAATCGTCCAATACAGAATTAGAACTCTAAGAAGCGGTCTGGTTGGTTAAATTGGCCAGGCCGCTGGGAGGGTTCACCACTGATGAGCCTAGCCCTCTCAATATTTTTTCATCACAGGAAAGTCAGAAGAGATTTGTTTCAGGGATAAAAGAAGTATTCGTGCTTAAATGAATTCATTTTCTATTATATAGATATATATCAAAAAGTATGAATATCTCACTTCCTTCAAAAGGAATATATCTCCTCATGCTAGAAACGCACCAAGGATTCAACACTTCTCAGACTGTCTCACATAAGGTACTCACCTCGTTCCCGTGCATGTTGGCGATGTACTGGACGTTCGGAACCAGCAAAGGCTCCTCCTTGGGGTACTTGGATACCACCATCACCCATAGCTCCCTTTCTGAGACCACACGCCTCAGGGTCACTTTTCCTGTTGGACAATGCTGACAAATAAAATAAAAGGATTTAAAAGCGCGAATGTTTCTTTTATACATAAAACGAACTTCTGATGAGCCAAGCCCTCCCAATATATTTTTTCATCGCAGTAAGGACAGTAGAAGTTCGTTTTATGTATAAAAGAAACATTCGCGCTTTTAAATCCTTTTATTTTATATGTATAGATGGCGCGTTATTGCTTTGTGTTAATTTATTCTTAATGGCCTTGTCTTTATAGTTTGCTGAGGAGCATTGCTCGAAGCAAATATTTGAATGTAATTCTACTGTCCTATAAGCTTATGTCCATAGTTTACTTGAAAACCATTTCTAAGATTCCATCCTTCAGTGTAGCATATAAAAGCAGAATGATCCAATACAGTATTAGAGCTCTTAGAAGCGGTCTGGTGGATTAAATTGGCGAAACCGCTGGGAGGGTTCACCACTGATGAGCCAAGCCCTCCCAATATATTTTTTCATCGCAGTAAGGACAGTAGAAGTTCGTTTATGTATAAAAGAAACATTCGCGCTTTTAAATCCTTTTATTTTATATGTATAGATGGCGCGTTATTGCTTTGTGTTAATGCTGACAAAGTCTAATGGTCTAAGTCAATGGGTTAAGGAGTCAGAATATATACCCCCTCTTTCCATATATTTTAGGAGTTATTTTGACGTACAATATTGCGTCTGTATTTGATGTGGTTATTTATTGTAATACGCTCTAATTCGTGTACTTGACATTCATACTTCTTTAGCCTAAACCTATTTTAAATGTATCCTGAAAATGTAATTTTTTAAAAAATAATAACTTTTAATAGACTTAGTTACACAGCGTGCCATCTTTATGGAAGGCATTCAGAACGTTGTCTTCTTTTCAAAATAAAAAGCAACTTACCGATGTCTTTTTACCGGAGGGAAAAGTGCTTTATTACATTGGACTGATTTGAAATGAATACGCTAAGAGGGTTTTGCCTTGGTGCCCTACTCCACTATTCCCGGTTATCGGTAGCAGTCGGTAGAATCTCTTCGCTACTCACCTGACTGTCCGTAACTGGAGTCTCGTAACTTTCCCACGAAGCGTTCCGCTCCGTGCAGTTCAGGCCAGGCCTGAGCGACTTTTAGGTTGCTCAGTCGTCCCCGAACTCTCTCGCTCCAGTGTCCACTTTCACGGAGAAATCCGCTCCGTAGAGCCCAGACGTGTTTGTCTTGCTCCGCCAACCCTGACCGGACAACTTCGAGACACATCCGCCGTCGATTAACTGTTGCTTAAGCCCTCTCGCGACCCGACTCAGCCTGGACTCTCTCGTCCCGTTGTGCCCATATCCGTCTCCTTTTCTCAATCCTCCAGTCCCCGCGGGGTTAGCAGCATTATCCGGTTCATCCTTTTTTAATACTCACGTTGTTATGGCTCTTGGAACCGTAGAGCCCCATGCTACAAAGGGTCTCCAAGTCGATCTTCTGAGTCTGCAAAAGCTGATAATTTGGCTTATTCACAGAACTGAGTACGCTAATGGATGATTGGTAGATTTTTAGATTTTATTGTCTACTGTCAAAAATTATAATTATACAAAGTCAAAATATATATATTGATAGGGAAACTGAGAAAAGGACTTTTAACAATTATATATAGTCGAGGAGGTTTCCTTAACGCCGAAAGGTCCTCCTCCAGATAATCAGGGGTCTCTCTCTTCGATTGATAGAGATTACTCTTATTTTCAGCGGCCGTTTTTTTGACGGTGAAAGTTACCTTAATTTTTATAGAAACAATATCTTTCCGGCAAATGAACTTACAGTATTCTATGTCAAGATTTCTGTATTTCATTGAAAATAAATAAATCGGAATAAATATTATATCAAAAGTAAATCCTTTCGCAAAAATAATAAAAGTTAATAAAATAAACCTTTATTTTTTGTGTGCGAAACGATTTCCTCTTGATAATATTTCTTCGTTCAAAGGTAGGGCATCAATCCAGATGTCATTTATCAATAAATTGTAGTATATATCAACATTTCTGCTCGTTCAGTCAGGCATCAATACAGATTATTTATTAACAAATAGTAGTATAGATAAACATTAATGTGTTTTTAACTTCTGGTAACAATATATTACTATATATCAAATTTCTGTGTTTGTAGCTAGGCATCAATACAGATACCTTTATTAACAAATAGTAGTTCATATTCTATATATTCTATATATCTGTGTTCGCAGCCAGGTATCAAAGCAGATGCCCTTTTGAACAAAGGGTGATCTATGTCAACATTACTTTGTTTATAGCCAGGCCTCAATCCTGATGCCTCTGTCAACAAACATGCTCTATACATCAACATTTCTGTTAGGCGTCAATACAGATCCCCGCAGGCCATATTTCGCTCCAACTCGGCGGTGGTACATTACCGTAATTAGCCGAGGAGAGCCTGATTCAATTAACCCCCGATGTTCTTTGTTGTTCACTCCGCCGAGCAACTTTACCACAGATTCAATCAGAATTCCATGCCATTGTATATTATAGGCTGTTCTTACAACAAACGCGTTCAAGGTTGCTTGGTTCTTGATTTATTATTTTGAAAATAATTTATATTTATTATGATGTGCTTAATGATTATAAAACCAAATATTATGAATGTTGTTTTATAATGTATTCGAGTAAGTGTTGCCATGAATAGATTCCTTTACTATTTTAAATTAATATTAAAATCGCCATCTACACTTAGCTACAATATACAAATTTATGATCGAAAGAAATTATTATTAAAAATCATTTTATTGGCTATTAACCTCTTTCTATCATGTCTATTTACACAAGTAATATTTATTTACTATATACAGAGTTTTATTGATTACACTGATACCTAAACAGACGTTACCGCGACTTAACGAAAACTCATAATTACGTGGTTCTTCATTTTTCGTAACGCCAGCTATGACGCTTCTCTCCATTGTTCACCTCTAGTATATCACGCATTAAATAAATCAAGAGAAACCTAAACAAAGCTTTATAATAGCATGAAATGTTGAAAATATTTCATATTTAAGGCTGGATACTTTAATTTCTCATGGTTACAGGCAACTTAAGGATATTTCGAACATGAATCGAGTTCAAAAATTATAATTTCAGTTTCCAATATTGCTTCCATTGAATCCAGGCTACCAAAGTGAATCGCTGAAACAATTTAGAAAATTGCCAAACCTTTGAGGCATCACCGTCTTGTGGAGCTAGTCCGACATTCTACCAGATCATATTGTGGTAGAATAAGAAACAACAACTTTTAACTTCTGATATCAACGATCTCATTATTGATATAGTCTTTAATTATTGATTACATAGTTTAAATATCAATGATGAATATATTAATGATACATATATTTTATCACTAAATTGTTTTAAAATATCAAAGATATAACAAGAGTACAAATATAAAGAATGTAGTTTGAGCCTGCAACGGTTAATAAATTTTGACTTAAACAATTTGAAGCCTATTATAACGCTATGAAATAAAATGATTGCCCTAATGCGTTCAAAATATTCTCCTAGAGTTAAATATCTTGCAGCAGAATTTTAATAATTGTTTTTATTTTTATAATGAGTATATATTTAGATCGAAATTGACAAGCTTTGTCTACGCTACATTTGAAAATATTTTGAGATTTATTTTGAGATTTAAACATCTACATAATATAAAATCATGAAATCATTTTAGAATCAGGTCGCGAGACGTTATTCTACTAACTATATAACGAACAAATGGTAGTTAAGCATAATTATCAGTATTTAAAAATGCCCGCGCCGATAGATATTGGTGTAGATTAGACCAGCTGACTCTATCGACTGGAGATGACACGGCTGATAGCTTTTGCAGATAGTTGGCCATGGATAGATAGACATGCTTGCTCTTTTCATATATTTATCTTGATGTGACTCAAAATAGGAATACTATATAACCCCGAAATTTGGATGATTCAGTGTTATATATTAGTTCCTTTTCGTGGCGCCTGCTTTTCGCTTCAAATCTATATGTACAATTACGATTCTACCGGTGAGAAATATTTGTTCACATTTTTAAAGATATTCTGCGTCACACTGTTGATATATTCTGTCCCTTTTACAGTTTAAAGGTGTTGGGGCACGTTTTTGTAACCATACCCCAACAGAAGGCGTATGTATAATCAAATCAAATGGATACATGGCTTCCCTCCCACATAGACTTACAGACCATTCTTTTTGCCCAGAAACCTAGACAACAGATGACACCAGACTTCCATGCCGAAAGCTGATGCCTGGTAAAGAAGAAGACATCCAGAGACATCCGAGCTGGAAACTGTTGTTTCATATGTACATATATTCCCCTCACCAAAAATTTAGGTAAAGGTGACCAGAAAAAAAAATGGAGAAGGAAGATCTCTAAAAGACTGAACCTTATAAAAAAATCCTTCCCGAGAAAGGAAAGCGTTATATTACAGTTCAAGTGAAAAGGGGCCTGTGTCAATTTTAGCTAAGACGGAGGGGGGGCGATATATATATATCGTCCCGAGAAAAAGGGAGGATTTTATTTCAATCCATGTGGAGGGGAGGGGGCTGGGGTCTGAAATTTTACACTATCGCCGTAGCTGTTGCTCTCTTTAGATTTTTTTGTTTTGGTAATACTATATGTTCTATTTTGATGGAAGAGGCCTGGAGTCTGAAATCTTACACTAGTGCCGTGGCTGTTTCTCTCTTTAGATTTTTTTGTTTTGGTAATACTATATGTTCTATTTTGATGAGGCCTGGGGCGTCTATGAAATTGATACTGGAGCGTTGGCCATTTTGATTGGTGTTTCTTTCGGCGAATGAAAATGGAGAGAGACATGAATAAGAGGAGGTTCTTTGCCAAAAAGGCAGGATTTCGATCGGAGTCGCTCAGTGAAGGACAGTCTGCAGATAGGAGCCAGACCTTTGCCGGCACTTTCGAGAAAAGGTAAGCCATTTGTCATTATGACTTAGCGCCTTCCCCCCCCTTTTGTGTAGTAGCCAACCTAGATTTCGCATGGGCCCTAAAGGGCTATAAAGTAACTTCAGGTCACCTCTATCTAAATTTTACTATGTAAATAGCATATCTCGTCAGTATAGACATGTTCCCAAATTTTAAGATATTTAAATAAATATCTAGAGAAATTTTCTTGTTTCCTCTGTTACCTATTTCATACATAATTTGCCTTATGGTGCTATTCCCACTGTTTAAATGAAATGTTGTATGTTTCTTACCTATTTGAAGGGAATGTTACTAATAATCAAGTCTCCCATAAATTACCGGCCACATACATTGCCGCGAGTGTCTGTGTTTCAGTGTTTTATAGATTGCCCAATTTAATAACGATTTCATGGGTTGTCTGATGAAATTGTATAATAGTGTCGCGGCTGTTTCCATCTTTAGACCATTGTTCTGACAATATTATATGCTCGATCCTTGCTTTAGCTCAACTCTTAATCAATTACAGAGTTTTTCCCCCTTTTCTTTTTTATTTATTTTATTTATCCTGTTTGCACAAATTGCATTACATGTGATGATGTAAAGACATATGCCGATAGTGCATCACTGACAGCTGTGCTGCTATTATACAACATTAAGGTCTTGCTGCGGGTTATATACATGGGGTTGTTGGCCTAAATTGCTATATATATATATACTTAAGTAAGGAAACTTTAATAAGTCACATCGTGTACCCTCCCTTTTCAACTATCCAAACCGGGAACCCAACAATGGCGCCCCACGTTGGGCGCCATTGATGGGTTCCCGGTTTGGATAGATGAAAAGGGAGGGTACACGATGTGACTTATTAAAGTTTCCTTACTTAAGTATATATATATATAGCAATTTAGGCCAACAAACTCTGAAAAACTCTGTAATTGATTAAGAGTTGAGCTAAAGCAAGGATCGAGCATATAATATTGTCAGAACAATGGTCTAAAGATGGAAACAGCCGCGACACTATTATACAATTTCATCAGACAACCCATGAAATCGTTATTAAATTGGGCAATCTATAAAACACTGAAACACAGACACTCGCGGCAATGTATGTGGCCGGTAATTTATGGGAGACTTGATTATTAGTAACATTCCCTTCAAATAGGTAAGAAACATACAACATTTCATTTAAACAGTGGGAATAGCACCATAAGGCAAATTATGTATGAAATAGGTAACAGAGGAAACAAGAAAATTTCTCTAGATATTTATTTAAATATCTTAAAATTTGGGAACATGTCTATACTGACGAGATATGCTATTTACATAGTAAAATTTAGATAGAGGTGACCTGAAGTTACTTTATAGCCCTTTAGGGCCCATGCGAAATCTAGGTTGGCTACTACACAAAAGGGGGGGGAAGGCGCTAAGTCATAATGACAAATGGCTTACCTTTTCTCGAAAGTGCCGGCAAAGGTCTGGTCTCCTATCTGCAGACTGTCCTTCACTGAGCGACTCCGATCGAAATCCTGCCTTTTTGGCAAAGAACCTCCTCTTATTCATGTCTCTCTCCATTTTCATTCGCCGAAAGAAACACCAATCAAAATGGCCAACGCTCCAGTATAAATTTATAGACGCCCCAGGCCTCATCAAAATAGAACATATAGTATTACCAAAACAAAAAAATCTAAAGAGAGAAACAGCCACGGCACTAGTGTAAGATTTCAGACTCCAGGCCTCTTCCATCAAAATAGAACATATAGTATTACCAAAACAAAAAAATCTAAAGAGAGCAACAGCTACGGCGATAGTGTAAAATTTCAGACCCCAGCCCCCTCCCCTCCACATGGATTGAAATAAAATCCTCCCTTTTTCTCGGGACGATATATATATATCGCCCCCCCTCCGTCTTAGCTAAAATTGACACAGGCCCCTTTTCACTTGAACTGTAATATAACGCTTTCCTTTCTCGGGAAGGATTTTTTTATAAGGTTCAGTCTTTTAGAGATCTTCCTTCTCCATTTTTTTTTCTGGTCACCTTTACCTAAATTTTTGGTGAGGGGAATATATGTACATATGAAACAACAGTTTCCAGCTCGGATGTCTCTGGATGTCTTCTTCTTTACCAGGCATCAGCTTTCGGCATGGAAGTCTGGTGTCATCTGTTGTCTAGGTTTCTGGGCAAAAAGAATGGTCTGTAAGTCTATGTGGGAGGGAAGCCATGTATCCATTTGATTTGATTATACATACGCCTTCTGTTGGGGTATGGTTACAAAAACGTGCCCCAACAAAGGAATATGATATTCATTTAATTTTAATATCTAAAATAAATTTGGTATATAGTTTTGTTTTTAATTGTTGAACAGCCCACAAATATATTTATTTCAAATATCTCTCTCACACACAATAACAGCTAAAATAATTCTTCGTTCTTCAAATTAAAGATACTTCGGCCAGTATATATTTTTATTAACTTGTCAGAAGCGAACAAAAATTAAAACAATGGGCAAAATATAATGTCATTTTAAATGACAGTTAAATAGGTTTTTGTGTGTTGTTTTGGCACCGATATAGATAATATAGAGAATATACTTTTCCAGTGTTTTCCGAATTACCTTTTATTTTGTTTATTAAGCGTATATAAATCTTATATATGATGAAACCTTTTTTGTGAATAGCCTATTTTTATTTTGATATCGTTAATACATTTCTTAACTGTTTCGGGATTTTAGATTTCTTTGTGGTTTTTCAAAAATAAATCTAGGTTTTTCCTCTCCATATTTTGAATTAATATTATCAATATTTCCCTATTTACTTTTATAATATATTTTTTTCATTTTCAGCATACTTCTGATCACATTTTAATATACAGTTAAATACATTAATAAACACTGTTCTCTTTAGTCTTCATCTATTTTAACATCGGTAAAATATTGTAGAATTTAACAAAATTTCTTATTTCCTATATCGTTCATTACAATAAATATTGATTTCGTGACTGTTCAAAAATAATTTATGCATTTTCATATAGCTACTTTATATTTTTATTTTCTCTCACTTAATTTGAATGTCTTTCAATTATATCTCTAAAACTGAAAATCTCAAAAAAGCGGATAGCAGGAATGCAAATGCTGCTAGACCACTCAAAGATAAAATATAAATATCAATATTCATATATTGAGATGAAATTATAACTTTTCTAAAAACATAAATCCATTTCACAAATTATACTTCCATTTATTTATATAAATATTCGTTATCTTTTGAAGGCAGTTTTTGATTTTTTTATTTTCTTTTTCTCGTTTTTTACTATATTTAACACAGTAATGGCCTCATTTAACTGGACTATTCATTTGAAATTGCGTATCATTATAACTTATTTTCTTTCCTTTTGTTCTCAAATACTTTTCGAATTCCTCTGACGGAGAAAGAAGAAAAGAATAAAAATATTCTATATTTTTTATTGCTCATTATAATGACATACCTAGTGAGCTCCTAGATATTTACTCAAATATCTAAATTTATTATTCCACTCTAATATATTTTAAGAATATTTTCTTAAAATCTCTTTATAATCGCCTCTAATATTTTCAATTTCTTAGAAATATATATATAAAGTAGTTATTGGGGTTTAGTTACTATGCTCAAATCTAAGCCTTTTTTTTACGTGTGTATTATATCTTTATTCCTTTTCACAAATATTTGCTTAATCCTTAGTTCTTACATTTATATAAGCACCTACTGGTTCTCATTTAATGATTAATGGTATAAGAGCTTTAGCACCTGCATTTAAAGGGACTATAAAGTAAAAACCACTCCGACAACTCCACTATTTAGATATTAAATATTCAGAAAATGTTTCTCAAAGTTTTATGTATTAGATTATTATTGATGTTTTTATTAGGAGAGACCCAAACACTACTTCTCTTTCACTAGTAATTCACACACACATTCACAATAATAATTCAAACCTATGATTCACAATATTTTAAGTGGTTTCTGATTTTTCATGAAGTTTATCTGAACCCCTACTGTAATCAATATGAAATATTGGATACAATTTTATGATATAAGAATCTGTATAGTTAACAATTGTGCTTCTATTTCAATCATTCGACTTTTTTCAAGCTTTAAAAAAATATTGGCCTGCTCTTAAATAATCATTATCGGTAAATTTACATACAGGTTGTTATTTTATAAATTTTATACCATTTAATTTAATAATAATAAGGTAGTTCCTAATCAAAATGTTTAAATATAATATATAGGGGGATTGTTTACATTTTTAATACAACATTGTATGCTTTAATGGACTTTTTTTTTAATTTTTAATATATCATATTTTAAACTTTATATATATATATATGTGTGTAGTAATGTAGTCGATCCTGTAGGATGACTGTAGTGCGTTGGTTAAATGCAGTCGTTGTGGCCTCAATGTTAGAGTGGGTTCAGGCCTGAATGTATTGCACCAAAGAACGAGACATGGTAAATGTCACCACGGAGATGGCGAGCGAGTGAGTGAAGCCGACACTGGTCGGTGGAGATCTGTCTAGAGAGGTCTGTCAAATCTCGTGTCTTAAAGCGGACTAATCTGTTTGAGTAAGAAAGGGGCACACCTGGGAACCCGACTTGTTTTTCGGACCTCTTTCCTCCTACAGGCGTCGACACTCACTCGATATTTTATTTCTAACAACTTGGCAATTACATTATAACTATACAACGCATGGAAACATAGATATATTGGAATATATTACAACATATATATGATAATTTAAACTAACAACCCCATATTGGTGTATAATATAACAAGATTGTCATGTTGTATAATAAACACTGTAAATAATTATACGCATGATTGACATGTGTCATTACATCACCATATGCATTGTACTTTGTACAAACTGAGAATAATAAAATGAAAATCTGTGATAGATTAAAAGGTAATCTATAGCAAAAAGATTGATATTCAGAAGTCCAACAACGTTTAAAAACGAGGCCTATAAATGTAGTAAGATGTCAGGAAGTCGTTAAGAGTGTGCAATGATATCTCTTCCGTGATCCACGCCCTTATTGCATCCGCTGAAACCAAAGTATATAACCCCCGCCAGGACTGGAAATATAGTGTCACTTCACCATCGGCGGAAGCATTCGTCAGTTATCCTCAAGATTATATACTTGTATATTGATATATATATATTGTAGCAAAGTATTTATTATATGTACAGATTATTAATTCAAGATGTAAAGTAGAAAATTAGTAAAGACAAACTTAGGATGACACAGCAATTTATTTAAGGCTGAAAACAAAATCAACATTTATAAGATACAATAGAGCAATAAGGGAATTTACCTGTAGCAAAAAATATAAATAAAATAAATATAAAAAAAATAATAATCTGTACATATAATAAATACTTTGCTACATAGCTTCCTTCCTATTGGAGCTGTGACCCACAGTTTGCAAATAATATAGACACTGACAATTAAAGAGAATATAATTAATATTTACCTGACAATATAAAAAAAAAATGATCAGTTGAGAATATTAATAAAATGAAAAAAGTGAAGATATGTCAAAATATAATGAAACAGTTGAATATAAAAGTAATAATAATCATCATTATATCAAATAAAAAAATATTTTCAAAATGGAAGCATGATGAAGAATATAGAAATTTTGACACTGAGAATTCGAGAATTACAAAGAGTAATTAAATGTGTGTCTAATCACTTTATAATTTTATTATTGAATTTATAATTTATTTTTAAAACTCAAAATTTGTTTTATGTGTGATTAGACGTATGCATTTTATACTAAACTTTCATTTTTAACTCAAAATTTGCTGTGTATTATTTTTTTTAGATCAAAATTAAATTCACAACTTGCTCTTTTGTAAGGATGTATGTATATTGGTATATACAGTAGAACCTCCCTGTAAAGGACACCTAATTGCAGAATAAAGTGTCCTTTAAAGAGAGGTGTCTCTTACCGGAGAGTTGCTAAATTGTAAAAATGGTAATTTTGCAAATGAGAACTGTCCTTTGTGGAGAAGTGCCCGCTAGCGGGGTGTCCACTAAAGGGAGATTCTACTGTATATTGTATATCTGATGTATATCTGATAATTCAAAGGCCCAGTCATTCTGCCATGTCCTTGCATATGTCCCACCACCTTGTACCCTGTACCAAACTAAATATGCTAATGTATAACATGATGTACCGTGTTAAGATCCAAATAAAATACGGACTGTATGTCAGACAGACAGAGAAAAACAAGGAGATAATACGATTATAGATATTAATAAACGATTGCAGTTAGGCCTAGAGTTAAGAGGAAAGACTCCCATCTCGCATCATTAGCGCTAGATCAACGACACTTTTATTCCAATGAACTCCAAGACAAAAGACCCCGGAGTCGAATTCGATAAAAACAACTTTATTTGGGTCAATGCTCCATCCTCACCTTTTCTGCTATAACTATCAAAGATGGCTTCCCAGTCGTTTGGACAAATCAAGGTTATTCTTCATCTTCCATGATGTAATAAATGACCAATCAAAATCTCTGAATAGATCACGTGAGACCACCCTACTGGGGAAGCCTCAGTAGCGTCTCCGAGTCTCATCCGTACTAGACGTGTCTTCTGATCCAGCGTAAAATCACGGGGCGTAAGCTCACTCTCCTCCTATGTTCTCTGTCTGTCAGAATCGTTTCCCTTGACCAGTCTATCCTGTGTCCTCACTCCATTAATCACGGCTGCATATTTACCCTAATCCGATCCCAAACTTCCAGTTGACAGCACCTTAGTTGTCACAACTACCACAGGGTAAACAAATTCTACATGAGTGACAGGATTCGACATATATTTATATATTTCTTTTGTGTGTTAATATAAAAGAAACATTCGCGTTTAAGTGATCTATTTATATAGATGGCGCGTTATTGCTTTGTTTTAAATTTTTATTTTTAAAATTTTATCTTTTTCTGCCTACACGGGGCATATTTGTTATTTGAAAAGAATTCTTCTGGCCATTTCCAATTTAAATAGTTAAAAATGCCCTTTAATGCCCAATATCAAAAAGCAAACATGGTACAAGCTTCGAACTTGGCCCATGATTGATACGGCTGAGAATAAGTTGATCCCATAAATAACTCCATTCCGGGGGATTAGCTGATTGCCTCTAGGTGACCTTCGTGATGCTGACACATGGGAATATAAGCTGATCAAGCTTATTTCTTTGTGTTAGAATTCTTATATGATAAAAGTGTTATTTTTCCTAGTTACCGTCATTTCAATATCTAGAGAATAATATTTGTTTAACCCATTTACCTATCAGGAAACTAAATAAATTAGTGCGAGTAAATTTTTGATAGGAAAAAATATATTCCATAACGTCGGGTGTATCTTTTAATATTCTAGAATAAAATATGAAGGAAGAGCCAAAAAACGCTTACTATTTCATATTTCTCTCTAAGTAATTATAATGGAACAATCCCTATAAGAACACCGAAGAAATTTCCATTAAAAAGGTTTCATTATATAGATATTTTTCTGAAGTTACTGGAAATATTATTCGCTAGATGTAGGTTTTCGTTATAAAATGTTTCATTATGCAGATATTCTGTCGAAAAATTTGAATATATTGCTCGTTATAAGAATTGTATCGTTAGAAAGTGTTTCATTTATCAATATTTTTTGTTGAAAGGAACCGATATAATTATTCTTTATAGAATACTAGCGAATGTACCCAACTTCGCCCGGTTTTTACCCTAGTAAATGTTTGCCTAACGAACATTTGTTAAAACGATTTTAGAAAATTTTAACGGTGAATGGATGTATGGTTTATGAATCTATCTAGAACAGACAGACACACTATTATATATATATATATATATATGAGTTTTAAAAATTGTAAAAAAAAAATAAATGCATCGGCCGGGAATCGAACCCGGGCCGCCCGCGTGGCAGGCGAGTATTCTACCACTGAACCACCGATGTTTATAAGAAATGGCCATATATGGGTATTTATTCCATTCACAAAAGCAGAAGATGACAGAATTGATTGTTGATGACTCTGAAATTTGTATATTTTAATTTCTAATAGAATTTTAGTTGAAGGAATTGAACTCGTTTTTTTTTGTTCAAAATAATTTTCGAATATTAAATGCCTTATTATATAAAAATGTTGTTGATTGAACCGGGTAATTGTTCTCATTGAATAATTTTGTTATAAAATTTAGTTATAGAGTTATATATAGCACTGTCCACTTTTGAAATATCTTTTTAAACTATATACTGGCCCTATATTAAAATTTCAACACCAAGAAGAAATGAAAATAACGAGATAATTATTGGACAAATATATTATACAGGGAGAATAATTGAATTTACAAGAAAATTGGGGAGGTATGGATCCTGAAAATCTATTTTTCGCAGTACTCATATACCTTGGTAATAAATTAAATACAGATTGGAATGCACCTATAAGTGTGCATAACAGCTTTCTATTCAGATACAAAACGAGGCCACAGTTCAACGACAGTAGTGACTGATGTGTGATGATGAACCAGTCGCTTGAAAAGCATTGACCAGAGGTTTTCTATTGGTGAAAGTTCCGGAAAACGTGCAGCAGCCGAACATTTTTTGTAAGTAGAAAGGTACTACAATACCCGCAATATGCGGTCGTGCATTATCTTGGTGAAACATAGATTTTTTCCAGGCCTCGAATAAAGGGTACAGCCAACGGATGTAAACTGACCAGACATGTATTAGGGATTGTTAAAGGTTCCAGAAATAAGAACAATAGTGATCGAGACGTGTGTCTATTGGCACCCCATACCATCACTCCAGGTAATGGGCTAGTAAGACAGGAAAAATCACTCTTGGTGAATTTTTTAAATAGAAATTCAGAATCTGCCACTGAAGCTTTATGAGCGTTTCGTACCTTTCAAGGTATTCGAAGCGGTAAAGGACACATGAGTTGCTACTCTCTAAAGCGAATGATAAAAAATATTGAGAAGACTGGATCTCTTGAAGCAAAACCTCGGAATGGAAGACCATCGACATGCAAGTCAGCGGCTGTTACGCTTTCACAGAATGTTGAAGCTATTAAAACGTTATCCACGTATGGAGAAGTTAGTGCTCGACAAGTTTCTAGACAAACGGGGATTTCATATGGAACAGTTTGGAGAACACTAAGCATTTTTCTTAAAAAATAACCATACAAAATTCAAATATTTCACAAGCTGAAAGTCGGCGATTTTGAGAAGTATCAATAATTCACTGCATGGGTTTTCCGGCAAATTGACATTGATGAAAACTGGCTGTCGAATGTTCTGTGAACAGATGGAGCACACTTTTCTCTGAAAGGAGAAGTTAAGACTCAAAACAGCCACATTTGGGCAACAGAAAACCCTAGGATTTTTTAAAAATGCCACTGCCTCAGCCCAGAGTTACAGTTTGGTGTGGGTTCACTTCTTCTTTTATTATTGGTCCATTTTTCTTTGAAGAAATCAATGGAAAATTTTTAAAACCGTTTCTGTAACTGGTGAACATTATGTTCAACTTTTGAGAGAATAGGTTATTCCCATATTGCAGAACAGACAAGCACTAAGCGCGAAATAACATTCATGTAAGATGGAGGACCTTCTCATATCTCCCGCGGTACAAAATATTGCTGAAGGATCCGTTCGGTGAAGATCGTGTGATAAGTCGCCACTTTATACACCAGTGGCCTCCAAGATCACCAGACTTGATGCCTTGCGAATTTTTGCTATAGGGGTACATTAAGTCGCGTGTTTATCGATGCTGGCCTACCACATTGACCATGTTGAAGGCTTCTTTCAGACGGCACCTTTAAACAATTTCAACAGATGTGTTATTTAATGCTGTCCAATCTATCGTCTTCAGGCGGTGTTTGAGAATGTAGGGCCCACATTGAGCAAGGATTGTGACCTAATACAAGAATGAAGGCAGTTACCTCTTGTGTTATATAAGCTGCCATCTATTATATTATATACTAATATTCGCAGATATTTGTGTTGGGTTATAAGGATAATAAATGCTGTCCTCACATCTTGATTATTATTTTTTTTGTGAACAGTATTTTTTTTTGTTTGTCATTTGCTCACATCTTATATTATGTCGTGCAGACCAAAGTATTATAACTTCTCAAATAACACTGGTACACACAATTTTACCCCTTATGTTTTGTTTATCGCTTTTCGCTTGTACACGCTTGTTCGGCGGTACATATACTAAAATTGGAACGATACAGAGAAGATTAGCATGGCCCCTGCGCAAGGATGACACTCAAAATCGTGAAGCGTTCCATATCGCTTTTCGCTCATTAGAACAAATAGCATAAAGAATATTCTCTATACACCCCACACTTTAAAAATTTTGCGCAAAAAAAATAATACAAAATGATTTTACTACCACTTCAACGCAAAAGGTCGCTCTAAAAATTATTTTTATTTGAGGGGACACATTTTTAAAATTTTGTACAGTATAATAAGCAATGATAATATTTGACAAGCCCATAGGATATTTGGAATAAAGTACGACAAATAGATTTTGTCACCCCCTCTTTATTTTATTTGTTAAATCATGACACATTTCTAGTTAAATAGTCAAGTGTTGCCAATTTGTCAAGAAACTATGCATTTCTTATAGCAAGAAATCCTATTAGTAGTGCCATCATAATTTTTGGCACTATATTAACAGTTTAAAAAATCGTCTATTGATTTGAGCAGTGTTTTTCGAACATTAAATATATTTCACAAAACCGAATCTAAAATATATATTTTTTGCTACATGTTTTAATTTGAATACCTGTCGATCAGCTATATTTTTTAATTTATCAAAAAAAAAAAATGGTAGCTTAATCTCTGATTCTGGTAGAGCGTCATCTAGCGAATAAAATTGTAGCAAAAATAAATTTCGAATTTTTCATTATTTGCCCTAAAAATTCCCATTGCATCCTGAACACAATGGTGTTTACCGCATTGCTCTAGCGCAAATATTCGCAGAGTTATTAATTTTTAAAGTTGTGCAAGACACTTTTGGATCACCCTGTACTTTGCTACAATATTATTGAAGCTCTAAAGGGAATATTTAATGATGACCTCCAAGAACAAATCAATAAACGATGTAAAGACAGACTCCAGGAGGCAACGTAGAGTTGGCGAGTTCTTTAAATCTCGATATTTACACATCAACAATAATGGCCAGATCTCTTAAAATATCTAGCCAAACCATAAAATCATCAAGCAATAGTAGAATAAATAATATTAGAAAACCTGTATTGATAAACTTAGAATTCCCTCAATATGTGTAAAAGGTATTGTGTATTTGTGCGAAACACTGACTGTAATAAAGATTACAATCAAGTTCATAAAATCGTCTAACTACGATATTTTCGAGTGAACACAGAAACGGAACAAGGTTTTGAAAATGCAACAGAGGCCACTAAAAGACCATACTAAAAGACCACCAGGGATGGCAAAAACCTATATCATTGTTAATTACATAAATACCGAGTATGTTTGGGTTTCGAAGAATAGGAAAGAACAACTCGTTTGAAACTACGAAAAATGAATTTGAATACTTAGGATTTCACATATTTACACAAATCACAAGACTAACACAAAAGTGACACACTTTCATTGACCCTGGCCCTACTTTCACTAGTCGATAACAACCGAAATAGTTTCAAGGTTAGCGCTATTCACCACCATATTATACAGATTAGGCCATTTTCGTCTCCATAATTCCATAGGTACCAACGATTCGGACATGTAATGAATCATTACCTTCATGAATAAAGGTGTCATAAATTTGCGGCGACCTATTATGTTTCAACTGCAATAAAAGCAAAATTGGCGGATCAGAAAAATCCTGAAATTGTGGTAGTGATCATATTGTTAGCATTCGAGAATTTCCCATTTTTTCTTAATACTTGTATCATCCATTGGAAGAAGAACCCTCTGGCACTCAAGAGTAAATTAAAGGCTTATCTATAGCTTTGATGAGGCCTATACTTACATATGCTTATTCCAGTTGAATCACGACAGACCAATCTAACTTATAACATCTATTGATATTTGAAGACATGATCTTGTGACAGACCACCCGTGCTCCTCGAATTGTTCAGAAATGTTTAGGAAAGATAACTAAAGTTTAACATATAGGACACTTGATAAGAAAAACCTCAATTTTTTTCGAAAGATCTTTGCCTCATCAAACATGCAGAGATACCACGAACTACTTTGATAGAATTGTATATCTAAAATTAATATCTAGAGAGAGAGAGAGGCAAATATTATTAGAACCAATCAAATAATATTTATGGATGATAACTCTGAAGCCAATTTAAATAGCAAACATCACATTTGTCCTTGGTTCTGAAAAAGAAAACAGAATGAGCACAACAATGTTTTCTGTTGCAAACTGTTGCTTTCTGTTATCGAACAAGTAAAGCATAAAGCTCGAATTCACCTCCAAATCAAGATATTCGAAAAATAATACAATTGTTTCGGAATTACCAGAAGTGACTTAGTCGATGAAGTTATGGGTTTCGTGTATCTCCTTTATGGTATGACAGTTTTAACATCAGTATATTTCCAGAAATTAAAATTCATTATCAAGTTAAGACATTTGTTCTTATATATTACGCTTTTCGATCAGAAGTTGTTCTCTTTAATTAATTTACATTTTTGAAAAAAAAAAAAGAATTTAAAAAGTAAAATGCATGGAATAAGGTGAAAAATCAACTTTAAAAAAGGTTTTTTATTCACGCAACTGAAAGTTGCTGAGGCCTTGCGCCATCTACTGGAATAAATATATAAACGATTCTTTATTTTTTTCATTCTATAATATTGGCAACCTATTTTTAAAAAAAAATAATGTTACGTTTTCACCTGCTTTTAGCTTTACTCTTTCCTTGATTTTTGAGAAACTCTTAAAGCAAGTTCCTATGCTTAATTAGGCACTATCTGAAACACGCTAACAACGGCTAACTCTTTAAACCCTCACATTGTTTGGTTTTCTTGGTTTATTATAAAATGTTTTGTCCAATATTTTGCAATATTATTAAACGATTAGTTGATATTTTTTCAATTTGATAGAGCGAACCATCAGCAACTTTCAGTTGAACGATAAATAATTATTTATATTCTTATTATGCTAATTTAAAATTGAAAAATCAGTTCTAGATTGATATTGAGGCAAATATTCGTAATATAAATTCATCTTGTACACACACAAATTTTCAAAATTAGAAATGTCGCAATTTTTACAACTAAATAAAGGCGATAAATTGAATATTTCAATAATATTAATATATCAGCTCCATCGAGACTAGTAAAACAATTTGCTTAACATAATTTTTGTAGCCTCCAAAACACATTGCTTCTAGAGTAGATATATTTATTTGCAGGTTTCCGAAACTGTCTAATATAGTTCAGATATATCTACAAGATAACTTTGGTTTGTAAAAAATAGAATGAATTAGGAGATAGATATTTACAATCAGAGAAAAATAAGGATTATCTAAATCAAAGATATTTCCAATGGTTTGAAATAAGTGCAAGTTTACAAAATTGATTTAAAAGGGACGGCGTTTAACGGATATGTTGAGAACGTAGTAGGGACGTTCTAATCAATTTGCAGTAGTTAACTGAGTACCCCAGGGCAACAAACAACTGAGAAGAATTTAAAGCACATTTCACTTCTTTTGTGATGCTAATAACTTGATGGTACCTCGGGTGGTTGGACTGCGATAGGTGTTGTTGTAGCCGATATAACACCTTCGAGGAAAATATTTTGTACTAGAAGTAAACTCTGCTTTGCCCTGTATTTCCTCAAGTGAATTTTGGCCCATACACAATATTGGATAAATTAAATATATTTTATTTTTCTAAGTAGTTATAGTAGTAGAGACGAGCGCGGGCGCGGATAAAATATTTTGTACCAGAAGTGAACTCGGCATTGATCGGTATTTCCACAAGGGAATATTGGTTCATACACAATATATTGGATAAATCAAATTAATTTTATTTTTCTAAATAGTTATAGTAGTAGAGACGAGCGCGGGCGCGGATAAAATATTTTGTACTAGAAGTAAACTCGGCTTTACCCGGTATTTCCACAAGTGAATATTGGCCCTATAATAGTAGTTCTCAATAAAATTTGATACCTTAAAAATCGTATATAATGCTTGATAATAACACTTAATATAATGTGAAAAAATAGTACAAATGTGATATTGTACTGGGATAAGGTGCATAAATTATGAAAAAGGAATAGCTCGATAGCAACTGAAAGTTGATTATGGCTTGCCATTCTGGAATAATTATAAATCAACGAGAATAGTTGATATTTAATCTGATTGATGGCGCAAGCCATCAGCAACTTTCAGTTGCACGATAAGAAAACGCCTTTTTCATAATTTATACACTTTATCCCAGTACAATACCGCATTTGTACTATTTTTTCACATTGTGTCGCAGTCTCACGCAATTCTGGCCTTAACTACCCGTTTCATGATTTTTCAAGATGCCTGAAGGACCAGTTTTTTTGGTCGTTGAGGTACAGCTTGCATCACGCTGATGAGGGCCAAGAGCCCGAAACGCGTATGTGGTTAGCTTTTCTTGATTAATCGAGAATGGGTAATTGGTCAATACTGGAATAATTAGAAATCAACGAGAATAGTTGATATTTATTCCGATAGATGGCGCAAGCCATCAGCAACTTTCAGTTGCACGATAAGGAGATGCCTTTTTCATAAATAAATATACTGATACTACAACTTTTAGAATATGATAAATTGATCGTATTTAATACCTATCTATAAAATTAATATTGAGGTTAATACATATTTTTGTATTGAATTTTTCTTAGTATTGAATATTAACTCTCTCACGAATAATATCCGAGGTGTGTTCAAAAAGTATCGCGACTTTTGAATTTTCGCGGGTTATGTATATTCGAATTTCGATCTTTTTGTGGCTTTATGTTGGTACTCATGCCTCTCACTTATGCCGACAAGCTCGGCCATTTTGAATGTTCACTTAATTGTTGACAGCTGCTTTGCTTCCAGGTGTTTTAGATCATCTTTGATTTTTGACTATTAAAAAAAATGGATCAAAGAACCTGTATCAAATTTTGTGTGAAAAACGAAATTAAGTGCGCGTATAAACCTTTTTCCTAATTCACCATCTTATCCCTGTACAAAATTATTTTTAAATATTTTCACAATGAATAAATTACTAAGTTTTGAATTCATAACTCTTATTATTTTAACTTTTGCTTTTTGTATTAATGAAGAGAATTTATTAAAAGATCATGAATTGTATAAATATAAAATATAAAAATCTTAATCATTCAAACTAACTAACCCCATTTTATACAAGGGTCACTCCAAAGGTTTTTGCAATCAATATTAAATAATTAAAATATAAAAAAAAATAAATTATACCATTAAAATTCACATGCATTTTTTACCTAAACATCTCCATAAAATAGTAATAACAATGATTCATAGAGGGCACGACTTTGTTTTACAGCTGCACGGTAATTTCTAAACCTTGCGTCAGATACAATATAGTTGACTAGAGAAGGTTTACGCGCCATAACTTCTAGAGAAAGATTGATGAATATTAATGGGTATTATTCGGTTTAATAATTTAAATTTAGAAAACTAACCTTAAAGATGAACCCCGTTCAGGTTGACCACCAACAGCCTTGACCCAAGAAAAAATTGAGCAGGTAAGAATTTTACTTAGAGAAGATCGAAATTCCACAGGAGCTGTTAAACTCCCTAATTCTCAGTATGGGTCGCCGATGTAGAGCCAGTTTATCAGCTAAAGGCGATCACACCCCATATTAACAACGATATCCAAGATATTTATGAACTTGCTGCAAGATCATTGCTTGACCGGCTAATTTGCATAAAATACGTGTTAGAATTCTTTGATATCGGGTATTTTAATCAATAATGGAATAATAAATTGATAAATGTTCAATAAAATTAGAGATAAATGAAAAAAAATGTTGCTTATTCATTTTGCGGGCCAGTGTATTTCAATCAATGTAAACTTTAGGAGAACATTTTTAAAAAATCTATTAATTATCTTCAAATCTATTTGTGTTTCTTCTTATACATAGTTTAATTTATGGTCTTAGGTATATCGTTCATTCAAAGTCAATTTACATATATCAATCAATAGAAGCCAGCTACTCTAAAAGGATCATGTCCTTCCATAGTGGAGTTCTAAAATAATTTTTGTCATCATTGAGGCGGAAAGTTAGCAAAATTCCGCGGGCGTTTGAAAGGTTAGCAATTCCGGGCCATTTTTCAGAGTTTGGCACTCGATTATTTGCAGGTTAGGTGACGTGCTGAATAACTCACTCCAGCTCGCTTAATAGGATCCCCGCTCCGGTTATTAATAAAATTGTGGAGGATTTTCTCCTTGGAATCATTTCATTTCCTACGTGAGTGGAATTTACTTTGATGGAATCTTCACCTTCTAAATGTTGCGACATTCCTTCAAAATCCCCCCATACTACAGAAACGTTTATACGAGAAATGTTCATTTAAATATTTATTTTTATATCCTTTTAAAATAATAAATAAGTTATTTCTCCTATAGTGTCAGAATACATTATATACATCTATCTAGTGTTTATAAATATTGTTTCAAAAATATTGGTACTTAGGATAACCAAAAGCAAAGAAAAATAACGGCTCTTATTTACAAGTAGAACTTAAAAATGGTATTTTTTAAGTTTGAATTGTCCAAAGCCTCATTCACATATTTATTGAACTTTAAACATTATAAATATCCAGAAATGCCTTTTAAAATAAGGCTTTTCTCATCAGTTGTTGTTGTCGTCGTGTCCATTTCATTGGAAAATGGGCGCTGTTTCCACGTTAGTCGTTTTGGAAACGAACCAGAATTTGGTCGATTTATCCCAAGGGTAGTTATTTTATGTATTTGATTTGGTAAAATAGTTTATAAGCAGCAAACATAAATAAATTCCGAGGATAAGTTTCTTTTATTTCAAAAATAATAGTCTTCGAGCTTTCGGGCGTAAATAGCCCTTCTTCAAGAAAATAGGAAGTAATTTTAAATTAAATTTTTAATTTCAAATAGAAATGTTTGTAAACAATTAGATGGTGTTTTTCTTTGGTCCTGCACAGCGTGAGTGAATCTCGTATCCACGTGATTTAGTTCTAATCTAAAAACTTTTATAAAGAGAGGTGTTTTGCCCCCAGAAATATTTGCCGATTACATTGAATATATTGAAATGATTACTTGTCCTAAAATGAATATTCTAAGTCTGAATTAAATTTTATATCAATCTGGAAATTGCCATTGTTTATCTAGGATGTAGTTCTATGTATCAGGATTGTGTATTAAGCTATTGTATATTTCTGGGATATCTATATGTCTATTGATGCTCTGGTGTTTTTTGGATACTATTGCTTCTAGGATTAGTCTTTTATATTTATTTTTTATGTTGGTGTAGTAGGTTTTTGGTTCATCTAAATTAAAAGTATGGCCTGTTGTTTTAATATGTTGAAATATAAGTGATCTATTGTCTTTGTTATTTATATTTCTATTGTGTTCATTAATCCTGTCCTTAACTGACCTGCCTGTTTCTCCTACATATATACTATTACAATGGTTACATTTAACGGAATAGATGGCCTGTTTGTTGTGTATTGGTAGGATAGGGCTATTGTTTTTGGTGTTAAGATTTCTAACTATAGAACCAATGTTTGGAGTATTTTCATAAAAAATTCTGATTCCGTGTTTTTTAAGTTCTCGGGCTATTTTGATGTTATTGGGGGAATAAGGTATGATGCATGTTGATCTATATGTCTGGTTATTGTTGATTGTGGAAGGGTTATAAAAATGTCTTAGTATAAAATTTTTTGGGTATCCTGCTATGAGAAGGTTTTGCATTATATTTTGAGTTTCTATTGTTTTAAATGTTTGATTGGAACAATGGGTATGGATCCTTTTTGTGAGGGTTTTTATGGTGTTTATTTTATGATTTAAAGGGCAATATGAGGAGTAGTGTATATAGTTGGGTTGGAAAGTGGGCTTATAATATACTGTAGTGTTGAATTTCTGGTTTTGCCTGGTGATGAAAATATCTAAGAAAGGTAACGTGCCATTTATGCAAAATATTTGAAATTCAAAAAAAAAGTAAAATTAGAACGTATTTCATATTAGTTAATTGCTTTATGAAAATTCTTTTTTTTCCATAGAAACAAATTATTTTAAAATAATTTTGTAAAATTCTTGATTTTATAAGTATGTGTAACTTTAAATATAAAGAATATTTGTGAAAAATCATATACATATTTAATATGCATATTTTATTCATGAAAAAAAAGAAAAAAAAACAGAATACGACAACGATAATCTCCCTGTTCACTATAGAATAAGAAACATAAGTTGAGGAGAAGAGCTTATTTATATAAGACGGCGCTCGTACTTAAACTTTAGAGCAAGACGCCTTCTACGGGTGCCGGTAGTGTCTTGCTCGAAAGCTTGTACGATCGTCGTCTCACGTGAAGAAGCTCTTCTCCCCGTCTTATGTTTCTTATTCTAAAAATAGAGTAGTTAATAAAGCAGTTAAAATTCATTTGATAAATTATTAAATATCTTGAGAAATCAAAATATCATGATAGTTTTATTAAGCATTGGGTGGATAAGGAATGTATTTATGCATGTGTTTGTGCTGTCCCCCACTCTCTATTTACTATTTTTATAAAAATATTTGTTATTTTTGACTTTCTATTTTCTATTTAATTCGTGATTAGTATAAATTCACAGATTTTTAACACACCTGAAAACATCTCTTATTTTAAAATATTTTAAATATGTTTATAAACAATATTAAAAATAAATGAATTTATACCCAACGTAATAAATATTTATAAATTTAATTTGTCGCAAATGAATGATTTCAGAAGTACCAAGTAATGTAACACAAATTTCCAAGTATCACGAATGCCATTTTATATAAAAATCGTGGTCCATTAATTTTTACGAGATATGAGAGCAATATTTCCATCGAATCTGGTAAAGTTTACAACTATGGCCTTAAGCGGTTGCCTACCATTAATTATTTATAAGCAACGTTAAAACTTTGGGGATACAAGATATTTATAATGTTTAGTGTAGAACCTTTTTTAACTTTATTTTAAATTTTTCTTTCCACTAAATATGACTATACAATTTTACATACTTCACCCTAGTAGAATATTGATAGAAGCACTTTTAGTTTATTGTCACCATTATATCAATTAGCACATTTCTTAGATAATAGAAATATTATTTTAAAATAATCCCTACACCACTTTGTATTGATATATATGAGAAACTCTTTATATAGTAAAATTTCACTCGAGACTGAAACTATTTTGGTCCTTATATAAAATCTCAGTAAAATGGATATTGAATATAAAATATGTGTGTGTTGTGTGTGTGTAAGATGAAAAATTAAATGTGCAGCTAAGTCAAGATTTCGTAAAGGGAAACGAATATTCCATTTAAACGCAATCTGGTCTTTTGATTATATATCTATAGGAAATCATATTGAAAATGCTAAAAGACATTATACAAGGTGTAGCTGGAAATTTGGAGCTAATCTTACTTGTGACAACCGTGAAATAAATAAAATTCAAATGTCAATATTTTTCTTTCTATCCGTGCCATATCAATATAAAATGTAATATTATATGAGTGAATATTTTAGAATAATATATTGATATTATGCATTAGAGCGCCATCTGTAATTAAATATAAACTATTTTTGCCGCGTATAATTAATTTTAGAATAAAACAATTTTCTACTGTTCTAATTTATCATTGCAGTTAGGCAATGATAATTTATTGTAAGGGACTGGCTTATTAGTAGAAAGGTTCACCACCTTTGAGTCAGCCTTTCTCATTAATTTATCAATGCAATAAGGAGAGTAGAAAATTATTATATACTAAAAAGAATCACACGCGTGAAAAATAGTTTCAATTTCCCACTGCATGTATATATAGTATATAGATTAATATTGATCCGGAATACGAAAATAGAGCATCCATAATCGTTTATATGTGCGTCGAAAGGAGGCCGAGAGAGTAGGTGAAATTTCTCCAGATGCTCAAAACCACCGTTTATCTTGTCAAAAATAAGTTCGATGAGGCCGACAAAGAGATAAGGCATACAAGGAAAAGCATTGGAGTCAATAGTACGGTATAAGAGATGTACAACCTGTCAAAATGTCAAAGCAAAGATTAGTAGAGACCTTGGACGAATCCAGAACCAAAAAGATGGGCGTTGAGCTTAAAATTAAAACAAAACTGTTTAGGCGGACCTTGGTATAAAGTTCTATGCTCTTTTGAAATAGCAGACTGTGATTATAAAGGAAAAAAGAAAAGAGAATTTTAAATGAGAAAATGGAGAGGCTGTTGCCCTTCTCAGCAGATTCAAACATTGCTTGTGCATGTTGATGTTATTCTATAATAACTTTGATCAGGACCAGAAGGTTATTCTCAGGAAATACCTTTTATATGTCACGCCTCCTTTAGGTACCTGTTGTAGTGCACATGTGAATTCCTGCCTCATCGATGATTCTTGGCTACATCAGCAATGAAGGTGATTCTATTCCCCAATAATTCATATTAATATAGCTTCAGGATGAGTACTAATATCTACATAACTATCCCGGAGACCATAGTACAAACCTAAATGAGAATAATGGTAGAAAGAAGTAATATAATATTTTACAACAGAAATCAATAACAGCCGACAAAGCAAAGAAGTTACAAACGTAGCTGAAAAATAACGTTTCCCCCTACTTGAGTCCCAAAAATAGGCAACATAACTCTTAGGCTGCACCCCTCTTTGACTATCATATATGGGGCGTTGTTGTGAGAAATGTTAATGAAATTATCACAACACCTTACAGTCTGTAAAGGATGCGGTTCATACCGTGATGACCCTAATGAGCAAGGTCATCGTGTTCTTTTTGCCTTCTCACCAAGATTCTGTCAAATAATATTGATACATTATCGTGCCATCTGATATTGGGAATTTGAACTATTTATGATCCGTATAATTCTTTTAAATTAAACCACACACATTTACTGCCCTTACTGCAATGCTAAAGGTACATCACTGGTGAGCCAGGCCCACCCATTATTTGTGTCATTGCAATAAGGGCAGTAGGAAAAGCTGGAAGTAGAATCATACGCGTCCAATAGATAAGCTATAACATTCAATTTACAATAAAATTCATTTTTAATTCAATAATAATATTCCCAATTTATCTACTAAACACCGTGTATATATGTAATTACAAATAATATAAATAAATAATTAAATAAAACATTAAGAACCTTAAATTGTTTAAAAACGTTCTGCTTCTCTCCTAGTTTAGAGAAAGTAGACTAATAGAATCTTTCTATTAAGTAATATCATTTAGAATAATATCCAATCCAAGTTAACTAATGGGTAAGTATGAATATCCCTATATATATAAAATTCAGTGTATGTATGTATGTGTGTATCTATGTCGGCTATACACGTCCACAATACGTAACTAATATGGCTGAAATTTTAAGAGTATATAGAGTAGAATCTGGAAAAACGTATAGTGAAAATTTCAGGTCTCTATCCCGAATATTCTTCGAGTTATTTGCAAATTGCGTTGCAAATTTGCCTTTTCGCTCGCAAGCAGCGCCTCTAGCGGTGAAGATGGGAGGTAATATCAGCTGACCTAATGTACATGTAAAACGTGTTTTGACAGGACATAGAGAAAAATCTGGAAAAGATATTTATCGGATTTTTAGCCAATAAAAAATAAAATTGACAGGTTCTGGGCAAAAATAGTTGTTTTGTTAGTGAGAAAATGATGATTACAATATTGCTGTATCATGTCTGATTATCAGATACAAAATTATATCGGGAAATTTTCCATAAAGCTGAGACCACGGGTGGAGCGAGTTCATTTTTAGTGTGCAGGAACAAAATTCTAACAGAAAAACATTCATTCGAGCAGAAGACACAAAGCCAGATCATCTCTTTATAAAAATATCGCTTCTCTGACACAAAGTTTGGAGCGGGACGTTTCACAAGAGTGACATCCACGGCGCCAATTTATAATTGTAACGAATAGTATTTGAATAAAAACATTTAATCGGGTAAAACCTGGGCGTTTCCCGGGTCATTCGGCTAGTTTATAATAAAATATATTAAAAATAAAAAATAAATATCCTGACCGTGATCACATTAGCATTTATTTAGGCAGAGAGCCATCTAGTGGAACAAAAATGAACTAAACGTTTATTCAACTTGTTCCGTGATATATGGCCAACCCAATTTCTTGATAAATCAAGAAAAGTCAACCACGTACGCGTTTCGGGCTATTGACCCTCTTCAGCGTGTTTTTATATAATTATTTTTCATATATATATATATGTTAGATCTTATTATAATGGATTAATATTTCGAAATCTTATGATTATTTAAAATTATTAAATATGTTACAACCTGAAATATGTGTTAGGTTTTTCTAAAATTTGCTTCAAGAGCCATATAATATAAATTGGAGTATTTTACAGGGCCGCAGCAACAAGTAAAATTATTTGCTCTCCTCTAATATTAACACATTTAAATATTTTCACCTAACCTCTTTATAATGACAACTGGTCCATTATATAACAAACATATGATAAATCATTGAAATGTTCAGAAGTTGGCGAGAACGTTTAAACATGTGAAAAAATATAACTTAGTGAATAATGCACCGTAACAGAGAGGTAACATTAACTCTTATAAAGTTTCACTATATAACTTATTATATTTATTATATATTTATATTTATATATTTATTTATTATTATATTTATTACTTCAGCTCAAAAGCTATGTTTAAAAAGTCTTTATTTAACTTGCTCTCAAGTATGTCTGCCGTTCTGACTTTTTGTCCACAAACTTCTTAACATTTTCTAATATACTTATAGAGCACGTAGAAGTCTGATATTTGGTACAATTGTTCAATTCTTATGAAAATGCAAGTTGATAAATTCTATATTTCTGAGCGGTTGATGTACAAGATAATGGACTCATTTCTATATTTCCATTCACAATAGGTTTGATTACTTCATAATATAATTCCAGAACACAAAAACATATATAATTTTGAATACTCGCTCAATGCAGTAGACAATACAAGTTCACATATGTTCAGACTGTATATGGTTTTTAAACTTTTTTTTTTTAGATCATTTAAAAATATATTTTCATATCAAGTTTCATTGACTCATTTAGTACTGCTAAATATGCGCATCTGTTTCTTTGCCGTGATGGTCGGCTTGCCTTCCTTAAAAAGAAGTCTACTAAGAAACTATGTCTATATATTATTGTGAATATATTCCTATATAAATATATAAACCCTTAATATAAGGTGATGTTTAGCAAATAAAATATAATATTATTAATATATATAGTCAAGACCGTCTTTCCTCATCGGCCGCCTCTGTCACGGATGCGCGCGCACAGGGAGGTCACGTGCTCGCCGGCAGCCAACGGGCGCGCGCCGCCGGCAGGGGGGGAGGGAAATTACGTCATAGAATATAAACACAAGGTAATAAGGCCAAATAAAAAAATAGTGTGTGATAAGGCACAATTTGGATTATAGATTATAAACATATGGTAATAAGACCTAATCCAAATAAATAAATAGTGTGTTATAAGGCACAATTTGGATTATATTTAATACAGTTATCAGCGTCATGCACAATTCTGTCACGTTAAGTCACGTGTCAAGTTACGGTAAGTAGAAATTAAAAATTAAAAAAAAGATGCCGAAACCCGGGATCGAACCAGGGACCTTTAGATATTCAGTCTAACGCTCTCCTAACTGAGCTATTTCGGCTTATTTTATTTATTTCTATAGAAGCTTCTATCTTTATAATTATGTAATTTTTCAAAAGTCAATTCACACCTCTTCGCTGGAGACCATGGGAATACTGACTAATTCATTATGCTAACATAATTATAAATACAAGTATCAGAGTCATCAACAATTCTGTCATCGTTTGCTTTTGTGAATGGAATAAATACCCAAATAGGGCCATTTCTTATAAGCATCGGTGGTTCAGTGGTAGAATGCTCGCCTGCCACGCGGGCGGCCTGGGTTCGATTCCCGGCCGATGCATTTTTTTTTCTTTTTCAGAATTTTTAAAACTTATTTATATTATTATCCCTATATATATAAAAGTCAGCGTATGTATGTATGTATGTTTGTCAACTATACACGTCCACAATACGTAACTAATATGACTGATATTTCAACAGTATATAAAGTAGAATCTGGAAAAACTCTTAGTGAAAATTTCAGGTCTCTATCCCGAATATCCGTCGTGTTATTTGCAAATTTGCTCTTTCGCTTGCGCCTCTAGCGGTGAAAATGAGGGGTAATACCAGCTGACCTAATGTACATGTAAAGTTTGGAGAGGGACGTTTCACAAGAGTGACATCCACGGCTCCAATTTATAATTGTAGCGAATAGTATTTGAATAAAACATTTAATCGGGTAAAAGCCGGGCGTTGCCCTGGTCATTCGGCTAGTATATAATATATAGAAAATGCCATTATTGTGGCTGGAATTCAATAAATTTAAGTTGTAGACTCCATTTATATTTTATATCTTGTTTTGCATAGCTAGACGTTTTTTTATTATTTATATATGTGCTGGAGAATAGATCGACAGAAGAGAAAACTTTCCTAATAAGTTTCCATTTTTTTAAAAGGCGTCGCCGAAACATCGAAAACAATAACTTTTTTTTTTTAAATATATAACAACAAACGTCTTATACCCCCGACTTGCTCAGCCCCTTTTCTTCATCTCACTGAAGAGATCTTCCAATAAGTTAGAAGGAGCCAGCTGTCTCCGCAAGGAGCCCCTGACCTAAATCAACATCCCTCGCCACCGCCCGGAACTAAATATAAATTCGCCCCCCTCTTTCGTTGGACACGAGCTAACAAACAGATACATGCCAACATTTTCTTGTCACGACCCATCGCCACTGCTGGGTGTCACTCTAATGAATTTTCACCATCTATTAAATCAAATATTAGTGCGTGCCTCTTACTATATACCGTTCTAATCCCTAACCAATTAATCTACTCCGATATCCCATTTAGCTACAGAATAGAATAGAAATTTGGCTCAAATACTCCCATTTAGCTACAAATACCGTGTATGACACGTTCATTCTACTTTCACTAACAAATCAGTCCACTAACAGAATAACTAATTAATTCAATAAAAAATCCCGCCTACTGATCCTCAATGAATTTAAATATCTATTCTTTCTTTAATAACCCAAAACCAAGTCACTAGGCCTAGATTCTCTCTCCCTCCGCCAATTGTCTACTTAACATCGACACTTAGAACCAAGGACAACATTTTCCCTACAAAAATCACACACACCCACATATGTTAAAAAAAAACCTTGACCGGTTAGAATAGATCGCCGTGTTTCCTGCACACACAATATAAATGCCGCTTTAGGAAGAATCACGTTTCACCTAAACGTGGCGCAGGGAACAAAAAATCGACAAGATTAGGACTCAGTGAGTTTCACAGTTGGAAACAATGTGACCCACGAGCCGCGTCAAACATAAAACAAATTCGATAAGTTAGAACAACTTATATCAACAAGACCAAAACTATCGCAACCGAGGACAATATAAAGCTCTCTCCACCCATCCTAAAAACAGTAACATCCATCTTGAACTACTTCTTAAAGACCAGCTAAGAGCAAATTTCCATTCTTTTCCGCATATATCACTTCTATATAACTATATTTTTTATTTTATTATCCTTTATATAATCATTAGATAGCTCTTATAATATTGTTTTCTTCAACTAATCAGTTCAGGAGATTATTGTCATGCCGTGTGTTTGAATAGTTTTCATGACGGACAATACACTATGGACACTTTTGCCATCAACTATTATACTATTATTATTACTTAAATTCCTTCCAGCCTATTGTCATTTTATATTAGTTACTTTTTTCCTCTTTACTATATTGTTATTTACTTTTGCTTTATGACTCTATTATATAATCAACTTTATATTTTATCTTTCATCTCTAGTAGTCTCAAGTTTATGTTTCATGTTTATATCACTAATTTGCATTTGTCATTTTATATTTTCTCTCACTTTATAAATTATATGTTATTTACATTGTTTCATCTTCCGCTACCATGTTCAATGCTATCGAGTATATTATTGCTCTTTTCTTTTTTATTTAATATGTTCACTTTCTATTACCCCTTATATGCTGCTATAGAGTGTTAATCTTTGTATTATGTCGTTACTATTTTTACTTTTTTTTTAAAGATTACTTTGCATTTAACTTCGAAATTCTATTTTTGATTTTTCAAATCCTTTAACGCTATATGCAAAGCCTTAATTTCGCAATTTCATATCTCAATTATTTATTCTTTTATAATCGAACTAAAAATCATGATCTAAAAACACGGCAATCTTCAATAACCTCTTAATCAACCACTTTAAAGGTTACTTCTTAATAAATACCTACATCCCTTTTCCGCAGGAACTTTTAACAATCCTTCGCAGGCTAGACTGGACCTACTTTGATTTCGTAATTAGCATTATTGACACACCGTCCCCCAGATTTACCTATCCCAACTTCTGGCTTGGACACGTACAAATTGAATATTCTTATATATTCTAGGGCACTCTCATGCCACACGCTGGCACATTTTTTTTTTTTATTTTACTCTTTTTCTCGCTAAGCCCCTGACGACTCCAATTAAAACTTTGATTTCTGGTCACTGATCTTCGCCCTCATTTATCCTGCATGCGTACGTCTTAACGACTAATTCATAAAACCCATAACAATCACCCTTATCTTACTATTCGATTGTGGTACAGTAACTTTATTCGGTCCTTAAATTTACATGTGAAACATGACCTAGGTTTTCCGCGCCGTGCACATTAAATGGTTTGGGACTTGAGTCAAGATGACATTGCCTCAACCTAATCGTAACTAACCTCTCAACCTTTTCTAACGCCTATCACGAAGAGATCATGATTGACCCATCCAATCATTTATATTTTCACCTATCATCATTATATTTTCTCTATGAATTCCTTTTTTCCTATGTTATTTTTACTTGTATGATTAGTATTAGTTGTTTATACTTTATTATCTCATATGGATATACAGAAATCAACCCCATGTTATATACCAACTCATCTCAATTAATTTTAAAATTACCTCCTTAATAACAGTCTTCCTTCCTATTCCGCTCTCTTAAATCCCTCGATATGAACCCTCTCACATTCGGGGCCATCTGTGATGATTTAAGACCATGGAATTGTTGTAAATAATCCAGATATCTACTACCACATATTTCACCACATCACTGTATATAACTTGTTATTTACTGCAAATAGAAAGCATCAAATAACATCAATCTGTACCGCGTAAGACTCTAATAAAGTATAGCAACTGTACAGATAGAAGGAATGGAGAATAACAGGAGAAAATTTAGGCTAAAACTACTCAGGCCTAAGTGAGAATAAGAAAGTAGGCCTATCGAGCCCAGTCCAATTTTTACGAGGTTGTGGCCCTCCTGGATCCTTTTAATTTAATAATGTTTTACTTTTATTATGTTTACAAGTCGAATGACCCGGACAATCCCCGGGATTCACTAAGGTGCACATATATATTGAAGCGGTGCAGCAAAGAAGATGAAGAGAATAAGTGGGCAAGTCAAGAAAATAAGTTATGCAGGGGCCCATCCACAAGGAAGTGTTGATTGACAGATTCCAGAGGAGGGGGCGGCAGACAGACAGTCCAGCTGGTGCCGTCGCGAAAGAAAGAGCCGAGATAGCGGTGGGGCTGAAGGGGGGTTTGTGCGCCGAGAGGACATCGCAGTCTAGTGGAGAAGTCGTCTCGTGACATCGAGATCTGCGGCAAGAAGAAGACGGCGGCGAATTACCTCCGGGGCGTGTGGATGATCCTGCAAGGCGGTGCCAGGAGAGACTGACATCGGAGCGACCTAAGTGTGGAGCGGAACGCTTCACAAGAGGACATCCACGGCGGCAAGAATTTTTCTGACGGGGAAGCTGAAGGCAACTCCCACTGTTGTATTCCTTCTGTTAAGTGAGCCATAATAAAGCGCTATAAATTTAGCTGCAATCCCTTCGAACTCACTGTGTATCTTTGTGGCATCCTGAGTAGACAAAGCACACGAACAACGTCTGGGTAAGACGTAACAATATAATAAAATACTTTTTTATGAATCAATTACAATTTTATAATTATATATATATATATTATTACTCGACACGCCTTTATCTGCCCGAGAGTGAATGTTTCCAAACGAATAAATATTTAACAAATTTCATTTATCATAATAGGATCTTAATATCACGCTATAAAGTGTAATAATTTGAAAAATAAAAATTTGAATATGAAAGACAAAATACCGATAATAACAATTTTGATAATTAATTGGTATCATCATGACTACTAATTTAAATAATAATGAAATGTATATATATACAATTACAATAAATAGCATTTAGAAAAATTATATTCTCTTGAATCATATCATTCAATAGAAATTCCTCCAGGGAAAGATTTCTTTGGAATTTTATTGAAGTAAATTTTATTCAGGTCTTCCACACACAAATTTGAAAAAGTGGCTTTTAGAAATTATATTTTATATTTCTATTTATCATATGTCGCAATATATTAAAGAAACATAATGGGTAAGGTTTTTCGAATATTTTTAAAAGAGTGGTAGTTATCGGAAGAATTTTAATGTAGTTAGCGCACCACATATTTATTCATATAGATAAAAATTCGATTTTTCACTTTTTGAAAAACCACGTTTGGTATTCGAAACTTCTGTTGTCGCTGATATTGTGTAAGAATCAGAGACTACTAAACACATTTTTCATAAAAAATGTATATTAATGCGATATAATATAATTTTGGTTAAAAATGTTAAGAATTTAAAGATAGGATCCATCAATTCCGCAAGGAATTGATAATTGTAATTCTTATCTACAACAACTATGGGAATGAATATTGCATAAAAGGATTGGATTGAATGCCAGCAGACGGTCAGAAAGCAGACGGTCCCGTCCATAGATTCTGCAGCGGAGATGTGAAGCCATCCATCCCAATACAGTCCCGATGATGGGTCTATTAGAGCCCATCTCCGCGGTCCCATCTGGGCCATTCCACCGATTTATGAGACAATATTGCCGTTCGTGTCATAGCCGATCACAGCACATTAGAATACATAGGCATCACCTCTTTTCAATCGAAATATAAACACTAAATATTTATTTAACACTTCTATATTCTCCATTGATTGGTTTTGAGCAATTTAATATCTACCTTTATCATATTTATATTTTAGTTTTACAATATCATCTGGTCAAATAAAGACATGTACACTTAAGCCTTATTCATTCCTCTTATCCATATTCATTCTTTATTCATATATAGCTAACATCGCATCACCTTTACCATACATTAATCTAATTTCATTAGACCATTTGCCCTCTCTTCACTTAATTGTTTGAAAACCTTAGTTTTCCACTTTGTTTATTTTCTGTAATTAAATCTCTTAATGACCTTGCAAAATCCACAATAATTTATGAACAATTAATATTTTTGTTTGTACTTTATAAATAATTTTGTGAATAGATATCATCCTATACTTTAATATTTATATATTAGAATCATTTTAATCGAATTCTATATTTTATTTGTCCAATGTTTTTTCAATTGGTAACACACCAATCTTCTTCAGGAAGATAATATTTTGAAGATGTTTTTCAAAAATAGCCCCCAAAAACATAGGATTTTATTTAAGTAAATACTTTGATTATGATGCATTAGTGCGCCATCTGTAAATGAAAATTCGAAACGATTATAGACTCGTATGCTTCTTTTAAAATAAATAAACAATTTATACTGCCCTGACTGTAATGGAAAAATAAATGGGAGAGCCTGGCTCATCAGTGGTGAACCTTCACAGCGGTTTCGCCTGTTTAAATCAAACTGATGACTACTGATGAGCCAGGCCTTCCCATTTTTTCCATTGCAGTTAGGGCAGTAGAAATTGTTTAATTATTAAAAAGAATCATACGCCTCTATAATAGTTTAAATTTTTCAAATAATTTGATTAGAAAAAAGATAGACTGATAACACAAATATTTAATATTTGGGAAATTAATTTATCAAAGCCAGATTAATATTAAAACTTACAATTTTTGTAAAATATATATATATATATATGACATTTATAATAAGAAAATAAATCTATAATTTCTAGAAATATACACAAATCTTCATTGAAATTTATGATTTTTGCGGAATACCTATGAGTATTTTTTTAAATGCTTTATTTTTTAATCAAAAAACGAATTCGTATAATAACCATTTATACCGCTATAACGAATTCATTTTTAAGCTTCTGGTGTTTGCTTCTGGAATTTATTGATAGAAAATTCAAGTATTTTGATATTTAAAGCGAAAATTATTATTCCAAACATAAAATACTTATAATCTAAAAATATTTTCATTAAACTAAAGATATAAATTCGCTTCAAACAAAGACAAAATTTGATAAAAGATTTTGGAATAAAATTCGAACAAAAAAAATGAGTCGTAGGTCACACATATCAATAGCTTTACGAACAATATTTTTGCAAAACGCTATCTTGAGGTTTTAAAAGTTTAATGTGTGTATAATATTATAGTATACTAGACGAATGACCCGGGCAACGCCCGGGTTTACCCGATTAAATGTTTCATTCAAACACTATTCGTTACAATTATAAATTGGCGCCGTTGATGTCACTCTTGTGAAACGTCCCGCTCCAAACTTTACAGTCAGATTAGTTACGATATAAATCTTCAAATCGAGAGAGCGTCTATAAATATTTCGATTTAGATCAAGTATTCTAATTATTAAGCGAACACACTATTATTAATAAAATTTTGAGAAGATTTCGATTTTAGACGTATTTATAACCTTGATAGAGGGCGCTGTTCGTGAGCTAAGTAGAATAATTTGAATATAGTTTTAATATTTAATTTATATATAATTTAAAATAGCCTATCGTTTTCCTCGTATTTTTTTACCTATGTATGGAAATTTTGGTTTGAATTAGTGAACTACTGCGAATTTGTATACCGGACATACAAACCAACAAACAAACAAACAAACATACAAACATTCATTTATATATATTGTTACATCATAATTAATGGCGTATTTCTTATATTATTTTTGATATATTTGAAATTTAAATTATATATTTATTTATTTTTATATAAAATATTCTATGATATTTATTTAAAACACAGATTATTTAGATTGTCATCATTTGTATTTAGGTACAGGTGTGACTTCACTGCTCTCTTTGATGTGAGAAAATAAATAAAGGATTCTGGTGGCTACTTAAAGAAGACTTATCTCGTTATTCCCTTTTATAAATTTGTAGGATGGTTGAAACACGCTCTGGTAAGATGCAAGACCCAGCACAGGAGAGAATCCAGGCTGAAGAGTCTGCCAAGCCGCAACCTGGTGCAACAATTGGTAGAGATGCTAGTTCCGACCCAGTTGTCCTGAATCCCAACATCGACATCCCCAAGTATGATGGAACGGAAGACCCTCGCCCATGGATTGAATCTCTTGAAGAAATTGGCTTCTTGTACCATTGGGCAGACTACATTATCTCTCGTTATGCCGCCATGAACATGACGGGAAGCGCTAAAACCTGGTTGAATTTACACAAAGCTAGTTTCACGAGCTGGGAAAATATTAAAATCCGCCTCATTCAGGATTTTTCTTTGGACGCGAATAAAGAAGAACTTAGAATGAAGCTCAACAGAATGCAACACTGGAATGAACCAGCAATCAGGTTCGCGGAAGGTTGTGCAACAAGGTTGACCCCGCAATGGAAGAAGAAACAAAAATTGAACATGTTATTGGAGGACTGAAAAAAGAGTACTCATTCGCACTCTACCTGAACCCTCCTAAAACGACCAATGACCTTCTTGTCGTGTGCAAGAAAATGGATTCTTTTGAAAAGAAGTATCGGGAACGTGTGGAGAAATCCAGAAACCTATATAACGGTCCACGCTATTCTAGACCCCAACAACAATCGAGGTACGTGCCGCCGACTGCCGCACGAAACTACCAGACCACTTCCAGGCCCCAAGCCCCTGTTTCCAATAATTACAAGAACGACTCCCCTCCTACCCCCAGACAGTATCGAAACAACTTTCCCCAGCCCTCTACCCCTAGACGTCCTTATAATCCTAACTTTGTGCCGAAACCAAACCTTCAGAGAAACACTTACAATAAAAGCCAAGAAGTGAGCAAAAATAGGACGGAAGATGGAAGACCAATCTGCTTTAAATGTAACAAGCCAGGGCACGTGGCCCGTTATTGTAGGGTCAAGTTTATAAGAATCCTAGAAGAGGATCCAGCAGATACCCAAGAGAAGGTCGAAGAAAAATGCCAAATGAATGAAATATCAGAGAAATCAGGACCTCGGCTTTATGCTGATGTATGTCATAGCACACAGACAAATATTCCTACCCGGAATAGATATTCCGTGTTGGAAGATTTAAACTAAGCGTCGCGCCTGAATCTGTCAATCAAAGCAAGTCGACCATAAACGGAATCAAGAAGTTGGACCCTAAATACAAATTAAAAATTAATGTGGACAAGATAGGGACTTTTGAAGCTTTGGTTGATACAGGTGCTGACCTCTCAGTGGTCGACCTCAGAACGGCCCTCGATACAGGCCATGGTATAAGTAAACTCGCAAAAATTTGTGCAGGACCCGATGGAAAAAAATTGGACATTGTAGGAAGTATATTTTTAAATATAAAAATTGATGACGAAACATTATCACACAACTTTGTGATATTGAAAACGCATTTACGGACATTAATTCTTGGGAGAGATTTCCTTAAGAAAATGAACGCAAAAATAGATTGTAAGCAAGAAACTATAAAATATGATTTGACGAATAATCATGACGAAATCAATTTTGAAATGTTGAAAATAAAGAGTGCCAAGGATTCCATTGTACCGGAATGTTCCATGAAATTGATCAAGGCATTGGTAGAAACAGAGGATGGAGAATATATTATCGAGGAGAGCAGCAAAATGTTTCAAACAAATGGACTTCGTCTAGCAAGAAGCTTGATCAATGTTATAAATAGGGAAACACACATCTGGATAACTAATCCGTATCCTCGACCGTTAAAAATAATGAAAAACCAAACATTGGCTTTTGGAAGTAGACCAGCGAAAATTTGGCAAAACATCGGATAGACACAGAAGACGCGAAGCCAATTAAACACAAGCCTTACCGGGTAAGTGCTAAAGAACGAGGTATTATAAAAGAGCAAATTGACGAGATGCTTACAGAAGGCATAATTAGGCCATCTTCTAGCCCCTGGTCTTTTCCAGTAATATTGGTCAAGAAGCGAGATGGTAAATACAGATTTTGTGTGGACTACAGAAAACTGAATAATGTGACAGTAAAAGATGTCTATCCGATCCCTAGAATAGACGAAGTTATGGATACTCTCCAAGGATCTACACACTTCTCAGCAATAGACCTCAGATCTGGATATTGGCAAGTTGAAGTCGAAGAAAGAGACAAAGAGAAAACAGCTTTCACTACAGCGCATGGATTATATGAATTCAACGTGATGCCTTTTGGACTTTGTAATGCGTCTGCTACCTTTGAGAGAAATATGGAGAATATGCTTGGAAATCTGAGATGGCAAATTTGTTTGTGTTATCTGGATGATGTTATCATATATAGCCCGGATTTTCCAACGCACCTCAAAAGACTTGAAGCTGTTTTTAGATGTTTTCGTGAATCTAATTTAAGGTTAAACGACAAAAAATGCCGATTTGCTTTTGAAGAATTGGAGATTCTCGGCTATATAACGAGCAAACATGGTATAAAACCCGCGGAACATAACATCAAAGCTGTCAGAAATTTTCCTCGGCCCAAAAAGGTCAAAGAAGTACAATCCTTTTTGGGAATGTGTTCATATTATAGAAAATTTATCAAAGACTTTTCAAAAATTGCTGACCCTTTGACCAACCTTATAAAAAAAGTGTATCATTTACCTGGACAGAAAGACAAGAGGAAGCGTTTCAAACCCTAAAAACAGCACTATTAAGTCCACCAATTTTAGGTCACTTCAATCCAAATGCACCTACTTATGTTCATACTGATGCGTCCAACATCGGCATAGGTGCAACACTTGTCCAAGACATCGGTGGTGAAGAGAAGGTGATCTCATATTTGAGTCGTACCCTAAGTAAAGCGGAGCAAAATTATTCAACCACTGAAAAAGAATGTCTGGCCGTTGTCTGGTCAATGTCAAAATTACGACCCTACCTTTATGGAAGACACTTTAAAATAGTAACAGACCATCACGCCTTATGCTGGCTCAAAAACTTGAAGGATCCAACAGGTCGATTGGCAAGATGGGCATTGAAAATTCAAGAATATGACTTCGATATAATACATAAATCGGGAAAGAAGCATCTGGACGCCGATGGCCTATCTAGGGGGCCCTTACCAGAAACTGATTGGGATGAGGATTTTGAAAGGCTATTTTTAAATCAAATAACAGACGAAGAGGATAAATTTATCGAAAGTGTTAAGAAAAACCTTAATGGAAGCAGGCGATCAATTGCGCAAAACTTTAAAGAAGAAGATGGATGCCTCTTTAAGAAAAACCCGAACCCTGAAGGCAGGGCGTGGTTGCTTGTGGTTCCAGAGAATAAAAAGAGAGAAATTATGAAAGAATATCACAATCATATGTCGAATGGCCATCTGGGCGTCGCCAGAACCATGTACCGAATAAAGAGCAAATACTTTTGGCCATCCATGCTAAAGGATGTCTCAGAATTCGTTAAGACGTGTCACCTTTGCCAAAGTAGGAAAGGCTCAAACCAATTACCTTCTGGACTACTACAGCCCATCCCCCCAGCCAACTTTCCTTTCGAAAGAATTGGAATTGACTTTGTTGGTCCACTACCATCTACGAAAAACAGGAAAAAATGGATAATCGTGCTGACGGACTACTACACTAGATATGCAGAAACAAGAGCAGTCTCGGAAGCAACAGTGAAAGAAGTTTCTAAATTTCTAGTAGAGGATATTTTTCTTCGGCACGGAGCCCCACAATATCTTATTAGTGACAGAGGCTCTCAATTTACCAGTAATTTAATGAAAGAGGTGATGAAAACGTGCAAGATTAAACATTGCTTCACAACGAGCTATCATCCCCAGACTAATGGATTGACAGAGCGGTTAAATAGAACATTGATCAATATGCTCAGTATGTATGTGAACACTGATCAGAAAAATTGGGACGAAATACTCCCATTCATCACTCACGCTTACAATACTACAATTCAGGAAACCACAGGATATTCTCCCTTTTTCCTGATGTTTGGAAGAGAACCCACGTCTCTTTTGGACGACAGGAATATCTCGGTGGACATTGACAAAGATGATTATGATCAATACATAAAACATCACTTAGACAAAATAAACAGAACAAGAAAATTAGTTATTAACAACACAATAAAGACTCAAGAAAGAATGAAAAAGAACTATGACAAGAAACACATGGAAAGAAGCTACGAACCAGGAGAATTAGTAGCAGTTTGGACACCAATTAGGAAAATAGGAAAGTGTGAGAAACTACTGAGAAAATATTTTGGCCCATATAGAATATTAAAGAAGCTGTCTAACGTAAATTACTTAATTGAGCCAAAAGATAATCCTGGCCAAGACCCATTGATTGTCCATGTCTCAAGACTCAAACCCTATTTTGAGAGAATTGATGAGGTAACTCACGAGGACGTGACGACCTCTGGAGAGGGGGAAGTGTTACATCATGATTAATGGCGTATTTCTTATATTATTTTTAATATATTTGAAATTTAAATTATATATTTATTTATTTTTATATAAAATATTCTATGATATTTATTTAAAACACAGATTATTTAGATTGTCATCATTTGTATTTAGGTACAGGTGTGACTTCACTGCTCTCTTTGATGTGAGAAAATAAATAAAGGATTCTGGTGGCTACTTAAAGAAGACTTATCTCGTTATTCCCTTTTATAAATTTGTAGGATGGTTGAAACACGCTCTGGTAAGATGCAAGACCCAGCACAGGAGAGAATCCAGGCTGAAGAGTCTGCCAAGCCGCAACCTGGTGCAACAATATATAGAAGATATAATATAAATGAGTTTTAAAAATTGTTAAAAAAAAATGCATCGGCCGGGAATCGAACCCGGGCCGCCCGCGTGGCAGGCGAGCATTCTACCACTGAGCCACCGATGCGTATACAAAATGGCCATATTTGGGTATTCATTCCATTCCAGATTACTCCGCGTAACAAAAAAGTTCTTCAAATGAAAAAAATAAATAGCCAAAAATACTAAGCAAATTGTATCCAAAAATTTTCCTCAGGTTTATAAAAAGCGACATGCAAAATTTGGTACCAATTGGTTCAGTAGTTTTTGAGTTTATCGCGAAACAGACAGACAGACAGAAATTGAATTTTATATATATAGAGATTAGTGTTTAGGTATTTGATTTAATTCATATAGTTGATATAATAGTATATATTTATATTATATTTTTTATAAATTAGTTTTAAAAATTGTAAAAAAAAAATGCATCGGCCGGGAATCGAACCCGGGCCGCCCGCGTGGGAGGCGAGCATTCTACCACTAAGCCACCGATGCTTTAAAAAAAATCGCCATATTTAGGTATTCATTCCATTCCGGATTAGTCCGCGTAAAAAAATAGTTCTTCAAATTAAAAAAAGAAATAGCCAAAAATAATAAGCAAAATGTAGCCAACAATTTTCCTCAGGTTTATAAAAATTGACATGCAAAATTTGGAACCAATTGGTTCAGTAGTTTTTGAGTTTATCGCGAAACAGACAGACAGACAGACAGGAATTGACTTTTATATATATAGAGATTATTAATGTTCACTCTTAATATGTAACTTTGTCCGTTGAAGAGCGAGAACTCGAAAGTTCCGGTTTTTGTAATAAAGATACTTATAGCGTAAGATTTTTTAGATATTTTTATAAAGGTATATCGCAATTTTCTTATATCTTAATAGTGTATGTTTCATAAGTTTTGCTGAGAAACAAAAATAAAATATATCTAACAATTATTTATAATAATGATAATATTTTTTAATTCGCAGAGGATATTATAACCTTATTGTTGGAAAACGATAAATTTACAATGATAATCATGCTGAAAACACACGGAAATGTAATAAAGCTCTCTAACACATAGAATCTGTGTGTCAGAGATAAGGAAATTAACATCGTCTGCCTTAATTTATGGAAAATAAAGTTACTGCGACTAAGGTAAATATTTAAAAAATACATTAAGTCTCACTCGTAAATACTCCTACCCCTCTCCATGACGTCACTGAGCCAATAAAATGGTTCGGTTAATTTATTGCTCCATTAGGGGTTGTGAATATTATAAAATTGCTGTGAATATACCGCGGAAGTACAAAAAGAGGTTTGTATCGATGCCGCAATTAGCAATGTTGCCAGTTTTAATTCGGGAATTCTTGGCGAGGCAACAAGGCACAATTAGGCTGCCCATTAAGATTCCCGGTTCCAGCGTAATTTGCCTAATGGAGAAAGATCCGGAGAATGTGAGGGCTGAACATATTTTTACTTCTCTCTTTCTAAAATTTCTCTAAATCAACTAAACGGCCCATTTATAAATTAGCCCTGAGTGAATTTGAATGGAAGATTTCTCTCTCTCTACAGTTGGTTATATACATTAAAAAAGCTTGGACCATATAAAAATAAACGTCAATCATATATGTTCAGATAATATATTAAAATTGCATAATAATAATATACGGTTAAGATAAATAAAATTGAATTATATATGAAGTTTTACAAAAATAAATTGATAATTTTATAAAACGCATCTTCCGCGTCAAGCTGGAGAAAACATCTACCTACATCTATATATTATCTTAGCAAGTAATAATACTATGGAGCCTATATATAGCGTCTATATGGGCGATAAAATTCACCAGGGGGGGGGGGTTCTCATATTCTAAAGATTTTTATATATTTGTCAACACTATTATAATTATTTTTGACCATTGTCGCTTTGAAGCAATATTTTTAAAAACCTTTATATGTCTCAAATGTATTTATTTTTGTGAATATTTCGTGTCGTAATTCATACATGTTTGTGAAATATGAAGAATATTGATATTTTATTATTACAAAATATATTACAGAACTATTAATTCTTTTTAAAATAAAATAATTTTCTACTGCCCTTACTGCAATGATAAATTAATGGGAGGGCCTGACTCATTAGTGGTGAACCCTCTCAGCGGTTTCGCCAGTTTGATCTACAAAATCTCTTGGTAAGTTCACCACTAGTAAGCCAGGCCCTCCCATTAATATATCATTACAGTAATGACAGTATAAAATTGTTTTATTTTAAAATTATCCTAAATAAAACGATTTACAATAAATAAGCGCGTAAACAATCAGTATATATTGAATTTAGAAGAAAATTTATATCGCAAATATTTCAAAGAGCTATTTACCTCTTCATCGAGATTTTCTATGATTTAAATCCTGTGGGCAGAGTAAAGACCAAAGTAAGCAATTATCTGATGAAGGTTTCACTGCGCATAAAATACAAATATAAAAATTATAACAATAAAAAATAGGGTTAAATAAATAAAATTATATTTATTAATATTATATGAATGAAAGTTAATTATTATTATTATTTGATCACACACACATTATTTTTGTTTTTACTTTTATCTATTATATATATATTTGTCAATAAAATATATTATATGACATATTTTTCATTTAAATTATGAAACTATCACTAATTATTTTATTTATTATTTATCATTCTATTTATATAATCATAGATTTTAATTTTTATAACAATGATATATATATATAAATATATATACAAGGTATGATAAAAAAAAGTTGGGGAAATTGTCAAAAAAAAAAAAAAATCTGAAAGTTTTCGAAAAATAAAAATTATCATCATGATCACGATACCTCATTCTACTAGAAAATATTTATATCTTTTCGATTTCTCAAATAATAAAATTTTATAAGCAATTTTTTAAAGAAAAGAAACAATGGCGCGGCGTTTTTTTTTTTTTTTTTTTTAAGTGAACAAAGGGTATGCATAAAGGTTTGTCAGAAATTAGGAAACGGCGTCAAAAAGGTTTCAAATGTTGAAATTTGCGTTTTAGGGGGGCAGTTTATTACAATCAAAAACGTTTAGGTGGTTTTCCCGTTTCAAATCTGGCAGAGAGTCGCCCCAGATGACGCACGCCAGTGAAAACCTCCTTTGGAAAATTATGAAGAACTGACCCAAAATATTGGTGCTTTAATAAGGGAAACCACTAGGACAACGATCAGAGAACTAGTAGAAGAAACAGGACCGAGGATCTTAGACTTGAAAGAAATTTTTCTAAAATGTTCCAAAAATGCTTCATCACGATAACGTCCCAGCACACAAAGCTCTTTCCGTGGGTGTTTTTTTGACTAAAAATAGCATGTTGACAATGCCTCATCCGCCGTACTTGCCTGATTTAGCACCAAATGACTTCTTTTTCTTTCCTAGAAAGAAGTCAGTTCGAAAAGGACATAGATTTTATACCGTTAATGCCATAAAGGAAATTTCGCTGAGAGTTTTAAGGGGCATTACTTCTGACAAATTTTCTGGGTGCTTCCGGAACTGGGAAAAAAAATGAAACGCTGTATAGATTCCCTCGGACAGTATTTTGAGGAATATTAACCATTTTTTCTATATATTCATCTAATAAATCTTTTATGACCCTATTCCCCGAATTTTATGGTCATACCTGATCAGGAGCACATGTGCTTTACAGAAGGCAGAACGCCATTTGGTGGAACAGAAATCAACTAAATATTGATTTAGCCTGTTCCCTGATATTTGCCCAACCCAATTTCTTGATAAATCAAGAAAAGTCATCCACATACGCGTTTCGCGCTGTTATATTTGATGTACAGAGCGAATATTTCATCATATCATTTCTTACTTTGGTCTTGTATAGCGAGAGTATCTCACCTGCTGAAGTTATTTTGCTTAAATCACAGAAAAACCTCTATAAAGAGAGGCAAATTGACCCCTCGAAATATTAGAAAATAAATGTTCTTTTGGGATAATTTACATAGGCCTCAAATAGCCAATATGCTCATCTCTATCCACTCTACCTTGCTGTTAAATTCCTTCGCAAATAATTTGAAGCCAAACAAAATAATATATATAAACGAAATTTTACTCTTAAATACTATTTATAGATATAACATTATTTATATATTACTTATTAATCCGAAAAATTTTGGAAACTTTAAAACTCAAAATAATTGTTTTCACAAGTTCCAAATACGTTATAATATCATCAATTTAAATTATTAAATGTGTATGTGTATTTTACACAAATAAATTTACTGGCAATGCGTTTTTTTATATATCATCAAATATTATCTCTACAGATAATATTTGATGATATTTAAAAAAAAACGCATTGCCACTAAATTTATTTGTGTAAATATTTAACGATAGATGGCAATTGAATTTAATTTACTAATGTATATGTGTATATTTCACTAGTTTCAGAAGCTAATTTTAAAGATCGGGGTTTCATTTTCAAACCTAATACCGCGAATTCATTTAAATTACCCCTATATACGAGGGTTGTCCTTTAAGTAAGTTCCACGGGGCACCACTGTCATGAGGATCGTTTTAGGCGCGAGCCGACTGCGCGGGCTCGTAGCTTGTTCTCCCCACTCCAATTTCTCACCAAGGCCACGTCGCTGGTAGCTTAGTCTTGGCTGAGCAGCCGTTAGTGGGGAACCTTCCCCTCGTGTATCCCGCCAGCTGCGAATTACGGTCAGTAATTCGCCTTTTGGCCGCAAAGAAGAATTCGGCGAAGGACATTCATACTGAACTCTGTCAAGTGTATGGAGAAGGGTGTATGATTTCCGGGATGGTGCGCAGATGTGTCAGAGAATTTGAAAACGGCCGAACAGGGGTCCACGATGAACCGCGTGCTGGATGGCCATCGGTTTTGGACGAAACCTTTGCCAAAGTCGAAGCGGCAATGCTTGATGATCGACGGGTTACTGTGCGGAAGCTCTGAGATTTGGATCCTGATGTCAGTAAAACCATCATCGACAAGATTTTGCGTGAACATTTGGGGTATTAAAAGGTCTGCGCAAGATGGGTTCCGAAAATGATGACTGAGGACCATAAACGGCAGCGGGTTGAAGCGGCCCAGAAATTTCTTGATTGCCACGAAACTGACGGAGAGGAATTCTTGGATTCGATCGTTATTGGTGATGAGACCTGGGTACACTACACCACACCGGAGACAAGGGAACAATCCAAGCAGTGGAAGCACTTTTCTTCGCCGAAACCTCTAAAGTTTAAACAAATGCTTTCTGCCGGGAAACTTATGGCTACCATCTTTTGGGACCGAAAGGGCATATTGTTGTGCGACTTTATGCGTCGGGGTACAACAGTCAATTCCGACCGGTACTGTGAGACCTTAAAACAACTTAGACGAGCGATTAAAAACAAGAGAAGAGGGATGTTAACCAAAGGGGTGCGTTTTCACTACGACAACTCTCGGTCGCCCACCGCCCGTCAAACCACCGCCCTCTTCGCAGAATTTGAATGGGAATTGGTGTCACACCCACCTTACAGCTCGGACGTAGCTCCTAATGACTTTTATCTCTTCCCCGAGTTGAAGAAAAACCTGGGTAGAACCCAATTCCAGGACGATGACGAGTTGGAAGAAGCGGTTTTAGGCTTTCTACGCGGCCAGGCGGCAGAGTTCTTTGACTCTGGGTTACATAAGTGGGTGTCCCGAATGCAAATATGCGTCGAACGAACCAGGGAATATGTAGAAAAATGAAAAAAAAATGATATTTTCGAAAATGTATAGTTCAGGGCAAATAAACCTGTTTTTCTGTATGAAAAACCTCTTTAACGGACAACCCTCGTATATTTATTATTCGTATTTAAACCCAACAACATAATATAAAAGTCAAACTTCTTGGAAATTAAACTGTTCAAACCACTATGATGAGCTAGCTTCTTACAGGTTTTTTCATTAAAACAAGAAATTATAAAACTATTTTAGAGGCGTAATATTCTTTTTAAAATAAAACAATTTCTACTGTCCTTACTGCGATGGAAAAATTAAAGGGAGGGCCTGGCTCATCAGTGGTGAACCCTCCCAGCGGTTTCGCCAGTTTAATCTACCATACCGCTGTTATATTGCATTTTTTGCGTATGGTAGATTAAACTGGCGAAACCGCTGGGAGGGTTCACCACTGATGAGCCAGGCCCTCCCTTTAATTTTTCCATCGCAGTAAGGACAGTAGAAATTGTTTTATTTTAAAAAGAATATTACGCCTCTAAAATAGTTTTATAATTTGATAACAGATGGCGCTCTAGTACATCGTAACAACAAGAAATGTAGAAATATGATTTTGAAAATCAGTAATAAAATGCTGATTGTGTAATCACTAAATAGCGCTTTAATACATTCATAAGTTTGGAAGCCAGGAAGTTTAACATGGGAGCTGTGAAGAAAAGAGGAAAGTTGGAAAGGACCGGGCTAATTAGTGGGGCGAAAGGTGGTCGACCATTTATCTCCGGCCCCTAATGGACTGACTTCTGTCCTTAGGAATTCTTTGGCACTTAAACACCTATTAGCGCCTTGGCTGAACAGATAAACTTCACACATGTGATCCATGACTTCGTACATTGAGAGATAGTTCATTTATATATTTACTTCTAACCTGTTTTAAAGAAGTAAAGAATAATAAGCTCCTTTTGCAAATAATTAAAAAGGAGGTTCAGTCACCTTGTAGATACAAAAGTCATATTTCAATAAAATTGCAGGTTTGTGGAACTCCTACAGTATAAGCTTTCGCAAACCTCTCCCTCAATGGCGTGTACCATGAGTACTTAGTGGTCTAATATCGTACGCTGTCCATTTTCGATGACGACTGTATTCCATATTAGAGACATTCCATTTCGAGTTGGATCCGGTGTCTGTGCTAAATATTTTGATTGAGCTGATTTCCAGTATTTATAAAAAGCGAATGCAAGGGGTCTGGATTTTACGACTTTTGCCATTAAAACATAAGGCGAATTGCTATTATAGCCGGTCTCTTGACGAAGAATTTCTCTCTCTTCTTCCATTGCCGTACAGTAGAACATGTAGTGTGGAAAATCGAGACTAAATTCACCGTTGCATAAGGTGCATTTTATGGTCTTAGTTTTCAGAGAGAAACATGATTAATTCTCTGTACTGCAAAAAGGCTTCTTACTTGTGCAATGATTCTCTTTAAGGTTAGGGGGATATTGTCATTCAGATAGCATTCCATTGTAGGTGATGAATGAAAGTATTTATAGTGAGAGTAGAGTACTGATTTTCTTATTCTTACATAATCCAACTGCAAGGACTGGTCGGTTGCCGTTCTAATAATACAATATTGTCAAATAGCTCCATCCAGATGGGACAACTGTCAATCATCCCTGGACCCCGGGAGGGGGGAAGCTGATATGTAAATAAGGAAAACGGGACGGTGGCTAACGCCGTTCATTAGGATTAACTTTTAACTTGGGTAAGTTGTACAAAACTCTCTCTCCCTACAAATACCCCTTGTAATAAATTATTTATTCCCAAATTTGCCCTTGCTTTATTTATCTCCGCGACATATTTTGGTGGAGACGCTGGGTAGCGTGACGGAACTTCGAAGAAGTCGACGTCTACAGGGACGTGAACCAATTCTTCAACCTTTGCCACAACGAATAGAAATGGAAGACGAGCACAGACCTACTGTTAGCGGATCCTACCTCCCTTGTCAGCGCCAACGAGATCCTTCTACCTTTTCTGGAGATGGAAATATAAACCCTGGACAGTGGTTGAAAGAGTACGAGAGAGTTTCGAAGTACAACAGATGGGACGAGACCATGAAGCTTGCCAACGTCGTATTTTACTTGAACGGAACTGCTGGAAGGTGGTTTGATAATAACGAAGAATCACTCAACTCGTGGAGAAGCTTTGAAGACGCATTCCGCGGTGTGTTCGGACTGCAGGAGGATTCTGCTCGACGCGCCGAGGAAGTTCTGAAGTCAAGAGCACAGAAGGCCGAAGAATCCAGCGAGTCATACATCCAGGAGATTCTTAGTCTCTGCCACCAGGTGAACCCTCGCATGGAAGAAGGTGAGATGGTTGCTCACATTATAAAGGGAATTTCGGAGGACACATACCAGGTATTGGTGGCGAAAGACATACAGACGGTAGATGAGATCCTGAAGTTCTGCCGTCATCTGACAACCGTCAAGCAGCGCCGGATCGGCCGTACGAAATTCGCCAGGTTGTCAAACGTAATGCCCATTTCGTGTGTTGACGACTCAGACGACTTGGCCGGCTTAATTCGCCGCATCGTTAGAGAAGAGATACAAAAGGTTTTCTCAGCACCTGAAGTGATCAATCCTCTCCGAGAGGTGAACGCCCTGGAACAGACTGTGAGGGAAGAGGTCAGCCGTTCTCTACAACCTACCAGACCACAAGTCAACGTGGTACAACAACAACCACGAACGCCCTATTATAATATCGACCGACCAACCCAACACAGGAAGACGGAACATTGGAGAACCTACGACGACAAACCTATCTGCTTCCACTGCGGACGACCCGGACATGTCGTCCGTTATTGTAGGGAACGACGGCAGGTCTTCGCTGAAGCCAGGACAAGGAATGGCGGAGAAGGAAGAAATGTTGGATTTTCGAGTCGACCCCCGAGATATGACGCCGACGACGACTATGTAACGCCCCAAACCTCGACGTACTTCTACCGGAGCTCTTCCCCACATCCAAGCCGCGCAAGGTCGCCAGCCCGAAGACAATCCCAGTCGCCAACCCGTCGTTTCAGCCGTTCTCCCAAGCCTCAGAATGTGAAAAACTAAGTGGAGCGGCTTCTAACGGGGGTGAGGTCGCCATTGAGGAAAATCCTCCAGGGTATATCGCCGCTAAATTAAAAGAAAATTTTGTTATGGTCGAAATAAATGGACGCAAAATTAAAGCATTGGTGGATTCAGGAGCCGACTTTTCTGTTATTTCAGACAAATTTCGACGCGAACTAAAGACACCTCTCTTCAAAGAACCAGGTCCTATTCTTAAAGCCGCAAATAAAAATTTAATAGAGACCCTAGGAAAATGTGTCCTGAACATAGAAGTTAATGGTCTGAAGATATCCTTTGAATTCGTTGTTATGGTGGAATGCAGCCATGACATCATATTCGGATGGGACTTCTTCAAGGCCACCGAAGCCGTCATTGATTGTGGCAGAAATGAACTCCATCTCGGGGAAACCTCCGTCCTGGAATCTCGAGAGGAGGAAAAGCAGAGATTGTTTGCTTCCGACGACTTTGTCATCCCGCCTAAATCAATAAAGAAGATCAGTGTGATAAACGAAGAAGTATGCGGTGTTAGAGATGTTTTAGTCTCAACTTCTAAGGACTTATTATTAAGAAAAGAAGTTCTTATACCAAACTCATTGGTTACATTTCGACACGGCCGAGGTAGCATTTGGGTGGCGAATGGAGCGTCTTGGCCGCAACTGATTCCATCAGGAATGAATATGTGCACCATGGAAAGTATGAGAATGGGAATATCTGCAGTCTTATTGAATCCAGCGATAAGTTACAAGAAACGCAGCTAAAGTCACGTGAATGGTCACAGAAGATAAACCTTACTCTAGATCCAGGGCTGTCTGAAATTCAAAGGTTACAGCTTGTTTCATGCCTTGACGAGTTTATCGACATATTTGACTTTGGGAGTACTTCTATTAAGCCCACCAGTACTGTGAAGCACAAGATAAACAAAGGAGACCACTCTCATATCAAACAGAGGCCCTATAGAGTAGCACCAAGTGAACGACGACTAATTCAAGATGAAGTGAACAAGATGATTGAAAATCACATCGTGAAGCCCTCTGAAAGTCCTTGGTCATCTCCAGTTATTCTAGTTCGAAAGAAAGACGGGACCTGGAGATTCTGCGTAGATTACCGTCGATTAAATAAGATAACAAAAAAAGATGTTTACCCTCTGCCACGCATTGACGATGCCTTGGATAGTTTAGCCGGCTCTAGTTACTTCTCCACGATGGATCTTCGGTCCGGGTATTGGCAGATTGAAGTGGACGAAAAAGACAGGGAGAAAACTGCTTTCATCACTCCAGATGGGTTGTATGAATTCCAAGTAATGCCTTTCGGTCTTTGTAACGCTCCAGCAACGTTTGAAAGGATGATAGATAGTGTTCTGGGCAGTCTTAAATGGAACATGTGCCTTTGCTACCTGGACGACATCGTAGTTTACGCACCTACCTTTGAGGAACATCTACGTCGTCTACAACTTGTATTAAACTGCATCCAGAAAGCTGGACTAAGCTTGAACCACAAAAAGTGTCTTTTTGGATCAAGGAGGATAAAGATTTTGGGACACCTTGTTGACGCCAATGGAATTCATCCAGATCCAGATAAAGTTGAAGCCGTCTCTAAATTTCCGAGGCCAAGGAATATCTCTGAACTGAGGAGCTTTCTTGGATTATGTTCCTATTACCGAAGATTTATTGAAAACTTTGCCGACAAAGCTAGATCTTTGCATGACCTACTGAAGACTGAAAAACAATTTTATTGGGATGCAGCTCAAGAGAAAGCGTTTGAAGTCCTTAAAACAGCTCTAATTTCAGAGCCTGTCTTAGGACACTTTGATGAATCCGCTGATACCCATCTACACACGGATGCAAGCGGACATGGTATTGGAGCTGTTCTTCTACAAATACAAGGTGGAAAGGAGCGGCCTATAGCTTATGCATCTAGAAGCTTGACAAAGGCTGAAAATAACTATTCTACAACGGAAAAAGAATGCCTTGCTGTAGTCTGGTCTATTAGCAAATTCCGCCCATATTTGTTTGGTCGACCATTCACGGTTGTCACTGACCATCATTCTCTATGTTGGTTGGTAGGGCAGAAAGATCCTTCTGGCCGTTTGGCAAGATGGGCGCTGAAGTTGCAAGAATTTGACGTGACCGTTATCTACAAGAGCGGACGCAAACATAAGGATGCCGATTGTCTTTCAAGGAGCCCGCTTGAGAACGATCCACCAAGTGCTGTGATGTCACTAACCAACGTCGATATAGAGCAGACTAAAGACCCGGATTTAGCTAAAATTATCGATAATTTAAACTCGGGCTACACCAGAAAGGAATTCAGCATTATCGACGGCATATTATACAAGAAAAACTATAGCACAACTGGAAGACCCTGGCTTATGATGATCCCTAAGCACTTAAGATCGGAAGTTATGGCAGATTTACATGACGCTCCTACAGCTGGGCATTTGGGTTTCGCCCGAACGTATGACAAAGTCAAGAAACGATTTTATTGGCCTGGCCTTTATAGAACTGTTCGCCAATATGTAAGCCATTGTCGGGAGTGTCAACGAAGGAAGAAATTAACTCGACGTCCGGCTGGACAACTTGTATCCATACCGCCCGTAGAAAAGCCATTCTATAAGGTCGGGGTCGATCTCCTTGGAAGATTTCCAGTTTCTAAAGATGGAAACCGTTGGATCATTGTGTGCACCGATTATATGACAAGGTATGCCATAACGAAAGCGATCCCAGACGGAGGAGCAATCGAAACAGCTAAGTTCCTGGTTGAAGATGTTATCTTGAAGCATGGAGCTCCTAGAGAAATGATAACAGATCGCGGAAGAAATTTCATTTCTCAAGTAATAAAACAGATCAATGCTCTGTGCGGAATTGTGCACAGATTTACAACGGCCTACCATCCCCAGACCAACGGCCTGACTGAAAGGTTCAACAAATCTCTGGGAGACATGTTGTCCATGTACACAGGTGTCGAGCAGAAGGACTGGGACCAAGTTTTACCCTACGTGACTTTTGCTTACAACACTGCTAAACAGGAGGCGACCGGCTACACTCCGTTCTTTCTTGTCCACGCCCGCGAGGCCGAGACCTACATCGATGCCGTACTACCCTACCTACCAGATGAGATCTCTGACGACTACGTTGGGGAACTTGTGACAAGAGCTGAGGAAGCGCGTCAACTCTCCCGATCACGACTTCTACAATCACAGGCGAAAGACCGTAGACTTTACGACCAGAAACATACTCCAGTCTATTACCAGAAGGATGATCTTGTGTGGGTTTTTACTCCCATCCGAAAAGTAGGGCTCTCAGAAAAGCTACTGAAGAAATACTTCGGTCCCTACAAGGTGACCAAGAAGCTTTCAGAAGTTACGTATGAAGTAGAGCCCGTGGACCCGTCTCCCCGATCACGGAAATCCAAGGATATCGTTCATGTCATTCGGATGAAGCCCTACCTGGACCCTGAAGAACAACATTCCATTCTGCTAGGGAACACAGGCCGTGATAGATTTCCTTCCAGAACAAGGGCTGAGACAAGCTAATCAGCGGGTCGCTGTTTTTTCTAAAGAGGGAGTAATTGTCAAATAGCTCCATCCAGATGGGACAACTGTCAATCATCCCTGGACCCCGGGAGGGGGGAAGCTGATATGTAAATAAGGAAAACGGGACGGTGGCTAACGCCGTTCATTAGGATTAACTTTTAACTTGGGTAAGTTGTACAAAACTCTCTCTCCCTACAAATACCCCTTGTAATAAATTATTTATTCCCAAATTTGCCCTTGCTTTATTTATCTCCGCGACAATATTCTTTGTAGAATATTGAAGTCTGTACTTCCAACAAGCCATGAGAAGCCGGTGTTATTAAGTAGCTGTGTTATACTTTTTACCAGTCCGATATTCTGTTTTGAAGAAATTGAAATGTCCCACAAATGTGCCAAACAAATTGAAGGTAGCCTGCTGCCGTCCATTTTCAGAATTCTAGTCCAGAATTTTAAAGTTAGTTTTTTCACTGTGATATCAAGAGAGTGTCTTCCTGTTTCGGCCCTCAAAATATAGCCCGGAGTATAGCTTGGAAGGCACAGAAAACGTCTGAGAAAGGTATCCTGGATTCTATCTAAGATTAAGGCTTGATCATGTTCCCAGATTGGAGCCACATTGAGTAGGACTGTCAAGATCATAGAATCCAACAATCTCAAACTTACATGGAAGGATTTGAGCTTGGACTTCAGAATAATCTCCCCCACAGCACCCATCGCGGCCATTGTCCTGCCTCTATAATTTAAGGAAACTTGAGTGAAAGATATCGAAGGGGTGAGCGGGTAGCCCAGGTACGTATATTTTGATGTAACACTTAAAGGACTTTGACCCCAATACCATCTTTCTGAACGCGCCACCTTTCCTCCATTACGGAAAACCATTATTCTTGACTTGTTTTCGTTCAGAGTTAGTAAGTTAGTTTCTAGATAGGTGTGTTTTTTCAGTATATTAATTTTCAATTGAAGGTTTTTTTTAGAATCATCGATCAAAACAATATCGTCGGCATATAGGAGGAGGTGTATGTTTCCGAAATTGGGTAAGTATATTCCTGACAACCCCGAGTCATCAAATATTTTAATCAAATAATTAATAAAGAGTAGGAATAGGCATGGGGATAGTGGGTCACCTTGGAGCACCCCCGAACGTATTTCAATGAATTCAGTGATAGAATTGTTCCAACGAACCGCAGCGGTCATGTCTTCATAATAACATTTAATTAAGTTGACAAATCGGTGATTCAGTCCTATTTTGACTAGTTTTGTCCATAGCAATGCGTGAGGAACCGTGTCAAAAACTTTTTTTTAAGTCTACGAAGAAGGAGTAACATTTACCTCTTTTCTTCCTTAGGGCAAGTTGGATTACAGATGTCAATATGAAAATGTGATCTTGACATGAGTGAGCAGATCTAAAGCCCGCTTGATTCTCTGGGATAATATCATTAGTTTCAATCCATTCGACTAGGCGGGACCTAAGTATTGCTATAAATAGTTTCGCGAAATTGCTCAGCAGTGAGATTCCGCGGTAGTTGGATGGATTATCAGAATCGCCATTTTTAAAAATCGGATGAATAATAGACTTCGAGAAGGAGGATGGGAATACAGCTGATCTTAGTATTCTGTTGTATAGATCCTTGAGTAACAGCAAGTAACTGTGGGGAAGGAGCTTGATTGCTTCGTTCGGTACCTCGTCGATTCCAGCTGCTTTACAGTTCTTTAAACGCGAGATTTATTCTGTTATCTCCCTCATTGTAATTTCCGCCAATAAGCCTGTATCCACTGAAAGCGTGTTTAGTATAGGAAGGATATATTCTGTTGATTTTTCAGATGAGAGTAGTTTGTCGTAAAATTGGTGCCATTCTTGAAGCGATATGTTTCCTTGAATGAAACTTCTTTTTTTATAAATGCTCATTGTTTTCCAAAGGTTTTTAGAGTCATGAGTATTGCTTGATAAATTTAAATGTAATGATTAGTAGTATTTTTTCTTTTCATCTCTAATTAATGCAGCATAGAATTTCTTTTTCGAAATATAGTTAACACGGCCTGTTTCTTTTGTTGATTTCATGTAGATTTTAAGATCGGATTTAGTATTATTTTTTGTTAGAGAACATTCTCGATCAAACCAGGGCTTTGAATTTGGGTTCAATGTTTTGGATCTTCTCTGCATCCACGCTTTGCCCATTGTATCAATGATTTTATCGGCTAAAAGCCTCATTGTACTATCTATTGAGTGATTCCAATTCAGGTGTATCTCATTTAGTGCCTGCGAGAAAAACTGCGAGTTCTCATGTGTCTATCTATAATTTGTTAAAGGTGTTGGATTTGTATGTCTCGAGTAATTCACCATTGACTGTAATGAAGTAATTCTGCGATCAGAACCGCGCACTATAAGGGCAGACAAGGTGATAGGGAGATGGTCCGAATATGGAGAAATTCAACTTGGAAGTTCTCAATTAGATCCAAAAGCAAGGGGGTCACCACAAAGTAATCCAAGACCGAAGAGCCACGGTCTGAGATGTAAGTAAAATTGCCATTTTGATCTGCCATCGATCTGCCATTTATTATTGTCAGTAAACTATCGTCGAGAAACTCAACAAAATGGGTTGCATTTGGAGAGATCATCTTATCACTGGAATTACGCAGTGAGAAAATATTTGAAGAGAGCGCAAATACATTGTGAAAACCGCCCATAGATCCCGTTCGAATGTTAAGGTCACCCGCCAGCATTATTTCATAGCCACATTATAATCTTTCCTCAATAAACCTAAATAGTTTGTTTAAATTGAGTTTAAAAGTATCACCAGGTGGTAAATATGAGACTAGTATATGTCATAATTTGTACATAACTGGATGCAAACCCGCCCAAATATGTATGCAATGTATGTTTTAAAAGATTTGAATAAAGACAAGGCTTAAGAAATCTGGGAGAGAAAGGCCCTCAAAGAGGGAGCAATCATTAGCAGGTTTTATTATCCCGGAACTCATAAAACTGAGTTCAAGAACCTAGCATTTCCTAGGACAGGTCATCACAAGTCCAGAACAAAGGATAGCAGAGACCCAATGAGAGAATAGTAGATTTTGCTAGGAACCAATGGAAATCCAGCACCCCTGGTAATCCAGCCAATCAGAACCCTGAGTAGTTTTCTTCTTAAATCGGGAACGAAGATTAGGGAGTTAGCCCCTGGACAGCACCGAGTCAGGACCTTGGACAGCACCGAGTTAGGACCGTGGCGCCATAGAAATCAGCTTGGAGCAAAAATCCCATCTCCTCAATCCTCAGATAAGTCAATTCTCAATCATGGAATAGATAGTCGATAGCCAACTCCTCAACCCCTTTTTCTCCCTAGATTACTAGCCTTTTTCAACTCAATCAACCCTGTGTTTTTCGTTATTTTCCCCTGTATGCAGAACTTACCACTCAAACGACTGCGCCAACACCAATTCAATCAATTATCAACCAACTTCAAAATATTTCGCACCGACGATACCACATATACATAGTTTACATGTAGAGGTTTGTTTAAAACAAATTGAAATCCAGTTAGGCTCAATTTCTGTTTTGTAAATATAATTTGCAAGCATTTCACTGATTCCGACCAGTATTCCACCAGACGGTCTTCCAGTCTTGCAACATCTTGTAGCCAGCGATTCATAAATAGTAAATTCATATATGTCAACTTGTATATTGCGGTCGAGCCAGGTTTCTGCAAGTGCAAAAAATATGATAATGTTTTACATAATCGAGAAGATCAAACAATGAACTAGCTCTCATGTATCCATTTATGTTCCAGTATAAAATGTCAATAGAGTTTTTACATTTAATAGGTTTCAATTGTAGGTCTGGTGATATTACCAATTCTCTTTTGTTTGTATTTTCATCCAGTTGATATAACTCCGCACCTTACTTGGTGGTAATTTTACCATTGAAAACCTGTTAAATGTTCCATTAACAATCAGTTTATCATCCCTAAGTTTTGCCGTGATTCCTTTGTTTAATAATTCTTTCCGTTTAGGAATCAACAGTCGGAGTTGTTCTCTGGTACTAGGAGAGTAGTCCTTGCTTACAAAGATCTTCAAATCCCTTAATTTAAATGAATTTTTGAATATCTTTATTCTCTCGCTCTGTTCTGGAACCTCTACCAGCATTGGGGCTTTATCCTTTTTGGATAACCTCCTGCACCTGGAAATAGCGATCTCATCCGAGATCTGCATAAAAAAGCACATTAACCATTAACGAAATCTTAAGCTACCTACATGCGAAATTTCATAATGATTGATTCGGTAGATTTTGCGCAACGCGATAACAAACATCGATTTTGGATTTCATTTTTATAGATATAAAGGATAAAGATCGTTTCTCCCGGCAAAATAGACTCTAAAACTAAGCGCCATCTATTCACCGTCTCCGAAAAATAGCGGACTCAGGTAGGTGACAAAAGCCACGACACCAGCTTTGGCAAACAGAGAATCTTCCACCTAGAGATTATGGTTTCGGGATAATGGCCGTCGTCAGTCTAAAGCGGACTTTATTCGATGAGATCCACAAGGGATCAAATAATACTTCACAATCTACCAAGGAAGTGTTCAGCTGGGAGAGTGGCTAAGCCAAATCTATGGCCAAAATATAAATTGAGAGATCGCCGGGAGGAAATTGACTTTTCTTTTCTCAATTTTTTACCAACACAGTTAAGTATGGATATTATAGAAAAGGTCATCTATAGATGGTGCCTAGTTTTGAGGTCAATTCACATTATTGACGGGAGAGGCACCTTTAATTTTATAGATCAATATTTACCCGTCAAATTTACATTTACATATATGCCGTATTTTATATCTCTTCATTTTATATCTATACAGGTTACATAATATACAAATTTATTTAAATCATATTTAATCTTTGACAAAAGTTTATTGTGAATATGTAATTGTTTTAGAGTGAGAGAAAGCTCAGAATAATTGTCTTTTAAACAGACATTATTTTTACTTATTTATATAAGACATAATGGTGATCGCTCAGCAGACCTTGAAGCCATGGGCGCTGTGAACTTATTATTTACCACAGATACTCAAGGATTCGGAAAATAAGCCATTTAGATGATTCCACACTTAACTCTGCAAGAAAACAAAAGATAAACTACTAGTGACCGAATATTAAACGTGGAGGGAATCCTTGAAATAAACAGATCCACATAGGAAACAACAGGATTTAGTAAATTGGGGATCACAGCTCTGTGTCAAATTTCTTTGGCTTATTCTAACTCTCTTTTGTCTTTCTTTTTTTTTCAATGTCATATAATGTCAGTATATATAGAAAACATTTTTTTAAAGGAAATAATAGAAATCAAAAATATTTTAAAAGTATAATAAAACTTTTTATAAGAATAATATATTCCTTGCGGGCCCCGTTTTCACATGGTTCCGGTTTTTATCCAAATTTCTTTTATAAGCGCGGACTTGTCAAACTCAGTATCAGGCGTATTATCGTCTTTTTAAATTGAATTAGTAAATAAAAAAAAATGAAAAAATAAATAAATATCCATATAAACAAAACAATTATATTTATATACATTTAAACATTACTAAACCCCTCTCTTAATTATACATGACTCATTTTAATAATTAAATTAAACTTTTAAAAAAAGAATATTAAAATAATGTGTAATAATTTATGTCTAACTGGCCTTGTGTTTGCGGAAAAGCATTGATCGATGATTAAAATATTTATATATATTTTTAAAATCCTATGTTCATAGTTTGCTTGAATGCCATTTTTGAGACTCCTACCTTCAGTGTGGCATACAAAAGTAGAATCGTCCAATATAGTATTAGGCCTCTGAGAAACGGTCTGGTTGATTAAATTGGCGAAACCGCTGGGAGGGCTCACCACTGATGAGCCAAGTCTCCCAATATTTTTTCATCGCCGTAAGGACAGTAGAGTTTTGTTTTATATGTAAACAAAACATTCCTGATTTATTGCTTCCTTTAATTATAGAAATGAGTATAAAAACAAAGCAATAACGCGCCATCTATACATATAAAATAAAAGGATTCAAAACGGCGATTGTTTCTTTTATACAAATACAAACTTCTACTGTCCTTACTGCGATGAAAAAATATATTGGGAGGGCTTGGCTCATCCGTGGTGAACCCTCCCAGCGGTTTCGCCAATTTAATCCACCAGACCGCTTCTCAGAGCTCTAATACTGTATTGGATCATTCTGCTTTTATATGCTACACTGAAGGGTGGAATCTTCGAAATGGTTTTCAAGTAAACTATGGACATAAGCTTATAGGACAGTAGCATTACATTCAAATATTTGCATCGAGCAATGCTTTTCAGCAAACTATAAAGACAAGGCCAGTTAGGCATAAATTAAAACAAAGCAATAACGCGCCATGCGAAGATGCCAAAGAGCTAGGCCTGCAGATTCAGGGCCACTTCGCAGGAGGCGAAAACCTCCCGGAGCAGGGGTCGCACGGCTCGGCAACTCCAATATCTGTGGGCCAGCGACCCGTCGCTGGACCAACAGGAGGCACAGTTGGCACGCCTCGAGGCAGGATGGTCAGGATGTGGTAGGGCGTGGAGGGCCAGTCGTAGGGCGACACCTGCGTCGTGCCCCGTGAAGCAGTTTCGACGCAGGTCAGCCCAGGGGATGTAGCGGGGCACATCCACGGTGGGGGTCCACCGGGCAGCCAGCTCTGCAGTAGGATGCGCCTGGAGCCGTGCCGAGTCCAATGCCCGGCGCGCCCTCTCGCTGGTTAGGCGGGTGATGGGGGTCGCCGATCCCCTCAGGACGATAGTCTCAGCCTCGTACTCCGCATGATATCTGGAGCTGGCGTTTTCCCGTAGGAGACGTTGGCAGAAGGCCCCCAGATGCTGCGTGTCCAGGAGGGCGGCCTGCGTTGAGCGCGCTAGTGCAGGGGCGCCATCGAAGAAGTCCCCGACAGTCGCTTGTAGCCAGCGCTTGGGAGTCAGCAGGTCTGGCGGCTGCAGGAACCTGTTGTCGCCTCGAAGACTCAGGGACCTCGGGCTGTCGGGATGAAGAACCCAGTGGTCAAGTTCGAGGAAGCTAGACGCAGCTTCCCAGAGGCTCAGCAGTCTCCTCCTCTTAGGCGAGAGTCAAACGTCAGAAGCCGGCGGTGTCAACCACGCCCAGCTAAGGACGATCCAAGAGTAGCCGTAGGCGGCGCCGCGAAAAGAGGCCTGGATCCCCTTCAGGCAGGAGAGCCGGAGCTGGCCCGCGATGTTAAGCAGGCCGACGCCACCATCGGAGAGTGGACGAGCCAGGATGTGCCCGGGGAGCCACAAAACTCGGATCGCACCCCACACGAAGCGCGTCGACCGCGCCTGCAGCCGGCCGACGGTGGTTTCAGGGGTAAGGTAGCCGTGGAGGTGGTGCAGGATGGAACACAAGACCAGGCTGTTGGCCGCGCGAGCACGACCCATCAGCGACAGGCCGCGGGTGAATGGTGACCACCTCGCGATGGCTCGCTCCAGCAGCCCCATCAGGTGTGAGGCCTGGGAGGCAACAGTGTTTCTGGTGGTGATGGTGCAGCCCAGGACGGTCAGCGACTCGGACGTCCAGGGGATTCCCAGAGGAGAATCCGTCCGGTGCTTCCAGGAACAGCACCAGAGCCCGCAGCTCTTCTTGAAGTTGACAGCTACCCCGGAGGACATGCGGAACTCTTCAAAGATCAGGGGCACGAGCTCAAACTGAGAGTCGTCCCCGATGAAGAGTACGATGTCGTCCGCATAGGCAACGACGCTGCCGCGGCCCAAGATCCTCTCGAGGCGGCGTAGCAGTGGCCCAACTCCGATGCTGAAGAGCGCGGCGCTGAGACGGCAGCCCTGCCTCACCCCGTTGAGAAGCGGGAAGTCCTTAGTGTAAACATCTCCGACCCGGATGGAGGCCTCTGCTTCCCCGAAGAGGACAGCAATCCACCCTAGGAAGGTAGATGGTAGGCCCAGCTTTTCCAGCAGGGCGAACAGGTAGCTCCTGCTCAGGGTGTCAAACGCCAACTTCAGGTCCAGGGAGATGATAGCCAGCGACGTTTTATGTCTGGATGCCCCGGCGGCTTCTTCAGACACTCTCGCAATGTTCCAGGAGGATGACCGTCCTGGAACGGCATAGGTCTGACAGTCGGGCACCAGGTCTGGTCGATGACGTCGCAGACGGGCCATGAGCACGCCGCTGAGGACCCTGTAGTCGGTCGTTGGTAGGCTGATTGGCCGGAATGCCTGTAGCCCCGGACCACCGTACGATTTCGGCAGCAGGATGACTTTGCTGCGTCTTGAGGATGGAGGTAAGGCCCCGCGGAGTCGAGAAGCCTTGAAGACTTGCCAAAGAACCTCGGCGAAGAATTCTTCGAAGGCTTTGACAAACTCGCAGGGTAAACCGTCCCATCCCGAGGCACGGCCGTTTGGCAGGCGGTGGATGGCTGCCGCTATCTGGTCGCGGGAGATATCGGCAAGAAAGAGCTGGTCCCACTCGTCGAGCTCCAGGGGTGTCACTTCAGCTAGGAAGTCGGCGATGGAGAGAGAGAGAGAGTATCTGCACTTGAGCCGCCCGTGTTTAGAACTCATACATTTCTAACCAATAGGCCCCTTAATGGCTAAGGAAAACATCCTTTTTTGTTTATAAATATTTTAGCATTTTATATCGTAGCTTTACTATATATATAAATATTCAATATTTAAAATATTTCAATATTATTAAATTTAAATTATAAGTTTTTTTAGAGTATCAAAGTTTTTAATTAAAAAGAGAGAGAGTGAGAGAGAGAGAGAAAAGAATGACTTCAACCAAGACTTACAAAATTTAATATATTTTTAAAGTTATTATTTCAAAATATTCTATTTAGAAAATCTCTATATGAGAAAAGTTTTTTAAAGTTTAAAATTTATACAATAACATTTATATTTGGGAGTTTAATATGCAACTGAGTATTTCAGTGTTTCATCAGCAATTTGCATAAGGGAAAGGCTTTTTCACTCGACAAACTAATTGCTGAAAATTAAAATTTAAAATGCAAGCAATTTCGTCTCTCACTTTGTCTGCATTAGAAAGTGTGTGGGCCGAGCACTAAGTGGGCTATATACCTTATCTTGAACATTTCTTTCCCCGCAGTTACACCAAGCCTACAATTAAAATAAGAATTAGCAGGAAAATTGGTACAGATTTAGAGAATGATTGCGTGAATTAATTTAGGCAAATTGTTCACATTATATCTTGCTAAATTTCACTAAGAACATTAGCTTAAGACTATTCTAAAAGTTAAGAAATAAAACTTAATTAAACTATTACGAATTTTTGAAAGTGTTTTATATCCCGAGAACCATGGGAAATTTGATAAAATTTGACCACACATAGTTAATTTCTCCTTAATCACATTTTCAGTTATAAGCAAATCATTTTTAAAGTTATTGTCTTATATATTAAAAAATATATGTTTTTTTTTTTTTGAGATTGAGAAATCCATATATATTATTATTATTATATTCATAAAGATATATATAAATATGTTAGATATTTAGATTTTTTTTATTACCAGTAATAAAGATTTTCTTTCTTCACCTTAGCTTTAATTCAATCATTGGTAAATTATTATAAAGATTTTATCTTTGCTCTTTTCTATAAATTTCTCTCTTCCCCTATTTCATTTTATACCCAGCATATGGCATGTAACTGCCGAACCTTCGTTTGTTTTAATTTTTCTAAATATTTATTAAATTGTTGAAAAAAAAACCGTCTGATGTTTTGAATTGGCAAACAAATATTTATGGTTAGAATTTATCTTATTTGTATTTTTTGTCTATAGAATATCGTTATTAAACACATTATCGGGTTTTAATATTTTATATATAAATATCGTATGTATATATTAGAATTGTATTTATAATCGATTTGTATGTTTGTAATTTTAGTTATAATCATGCGCATCCATTTGGAATATCCTGTATGGGCAGTGAAGAAACCACAAAGGTTCTTATTAAGATGATAAAGAACATCTGCTTAGTAACGAGCTCTCAAATTGTCGAGTCCTCATCATGATGGATACAGGAGATGTCCTATAATCCGTTTACTCGTTGGGAACGATTAGGAAGAGTAGAGAAACTGCATAATTCAGGAACTTGATAAACCAAATACATAATTTTAAGCGTAGAGTGAAAAATATTGTGTCAATAAAATTGTGAACATTTTAAAATAGGTAAATATATTAAATTAAAATCATTAAAGGAAACAATTTTTTAAAATTTCTTAAAAAGAAAATAATTATTTAAAAATTTATCACATTGAGCAAATAGATGTATAAAACAAAAATGAAATAACCGAGGCGTTCATGATGAATTTATAAATTTACTTAATGTGAATTAATTGGTAGCAACTGTCTGTGTGGTTATCCAGTTTTCAGGTTCCCTATTTTTTCACCTACTCACTCATATATGATCAGCGACCGCGCATCTTTATTTTTGGCATTTAAATATAATTTTTGTGATTGTGGTAGCTGAAATAATTATGCATCTATTTTTGGTTATGTAAACTTAGTACTGATAACTATTTCAAATATCATTATCAATTTTACAAGATAATTTGTTAAAAATTAGAAACATTTCAACGAGACATTTATTTTTGAATATATATGATTAAAATATATTTTTACAGCTCTTATATATTCTACAATGAATAAAACCCTCCCAACAGCTTCGCAAGCTTTGGAAGGTTCACCACTGATGAATTATGCCCTCTCTCTTTTAATTTATTAAAAGCAGCATAAAGAGAGACTATTACAAATAGATCTTAAAAATGATCCTATATATTTAAAATATAACGGTAAAAAATATTTAGAATTTTACTAATAACTATAAATTGTTGATCTTGAAAGGCGGTGGCCGTCAAAATAGAAGTAAGCGCAGTCGGGTAAATGATATATCACCATTTCGTAAAATTCAGAACGCCCATATGGAGATCATTTATTCGGGCCTCGACAGTCCAGAGAAGTCTTTAAATTATTTAGATTCACAAAGCGGGATTAAAGAAATATTTAGATTTCGCCAAAATTTCATCTACATATAATTTTTGCTTTTAACCAGAACCATGGCTATCAAATCCTTAATATCTTAAAATTCCATATTCTGAAAATATAATTCTTGATATAGACCTGAGTAGTTTAATTTGGGTGCTCCAGAAATCCGGGTTACGTCTGGTTTCTGTCTCCTATATATGGACACTCTTGTGGAATTCCAGATGTTCAACTTTCTGTATTATTCTTTGCTAATGTTTTTAAAACTTTATAACTTTCATACCTTGGTTTGGATTATTTTACTAATTGTAGCGTCCATTATCAAATATAGCATTTAAGGTGGTAAATTGTCATACATTAGGAAATTAGAACTGTAGCCAACATTCGAACCCGCGACTGAGAACGCACGAATGCTCAAATATATACTTAACACTAAAAAAAAAAATAATTATCTGAAAAAAACATTTTAAAATTGAATGAATTTAAGGAATACCTGTGATCAGGCAATGACGATTGAAAGGAGATGAAATGCACATGCATCACTGATGACCAGGTATTAGCAAATATCAACTTTGGAAAAGAAGCATGAAAAAATCAATCAAATAAACCTGAATATTTTATTCAATTTTTGTAGAAACTATATAAACCTGAAAAATACATTCTTCTCTACTGATGATAATTGAACTTTTTAATTTTATTAGATTCACCGAAGATAATCAATATTTACATAGAGAAGTGTTATGGCCAATCAATTTCGTTCATATTCATCTTTACACATATTCAACTAGATTTAAATATTGTTACAATCTCTATAATGCACATATGCCATTCTACCGGACGAGACAAATGTTTACCTATTTAGTTCAGAGTAGATACCTACTTAATTAATTCAGCAAATATTATTGCCTCTCAAATATTTATCCAGTTGGCATGATAACTGATACATTGAGAGCTTTATATTTATTTAAAAGGATTAACTGATTTAAATACCAAGCCTATCATTTCTGATTGTTATATATAACGTTTAATAATTTAGGTTGGTAATTAATGGCCTTGTAGGAGGAGCTGTAGACATTAAAGGAGATTGAAACTCGCTTTGGGGACTTTTTATCTAAAAATACTTTGATTAATTCCAACTAATGTCCAAATCCACATTGACCAGTAAGTATAATTAACAAATGAGACTCTGACATCTTTAAATGCAAAGTTTAACATGGGTAGCCCTACCTATTGAAAGAGAATTAATAAAGGCCAAATTGAAACTCTAGAATCAATTTCAAACCCAAATTTGATAAGTAGATAAATACTTGGTCCCTAATCATTTTATATTTGTTAAGCTCACGCAGAAAATTATTTATATGCAAAATAAAATAGGTAATTTATTAAATAAACTTTTGGAAAGCTAAATAACCTACTGTGATTGATACAGCTAATTCATAAAATAAAAGTATCCTTTCCTATAATTTAGATTCGAAAAACTAAGCACTATCTATTGAACATCTCTGGAAACAGGAGAGCTTAGGCCGGTGACAATTCTTTTTACACTTATTTGACTTGTGAGATGACCTTTACCTTTATAGATTAAATTACTTCTGGCAATATTTTTGCAACTATTCTATATTTTTGTTAAATTTGAAACTTCTCTCAGTAAATGACAGAGATAGATATGTGATCTCTATTTAAAGATTATATGTATCGAATGCGTTGATACTTTAGACTTTTTATTGTGTAAAAAGGTGTAAGTTCCTAAATCCTTAAAAAATCAGTTTTAAAGCTATACTTTAAAACTTTCTATTATTATATTGCGATAAAAAAGGTGTTATCATATAGAACTGTAGAAGGATACTCATAATAAATAATTAATTACCCACCATGGTTTTCTTTGGTTGCACTATGTGGACTTGGGTAAGTAAAAACTAATTGACAAATTCATACTTGATGATTGAGGCTTTCATCCTTGAAGAATATTGCTTTTCAAAATAGGTTGAGAATTATGTAACGTTATTTTTGTAATAAAGAGGACCAATTTCTACAATTATCTAACTGAATGTGAAAAAGAATTAGGAGGTTTTGGCTCATCAGTGGTTAACCTTCCCAGCGATTTCGTCAATTTATTGAACCAGGTTGCTAAAACTATTGTACATTCTACTTATTGAAGTTGTTGATGTTTAAAAAAAAACTATGGAAAAAGTGGCTCAATAATTGTAGAAAAAGCGCTTATAATTCCCTCTCCTCTGTATACAGCAATGTGCACTACTGTCAGTTCGGTAGAAGAGCTCTTCTAGAGACAATAATATTTGTGAAATTTCTACACTTACCGAAGAATCTTTCAATATTTTTCAATAGAACACCATCATCGAGTAAACAGCTCCGAATGAGGACTATATAAGCAGAATGAACATTCAATAATTCTAGTTGATTAAATTTGCGAATTTAATGGGAAATTATGTTACTGATGATCCAAGCCTTCTAGATTCCTTTCTCATTCATTTCATTAATTGTATACATTTTTCCCTTTTCCAAAAAATGAAAATAGCGTTGATAATAATTGGATCTTGAACACACAGATAGCGATTTGAGAATTGTATATTCAAATATTCCTGCATACAGATACATAGGTAACGTTTGATTTTATATATGTACGTGGGTTGGAATTAGGTTGCCATCTAAATCGATGAAGTATATAATTTAAGTGAGTTTCTCATTTCCATTTAAAAATATATAGAATGTGCGATTGTCTATTATTTAATTGCAATGTTTTCTATAATTATTTATATATGAGACTTTTAATAAATAAGTATTCGCCTATGTCATTTAAATACTACTTATGAAATTAGTAAGCATTAACTCAAATATTTTCACTAAAAATAAGAAACATGAAATAAAAAAATCTCTCTCTCTCTCTCAATGTAAAATCTATATATATATATATATATATATATATATATATATTAAAATGAATGTATGTTGTGTGTGTCCTTTATGCCTGACCAAACCACTAATTGGAACGCCATGAAACTTTGGGAAGTTATTTAGTATAGTACTGGGAAGGTTTCTGAAAAATAATTTCTTGAATATCTTGAATATCCTTAGAGTTATTTGCAGATTTGTATATTTAACTCGCAAGCAGCGCCACCATTGAGACGGAGATAGGCTTAGGCAGGAAGTCTCCTCCACGCCTGATGACCTTGGTTCTTTCAGGGCTAATATATTAAGTAAAACTAATTCAAATATTAGTGCATTATAATGACTATCTCCTTGAGGTTACCGTTTTAAAAGTTTATTTTCTAATTTTTAGATTGCATAAGAAACATATTTTATTTTAAGTATTGTACTTTATTTAAAAAAGTTTAAATAATTGTGCAAGACGATATATACGATATATAAAAATCTAAAGAAATAATGAGTATCGTTTAAATATAAAATTCGAATAAATTTAAATGCGATACTAAAAATTAAATAACTTATATAGAAGCTTTTGCATAGTTTCGTCCTGTAAGCATACCAACTTGATAAAAGTTTCCTGTTTTCCCTTTGAATTTGCTTGATACGAACCTCTATTCATTTTTGAATTAGTAGAAATCAGACAATAACCATAAGTCATTACCATTAAAAAGTTGGTTTAGGTCGTTAATCCTTTGCGAACAAATGGTAATATCCACGCTGGCGCTCTCCCTGCAGATTTTTAAAATGATATCCCGTGTCTTTTTTTTTTTTTTAATATATAATTTGAGAGCCACCCCTCGCATGAAGCAAATCCTTCAATCCCAAGAGACTGCGCAAAAGACTTGAACATGAAACCGCCCACGGAACGTTTTGTCCTCTACAATGACGAATCCACTTAACCAAGCTCTGATCTCCGCCCGTAGAGCGTGGGAATTTTGCGCACAAGTCAAAGTTAGTTTTATCATTTATCGACACGGTAATTTATTTGAGACAAGAATAATGATACAATTCCAAGGCAAAGATAATATTCCTTTAACTTCCAATTACCGAGAGAACCAATTAATATTGATTTTATTCAACTTATCGAGTATTTTTCAAGGGACCGGGAAAATTGTTCACTAGATAAAACGATGATTTTGTAATGTAGAAAATTAGGAAAGACAAAATTCAGGATGACACGGCAATTTATTTGAGACAAGAATAATGATACAATTCCAAGGCAAAGATACTATTCCTTTAACTTCCAATTACCGAGGGAACCAATTAATATTGATTTTATTCAACTTATCGAGTATTTTTAAAGGGATCGGGAAAAAATGTTCACTAGATAAAACGATGATTTTGTAATGTAGAAAATTAGGAAAGACAAAATTCAGGATGCCACGGCACACAGGGACCGGGAAAAAAATGTTCACTTTATCGAGAGATTCGAATTTACGAGTTTCAAATTATCAAATATATCTATTATTTTTTAAAATAAGTTTATAGAGAATTGTTTTAACAAATGTTCGCTAGACAAACCTTTACTCGGGTAAAACCCGGGCGAAGCCGGGTACATCCGCTAGTAAATAAATAAATAACACAGGTCTACAAAAAAAAACATTTTTTTTTTCGGAGAAAAGAAGTTTTCCATCACCCATAGTTATTGCAGGATAACCATATTTTCTATAAATTGGTATATACAGTAATAATGCAGAAAATGTTACAAAATAACTTTTTAAGTAAACATCAATACATTAGCTAGCGCTTTATTTTTAAAAAGAAGAGTTGATATGTAGAGAAAAAAGCTTTATTTTATTTGTTATTAATTAAATTTTGCTCTTTAAGAATCATAAATATTAATTTAAATAACAAATTATTGAATTTTAAATTAAATGTGTTTTTATTTTATAATGCACTATGCTTTGCTCTCAACTTAAAAATAACGACAAGATCTGAAGTGCTATTTGCTGAAAAACAGTTTTAATATATATATTTGAATTGAACTTAACGATGTGTTTAATAGATTTACATCAGAAGTGACAGGTAAATTTGAGGTGATCAGTTTATTCTTCTCTATCTATTTGCTTTTATAAATCGTGTGCACTAGACTGTGTCAATATTCCGAGGCGTTGCATTAATATTGCTGATACAGTCGAACTTGGATAATTCGAACCCCAAGGAACCATAAAAAAATTCGAATTATCCAAAAATTCGAATTAAAAACGGAAATTTTATTTATTTCAAATTCTAGGGACCAAGATAAATATTCGAATTAAAGAGGTTTTCGAATTAAAGAAGTTCGAATTATCCAAGTTCTACTGTATTTTCTGTTACATGTGTGGGGAATTAACTTTCAAAGTTCAAAAAGCGAATCTTTAAACCGCTCATCAAAAAGTGCTATTAACTTTAATTTGGCTGTAAAGTCGGTGACCAAGATAAGACTTGGGCTACTCATCATTGTTGTGAAATTTGTGCTCGACGTCTTACAGGTTGGATTAAAGGTGAATGTCATATGCCTTTTGCGGTTCCAATGATATGGAGGTAACCTAAAGACCATTCTTTAGACTGTTATTTTTGTTTGACAAAGACAACAGGTATTACATCCAAATCAAGACATACAGTTGAATATCCAGATTTGCCTTCTGCTATGAGACCGGTTCCTCATAGTGATATTTTACCTGTGCCACAGCCTCCTGAAAATGTAATATTTGGTGACGATGATTCAGATAGACGAGAGCAACAGTTGGATGACACAAAATTTGAAGCAGGTGCTTCATCTGAACCTCATTTGTTAACCCAAGGAGATATGAACGACCTCGTACGTGATTTAGATTTATCCACAAAACAGAGTGAACCTTTAGGCTCAGGGTTAAAAGGCTGGAATCTGCTGCATAAAGGCACAAAAGTATGCTTTTTTTCAAGCGTCAAGATGAATTTCAAGACTTCTTTTCACAAGAGAATGATTTAGTATATTGCAATGATGTTGTTAGTCTAATGGAAGCGCTTGTTCATGACCATGATACAGAAGAGTGGCGTTTATTCGTTGATTCTTCAAAAATTAGTTTGAAATCTGTTCTCCTTCACAACGGAAATAAATTCCCATCAGAAGCACATGCTTCCAACATGAAAGAGACTTACGAAAACATGAAACCGCTTTTGAAAAAGATAGAATATAAAAGATATGGTTGGAAATTATGCACCGATTTGAAAGTCATTGTTCTCTTGCGTGGATTACGGCTCGGATATTGTTGCATCATGATTAATGCGCGTATTTTAAAAATTATTTTTAATATTATTTTTAATATATTTAAAATTTAAATTACATATCTATTTATTTTTATTTAAAACAGAATTTTTAGATTATCATCATTCCTTTTTATAGTTTCATTCCTTTTGTAATATTTTATCGTATATATATATATATATCTTTATTGCTTATTGGAGCGAGAGAGGACTGAGACGAAGACTGCGGATCGCGACCTACGAGGAAGACAAGAATAAATAAACGCAAGAACTTTAAAAGGTAATTGATTTTAATTTAATTTAATTTATTTACTTTGACTATAGAAACCCGCTCGGGAAACGTGTATAACACCAAGAAGGAAGAAACCAAGGTCGACGACCCTGCAAAGCTGCAACTTGGTGCAACAATATACAAAATTTTGTTGTTTTCTGTGTGAGTGGGATAGCAGAGATAGGAAAAGACATTACATTAAAAAGAGCTGGCCAACCCGTTAAATCTTTACTCCAGGGCATAAAAATATTGAATATCATCCCCTGATCGATTCAGAAAATATTTACTTACCACCATTACATATAAAACTGGGATTAACGAATAACTTTGTCAAGGCAATGGATAGAAATGCCAGTGGATTTGCTTACCTAAAACAAAAATGTTCAAGCCTAAGTGATGCGAAAATTGAAGAAGGCATTTTCGTTGGACCTCAGATTCGAGAATTGCTGTAGGATGAAAATTTTTTAAATAGTTTGAATGAAGTTGAAGCAGCAGCATGGAATTCCTTTAGAAACGTTTGCAAGAACTTCTTAGGAAGTGTCAAGGTTGAAAATTACCGAGACATAGTTAATGATCTGTTGCTTTCCTACAAGGTACTGGTATGTAACATGTCTCTCAAGATCCATTTCCTGCATTCACATCTGGATTTATTTTCAGACAATCTTGGTGCAGTTAGCGATGAGCACGGTGAGAGGTTCCATCAAGATATATCAAGCATGGAGAGGCGGTACCAAGGTAAATGGAGTCCTGGTATGCTTGCTGACTACTGCTGGACACTCAAGAGGGATGTACCACAAGAAGAGTATAGAAGAAAATCCACTGTCACTACTTTTCAATCAAATAAATATATTTCGTTCATATAGGCCTATATACATATATAATTTTATACCTTTAAATTAGTTTTCTTGAATCGCACCTTTCTCGTGCAAGAGTCGAGTCTCAAACAGCTGAGATATCTCAAACCAGTTTACTTTAAATTCCTATCTATATCGATTTATCTATCTCAGTTACAAACGTAACGTTTATGTATACGTATAAAATATATTTATTGTTCTGTTTCGGTAGTTAATCAGTTCACATATCATATAATGGGCACCTTTCAATATTTTAAAATGCATTAAAATACACAACACATTTTAACCCTATTTTCCGCTCAAGGAGCTCAGAAACATATTTTTGAATTTGTCAAAAACATCGGCTTTTGAGAAATAGAATGAGATCCATTGTATAAAGCTTAATAGGCGCTTCCTGATAATGTCATGTAATAAAGATATCTCCATTATATTTAAAGTTCTTGAGATAAGATTGAGATTTGAATTTCTCGAGATATTTTGTATATAGAATAATAAAATATTTTATCATATATGAGGTTATCTTTTAAATTAAACAGGTTTCTACGACTTTTTAAATATAATTGAATAAATCAAGAGCGCAAAAATCATCAGTCCCTTCCTCAAATATAAAATGTAAAGTCATCAGTTTAAATCTACTTAAAGCTAAATTTATCAGTCCAAATCCACTAAAATCTGGAAACCATTAGTTTGATAGAGAGATAAATGATATCAGTTAATATATATCAATAGCTGAAATATATAGTGTCAAAATTAATTAAAACCTTAAATTATAGGCTAAATCCTCTATATATAATAACTAGAATCCTTCTCATAAGTCTAAATCTACTAATACCTTAATAACAATAGTGCAATATCCACTAAAAACGGCCAAATTGCATTCTTCCAAATCCAAAGACAACAAAATTACGTCAGTACAAATTCTCTAAGAGACAAATTACACCAGGCCAAATCCTTTTAAAGTAAGAAACTTCAACCTAAGAGTTCGCTAAATAACATAAGCCGTCTTCCTGCTAAACAATATCGGATATGTCTATGCAGTCTTCGAACTGAGACCAATTACGTTGGCCCGTCAATTATTTGTACATTCAAAACATTGCAAAATACACAATATATATATATATATATATATATTTTTTTTTTTATAGAAAATAAAATTTAGAAATATTATTAGAAATATTGTTCTATTTTTGATAAAATAGTATATGTAGTGTAAAGGAACATAAAATATAGGTATATCTGAATCCAATATAAAGCGATTGATTTACAAATATTGTTAGAGAGCTAACGATGGCGAAAAGTAATCTGACACCAGTGGCATGCTAAGGTCTCATATATTGTCAGTGTGACCAGTCAATTACACCAATGGGGCCAGTTGTATTGATTTCAATAAGGCCCAGCAGTACTTCTGGCCCCAACAATACCGAAAGCAATTTCTAAATCGCTTCCAATGGATTTTTCATTTGGTGAAAGGAGATTTCTTCCTACTCTTCCAGCCTGAAAACTCTTTTCAATTTTACTTTATATCATCTTAAAAATAATCAATCGGAGTTCGCTCTCTTTTTTTTTTATCGGATTTAAATAAAATTTTCCTTTTTTCGGGGAAAATTTTATTCTCTAAAGTCGCCAAAAAAAAAGAATAATTTAATGATATTAAAATATGTATTTATATACTTTTCAATGAGAATACACAAAAATAATTTTATTTTGAAATTTCAAACATAAATGTTTATTGAATTGATATATTTGCCAACTTATTTTTCTGTGTGTATACGCGCACGCTTGTAATACATATTGTAATATTCCACACTTAAAATAGCTTTAATCACTATTTTTATATAACTAAATTGGAAGTTTAGGGATTCTAATGAAACCAATACTTATTTACTAACGGACACAAGGTCCACAGACTCTATTTGGAGTTGTTCGGACATCTTATGAAAGACACCCTCTCGCACATTACATCAATTTATCGCTATTTTTTCTTTTATAAATTAAAAAAAATCCTACTATACTTAATATGTGGAGAAATATACATTTTGGGGAGGGTTTGTTTCTTCAGTGATGAATCATGCCAGCGGTTTCGTCAATTTAACCCACCAGACCGCTGTGATATTGCATGCGTGCATCTAATATGATATTGGGCTATTCTGCTTCTATATCCGGATCTTGAAAGAATATCTTTGTCAAAATATGTGATGAATCTATGGACATAAGCTTAGAGGACAGTAGATATTATCGTTAAATAATTGAGCTAAAATGATATCAATTCATTATATAGATGTCGCGCTAATGCCTTATGTCGAAATTATGCTTGTATAGTATTTTGTGAATTTTATAAGAAAGGAAAATGCTCTATGCAAATATGTATACGCTATTATCCATGTTAACCCAATAAATATCTTGACTAAATATAATTTCTAATGGCGGATATAAAAGCAAAATAGGTTAATATTTTATCAGAAGCATGAATGCAATGTCATAGCGTTAATGCGGATTATATTGGCGAAACTCTAGTGTGAAGGTTCACCACTGATAATATATATACTGATGGTAAGGACTATCTGATAGTACCACTGATAGTAAGGACAGAAGGAAGCTGTTTCATTCATTAAAAATTGCATTTATACGGTATCATTTCTTGCATATATATTGCCCCCGTTAATGCAATATGTTGAATATATGTACATACTTGTATTTCAATAAGCATGCTAACCTACCAACTGGATTTTAGAAAGGAACTCCAACAGAGTACAATACTAGCCTTTCATCAACTCTACCTTACATCTTGACATCCTGACCGCTGCCATCTGAAAATGTCTATGTGAGCGGTGAGTAAATTCTCATTTTATTTTCAATATTTATAATATTAATATTGGAGCGCTAATTGGCTTATATTGAGAAAACATATATTGGCATATATAGAAAATTTTAAAATATTTATTGACACTTATTAACGTCCGTGGTTAGCTTTTCTTGATTAATCAAGAATGGGTATTTGGCTAATTCTGGAATAATTAAAAATCAACGAGAAAAGTTAATATTTATTCCGATAGATGGCGCAAGCCATCAGCAACTTTAAGTTGCACGATAAGGAGATACCTTTTTCTTAATTTATTAAATAGTTACAAAATCACACACGAATGATAAATATGAACAATGATGATTAATACATTTTTCTCGATTTAGTTAATAAACAGTTGTATTTAGAGTAATATATTTTATGTAGAGGCCTATATTAAAATATATTAAACTTGGAAAATATTCCATTTCAATATGAAGACGCTTTCCACATAAAATTTCATAATTCAAAATTTACTGAAAATATTTTGAATTCATTTAGTTATACTATATTATGATAGGTAAAAAAACACATTAGAGTTAATTATTTTATAATACTAGAAGAATGACCCGGCTTCGCCCGAGAAATCCCCCGAGTGAAGTATCCTTCATACTGAAATTACATCAATAATAAATAGTAGAAGTGCCATAGAATAGCAATACAGAAGAAACACAAACTACAGGAAAAAGGTGTGTAATGGCAAAAATTGTATTATATTAGTGTTTAGGTATTTGATTTAATTATTTTTTGCAATCCATTTAGTTGTTTCAAAATTAATATAGTTTAAATAGACGGAAGCTTTTCCACCAAACCCCCATTACCCTTTGAAATTGCCTGAGTTGAGTGACTGACTGTAAAGAATCCTGACTGCGATGGCCATCTTCTCAGTAAGAATAATAAAAAAAAAGGTTCATAAAAAATTAATCCAAAATACTGGCATGTAAATATTTTTCTGTAAAAAAATAAAAGAGCATATGGAAATATTAGGTAAACATATGTGTTCGCTAATGATTGCGACTGCATTTTAAACGATTTTTAAAAAGAGATTTAAACAAATAAAGGCCAAAACAAAAATTAATTTAAAAATATGAAATCCATTATTTACATACATTCACAAAAGCAAATGATGACAGAATTGATGACTCTGATACTTGTATATTTTAATATGTATAAATATAATTTTTACTGTTATAACTGCATTTATTCTAATCATATTAGCGCGAGCGCGCCCTTGTAGCATTGGAACATGAATTTTCATTATTGTAAAACAAACACATTTTAAATATAATCACAATATACATTATATTGGTAAAACAAAAATATTCAGCTTGGAAAATTGGCGAAAAACAAAAAATTTCAAATTGACACCTCCGACAACTCTTTTGCCTATTTTCTCACAAGAGGATTAAACACACAAACTTTAAACCCAATTAAAATTCAAATTATTCTAAGCTACTTTCGTGTGAAGAGGATCTGAATGAATTTTAACAATTGCTATTTTTACTTAATTTGTCACACAAGGTAATTAGTCAACAGTTTTTAATGGCGTTCATTTCATCTAGAGTAGAATATTTCAATGGTCCAAGGCCTCAACACAAGGCCAACTCGGCTTTCTAATCTTCGTTTTGTTGACCTCATTATAAAGGTGCCGACCGATTTGAAACTATAGTTCTTTCTCTCATTTGAATAAATAATTTATTCACAAGCATTCTGAGAGTGATATTACATTTTGATTTTATAATATTTCTATGCCTCTATACAATTTTCCTATACAAGATATGCAAGAGAAGGTCAAATTTATACGGAATCGTGAGAAGTTAATACAAAGGTAAGGGATGTTTTGGCGAAAGTTTTATTCGTGTAATATATATATATATATAAATATATATACTGACCGAATAACATGGTTTCGCTTGGATTCTCCCTGAATGAAGTTACAAAATGAAGTTTCACAATCATCATCATCATTTTCTACTCTGTAAACTATTTATATCATGTTACCTTTTCAGAATATTCACTTTCATAAAATGATAACAACATAATAAAAATAAATAACGTTTATTAAATCAACATACGTTTGGTAAAGCTAGGTTATCCGACTAACTTACTCATGTGAACGGTCAGAAAAGGGTATTTATATATATTATATATACAAGTGTATACTTGTATATTGAAATCAAAGAAGGCATATCCTGACCACGAGTACTGAGCTTTTAAGTTGGCAGAGAGAGAGAGAGAGAGCGCCACCTAGTAGAAAAGAAATCAACTAAAATTAATTTAGCCTGTTCCCTGATATTTGGCCAAGAAAAGCCAACCACGAACGCGTATCGGCGCTCTGCCATCTAAAAGGCTCATGTGCACATGGTCAGGATATGCCTTCTTTGATTTTAATACCAACACCTGACCTTTTTTTATTTTTTATTTTTCAAAATTATTTTTCACACATGTTCAACCTTTTTACGCAGGTTTGGCACTAGATACTCATTACCTGCTTTCTCAAGAAGCGTCTGGGACCAAAAGAATTTTGGTCATAGAGGTACAGCCTGCACCGCGCTGACGAGGGCCAGTTTAATTTATTTCTGCTCCACTGGATGGCGTTCTGCCATCTAAAAAGCTCATGTGCTCGTGGTCAGGATATGCCTTCTTTATTTTTAATACCAACACCTGACCTTTTCTATTTTTATTTCCAAAATTATTTTATTCACACATATATATATATAGTAGAAATAAATATAATTTATATGAAAGATAGTTGTAAATTAATGATGATTAAAACAAATTATTAAATATTATTATTTGGGTATCAAAAAGGTTTTAATTATTTATGTAACAATATAGGGTTATAACAAGTTCACGCTTATTACCTCGGCCGTTACGCGTCATTTAAGCAGAACATATGAAAAAAGGAAAAATTGAAGATATTAGGGTAAGAAAAAGAGCAAAGACAGAACCATGTGATATTTTTATCAAACAATTTAAATTTATTAAGAAAGAAAATTTTTAATATTTTTTAAAGTAATATTTTGTGTAATTTTATATTTTTAACAATTTTATTGTAAGATGGAGTGAAATTTTTTGTGTTGTTTTAATGGAAACCATAATGGTTCGACCAGGATGGAAAGAGATTGGTATCGGGCCGGGACTTGTCAAAACTAAACCCGGCGGGAGTTTCGTCTCTGTTAGTTGACTCACCTACCAATCTCTTCGACCAATGAATATTTGGATTAAAATAAAAGAAATTGTGGAAAAGGATTTTAGAATTTATAAAATTTTGCTTTTGTTGTGGGTGGTTGGAATTATGACACTGTGTGTATGTTAGTTTTTATATGTGTGTGTTGTATGTGTATTAGTTTGTGTGTATTTTCTAAAGATTAAGTGTGTGTATACATTCTTGTGTTTGTGACCTTTCCTCATTGTAATCACAATTAAGGGCTTTTCTTAAAAGGAGCAATTATGTGTGAATACTTCACGTGTACTCTTAAACATTAGAATACTAGACGAATGACCCGGGCAACGCCCGGGTTTACCCGATTAAATGTTTCATTCAAACACTTTTCGTTACATTTATAAATTTGGCGCCGTGGATGTCACTCTTGTGAAACGTCCCGCTCCAAACTTTACAGTCAGATTAGTTACGATATACACATGTGTAAATCTTCAAATCAAGCAGGCGTCTATAAATATCTCGATTTAGATCAAGTATTCTAATTATTAAGCGAACACACTATTATTAATTTAATTTTGAGAAGATATCGATTTTAAACGTATTTATAACCTTGATAGAGGGCGCTGTTCGTGAGCTAAGTAGAATAATTTGAATATATATTTTTAATATTTAATTTATATATAATTTAAAATAGCCCATCGTTTTCCTAGTACTTTTTTTTTACCTATGTATGGAAATCTTGGTACTGTAAAAATAAACTTTGCTTCAATAATATAAAAAAAAAACACCCAGGCCAAGTTTCGAACCAAGGTTGTGGAAATACGAAGCCGCACACCTACCATTAAGCTACGCTTGGCATCATAAATATTCGCATGCAAAGCTATTTCAGGCATTACATATTTCTAACGACCTTTTTGAAATAGGTTTTTGAAACATGGAAATTATAATACTTCAAATAAATAGAAATAGAGTGAACACACAAATAAAACATACCAAATATTTCGAATTAGAGCAGTTATTTTAAACGGCGAATTAGATCAGTTATATCAAAAAATGAAAATATATAAATAAATAAAACATACCAAATATTTCAAGAGCAGTTATTTTAAACGGCGAATTAGATCAGTTATATATAAAAATGAAAATATATTAATAAATAAAACCTACCAAATATTTCAAATTAGAGCAGTTATTATATAAATATTTATATTATATGTGTTATTAAGCGAACTATTATTAATAAAATATTGAGAAGATTTAGATATTCAACGTATTTATAACCTTTTAGTACTTGATAGAGGGCGCTGTTCGTGAGCTAAGTAGAATAGTTTAAATATATAGTTTTAATAATTGATTTATATATTTATTTAAAATAGCCTATCGTCTTCCCCGTTATTTTTTACCTATGTATGGAAATTTTGGTTTGAATTAGTGAACTACTGCGAATTTGTATACCGGACATATATACAAACATTCATTTTTATATATATAGAAGAAGATATGTCCAATGACAAGTTTCAAGCAGTTGGAATTATAATCAACAAATATTAACAAGGTGTATATTTATAATAAAACCTATCAATATGTCTATTTTTTTAAAATTAAATTATGAGTACATTAAAAACCCATGAAATTATCAAGTCTATTATAATATTACTACATTGGACGATCGAACAAAATCAATAATAACAATGTTATCCAAATTTAATCTTTTATCAATTACCTTTAGATCTATTTATAAATAACTATAAAATTGGGTTTATTGATTAAAGAATTTTATTTCTTTCTTAGTCATGTCTTTAGGATCAAATATTTTAATTTAATGAAAACCTAGAAAGTTAATTTTTTTGTTATTAAAAGAGAGAGAAAAAAAAGGGGGGGGGGGGATATTTTACACTGAAGCACTGAACAAAGAAAATATATCAATTGGATTATAGACTTTAATTATAAGGTAGTATGAATAAATTAAATTAAAATATTTGTGTGCGACTCTTTGGTGTTAGTGTCGATAGACTAAGGCCAAAGATTGAAATACTTTAATTGGTTGATAGAAGATGGTGATTAAATTGTTATAGAAAATTCATATCAAAATACTTATTTCCAGGGTTAAGTATGAAATGAATTGACACTAAAAGTGAGATTGGGAGAAAGAATAAAGAAAATTTAAAAAATGTTTGTTGTTGTTGTTGTGGTAGGAGGTATGTGAGAGATAGAGTGTGTGTATGCACTTATGCGCATGTGTGTTTATTGTCCATCACAGTATTTGTGACTATAGAAAAGTAATCAATTGTATAATAGATCTGAATTATAAGGTAGTATGGATTAATCCAATTAAAATATTTGTGTGTGACTCTTTGGCTTTAGTGCCGATAGACTAAGGCGAAAGATCGAAATATTTTAGTTGGTTGATAAATTGTCAGTACATTCATATCAAAATATTTATCTCTAGGGTTAAATATAAAATGAATTGAAAATAAAAGTGAGATTGGTAGAAGGAATAAAGAAAATTTTAAAAATGTTTGTTGCTGTTGAGGTAATGGATAAAAAATGAAATTTGGATAACATTGTTATTATTGATTTTATTCGATCGTCCAATGTAGTAATATTATAATAGACTTGATAATTACATGGGTCTTTAAATGTACTCATAATTTAATTTAAAAAAAGAGACATATTGATAGGTTTTATTATAAATATACACCTTGTTAATATTTGTTGATTATAATTCGAACTGCTTGAAACTTGTCATTGGACATATATATACTAATGTTTAAGAGTACACATGAAGTATTCACACATAATTGCCCCTTTTAAGAAAAGCCCTTAATTGTGATTACAATAAGGAAAAGTCACAAACACAAGAATGTATACACATACTTAATATTTAGAAAATACACATAAACACACACACAAACTAATACACATACAACACACACATATAAAACTAACATACACACAGTGTCATAATTCCAACCACCCACAACAAAAGCAAAATTTATAAATTTTAAAATCTTTTTTTTTCCACTCTTTCTTTTATTTTAATCCAAATATTCATTGGTCGAAGAGATTGGTAGGTGAGTCAACTAACAGGGACGAAACTCCCGCCGGGTTTAGTTTTGACAAGTCCCGGCCCGGTACCAATCTCTTTCCATCCTGGTCAAACCATTATGGTTTCCATTAAAACAACACAAAATATTTTACTCCATCTTACAATAAAATTGTTACAATATTAAAAGTGTTTTCCACAAAAAATATATAAAATTACACAAAACATTGGCATGTTGGCAGTTGGGTTTGGACCAATGGATGCGCGCATTGGGTGCCATATGCGGAAGGTTTGTGTGCATGGTGAGTCCTTTGTGACACTCCCAATACGTGCATTCATTGGGTACATGGTTAAAATGGTAGGTAGAGGTAGACAATGGAGCGTCAAGTTGGAATATAGTGCCTTGGTTGAAGTCTATTGCTATTTTAAAATTACGGAGGGTATTTATACTGAGAATTCCAAATGGCAGAGGTGCTTCCACCACATGGAAATTCTCTTTTCTAGTTAGTTTTGCTATTGTTAGGGGGAGTACTATTTTACCTATTTTTGTTACAAGACCATTTATAGCCTGTAGGTCTTTAGACTGTTCCTTTAATTTTAAATTAGGGAGGTTAGTTTTTAACATTTTATAGAGATTATGGGGCACTATATTCAAGCTTGCGCCTGTATCAATTAAAAATGGGGGTGACAGTTCAGGGGTTAGGGACAGTTTCATCGTCAACTGGTTGACGACAAAGGGTTGAGGCCTTACCTCATTTCCGAAAGGCCTGCGCGGCTTGTACGTCTTCGGCGTGTGGTAGGAGTGTGGGACGCCGGGCCTGCTGCTGAGTTGGGGCTGTTTGCACTGCCCGTGCGCTCGTGTGTTGATTTTGGGCTATTTGCACTGCCCGTGCTCTCGCGTGTTGAGTTGGGACTGATTGCACTGCCCGTGCGTTCGAGTGTTGAGCTTGTTGGGATGGTTCAGTCCACCTACTTGGTTTTTTCTGGACACTGGTGTATGGATCCGGCATAATTTTTTGAAAACATTTATTAAATATCAAATAAGATATTTTATTTAAATATAAATTAATATTGAAATGCTAAGTTATTTACAACGTCATTGTAATATTATATTACTAAATCCTCAAATGTCAAATTTATTAAACTTGGAACACATTTTAGCATTTTTACAATTTATAAATTTAATTTCATCCGATGCCGCGCGAGGCGCTGCTTGCGAGTGAAAGTAGAAAATTTGCAAATAAAATTGCAACGAATATTTATTTCAAATCAAATTCAAACCAGAAAATTTCCCAGTAGTATAATAAATAACTTCCTAAAGTTTCATGGCGATTGGATATTCTTACCTTTTAAAAAGATTCATCGTGTAAACAAACTAAAAAACTACGTGTAAAATAATTAGTCAATCAAATTCATTTATCGTCGCGATCAGTGCGGCGCCAAGCGGTAAAAAGCTGGAACTAACGCTTTTTGGTTTAACATTTTTTTAAAAAGCACATTAACCTTTCAGTTTTTTTAATAGCCTATATGTATTGAACGAAATATTCAGCTACCTACATGCGAAATTTCATAATGATTTATTCCGTAGATTTTGCGAAACGCGATAACAAACATCGATTTAGGATTTCATTTTCATAGATATAAATATATAACCAATAGAAAAAAAAATAAAAATGGCATATCCTGACAAGGAGCACAAGAGCTTTACAGAAGGCAGAGCGCCATATGGTGGAACAGAAATCTACTAAACATTGATTAAGGCTGTTCCCTGATATTTGGCCAACCCAATTTCTTGATAAATCAAGAAAAGCCATCTACGAACGCGTTTCGCGCTGTTGGTGCTCGTCAGCGTGAAAAAGGCTGTACCACTGCGGCCAAAAATATTTTATATATTTATTTTTATAATATATAAACACCTGACCTCTTTTTTTGTTTTTTTTTTATATAAATTTTTCACATATATATATATTGTAACACTCTGCATAGTTATTTTGTAAAAATATGTAAATTAGTATAAAATAATTGGTAATAGAAATTTATGTAAATAAGGCTTTTGATATAAGAGCGAGATACAATTAGTCGATAGAGCTTCTTTCGTTTTGTGAGATTAGTTCGTTGTTACTCTAAATCTCCTAGAGTCAGTTTTAACTTTTTCGTTATTACTAAAATACAGTTGCTTGCTTTATGAGAACGCGGTCTGGTTTATTTTATGAGATGGCGAACGCTGATCAGAAACCTTTAGAAGCACCTACGGTCGAGGCAGGTGTAACAACTGGTGGAGATGCCGGTTTTGACCCTATACCCTTTCATCCAAGCTTGAACATCAGGAAGTATGCTGGAGACGAAGACCCACGCCAATGGATCACTTCTCTGGAAGAGGTTGGGTTTCTTTACCGCTGGGCGGATTACATAATCACCCGCTACGCCGCCATGAACCTAGTCGGACCTGCTAAAACTTGGTATGAATTCCACAAGGTCAATCTTGCCACCTGGGAAATTTTCAAGACTCGCCTCATCCAGGACTTCGCGTCGCTGGAGAACAAGGACGAGATGATGCTCAAACTGAACAGAATGCAGGGGTGGAATGAACTCGCGATGCGATTTGCTGAGGATATATTGCTTCAATGCAGCAAAGTCCAGCCCAATATGGAAGAGATGAAAAAAATACAATTTGTAATCGGAGGTCTAAAGAAAGAGTACGCGCTGGCGCTATATCTCAACCCCCCTAAAAATATCGACGAACTTCTGGAGGCATGTAAGAGAATCGATGGGTTCGAGAAGGAATACCTGGAACGAAAGGAGAAGAATAAAATTCTTATGAATCGGATTTCTCAAAAAGAAACGAATTATGCCGGATGGAACAGGCAACCAAGAGAGTTTCAATCATATAAAACTGAAAATTACTCGAGGCCTATGATAGGAGCACCAAGACAAAACCAAACTTACTTCCCCCCACAGGAGACTCGTACATTTCCCCGATCCACTCAAAGGGATACATATAGACGAACTCCTGGCAACATTTATGATAGAAAACCTCGGAATGATAGAGGTAGAACCGAGGACGGACGACCTATCTGCTTTAAATGTAATAGACCGGGTCATGTGGCAAAGTATTGCAGAATAAAATATGTTCGCATGGTTGAGGAAGTCCCCCCTAGCCTAGACAGCCCGTCTGATGACAAAAAACCGTTGAACACCCGGAACCTGAGCCCAGAGGTATACGCCGATGTGTGTGAGAGACCAAGCATTCCAACTCGCAACAGATTCGAGGTGTTGGAGGATTTAAACTAGAAAGCGCGCCTGTTCCAGTCAACCAGGGCATGTCGAAAATAGGCGCGATCACAGAGATGGATTCAAAAAGCCGAATAAGTGTGAATGTTGATAGAATTGGAATATTGGAAGCCTTGGTTGACACAGGCGCGGATCTCTCGATTGTGGATTTAAGAACTGCTCTCGAAACTGGCGTTCGTATTGAGACCTATAATGGAAATTGTATTGGTCCAGATGGTAAGAGGCTTAATATATTGGGAAGCATTTCAATGGATATAAAAATTGACGAAAAGTCGTTGAATCATATATTTGTAGTTCTGGAATCCAATATGAGGTCATTAATAATTGGAAGAGATCTTCTCAGGCGTTTAAATGCGAAAATAAATTGCAAACGGGATATTTTGGAATATGACATTGTGACCGAGTGTCAAGACTCGAACGAAGCACCCAGGAAAATTATCAATCAGCAGGATGAAGTAGTGCCTCAACTTTGTGTTAAACTAGTCAGGGTAACCGTAAGGGCCAATGATGGCGAATACGTGGTTGAACCAAATGAAAAGCTAACTCTTACAAATGGGCTTAGAATTGCTAGATGTCTGATCACGGTAAGAAACAAATTAGCGGATTTATGGATAACTAATCCTTATCCTCGAACATTAAAAATAATGAAGAATCAGACCTTGGGCTACGCAAGTCCTCCCACCACGGTTAATTATATAGAAGATGATGAGGAAGATAAGGTGACGGAAATTCAAATAAACGAGGACCTGACATTAAGCCAAAAGAATGAATTAAGGCGGGTTTTATCGAAATACAGTGATCTATTTTCATCAAAATTGGGCAAGACGAATTTGGCCAAACATAGAATTGACACAGAAAATGCGAAGCCGATAAAACACAAACCGTACAGAGTTAGCCCTAAGGAGCGAGACATCATCAAAGAACAAATTCAGGATATGCTCCAGGAGGGAGTAATAAGGGCATCTTCTAGTCCATGGGCTTTTCCGGTTATTTTGGTCAGAAAGAGAGATGGCAATTGGCGATTTTGTGTGGACTACAGGAAGCTGAACAGCATAACGGTAAAGGATGTTTATCCGATCCCCAGAATTGATGATGTTATGGACACACTTCAGGGATCTAGATATTTCACGGCCATAGATCTCAGATCGGGATACTGGCAGGTAGAGATCGAGGAACAAGACAAGAAGAAGACGGCCTTCACAACATCCCACGGCTTATACGAATTTAATGTTATGCCATTTGGGTTGTGCAATGCCCCAGCTACTTTCGAAAGAATTATGGACAATGTACTAAAAAATATAAAATGGAAATTTTGCCTCTGTTACCTAGATGACGTTGTTATATACAGTCCCGACTTTGCCACTCATCTCGGAAGGATTGAGGCTGTCTTAAAGTGCTTTCGTGAATCGAACCTGAGGCTTAATGGGAAAAAGTGCCGATTTGGATTTGAAGAAATTGAAATACTCGGTCACGTGACAAGCAAAGATGAAATTAAACCGGCAGATCATAATGTTAAAGCGATTAGAGATTTTCCCCTTCCTTCAAAGACAAAGGAAATTCAATCATTCATAGGACTTTGCTCATATTACAGGAAATTCATTAAGAACTTCTCGCGAATAGCTGACCCACTGTTCAAACTAACAAGAAAGGATTCTCCATTCATCTGGTCAGAATCTCAGGAGGAAGCATTTATAACTCTGAAATCTTTGCTAACAAATCCCCCGATATTGTCACATTTTGACCCAGAAGCACCGACCCAGATCCACACCGATGCATCAAATATTGGCCTAGGTGCTACCCTTGTTCAAACTATCAATGGTCAAGAAAAAGTAATTTCATACATAAGTCGATCATTAAGCAAGCCGGAACGTAATTATTCCACAACGGAGAAGGAATGTTTAGCATTAGTATGGTCAATGTCGAAGTTACGGCCTTATCTATATGGAAGGCGCTTCAAAGTTATGACGGACCATCACGCATTGTGTTGGTTAAGAAACCTAAGGGATCCAACAGGTAGACTTGCAAGATGGGCATTAAAAATACAAGAATATGACTTCGAAATAATTTATAAATCCGGGAAAAAACATTTGGATGCAGATGGTCTTTCACGAGGTCCATTGCCAGAGGCTGATTTTGACGATAACTATGATAGTTTGTTTTTCAACCCAGTCATCGAGGATTCCGACGAATATATCGAAAACATCAAGAGATGCCTCGGTGACACGGAGGGCAAGCGATCGATCGTTGAAAATTTTAAAGAAGAAAACGGATGTCTGTACAAAAGAAATCCGAGGCCAGAAGGAAGAGCCTGGCTGCTGGTGGTACCCAGAGTAAGAAGGAAGGACATTTTAAAAGAGTACCACAATCATATGATCTGTGGTCATTTAGGTGTGACCAGAACAATGCACCGTCTAAAGGATAAATATTTCTGGCCATCCATGCTGAAAGATGTGGTGGAATATGTTAGGACCTGCCATCTGTGCCAAAGCAGGAAGGCTTCTAATCAGTTGCCTGCTGGCCTACTTCATCCGATCCCTGCTGCAAATTATCCCTTCGAGAGAGTTGGGATCGACTTTTTGGGACCATTGCCATCTACGAAGAACAGAAATAAGTGGATGATAGTATTGACCGACTATTACACAAAATATGCGGAAACGAAGGCTGTCATCGATGCCACAGCGAGGGAGGTTGCTAAATTTCTGACAGAAAATGTGATTTTGAAACATGGAGCCCCACGGTATCTGATTAGCGATAGAGGAAGCCAATTCACGAGCAACTTGGTGAAAGAAATAACCAAGATATGTCAAATTCAGCATTGCCTCACAACAAGCTATCACCCACAAACAAATGGCCTCACAGAGCGATTGAACAGAACATTGATCAATATGATAAGCATGTACGTGAACGTAGATCAAAGGAATTGGGACGAGATACTTCCATTCATAACCCATGCTTACAATACGACAATACAAGAAACAACCAAATATTCCCCGTTTTTCCTTTTGTATGGAAGGGAACCAGTCTCGATTTTGGATGACACGAATATCTTCATTGAGCCCGATTCGGAGGATTATGACGAGTACGTGAGCAAGTTGATGGAAAAAATCGTGAGAACGAGAGATATTGTGAAAGTTAATACCGAGAAAAGTCAGGAAAAAATGATTAATTATTACAACCAAAAACATCGGCAAACAGGTTATGAACCAGGTGACTTGGTAGCGCTGTGGACTCCAATAAGAAAACCTGGAAAATGTGAGAAACTTTTGAGACGCTATTTCGGACCCTACATCGTGCTGAAAAAAATTTCCGATGTGAACTACTCCATCGTGCCAGAAGATAACCCTGGGAACCGCACACAGCCTACAACAGTTCACATAAGCAGAATCAAGCCTTACTTTGCGAGAATGGAAGACGGTCACGAGGACGCGACCATTTCGGAGGAGGGAGAAGTGTCACACTCTGCATAGTTATTTTGTAAAAATATGTAAATTAGTATAAAATAATTGGTAATAGAAATTTATGTAAATAAGGCTTTTGATATAAGAGCGAGATACAATTAGTCGATAGAGCTTCTTTCGTTTTGTGAGATTAGTTCGTTGTTACTCTAAATCTCCTAGAGTCAGTTTTAACTTTTTCGTTATTACTAAAATACAGTTGCTTGCTTTATGAGAACGCGGTCTGGTTTATTTTATGAGATGGCGAACGCTGATCAGAAACCTTTAGAAGCACCTACGGTCGAGGCAGGTGTAACAATATGTTATATTAAAATATTATTCTATTTAAAATTATATTTCATAGATCTGAATACTCTGCTAAATCGGCCGCTAGAGGTCACTCTTCCCCTATAAAAAAACGATTGTTGTCGTTTCCCGTTGGCCGGCTCAAATCTTTGTACATTATGTAAATAATATTTTGTTTTTCTTGTTCTACTCGCTTTAAGCCAGGCAGTGCTTTTATCAAATTATGTTTGTTTTCTATATCCAATAAGCTCAATTAAAGCTATTTCTAATCATTATTTTTGATAACTAATTTTATTATAATCTTTTCCACGACTGCATACCAAAATCAAGCAACAGATAATAATTCTATATAAATAAAAATCAAAATATATATACAATAGAAAATATCTTTATTATAATATATATGTCGTAAACCCGGGTAAGCCAACAAGTGAGTTGGAAGCAGGCGGGGTTAAGTGGCAAGGCGTGCAGAGTGGAAAGTCCGCACGGGACAGTATGGACAGAGTTTGGGATCAAAAGACGCTCTCCTAGTACGTCTCACGTGGCACCAGGACCAGGGGAAAGTTGAGGATTAACTAAGGAAAGCTCGGCGTCCTGCATGAAGCCGCGGAGGCAGAGAGGAGCCAAAACGGCGGCCACGGGGGCTGCCGTGAGACCTAGCACTGAGCGGGCCTCTCCGAAAATATCCACTGTAACCTAACTAACTGTCAACATCCGGACCAACGCCCCTTCTATGTCCCTCTCTGGATCCCCCGGGTGTCCAGTGGCAAGCTGGTGTCACTTTGAGACGACTAGAAAAGACGTCATACTTTATTACTTACATATCACATTGTTTAAATTACGATATATATATGTAATATCCTGTCGACTCACTGTAATATTTAACGATTACCTTTTTGAGATTGATTGAGTTGTTGATTGATTGTGTTGTGTCTCTATGTTCCTACAACTACTCCAGGTCACCGAGATCCATTTAGTGAGAGATAAAACCTTTATTGCCTCATAACACTAATATGACTGAACGAACTATTTACAATGGAATTATATATATATATATACATAAAAATAATTAACATAGTAACACAAACAAACACTATGCAAAACCTTATTTGCATATCTCGACAATTTATCCAAACATAACTATTGTTATGCAAAACACCACATCTTCTCACCCCCAATTTGTTGCACAATCTTTTAAGTATTCGGGGAGTCTCCGGTTTCTTATTGGTCTACTTGGCCCAGGTGTTTCCTCCAGCCTTTCCGGTGATTCGTTTGGGTCATTCATTTGTTCCCCCCTTCTTTCGGTGTTACACTCCTTCTTCTCCACATCCTCCGATACTTCTTCCTTGACTCTTCTCATCAATTGGTTCTGGTGTCTTTTTGCTGTCACTCCGTTTTCCATAATTACCTCATAGTTCCTGGGTCCAAGTACTGTCTTTATCTTCCCCGGTTCCCACTTTCCCTTTCCATTATATTTACGTGCATACACATTCTCTTGGGACTTGAACCTATTTTGGAAGTGTTCTTTTCCATTCTCGCTATCTTCACTTTCTTTAGGGTGCAACCGGTTCATTCTTGTGGTCAGTCTGCGACCCATTAGTAGTTCAGCTGGTGTTAGTCCAGTTGTTCCATGAGGTGTAGTCCGTATTGCAAACAGAGCGCGTGGCAGCGTAACCGATATGTTCTCCCATCCATTCTTTCTTATTAGCTGTTTGAGAGTTTGTACCACTTTTCTGCCTGTCCGTTTGTCTGTGGGTGGTAGGGAGCCGATGTTATATGCCTTATTCCGTTCATCCTCAAAAATTCCTGGAACTCATGACCCACAAACATGCAACCATTATCCGAAACAACCTGGTCGGGCAAACCATGAACAGCGAACAGATTTCTTAACACTCGCACTGTAGCTGTTGCCGTACAGTGATCCATGATGATGGCCTCCGGCCACTTAGACATTGAATCAACTACTATTAGAAACGTTCTCCCATGGAATGGACCTGCATAGTCTATGTGAATGCGTGAACATGGTTTAACTGGTGCCGTCCAAGGGTGAACTGGGCTCGGTTTAGGATTATTTCGCACCAGTTGACAATTTTCGCATCTTTCGACCCTATTCTCTATAGCCTTATCCATTCCTGGCCACCACACATGGCTCCTTGCAATTGCCTTCATTTGTACAATTCCAGGGTGAGTTTCATGAAGCTGTTCTATTGTTCTCCTCTGTAGAATGGGCGGTATTACTACCCTATTTCCCCACAGGAGACACTCTCTATGTAGGGATAATTCATTTCTCCTATTGAAGTATGGCCTAAATTTTTCTGCTGGACAGTGAGCTGGCCATCCTATTCGAGTCCATTCCACAATTATCCCCAGAACTGAGTCTTCCTGCGTTAATTTTGCCACTTCCTTCGCCTCTAATGGTGACTCTTCATTAGTTTCCATAAGAAAAACGTCAACTAGTTCCGGTGTTTCTTTACTTGTTTTTTCGTGGGGTGCTCTACTCAACGCATCCGCATTTGCGTTCATTCTCCCAGGTCTATGTTCAATCTGATAGGAGTACGATGCCAATGTAAGACTCCACCTCATCATCCTCGGGGAAAGCATCTGAGGGATAGGTTTGTTCGGATTAAAGATTCCCAGTAGAGGCTTATGGTCAGTGATTATCTTAAAGTCGCGGCCATACAAATATTTGTAGAATTTTGAGATGCCAAATATTATGGCCAGGGCTTCCTTATCTATTTGTGCATACCTTCTTTCCGTCTGAGACATAGTTCTCGAAGCAAACGCAATGGGTCTCTCCATTCCTTCCTCCACTTGCGAAAGCACTGCTCCTACTCCAAAGGGTGATGCATCACAAGCCAAGACCAGGGGTTTTCTGGCATCATAGGGTGTTAGCACCAAATCGGATTGAATCAAATTCTTTGCCTCCCTGAATGCTCTATCCTCCACTTCTTTCCATTTCCAAAAATTTCTTTTGTTTAGTAGTCTATGCAGTGGTTCAAGTACAGTGGTTCGGTCTTTTAAAAATTTGCTATAAAAATTCAATAGTCCAAGGAAACTCTGTAACTCTTTTTTGTTTTCGGGTTTCGGAAAATTCTTAATTGCCTCACATTTCTCTTCAGTAGGGTGTATGCCTTCCGCATCTATTCGGCACCCAAGAAAAATTAACGAAGATTTTTTAAATTCGCACTTCTCCTTCTTAAGAGTCAATCCCATTCTTTGAATACTCTTCAATACTTCTCTCAATCGGAGGTCATTTTCCATTTCATCTTTCCCTGTTACCAGAATGTCATCCAGGTAAACGACTACTCCTGGAATTTTGGCTATTAAACTTTCCATTCGTCGCTGGAATATTCCTGGCGCACAGGAAACACCAAAACGCAAACGGTTTACCTTAAACAATCCCTTGTGCGTGTTAATAGCCAATAGCTCTGCTGTCTCCTCATCCACCACCAGCTGCTGATATGCATCTTTAAGGTCCAACTTTGAGAAAACCTTTCCTCCTGCCAAATTGACTTGCAAGTCGGCTGCCGCCGGAACTGGGAAAGTATCTGACTCCACGATGGTGTTAACAGTGCTCCGATAATCTCCACATATTCTTATTGAACCATCCCTTTTCAGTACTGGTACTGGGACAATTGGAGTAACAAACCTTGTAAATTCAACAGGAGTCAATATTCCTTGTTCCTCCATCTTCCTCAAAGCCTCTTCAACCTTAGGTCTAATTGCGTATGGCAATGTTCTAGCTCTTAGAAATGTGGGTTTCCCTAGAGTTTTGATTTTTATATGGATTGGTGGACCTCTGTATTGTCCTAATTTCTCTTTAAACACATCCATAAATTCCTCAGTGATTTGACATACACTGTCGCCATAATTTATCCATTCAAGACCAATTCCAATCTGGTCAAACGCCTCCCTTCCAATCAGATTTGGGCCCGGACCTTCGACCACAAGCAATTCCATTGTGATATTTCTGTTATTCACTTTTACACGGCCTTTAATTTACCCAGAATGGATAACCTCTGTCTGTTCCATTGCACCAACTTGGTAGAATCCTTCTCTATTCTAGACCTTTCTGACTTCACCCAAGTTTCTATATACGTCTTCTCAGAAATAATATTTTTTCCTGTTCCTGAGTCAATGAGCATATTAATATCTCGACCGCTAGTCTGTACCTTTACCATATAATTCCGCATGTTACTTGTGTCATTCACTTGATTTACATTAAAAAGGCCATTAGTTGCCTCCGCTTCCTCATCTATCGAGCAATTATTACGATCGCTCCTCCAGTTCCCGTTCTTACAGACCCTAGATATATGCCCTAACTTCTGGCATTTAAAACATCTTTTATCTTTAAAGAAACATTGCTCTTCTCTGTGATTTGTGTTTCCACAGCGGAAACATTTAAAAATCATCCTCTCATCCCTCAGTCTCACTTTAACAGCTCTTCCCATTACATTCATTTCTTCCTGAGGTTTTCCATTTTTAATTTCTGCAACGTTCTTTACCGCAGCCTCATGTGCCAATGCCATTTCTTGAGCCACTTTAAATGTTAGCATACTGTTCATTAATAGCATTGATTGTATCTCTTCGTTTAGAGTGCCGCATACTAGGGCATCACGCAACCTATCTTCCAAATCAGGGAATTCACACTTCTCTGCAATTTTCTTTAGAGCTGTTATAAATTCAGATATTGTTTCATTTGGCATTTGGAGCCTTTTCGTGAATTTAAAACGCTGCACTATTATATTTGGCGTTGGATCAAAGTATTTTTTAATCCTTGTTACCACCTCTTCCCATTCTGTCTCCAATGGATTCTTGGGAGAGGTCAACGTCCGTATTATATTATAAGTTTCTCTTCCACATAGCGAGAAAAATGTTGCCTTCTTTTTATCAACCTTTACTATATCATTCGCTATGCAATAGGACTCAAAGCGCTCTAAATAACCAGAGAGTTCATTACCGTTGTTAGGATTGAATTGCTCAATGTTCATCATTGTTCGCTCACTTTCATTCACTTGTGTATAACGTTCTTTACTCGTCGCCACTGTTGTGTCTCTATGTTCCTACAACTACTCCAGGTCACCGAGATCCATTTAGTGAGAGATAAAACCTTTATTGCCTCATAACACTAATATGACTGAACGAACTATTTACAATGGAATGATATATATATACATAAAAATAATTAACATAGTAACACAAACAAACACTATGCAAAACCTTATTTGCATATCTCGACAATTTATCCAAACATAACTATTGTTATGCAAAACACCACAGATTGATTTATGATTGTGGTGGGCGCAGTCGTTTGCTGAAGTAGTAAGGTATTCACACAGGGGAAAAATAACGAGGACACAGGATTGGATTGAAATAGGCTAGCGATCAAGGGAGAAAGGAGTTTAAGCTATTTGGCGTATTTGACTATTAACTATGGCTGTTCACATTATTGAGGATTGGACTTATCTGATCGTTGAGAAGATGGGTGCTGGACTTGTTTCGGTGGTGCCGAGCTCCTAACTTGTTGTGATGGCGCCGAGCTCCTAAATTGTTGCGATGGCGCCGAGCTCCTAACTAACGCAACTGAGTCCGAGCTTCAACACGAAAACTTCTCAGGGCGCTGATTGGACTCGTGTAAGTTTTCCATTGGTTCCTAGCTAATCATCCTGGACTCTGATTGGATCTTTGCTAATCCTTTGTCCTTGTCTTTTTCTAACATGCTCCAGGAAACGAAGGTTCTTGAACTCAGTTTTTATGAGTTCCTGGATAATAAAACCTGCTAATGACCGTTTCCTCTCTGATGGCCTTTCTTCACAGATTTCTAAGCCTTGTCTTTATTAAAATCTTTAGATCATACATTGCATACATATTTTGGTGGGATTACATCCAGTTATGTACATATTATGACATATATATATATATATATTAATATCAACATCGGACTCTTTTAAAATATATTTTTTTAATCTATATATTTAAACAGTCTGGTTGCAGAACAATCAGCCTACGCTTAGAGAAATCGGGGTGCGAAAAGGAAGGCAGTTTGCGTGTGGTTAGAGTTTTTTTATTTCGAGAGTAATTCTAAAAAATGACCAATAAACATTATCATTAGAGCGATATTTTAAAGAGTTAAGTCCAGAAGTGATAAGCGAACCTCTGCAGATAGCGGACGGCCGATTACGGACTGCCACCACGGCAGATGGCTTGAGCTTATATGTCCAGTCATAGGGATTTGATTATAGGGGGAAAACTATTTACATAACAGAAAATCAAATAACATATGCAACTCAACTAATTTAATAATTTTTACAAAATAATTGTAATGCTTATTTGAATGCAAAGGCAAAGTATTTAAAAAGGCATTCACTGTATTTTTCAAAATGCGATATATATATACATAATATTTTTATTTTATTTGTTGATTAAAATTTTATAATAAATTATTATTGAAATGTAACTATAATGGCAGAGGGAGTAGAAAAATCTATGTGACTGAACACTAAATCAATAGTAATATTATTTATATATTTATCTACATATGAATAGAAAGGAAATATAATTTAGAGCAAAGCAAAGATAATTTTAAAGTAGAATATGACTGTATATAAGGTTTAATTTTTTTATATGTTACATATTATAACTATAGCATGTTCACGCTAAAGGTTCGGAATTTACGCGTCACAGAAGCGGAATATAAGAAAAAAGGGTGAATTGAAAATAGAGAGAGTTGAAAAAGAATAAAAGACAGAACTATTATAAGATTGGATCAAACTAATAAATTATTAAAATTCCTAAAAATTTTGAGATAGCAAATTTGAGATAATATTTCTATTGTTTTGAAATGTTTATATAAAAGAAATCCTAATGGTTAAAACTTGACGATAGTTGTCTAAGCCATTCTAAATGGCTATCATACCAATATCTCCAACCTTGGTCCAAACAAATTAAATTGTAAAAAAAAAAAAATCTGCCTTCAGAGTGTGCGTGAGTATTTCTAAAAAACTTACCATCGCAACTGTGAGTGTAAATAACCAAATGGAAATATTTTACGCCATGAGTGTATTTTCGGAATACCCTCCGTATATGCCAACTTTAATACAAGTACGTATACTTAATACAAATACATGTACATCTTTAAATGAAAATCAGTTTCCAAATATACATATCAATATGATATATTAGCGCACCATCTGCTATAAGAAATTTAAACTATTTTTGACGCATAATTCATTTTTTTAAATAAAACTATTTTCTATTGCCCTTATTACTATGGTAAAATAATGGAAGGGCCTTACTAATGAGTGATGAATCCTCCCAGCGGTTTTCCCCAGTTTAATCTACCATACCGTTGTATTAGGAGGTTTTGATTTTATGCCGATACCGATACTTGCTTTATTTTAAAAATAATCTAACGAGCGTTAAAAATATTTCAAGTTCCAAATATAAATATGTTTAATGTTCAGTGACATGTGCACTTTTTGCTACTCACCTTTAATGATTACTACTGTCTATAAAATGTTCAACTTCTGGAATTTGAAATGAAAGAAATCAAGTCAACAAATACCATAAATAAATCACAATTGATAAATATATTGGGCATATATTGTTTTGCATTATCTGCATCATTTTTATGTTTTTATTCATTTCTTTGATAAACTTCGGTTACCCTTTCTCCTCTTTCTTTTTATATACTTCCTTGCATTTTATTTCTTCATAAGCCTTATTTTCCTTTTTATATTTTATCATGTTTTAATTTATCTGAATCGAAAATATGTTGCCTTTTATTCCCTCATTGATTTTCTTACATTTAAATCTCCTTTGGTGAAAAATGTTCTTAACTTTTTATATTTTCTCCTTATATACTTTTTATTTTTTGGGTTCAACTTTTTATTTGTATTTTGTTTATAATATTTCTGCATTTAACATACTTTCTGGCTACCTATAATTTTGAAATTGAGTTTGTCATTGAGATTTGGCAAGTGAGAAAGATTTTGTGCTTTTAAGTTTTACATAAGTATATTAAAATTCGATAATGAAAATTTTGACAAAGGTGCATGTAAAAGCGAGTGTTAAACAAATATTTTTAAATCTAAAAACTTCCTAACTTTATTATATTCAATTTAATATCAATATTCACGAAAATTATTAAAATCAATTACTTTTTTTTAATTTCTGTAGCATGTATTTTCACGTGCCTAAAAAGTTCCAGCTGAGTCAATGCCGTACAAATGAGTCATATTAACGTTGCAAGATTTTAGTACAAACACACATGAAATCAAATTAAATAAAAGGCTTAATAAATAATGGGTTAAATCGATGTATATCGTTTTAGAAAGGTTTTAAGCAAATTAATGAAAATTCGGTCGTAAGACTTGACAATTAAGAGCGAGCAGAAGCAACTTTTCTATTAAATCCAAGACATCGATATTATTAGTTTATATGAACAAATGAAAAAAATTTCTATTTAAAAGGTTCTAAAACTCGTTTGGTCACTTTAATTCATCTGTGGGGTTGAAAATGTGCTAAAATCGGGACCATTGAAGCACACACACACACAACCTTTTAATTTTATAATCATTGTATTTATATTATTTTATGGAGAACAAGATATAAAAATAGGTAAAATAAGATATAGTTCTTTAAAACTGAAGAATACATTATGAAATGGAGTTCCTGTCAGAAAAACTAAGGTAAGAAAGAGAGAGAGAGAGAACAAAGGGAGAGAAGAAAGGAGTTAACAGACTGGGCAATAGGAAAAGTTGGAGAAATCTGTCGGCATTAGCCCTGGAGAATTCCAACTTTGTTTTTTTTTTTTGCTGTGTATGGAGGTAATAAACCTGTAGACAGCACAGGTTACAGAGCTTTTGTTTCATGGTCATCATAACGTGTGAAAAAATGGACGAAATTGATTTTCAAAATAATCCTACTATAAATGCACAAACACTTTATAATCCCAATGTATATATTCCCAAAATATACATTTCGTTGAGTTTAATCTCCAAATGAATAAATATAAAACCCAAATAAAGAAAATGAAAATAATTCTACATAGACAGTTTATTCAAGCTTTAACGAGATGATAGAATTCATTTTTCCACAAATACCTAAACTCTTCCTATATAACGATATCTATGCTATAGCGATAACTTTATCTAAATACACTGAGTCAATCCAGCAGTTTGAATAAAAATATCGAGTATATAATTTATAATTATTCATATACACTGTAAATAGTTTTGTAATCTTTGAAATAGTCCTGTTAGTCATTAATACGCCTTAAGAAACATCTACAAATTATTTTGAAGTCGCCTTATCAAGCCCCTTTTCACATTCCTCTGAATGGCATCATTTTTTATATCCCTTTTAATCCTGACTTGTATAAGGATGTAATTAGATCATATATCCTGAATGTATTCATTCAAATATATAAATAGGGTTAATTGATAGAAAGATATATTGGCAGATAGAAAATAAAATTAGGCTTACAATTATTTTAATATAAACGTAATCCCCGGACTTATAATATAATGATATCAAAACGAATCCAGTTCAAGAAACTTAGCTCCGAATGCTTTTTAAAAAAATATTATTCAACTTTTATTTAATAGGTATTCAAATAAAGCAAAATATGACAGATTCTTCCTACCAAAGGTATTAGTAAAAACATATTTTATTAATCTTTATACATTAGTATATATTTTAGAAATGTGTTTTTAATTAGAAAAATAGAAAAATAATTTATATGATAAATAAAAAACTCTCTTAAGCGCGACCAACCGGATAATTGATCAGTAAGACCATTCTTTATAAATATTCCTACTTTCGATGACCTATAAGAGATACCATGAATCTCCATGATGTTTGGGCAGTTTCTCAAATAGTCGGATGAAAGTTTTATAAGAGTACGGATCGTAATTTAATCAATATGATTCAAGTAATATACGCACCATTCTCTAGTTATATTGTGTACATGCAAAATCCCAAATAGGACTGAAGGGCAACGCCACGTCAGATGCGATTACAATATCAAAGGCAATGCCTAACTCAGACCTTGATTTCGACATATTGTAAACAAAAAAGAAACATTCAGACAAAAATACAGGAGTCAACATTCCATCATTGGCATCTGAAACAAATGCCTAGAGCTATTTTGGAATGTGGGATGAACCGACAGACAGCAGCCTGTAATTCCAGGCTCAAAATTGCCCATGCAAGACCATTTATTTTCCAGGATGGTGTAAAGACCTTACAATTCACAATCAGCATGATCAAAGAGGCCTTACCAGACCACCTCTTGGAATGTACACCAGCCTCAAAGACAGGACCTATATTCCAACCCTACCAATTTAATAAAATATATATTCCATACATTTTCAGTCTACATGCCTTGTATAATTATACAATAGGATAATAAAAATTGTCTACACACATGTGTTAAGATGTAGTATAGAATTGAATAACTATAACTTATTTCTGATTATCTGCTTCGATTCGGAAAATAATATGTTCGATATTTACCTGAATCTCGTATGAACTATTTAATTAGTAAATAAATTAGCAGAATCTTTACTCTCTTATCTATCGCATGTTTACAATTCTCGTTCATTTGTATTAAAATGATCTCTTGGCTGAAATTTATATTTGATTATTGTATTATCTGTGTTGTTTTTTGTGTGTGTTTGTTTTATTATATTAGGTTTAATACATTATTATGATTTTTAATAAGGGATGAAAGCCACTTTAATTATTTTTTTCAACCTAAATAATTATATTTCATTCATAAATATAAAGGCTTCTAGTTCCACAGGAATTTCATACTAGAAAAATATTGTTTGGATATTTTCAGAGCCTTTAAATGGTTATACATCTTAGAAGTGGAAATTCTATTTCCACTTTGGCGCGAAAATGTATTATCTATACTTCTTTGGCATGTTATTTATTATTTTATTTGACATATCGGACGCGATATCCCAGCTTGGGATACTTGCGCCTAAATACATTTTAGCATCTTATATACAATTATTTTATATACAATTCCACAATCAAAACTGAAAACAAAATTAAACTAATAGGTTCGTGTTTCCAAGCAGAAAAGAAAATTTAAAATGAATTTACAAAAATTATTGAATTTTACATAGGTGTCTTTGTTCTATACAAATTCGCACATTTTTTCGATGGGATAAAAATGATTACTTCTGTAGCTGTGAAAGAATGAACATTCTATCAATAAATGTATTGAGTTTTGGTTTTCTTTTTTTACACAGAGGCAGATAGGATCATCCGTTGCCCCGATTTTCGCCAGAAATTCTCCAAAATTACCATGATTTATAATGAATTGTGCGGTGTAAAAATTTGGACGAAAATAATAAAGAATTCTAATGGGAAATATTTCCGGAATGTTTCATTAGTGTTAGCTATTGTTTCGGCCATTCTTGATTCTATGAAGTTATAGATTATAGTTGGGGCATGCGGTATGAAAAAAATAATGTCTTCTTTTGATAGTCTTTGGCATGTTGCGGTATAAAACAAAAGTATAGGTCCGATAGGTTCTTGTGCCATCTCGATGTATTGTCATTTCTTTATATTGTTTCGTACTGATTCTTGTTTTAGTTTTGTAATTCTTCCTCTCAGAGTTTATTTCGCATATTTGACCTTTTCTTTCTTTCTTTTTTTTTTGTTGTTGAATTATCCTGTATTTTGTCAAAGCATCAGCGTCAAATACTGACATTTTTTCTTTCCTTTGGCTCAACTTTCTGGCTTCCTTAGCTAATTATTCTGCCATCTCATTACCCCCTATCTAATATTTCATTCTTAAATCTCATAAGGTAACACTCTTTCCAGAATATCATAACTATTCATGCAATTTTTCGAATATAATTATCTATGGGCCTATATATAAAGAAGCATCTCTCCCTTTAATTATGCATCAGAAGGCTGCATTGTGTTTGAAACATGCTGCATGGTGTTGTGGAATCGAAGCCGCTTCTGTGCTGATGATGACTATAGACCTTTTTCGGAATTTGCAAATTCCTTAATTCATAACTACTAGTAAATTTCCTTACTAGGGAGTTGAACATAAAACCTCGTTCGATTGCATAAATAAAAATAGAGGTGCCTCTCTAGGTAGATGAATAGTATCCTCCGGCAACTTTATGATGTATATTTATCTAAATAAATAATAAACATGTTTGGGTGTATCTTTGATGATGTGTCCATGTGTCTGAATAAGTGTCCGTAAAATGTAAACAATCTGGTTGAATCTTTGCCGCAATATTGAGTTATCTGTCATAGGTATATCAACCCCCCAGACTATGTAAATTATACCGATAACACGCTATTTCGGGGAAGATAAGGATAATGAAATAGCATGAATAATTATTTTAAACACTATTATTTTATATAATATACATTGATAATATTAATAAACATTTGTTTAAAAAATATTGTTAATCAGACATCTACTCGGTCACTACCAGTATTCCTATATAGTCACAGACACGGTATTCGAGAGAGAATATGGTTTTACGAGCTTCTAACCAAAGTCTATGATTTTCGAGCACCAAAATGAATGTATCAAGCAGAAAAGCAGCAATGCACTATAGCAAAGCACCAAGGTCCTGCACGCCACCAAGGTTGTTCAAAAAAAGGTTAGAATACCCAGGCACGGGAAGATAAAAGAAAGGCAGGTGTTGATTAGATAAAAATATTAGATAAAGCGGGAATAAATCAAGAAGTGCTGGGAGAAGATATATTTCGTTTTGTAAAAATAAAAATAAAATAAACGAATGTTTTTGGAAAAAAAAAATGTTAATAAAAAAACTTTGGATATATATATATATATGTGATGATTTAAGACCATTGTATTGTTGTAAATAATCCAGATATCAACTACCACATGTTCCACCACGTGACTGTATATAACTTCTTAATTACTGCAAATAGAAAGCCTCAACTAACATCAATCTGTACCGCGTAAGAATCTAATAAAGTATAGCAACTGTACAGATAGAAGGAATGGAGACTAACCGGAGAAAATTAAGGATAAAACTAATCAGGCTTAGGTGAGAATAGAAAAGAAGGCCTAGCAAACACAGTCCAACTTTTACGAGGTCGTGGCCCTCCTGGATAATATAACTCCCCCCCCCCCCCCCCTGTTTACGTCAGAAAAGGGCAGTGACCTGTTCGGACCCAGCTAAGCTATAAAAGGAGGACCCGATCCTCAGTTAGTCCTTCCTTAGTTAGTCTTTGTTTCAGCACCAGTCTCCACCGGACGCTCCGATAAAAGGTAAACCCTTTCCTGCCAGAATTCTCCTCGTCCCATTCCTTCTTGACGTCAGACGCTTCTTAGTGGAATCTCTGTTTGCTTATTTCACCTTTGGCCCAGCTGTGTCGCCTTCCACCACGACTGCACGGTAGAGTTGACATCGAGGTTCGTCTAGCATCAGGTAACGCTGGTCCCAGAGGTCCCAAGATATCACATATATATATATTTAAAAAAAATTGAAACTGTGGTCTTATATCAAGGATTGGTAGTGAGGGTACCAGTGCTAAGACAATCAACCACAAAAGCACACCAGATATTGCACAGCGCGTTCAAATGGGTCACTGCATAAGTCGAATTTCAAGTTATACGATAAAGTCTGCTATTTATATGTACAATGGAAATGAATTAAATAAGATTAATTTAACTCTTGTTTTTTGAAAGAGAGATCCTTATAAAGAGATAAAAATAATATTTACATATTATCAAGGAATACAGACTCTATATTTTATTGATATGCTGAAATAAAGTAGAAGATCCAAAATATGAAGATCTATATTTTAAATAATATCACAACAACAACAAAAACCTTTATTAAGACACTATTGTCTTACAAGGGGATTTCCCTAAAAGGTTATATATGTACATGAGTGAGGAGGAAAAGCAATTTAGAGGGGAGGGGGAGCAATCAGCCGTTGTCTGTGGAGTGGAACACTTCTTTCCTCATTTTATCAATCGCCTTGAAAATTTTAAAATATTTATAAACAAATGTTTTATCCAGCAGGAGAGTAATACAATTTTATATACATGTTGTTCATTGTAGTGAGTTAGCCCTAAAATTTCGCGAATTTCCAGTCTCTTTTCATGTAGGAATGGGCAATGAAATAGATAATGGACCAAATTGTCTTGGAGGCCAACATTGCAGAAGTAGCAATTTAAAGGGTCGCTGTTCCAAAATCCCGTGATATCCTCGCGGAAAATAGCCCTAGAATCCTTTGACGGGCTATAAATCGTTTAACTTTCAAAGGGAATTTTTATAGTGAGTAGTCCTCGGTCTTAAAGGAGCTACTTAGAGATTGGTAGTGGATAAAATGAGTTGAGTTTTGTATCTTAGCTCGGTCAAATTGAAGTAGCTTGTCCACTGTGGTTTGAATAATTCTAGGTATTTATCCTCGCACAACCATATAATCTTCACAGTTCTTAAGAAAGGAAAAACCCCTAGAGTCAATGATGTTAGTCAGGTTATAAATAAAGTTGTTTCCCCGCCTTTCCCACAATTTAAAATTCCAGAGCTGGGACAAGCAAACATAGGGTAATCTTGTCCTGTCCATTTTTTAAAATCCGTATCCAGAACTTAAGAATCAATTTCGTAATGTTTAATTCAAGGGAGATTCTTGCGGTTTCTGTTGGTAAGATATAGCCCGGTGTAAATTTGGGAAGGTCAAGAAATCGCCGTAGGAAAATATCCTGGATCTGGTTTACAACTCCTATCTGATTCGTCGCCCACAGTGGGGCCGAGTATATTAACGTAGATAAACTATGAAGTCAAGTATTTTTATCACTGCTCCGAACGATTTGGTTCTTGACTTAGATAGTATTCTCCATACTGCGTTTGTAGCAACCAATGCTTTGCTTTTAAGTGCTGCGCCACGTAAGCAGTTGGATTCTTGGTAGTTATGTATATTTTGAAGATATGTATATTTTGAAGATACTGTCAAGGGTTGTTGGCCCCAAAACCAAACGTCAGATCTGGCCAAACAACCTCCATTTCGAAAAACTACGATTTTAAACCCTTTTCCTCAAAATATCTTTTTATTTAATCAATCTTTATTTGGAGATTTATCTTGTATTCACTAAAGAGGATTATATCATCTGTGAACAGGAGGAGGTGTATAGTTCCATGGCCCGGTAAGTACATATATACCTGGCAGTTCAGAATCATCCAGTGTAGCAACCAGATCGTTAATGAAAATAATAAATGAATACGGCGAAAGAAAATAATATCTAAATATATAATACATTAAGTATTTCCTCTCTATAAAATGAATATACATTAAATAATTAAAATTATTACTATAAAGAAATCGATATCATCTCTATATCCATATTTTGTTTTAAATGATTTTTATATTAGCATGCAGAGTCCTGTGAGGAAATGTCACAGTAATTTTATATATGAATATTGTTATTCGAGTTTTGGTTTCGCTCAATTGATATATTTGCTCTTTTTAATTGTGAGGCACAGTTATAAACACTGAATTATTTAATATGAATCAAGTGTAATGCAGTATAATATAGAATATTTCCATTTAATCCTAGAGTGCATATATGAATGTATCAAAGTTCCCTCTATGGAAATATCCCGCCCAAAACGCCCGAGGGCAAACAACTCCAATGAAGCCTATAAAACTCACACAGTCCTCCCATCCATCATCGTGGACGAAAGATGTTTTTAATGTGGCCCCAGAAATGCTGAGTCAGGGAGCCGTTTGCTGACGTCGTTCAGCTGGATCAATCTCCATCATCCCGAGCCTAGTTAGTGTCTCCCTCATTGTAATATCTTGGTAACATCATCTCATGCCTACTTAGTGACTCTCCTTTAGTAATCAACGGCTACTATATATTGAACTTATCTACTCTCTCTCATATTGGGTCTAATTAGACACTTTCTCATTGTTGTTTTTACTTTGATATATATATGCGACTGACCTAAAGGTATGCTCATCCGCCTTTTGAATACATTTCCGATTTCAAGAGGAGTGCCCTCCTCCACATTTGGACAGGTTTGGAGACCTATCCCGGTCATCTAGGATCTTGTATGAGACTTTACGATTTTTAACTATATTTTATTAATATTTTACTATCTATTGGCGACCTATACATAGCAGATGAAATAGATGCGAATTCTGGTTGAAATAACAATTCTCAAACATAGAGTCAAATTAACCCTTTGTCATGAAAATATTTTTTAAACATATTAATATTATGTAAAGTCGTAGATGCACTACTTGAAAGTAAGAAGTATAAAACTGAAGGAGCGTGCAATATTAAAATTAATTTCACAATAAATTGCAAACGTACAATCTAATTACTTTTTAAATGCCTTCTTAAAATCATAATTTATCGCTTTGTGTTCAAATAATTTTATCCTCTATATAATTATTAGAATGAATTTGCTATTTCAAAACACTATAAAAATATTCATGAGAGTTCGACTATAATGAAAATAATATTTTGGGTCCGGAAAAATAAGTCGCTTTACGGAAAGGCGAGGGGGCTGGAAGATGCTTTGTGAAAGTTAATTTCAAAGAAAATAGATTGGGATTTAAAAGTACATAGAGACTCTTTAAAATATGTATAACAACTTTTTGGATTAGTTGTAAGGATGATTATCAAATTGTATATTATGATAATAGTTGCCTCAGGCTAAACCTAGTAGTATCCATAAAGATAAATGTCCCTTCTCTCGTCAAATAGACGTCAAAGCTAGACGCTATCTATTGACCGTAGCCGCAAACTAGCGGCCTCGGGTCGGTGTTAAAGGCACATCACCAGATTTGGGCTAGCCAATTTTACAGCTAAACACCTCTCTGACAGATTGTGAATATTCCATTAGATTCCTTGTAGATCTCATCGGATTTATTCCGCCCTAGACTGAGGAGGGCCATTAGTCCGAAACCAAGGACTCCTGGTGGACGCTTCTCAGTTTGCCAAAGCTGGTGTTGTGGCTTTGTCACCGACCCGAGGCCGCTAGTTTGCGGTGACGCTCAATAGATGGCGTCTAGCTTTGGCATCTATTTCGACGGTAGAAGGGTTCTTTATCTTCATAAATACTATTAAGTTTGGCGTGAGGTTAATATTATATTAGTATCCAATTTGATCTTCCATTTATGGAAGTTCGTAACATCACTGGTGAACTTAATTCCTCATACTGTTTCCTGGTAATTTCATTGTTTTTTCAAGGGTCAGTTCCGGCAATTTATCTATTCTAATCAATTCATATTCTTCATGGTCTTTCTTTCCCTCTTTCCTACTCTACAGTGATTTTAAACATGCATTCCACTTACCTTTCTGATAATATGGCCGTAACTGAGTAAAGGAATTTAGATGTTTTGATATTTTTTCTCTTATACATTAGAGAAATAGGTAACATTTCAATAGAAACATTTTATAATTTGCAATATGAGAGAACATATATAAATTATTATTTATTTATGCTTAATTAAATTTGTTGAAACTTTAGAAAGATATATTAAATAAATAGTCCAATTTTAATCTAAATTAGCATTCCCCAAATGGAATCATTTTGTTCCCAGATTGGTGGATCCGTTGTGAATTCAGTTTGAGCTAAGTTAATTAGAAGGAGAGCTGCTAATTTTTGTCAATGAGACGGGCACTTATCAATGAATATTTCCCTCCAATTAACAACCTAATTAAACTTAATATATTACAGTATTTTACTAATTAAATCTAATTATAAACAACCACTTCTCCTCTCTAGAGAGTGTACCGAAATTGACATGGAGAATACAGAAAATTACAGGCTTCAAAAATAAAAAATATATATATATATATTTTGATAATTTTAGAATTATAGCTCCAATTTTATTTTCTATATAAATATGTGATTTATTTCTTATTCTCTTCAAAGTATAGTTGATAAGGAATAGATTTACATTTATTCATCAAAAATGATTTATAAATGCATATATTAGACGAAATAATAAAATTTTAAAGAAGCAACTATAGTTGCTTTAAAATAGCTATTGGACATTCCGCAAAATGTCACTTTGAAAATTCATTGGTGATAACGACTATAATATTCTTCTTGGTAATATTTAGACGAAAAGACGAAATAAATGAAGAAGAGTTTCTTTTAATAGAAATATATCAAAGCAAGCTTTCGGGCAAAAACCCCTTCTACAGGCGTGATTACAGCATCAAACTTGGCACTATAATGCAGGTACAATGGTTAAAAGAGAATATATACATATAACTATTTACATATTTGCGGTATAAATCATTAAAATGAGGATTTGCATTAGTTATGACTATTTTATAATTAGAGAGATATTAAGTAAATAAATAAATAAGGAATTTTATGCTTGGAGTTTGAAACTATAGGGGAATATGCCAATGTAAACACCCGCTCACGCGACCACCTCAAGGTGGCATATTCCCCTATAGTTTCAAACTCCAAGCATAAAAATTCCTTATTTATTTATTTACTTAATATCTCTCTAATTATAAAATATTCATAACTAATGCAAATCCTCATTTTAATGATTTATACCGCAAATATGTAAATAGTTATATGTGTATATTCTCTTTTTAGCCATTGTACCTGCATTAAAGTGCCAAGTTTGATGCTGTAATCACGCCTGTAGAAGGGTTTTTTGCCCGAAAGCTTGCTTTGATATATTTCTATTAAAATAAACTCTTCTTCTTTTATTTCGTCTTTTCGTCTAAATTTGAAAAATACTCAGCAAATATATAGGTTTAATTACTAATTAAATTATACTATGGGCCTTTTTCATTCATAAAATTGATAATAAGAGAGATGTAATGAACGGGCAGTAAACAAGATTTTCTACGATTTATAAAAACCTTAACAGTATTATATTCGTATGGAACTAATGGGTTAAGCCTCCAGGCCGCTATATCATTCTGGTAAATACGTTCTTCTGTTGATTCATCCATTTTGTCTTTATATAAAGCGTCTAATACCAAGGTCTGGTGTTTGCCAGTAATATTATGAAAATGTCACTATGCTTCAAACAGATTTTTTTTTCTTTTCTCACATATGTACTGATAAATTGGAGTTATTTAATCCTGGTTTCTCTCTGACTATCCTGCGCTCGATCAGTCTCAAATCCGATGGCTCTACCTGGCTAACCTATTTCATAATATCTAAAACTGAGCGAGTAAACCTAGTCATATTTTAGAGCACTTATTTTCGTTACTACCTTAGGGATCGAGTTTCAAGGAATTTTGACTTGACTTGGGGGTTCCTCCCTTCCCTCACATCATTTGAATAAATATAAACGAACAATATTTAACCTATCCTAAAAAAATATGATTTTGAAAATTTTGTCATCCCATATTCTAACAATTTGGCTTCTAAGTCTTATTTTTCAATTCTTCTAAAATGTAGCTCTTAGAAACTCAATTACTGCGGAGTTTTAGGAATTCAAATGTCCTAGAGAAAATAAATAAGAATATATAGTCGGTTGTAGAGCAAGATTCATTGGGTAGACAAGTAGGAGATAGGAGCAAGACTCATTGAGACCGTAGGATCGTGAAGAACAAATATTGAAAATTTTCAATTTATTAACACAAAATTATAAACGTGGATTTAAACTGGTTGAAGTGAAGTGCTATTTCATTACTAACTGGAAAACACCATAGATTATACTCCTATACCCTTTTTATTAAGAAAATATGTTGGAAACAACAGAAGAATGTGTATATATATATATATATATATGTTATATAAATGTATTATTTAAAATGTTATATTAAGGTATTATTTTATTTAAAATTATAATTTCATAGATACAAATATTTTGTTAAATCGACCGCCAGAGGTCACGCTTTGCATATAAAAACTCGTTGTTGTTCTTCCCCGTTGGTCGGCTCAAAACATTTGTACATTATGTAAATACGCTTTTCATTTTTTTTATTCTTACGCCTTAAGCCAGGCATTACTTTTATCAAATTATGTTATTCATATATATTACTCAGCTCAAATAAAGAAATCTATGATCTTCAATATTATATTTATTTCAAGATTTTAGCCACGACTGCAACACCATTACAATAATCCTCAAGATGATCAAAATTCAAGCATCTAATCTTTTTTGTTTAAATATAATATATATATATATTAAAAATAAAAAAAGGCATATCCTGACCAAGAGCACATGTGCTTTTCAGAAGGCAGAGCGCCATCTGGTGGAACAGAAATCAACTATTCATTGATTTAGCCTGTGTTTGTGAATGGCTTTTCTTGATTTGTCAAGAAATTGGGTTGGCCAAATATCAGGGAACAGGCTAAATCAATGAATAGTATATATATATATATATACCAGAAAGATATAGAAAGCTGGAGGTTTTGCCCATTAAACCCTTGTGAGTTTAACACTGTTGAGGAGAAATTTGTAGATAACCTTGCTTAATGGCGGTTCATTATACTTTAGTGTTTACAAAAATGATTTTATTCCTCGTTTTTATTATATAGACATTTAAAATAAGTATATACACCGTTATATATGTTCACACGAAATGTGCATATTCAAGCTCTAATATGCAAATAAGCCGTATATTATAGTACATCGTTCCATATGACCATCTTGAACCCATCAATTCCATTATCTGCTGTCATGGGGTCTCGACAACGCGAGCAGTAATACTGCGGTACGATAAACCGGAATCCCGGTATAGAAGGTAATTCTACTTCTATAAAACTCAGAAATGTGTTGGTAAGCATTTTTCTTTTTACTCGAGATATCAAGACAATTTTTTTAGAACAAAAACAACGTTTCAAACACAACATCTGTATGAGAAACCAAAGCTGTAAAATATATTATTATCAATACATTGTAGGTGTCGCTATCGGCGCCAATTTTACCTATATAAATGCATTTAAAATTTAATAATTTGAATATCAACAGCATATTTTTTTCTATAATGTAAATATAACGACTATAAAATTTTATTGATGTAGCATTTTCATGGTTAGTAATGTTTTTTTTTTTTTTCATATTAATATATTTTTTCAATCAATGATTCAATATATAACTCAAGTGAATTAGTAAATTCTCCAATATTGCTTAGTTTCCTGTTTATTATTCTAATGATGTTGCCAAAAGACTCGTTTCTTTCCGGAAAGACGTAAAATCAGCCTATGCAATTAACTTCCTAGAGATCTTTACGAGTTAGCAAAGTGAGATAGTAAGTGGTTTGGACAAGGGTGGCCAGTGATTGGGAGAACATAAGAACTCTTCTTGATCTACCTCTATAGTAGTAATGACAATTTCTTGAATTTCAAATCTCGAATTTCGATGAAATATTTTAATAAAAGATATCATCAATATTCGAAATGCGCCTCATAAAATAGAGGCGTGAGTTTAATTGTTTCCATTACTTAAAAATAAGGACAATTCAAATTCCACTATTTACTTTATATTTCTCACTGTCTTGTATTTTATACCTTAAACACTTATCAAGTTCGCGAAATCTTAAAATTATTCTTGTATTTATATATAAACTAGAATAATGACCCGGCTTCGCCCGAGAAATCTCCCGAGTGAAGTATCCTTCATACTGAAAGTACATTAATAATAAATAGTAGAAGTTCCATAGAATAGCAATACAGAAGAAACACATAAACTACAGGAAAAAAAGTGTGTAATGGCAAAAATTGTATTATATTAGTGTTCAGGAATTTGATTTAATTATTTTTTGCAATCCATTTAGTTGTTTCAAAATTAATATAGTTTAAATAGAAGGCAGCTTTTCCACCAAAACCCCATTAACCTTCGAAACTGCCTGAGTTGAGTGACTGACTGTAAAGAATCCTGACTGCGATGCCCATCTTCTCAGTAAGAATAAAGAAAAAAAAAGTAAAAAAAAAAAAAATAATAATAATCCAAAATACTGGCATGTAAATATTTTTCTGTAAAAAAAATAAAAGAGTATATGGAAATATTAGTCAAACATATGTGTTCGCTAATGATTGCGACTGCATTTTAAACGATTTTTAAAAATAGATTTAAACAAATAAAGGCCAGAATAGAAATTAATTAAAAATATGAATTTCATTATTTACATACATTCACAAAAGCAAACGATGACAGAATTGATGACTCTGATACTTGTATATTTTAATAATAATATAAATGAGTTTTAAAAATTGTAAAAATAAAAAAAAAATGCATCGGCCGGGAATCGAACCCGGGCCGCCCGCGTGGCAGGCGAGCATTCTACCACTGAACCACCGATGCTTATAAGAAATGCCATATTTGGCTATTTATTCCATTCACAAAAGCAAACGATGACAGAATTGATTGATGAATCTGATACTTGTATATTTTAATTTGCTTATTCAAAATAGGCTTTCCATTCTAAACTTTTATATGTATTTATTAACTAGGTTCCGGCATAACGACATCTAGGTGTAAAATGTAAGTATTCAGCCGCCAAATCTTCAATCGTTTTCTTACATACGATACATTTATGCATACACCATTATTTAAGATGATATGTGTATGTGTGAGTTGGCTTGGAGAATCGGTGACAAACATTCGCATTATTTCACCAGTTTGATCTACCTTTATATGTAATCAACACAGTTGAATCTAATAAAATGTATACACTTGTATATTAAAAAACAACAAAAAAAGGCTCATTCCATATAATTCTAAATGAAAAAATGAAACTTTCATTTTTTCATGTGTTAAGCGTATTTACGCAAGTTTGGCCTTAAATACCCATTTCTTGGTTTATCAAGAAGCCTCTGGGACCAAAAAATATTTTTGGTCGCAGTGGTACAGCCTACTCCACGCTGACGAGCGCCAAAAGCGCGAAACGCGTTCGTGGATGGCTTTTCTTGATTTATCAAGAAATTGGGTTGGCCAAATATCAGGGAACAGGCTAAATCAATTATTGGTTTGAGACGTTAGCAAATATCAAACTTAATCCATAAGCCGGCTTGCATAACATTTTCTGTCAAATGGGTGTTTCGTTATTCTAAAAAAGCAAAACAATTTCCGTGTATGTATGTATTTTTAAGATGAGATATTATTCTTTTAAAAATGCAAGTTGTTTGAAATCTTCTTGGCCCAAAGCTAGCGTCCCCTTCCCAATCAGATTCTAATAGAGAGAATCCTCACATTAAAACGGAGTATTTTGAAGAGTTTTTAACAATTATTGCTCACTGATATAAAAAAAATTAATATGCGATTTTGTTTATCACAAAAGATAGACTGAAATCAATTTCTGTTCTAAAGTGACTGACTATATCACCTAGCGAAGCGAGGGAGTATATTACGTTTCATTTGGTTCCTAAAATGACCATTATGATTTGAATTTTTACTTTCAATTACTGATTAGTTATTGATCTGTTGCTTATACTACACCGAGTAATTTTAAATAGAGAATATAAAAAAAAAAACAATCTGACCGTTTATTCTTCTGTATCTTATGCTAGAAATATTTGAGCGGTCTGCTTTATTCTACGTCCTCTACATGTAAGGAAATGTAAACTATAATATTTCTGGTATTTAAATAAATATTTTAAAACAAATTTAAAATTGGGAAATTATGAATACCTTTAAGAAAAATGTAAACAGGTGATTTAAATGTAATATAGGTGTTTTTAACATAAAAAAAACTTTTAAAATATACATCTTATGAATTAATATTATTCATTTTTGAATAATCGTTTTGAATCTTTTATACAAGCATGTAGTTTGCAAATGTGCAATATTTAGTTTGTAAAATATAATTTTATGAATCATTATATATCAAAAAGTGATATTTGATCTGTGTTGAATATATAAATATAAATAAAGAGAAGCGAAAAATCGTAAATCATTTTTGTTAATTGAATAATCTAATAATCTTCCGTAGTGCTAACATATTTTGAATATTTTATAGTCGCCCGATAAAGATTTACTATCTTATATTTGGAATCCTGTTTCTTATTCGATAAATAAATCTGAAATCCTAAGGTAAAGAGAAAATCGACTTTCTATTATAAATATAGATGAAAGATAACAAACAAATACTGTATATACAAATAGAACGAGTGTATATTCCCTCAATGCTCTCCTAGTTTTGTCGATCTATAGACGCCATCCAAGGAGAAGGTCATAAAATAGAACGGAAAAAAACCCATTGTCAACCAAATGTCCACATCACACATTACAACATCCATTCGAAAATGCTGAGTCAAAAATCTGCGCCTACAAAATTTTATACCCTTATTTGCTCCTAGCTTTGTTAAAAAATATCTATTTTATACCGAATTTTTATATTTTTTCTGTGTACCGAACCAACCTTCTCTATTTGGTTCCCAAACGGGGTTAATCATAAACTGATTATATGGCAAAAATTGAATTTTAGAATATTTGTAACCGGAAGGTGAAAACTTGTTTTTTATACAATAAATGTTTTTTCAACATGGCAAATATATAATGCTGATGTTTATAATCAATTAAAAATTCAATAGAAAACCTAAGAATTGATTAGTTTAATATTTGAACTAATACGTGTTTTTAGTCACATATATTTTACATTTCATATTTATATATTTTGTGAATGTTTTTATAGCAAAATTGACTTTTACAACGATAAAATTTAAATAGAGAAAATTTAAATATCATTTTTAATGAAGACCTTTAATTTTTTTTGTTTGTGAATCATTAATTTGAAGTATTTTTTACACCGAAATCTTACAAAAGGGATTTATGCACAATAGTCAATAAACAAAAATAAACAATTTATTCATACAAATTATTACTGAATAATATACTCTAACGTAGGATAATTTACTTCTCAAAAGTTACTTATTTACAAAGATTAACAAAAGATAAAATACTTAAAATGAAATCTAGCTAAATCGAAACTCGATCAATAAAATTAATGGAAAAGGCAAACTATATTTTCAAATATTTCACGTAACTAAAAATTGCCTTTGTGTCCCATCACATTACATTTTTATTGCAGAGCGCGATGGGAGAGTTGTCCTTAATGCTGAAGTCGTGTATAGTTAATAGGAATAGTCAATTTCATTTGAGGGCTTGCAGGAAATCAAACAAATGTACAATTTGCATCCCTTTAAATTTTAATATCTTGTGGCAGTCCTCACGGCAGGGCCATTATTTCTGATGCCATTTGTCTAATTCTCCTATCGCAGTCATTTGGTCCGGGTAGTTATTCAAATTGCTGACATTATGTGGTTGGAAGCGACTGCTTCTCCTCAACTCCACGATTTAGATCTTTAAAAATTAGAAGTATTCGCATCCCTATAGATGTTGGTTGACAGAACTTCTACTATACTTACCAATATTTGCCCACTAAATTTGTATACGCGCCATTTTTAGCAAAAATATTATATATACTGTAGTGTAGATTTTTTATTTATATTAACATCTTTGAATTTCATTTATATTTTAGTTTATTTGAATACATTAGTTTGGTTTGTTATTGACTATATACATTCGTTTATTTTAACGGGGTGGACAATTCGATTCTATACTATAAAGTTGATTTCTATACTTATTTCTCCTGAACCTTATTCTTTTAACGCGACAATTTTTATTAGTGTTCAATAAAAATTTTTATTTTATATCCGGGAGCGGAAATTATTGTAAGTTTAGTATATTTGTTCACATAAATTAATGTTAATTTTATTTTTTTAGTATGTTTTTTGCTTGATGATAGAAGGACTGTCGATTTTTTGGCAATCGATAACCTAAAAAATAAAGATAAACAGTAAATATTATATATAAAATGAAAGGATTTAAAAGCACGAATGTTTCTCCTATACACAATACAAACCTTTTCTGTCCTCACTGCGATGAAAAAATATATTGGGAGGGCTTGGCTCATCAGTGGAGAACCCTCCCAGCGATTTCGCCAATTTAATCCACCAGACCGCTTCCCAGAGCTCCAATACTATATTGGACGTTTTCACCCATATACGCAGCACTGAAGGACGGAATCCCACAAATGGTTTTCAAGAAAACCATGGACATAAGCTTATAGGACAGTAGAATTACATACAAATATTTGCATCGAGCAATGCTCTTCCGCAAACAATAAAGACAAGGTCAGTTAGGCATAAATTAACACAAAGCAATAGCGCGCCATCTATATATATATATCTTATGTGAAAAAAATAGAATGAGTGAGATTTTCTGTTGTATCTTGATTGTTGTGATTATCTTGATTTTGGTTATCTTGAGGATTAAGCTATGGTGGTGCAGTCGTGGTTGAAATCTTGAAAAGATAATAATAAAAATAGTCTTGATCAGATATTGTTTTAATTGAGCTTTAGGATAAACATAATTTGTTAAAAGTACTGCCTGGCTTAAGGCGTAAGAATAAAAAAAATGAAAAGCGTATTTACATAATGTACAAATGTTTTGGGTCGGCCAATCGGGGAAGAACAACAATGAGTATTTATAGAGAAAGCGCGACCTCTGGCGGTCGATTTAAACAGAGTATTTATATCTATGAAATAATATATATATATTTAAATAAAATAATACTCTTATATAACATTTCCCCCCTGTGAAGAAAATAATATGGGTTCATTCAGAGAAAAGTGATAAAAATTATAGTTAAAAAAAAAAGATAAAATGATTGATAGAAATAAAAGGTGAGAGGTGATATTCCATGATCATATTGGCTTGTTGTGAACCAATAGATTGGAAATAGACAAGGATGAAAATGATACACATAATATTAGAAATGTGAAAGAAAAATAAAATGAATGAAAATTACAAAAGTGAAATCAAAAGGTGGTTTTCCTTGATCATAGTGGCTTGTTGTGAACCAATAGATTGGAAAGACAAAAGGAAATGTAAGAGAGAAAGAAAAAGTGTTCCATAATCGTATTGGCTTATTGTGAACCAATAGATCCGAAAATGAGAAAATGACACATAATAATAAGAATGAAGAAGGAAAATAAAATGCATTATTATTGAAAGTTAGAAATAAAAGGATGATATCCCTTGATCATATTGGCTTATTGTGAGCCAATAGGTTGGGAAAAACATGAGAAAATGACATTATTAAAAATAAGAAAAATGCATAATATTTACAAAAGTATACTTTGTCAATGTACCTCTCGTTGTTTTCTTCCGTTGTACCTCATGTAATTGGAAATAATAAAGAGTAAACACACAAGAAAATTTTGAAAGTACAGTAGGATTGTATTCAGGTAGAAAAAAAGGCATACCTATACCTTCTAATTAGAGCATAAATATTATAGAACGAAATTTGACAATTATATCGCAAATGTTTCTTTTGAACGAAAATTCGAAATTTATATTAAGGAGAAATAACAATTATTTCTAACCTTAGGGATGAAGTAGGATGAATTGTGAAGAGTAATGATAAACGGAAAATAAAGTGTCAGGGATGGGAATTGAACCCACAGTGTCCCACGTGGCATCTGCCCGGTAAGCGGAACACTGTGGGTTTGATTCCCATCCCTGACACTTCATTTTCCGTTTATCATTACTCCTCACAATTGATTCTATCATATTTCATCCCTAAGGTTAGAAATAACATTTTTCTCCTCAAAATAAATTTAGATTATTCGTTTGAAAAGAAACATTTACGGTATAATTGTCAAATTTCGTTCTACAATCATAAGCCGCATTATATTGTATTATGAATATTATATTTATTAAATGCATCAAAACGGTTACGATGTTTTTAAAAATAATAAAATAATTGATTTAAAGAAAGGTTCATACTAAGTGCAGTCGTTTAAAAAAATAAATAAAAGGTATTTATTATATCAAAGGAGCTTATTTTGAACTCTTGAGTAAATTAAACAAAATTTTCTCATAGTTAACATAGAATTTGCTATGTAAATTCTATTATTTTACGAATATTGAATATAAGGATGATTATTTAAAATTTTTATATTATTTTAGGAACTAACAAAAAATATAATAATTTAAAAGAAAACAATACGTCGTAAAAATAGTGGTCAAATATTCAGAATGAAAATGAATATAATAACAAAAATGCAAAAACGGTAATAACATTTTTATTGGATTGATGGAAAACTGACACTCTGTATACAATCACTCCAAACAGTCCTCTATATATCTAGCTTTATTCTTTACACATTTTATCCAGTGTTGTTGCCAACTTGATTGGTAAAACACCTTATCAATTTTATGAACCAACCTCTAATAGCTTGGAGTAAAAATTGCTTCACTTTCAAATGCTTTACCACGTGAAATTACCATTAATCTTTCAAACAAGTAGAAGTCTTAGAGTGCCAGGTAAGTCTGTATGCATTACGAGGTTTCAAAGTTCATCCATTGCCTGTAATCTCGGCTGTCAGGTGCGCCGTTATTATCCTGATATCTCGCATTATCTTATGAAATTTGATTTGGGTGTTTTGAAGTTGGGTCTTTTAAATTCAAATAATTATTTGACTTTTCTAATGATTTACAATACCTTTTCTCGTTGATTGGTGAATTTCTTTCAAGAGCGTCCATAAATATCAGTCCGTCTTGGCCTCGAAATACAGAAATCATGATTTTGTCCTTGGAAAGCCTTGGTTTTTTTCTTTACTGGCGATGTTTTATAGGTTCCATTACTTTGCTTGGCGCTTTAAAATCATAATGATGAATCCAAATCTCAAAGTTCAAAAACGTCTAAAATCGATAGAGAAACCGACAACCTTAAAAGGAATGTGGCAGCCCGTTGCCATTAAGGTCAAAGGGTGCAGAATGCCGCTGACGTTCAAAGTCCAAATTCTCACATCTCCCCTAGGGAATGGTATATAAAAAACCTCGGTTTTTGCCCTATTTAGACAGTCACTTCACCGTCGGCGTGAGCCCTTGTTGGTTGTTAGCCAGGTCCACCTCATCGACCATGTAAAACAGTAAGATTCTTCTAACTCCATCTTGCTCTTAGCTCGTCTCCTATCTGTTCATGGAACTTTCCTACTACAACTGTGTCCTCTTCGTTTTGTGTGTGTGGACATTCCCAAGCTTTCCACTCTGCCTCGACCACGACTGCCTGTACTCTGTGAGGACTTTTAAAGGTCTTCCAAGGTGCAGAGTATGGGAAAACTATACACGCCCTGACTGTCCCTCTCGGTTACTACTGGTTTGACCCCCGGTTACCACAGCTATAGCGAGAGTTGACAGGATCCCTCATCACAGATATAATCGACAGGACCTTATCACAGAAGAGTCGACAGGACCTTATCACAGAAGAGTCGACAGGACCTTATCACAGAAGAGTCGACAGGACCTTATCACAGAAGAGTCGTCAGGATGACCACAACGAAGAAGGTCGGAAGCCTGTCCAGATAGAAGCGAGGAAGAGCAAAGATGGAGGAACAAGCCCGCCGCCATTCCAACGAACGACCGATCAATCTCTTCCCAACAAGAGACTATATTTCAGGAGCAAGCTGTCAACACCCAACGACACAGCCGAAAATCCCGCAAAATAAGCCTGTGAGAAGTTCCCCACCTTCGGCTTACAACGCTATCACCTTCCAGGCGACATGCCGCCTTCACCAAACAGAAGTTACAAGCTTCTACAAGTCCTACATGGAACGTCTTCCACGTCAGCAGGACAACAACTAAAGACCAAGTCTCCTGACTGAACAATCCTTAAAACTGTAAGTTTAAAAAAACCTACCTAACTTTCTCCTCAAGCTCACAACTTGATTCTCCATAAATTTAATGTTTATTTTCACTGTAATCATTTTAAATCAAATTTTACCATTTTTATATCATTTCAATTCAAATTTAAAATCTTTTACAACCTCATTTATCAATTTTTACTTTATATCAAGCAACTTATAAATTTTAATTAATTACTCTCAATTTTACGTTTAAAAAAATAATTATTTTTTAATTAGTCGAAT
>CP092871.1:52594474-52647790 GCA_030710605.1 Cordylochernes scorpioides
GATCTTGAACACACAGATAGCGATTTGAGAATTGTATATTCAAATATTCCTGCATACAGATACATAGGTAACTCCACGCCTGATGACCTTGGTTCTTTCAGGGCTAATATATTAAGTAAAACTAATTCAAATATTAGTGCATTATAATGACTATCTCCTTGAGGTTACCGTTTTAAAAGTTTATTTTCTAATTTTTAGATTGCATAAGAAACATATTTTATTTTAAGTATTGTACTTTATTTAAAAAAGTTTAAATAATTGTGCAAGACGATATATACGATATATAAAAATCTAAAGAAATAATGAGTATCGTTTAAATATAAAATTCGAATAAATTTAAATGCGATACTAAAAATTAAATAACTTATATAGAAGCTTTTGCATAGTTTCGTCCTGTAAGCATACCAACTTGATAAAAGTTTCCTGTTTTCCCTTTGAATTTGCTTGATACGAACCTCTATTCATTTTTGAATTAGTAGAAATCAGACAAAACCCTAAGTCATGGCCATTAAAAAGTTGGTTTAGGTCGTTAATCCTTTGCGAACAAATGGTAATATCCACGCTGGCGCTCTCCCTGCAGATTTTTAAAATGATATCCCGTGTCTTTTTTTTTTAATATATAATTTGAGAGCCACCCCTCGCATGAAGCAAATCCTTCAATCCCAAGAGACTGCGCAAAAGACTTGAACATGAAACCGCCGACGGAACGTTTTGTCCTCTACAATGACGAATCCACTTAACCAAGCTCTGATCTCCGCCCGTAGAGCGTGGGAATTTTGCGCACAAGTCAAAGTTAGTTTTATCATTTATCGACACGGTAATTTATTTGAGACAAGAATAATGATACAATTCCAAGGCAAAGATACTATTCCTTTAACTTCCAATTACCGAGAGAACCAATTAATATTGATTTTATTCAACTTATCGAGTATTTTTCAAGGGACCGGGAAAATTGTTCACTAGATAAAACGATGATTTTGTAATGTAGAAAATTAGGAAAGACAAAATTCAGGATGACACGGCAATTTATTTGAGACAAGAATAATGATACAATTCCAAGGCAAAGATACTATTCCTTTAACTTCCAATTACCGAGGGAACCAATTAATATTGATTTTATTCAACTTATCGAGTATTTTTAAAGGGATCGGGAAAAAATGTTCACTAGATAAAACGATGATTTTGTAATGTAGAAAATTAGGAAAGACAAAATTCAGGATGCCACGGCACACAGGGACCGGGAAAAAAATGTTCACTTTATCGAGAGATTCGAATTTACGAGTTTCAAATTATCAAATATATCTATTATTTTTTAAAATAAGTTTATAGAGAATTGTTTTAACAAATGTTCGCTAGACAAACCTTTACTCGGGTAAAACCCGGGCGAAGCCGGGTACATCCGCTAGTAAATAAATAAATAACACAGGTCTACAAAAAAAAACATTTTTTTTTTCGGAGAAAAGAAGTTTTCCATCACCCATAGTTATTGCAGGATAACCATATTTTCTATAAATTGGTATATACAGTAATAATGCAGAAAATGTTACAAAATAACTTTTTAAGTAAACATCAATACATTAGCTAGCGCTTTATTTTTAAAAAGAAGAGTTGATATGTAGAGAAAAAAGCTTTATTTTATTTGTTATTAATTAAATTTTGCTCTTTGAGAATCATAAATATTAATTTAAATAACAAATTATTGAATTTTAAATTAAATGTGTTTTTATTTTATAATGCACTATGCTTTGCTCTCAACTTAAAAATAACGACAAGATCTGAAGTGCTATTTGCTGAAAAACAGTTTTAATATATATATATTTGAATTGAACTTAACGATGTGTTTAATAGATTTACATCAGAAGTGACAGGTAAATTTGAGGTGATCAGTTTATTCTTCTCTATCTATTTGCTTTTATAAATCGTGTGCACTAGACTGTGTCAATATTCCGAGGCGTTGCATTAATATTGCTGATACAGTCGAACTTGGATAATTCGAACCCCAAGGGACCATAAAAAAATTCGAATTATCCAAAAATTCGAATTAAAAACGGAAATTTTATTTATTTCAAATTCTAGGGACCAAGATAAATATTCGAATTAAAGAGGTTTTCGAATTAAAGAAGTTCGAATTATCCAAGTTCTACTGTATTTTCTGTTACATGTGTGGGGAATTAACTTTCAAAGTTCAAAAAGCGAATCTTTAAACCGCTCATCAAAAAGTGCTATTAACTTTAATTTGGCTGTAAAGTCGGTGACCAAGATAAGACTTGGGCTACTCTACATTGTTGTGAAATTTGTGCTCGACGTCTTACAGGTTGGATTAAAGGTGAATGTCATATGCCTTTTGCGGTTCCAATGATATGGAGGTAACCTAAAGACCATTCTTTAGACTGTTATTTTTGTTTGACAAAGACAACAGGTATTACATCCAAATCAAGACATACAGTTGAATATCCAGATTTGCCTTCTGCTATGAGACCGGTTCCTCATAGTGATATTTTACCTGTGCCACAGCCTCCTGAAAATATAATATTTGGTGACGATGATTCAGATAGACGAGAGCAACAGTTGGATGACACAAAATTTGAAGCAGGTGCTTCATCTGAACCTCATTTGTTAACCCAAGGAGATATGAACGACCTCGTACGTGATTTAGATTTATCCAAAAAACAGAGTGAACCTTTAGGCTCAGGGTTAAAAGGCTGGAATCTGCTGCATAAAGGCACAAAAGTATGCTTTTTTTCAAGCGTCAAGATGAATTTCAAGACTTCTTTTCACAAGAGAATGATTTAGTATATTGCAATGATGTTGTTAGTCTAATGGAAGCGCTTGTTCATGACCATGATACAGAAGAGTGGCGTTTATTCGTTGATTCTTCAAAAATTAGTTTGAAATCTGTTCTCCTTCACAACGGAAATAAATTCCCATCAGAAGCACATGCTTCCAACATGAAAGAGACTTACGAAAACATGAAACCGCTTTTGAAAAAGATAGAATATAAAAGATATGGTTGGAAATTATGCACCGATTTGAAAGTCATTGTTCTCTTGCGTGGATTACGGCTCGGATATTGTTGCATCATGATTAATGCGCGTATTTTAAAAATTATTTTTAATATTATTTTTAATATATTTAAAATTTAAATTACATATCTATTTATTTTTATTTAAAACAGAATTTTTAGATTATCATCATTCCTTTTTATAGTTTCATTCCTTTTGTAATATTTTATCGTATATATATATATATCTTTATTGCTTATTGGAGCGAGAGAGGACTGAGACGAAGACTGCGGATCGCGACCTACGAGGAAGACAAGAATAAATAAACGCAAGAACTTTAAAAGGTAATTGATTTTAATTTAATTTAATTTATTTACTTTGACTATAGAAACCCGCTCGGGAAACGTGTATAACACCAAGAAGGAAGAAACCAAGGTCGACGACCCTGCAAAGCTGCAACTTGGTGCAACAATATACAAAATGTTGTTGTTTTCTGTGTGAGTGGGATAGCAGAGATAGGAAAAGACATTACATTAAAAAGAGCTGGCCAACCCGTTAAATCTTTACTCCAGGGCATAAAAATATTGAATATCATCCCCTGATCGATTCAGAAAATATTTACTTACCACCATTACATATAAAACTGGGATTAACGAATAACTTTGTCAAGGCAATGGATAGAAATGCCAGTGGATTTGCTTACCTAAAACAAAAATGTTCAAGCCTAAGTGATGCGAAAATTGAAGAAGGCATTTTCGTTGGACCTCAGATTCGAGAATTGCTGTAGGATGAAATTTTTTTAAATAGTTTGAATGAAGTTGAAGCAGCAGCATGGAATTCCTTTAGAAACGTTTGCAAGAACTTCTTAGGAAGTGTCAAGGTTGAAAATTACCGAGACATAGTTAATGATCTGTTGCTTTCCTACAAGGTACTGGTATGTAACATGTCTCTCAAGATCCATTTCCTGCATTCACATCTGGATTTATTTTCAGACAATCTTGGTGCAGTTAGCGATGAGCACGGTGAGAGGTTCCATCAAGATATATCAAGCATGGAGAGGCGGTACCAAGGTAAATGGAGTCCTGGTATGCTTGCTGACTACTGCTGGACACTCAAGAGGGATGTACCACAAGAAGAGTATAGAAGAAAATCCACTGTCACTACTTTTCAATCAAATAAATATATTTCGTTCATATAGGCCTATATACATATATAATTTTATACCTTTAAATGAGTTTTCTTGAATCGCACCTTTCTCGTGCAAGAGTCGAGTCTCAAACAGCTGAGATATCTCAAACCAGTTTACTTTAAATTCCTATCTATATCGATTTATCTATCTCAGTTACAAACGTAACGTTTATGTATACGTATAAAATATATTTATTGTTCTGTTTCGGTAGTTAATCAGTTCACATATCATATAATGGGCACCTTTCAATATTTTAAAATGCATTAAAATACACAACACATTTTAACCCTATTTTCCGCTCAAGGAGCTCAGAAACATATTTTTGAATTTGTCAAAAACATCGGCTTTTAAGAAATAGAATGAGATCCATTGTATAAAGCTTAATAGGCGCTTCCTGATAATGTCATGTAATAAAGATATCTCCATTATATTTAAAGTTCTTGAGATAAGATTGAGATTTGAATTTCTCGAGATATTTTGTATATAGAATAATAAAATATTTTATCATATATGAGGTTATCTTTTAAATTAAACAGGTTTCTACGACTTTTTAAATATAATTGAATAAATCAAGAGCGCAAAAATCATCAGTCCCTTCCTCAAATATAAAATGTAAAGTCATCAGTTTAAATCTACTTAAAGCTAAATTTATCAGTCCAAATCCACTAAAATCTGGAAACCATTAGTTTGATAGAGAGATAAATGATATCAGTTAATATATATCAATAGCTGAAATATATAGTGTCAAAATTAATTAAAACCTTAAATTATAGGCTAAATCCACTATATATAATAACTAGAATCCTTCTCATAAGTCTAAATCTACTAATACCTTAATAACAATAGTGCAATATCCACTAAAAACGGCCAAATTGCATTCTTCCAAATCCAAAGACAACAAAATTACGTCAGTACAAATTCTCTAAGAGACAAATTACACCAGGCCAAATCCTTTTAAAGTAAGAAACTTCAACCTAAGAGTTCGCTAAATAACATAAGCCGTCTTCCTGCTAAACAATATCGGATATGTCTATGCAGTCTTCGAACTGAGACCAATTACGTTGGCCCGTCAATTATTTGTACATTCAAAACATTGCAAAATACACAATATATATATATATATATATATATATATATATATATATATTTTTTTTTTTATAGAAAATAAAATTTAGAAATATTATTAGAAATATTGTTCTATTTTTGATAAAATAGTATATGTAGTGTAAAGGAACATAAAATATAGGTATATCTGAATCCAATATAAAGCGATTGATTTACAAATATTGTTAGAGAGCTAACGATGGCGAAAAGTAATCTGACACCAGTGGCATGCTAAGGTCTCATATATTGTCAGTGTGACCAGTCAATTACACCAATGGGGCCAGTTGTATTGATTTCAATAAGGCCCAGCAGTACTTCTGGCCCCAACAATACCGAAAGCAATTTCTAAATCGCTTCCAATGGATTTTTCATTTGGTGAAAGGAGATTTCTTCCTACTCTTCCAGCCTGAAAACTCTTTTCAATTTTACTTTATATCATCTTAAAAATAATCAATCGGAGTTCGCTCTCTTTTTTTTATCGGATTTAAATAAAATTTTCCTTTTTTCGGGGAAAATTTTATTCTCTAAAGTCGCAAAAAAAAAAGAATAATTTAATGATATTAAAATATGTATTTTTATACTTTTCAATGAGAATACACAAAAATAATTTTATTTTGAAATTTCAAACATAAATGTTTATTGAATTGATATATTTGCCAACTTATTTTTCTGTGTGTATACGCGCACGCTTGTAATACATATTGTAATATTCAACACTTAAAATAGCTTTAATCACTATTTTTATATAACTAAATTGGAAGTTTAGGGATTCTAATGAAACCAATACTTATTTACTAACGGACACAAGGTCCACAGACTCTATTTGGAGTTGTTCGGACATCTTATGAAAGACACCCTCTCGCACATTACATCAATTTATCGCTATTTTTTCTTTTATAAATTAAAAAAAATCCTACTATACTTAATATGTGGAGAAATATACATTTTGGGGAGGGTTTGTTTCTTCAGTGATGAATCATGCCAGCGGTTTCGTCAATTTAACCCACCAGACCGCTGTGATATTGCATGCGTGCATCTAATATGATATTGGGCTATTCTGCTTCTATATCCGGATCTTGAAAGAATATCTTTGTCAAAATATGTGATAAATCTATGGACATAAGCTTAGAGGACAGTAGATATTATCGTTAAATAATTGAGCTAAAATGATATCAATTCATTATATAGATGTCGCGCTAATGCCTTATGTCGAAATTATGCTTGTATAGTATTTTGTGAATTTTATAAGAAAGGAAAATGCTCTATGCAAATATGTATACGCTATTATCCATGTTAACCCAATAAATATCTTGACTAAATATAATTTCTAATGGCGGATATAAAAGCAAAATAGGTTAATATTTTATCAGAAGCATGAATGCAATGTCATAGCGTTAATGCGGATTATATTGGCGAAACTCTAGTGTGAAGGTTCACCACTGATAATATATATACTGATGGTAAGGACTATCTGATAGTACCACTGATAGTAAGGACAGTAGGAAGCTGTTTCATTCATAAAAAATTGCATTTATACGGTATCATTTCTTGCATATATATTGCCCCCGTTAATGCAATATGTTGAATATATGTACATACTTGTATTTCAATAAGCATGCTAACCTACCAACTGGATTTTAGAAAGGAACTCCAACAGAGTACAATACTAGCCTTTCATCAACTCTACCTTACATCTTGACATCCTGACCGCTGCCATCTGAAAATGTCTATGTGAGCGGCGAGTAAATTCTCATTTTATTTTCAATATTTATAATATTAATATTGGAGCGCTAATTGGCTTATATTGAGAAAACATATATTGGCATATATAGAAAATTTTAAAATATTTATTGACACTTATTAACGTCCGTGGTTAGCTTTTCTTGATTAATCAAGAATGGGTATTTGGCTAATTCTGGAATAATTAAAAATCAACGAGAAAAGTTAATATTTATTCCGATAGATGGCGCAAGCCATCAGCAACTTTAAGTTGCACGATAAGGAGATACCTTTTTCTTAATTTATTAAATAGTTACAAAATCACACACGAATGATAAATATGAACAATGATGATTAATACATTTTTCTCGATTTAGTTAATAAACAGTTGTATTTAGAGTAATATATTTTATGTAGAGGCCTATATTAAAATATATTAAACTTGGAAAATATTCCATTTCAATATGAAGGCGCTTTCCACATAAAATTTCATAATTCAAAATTTACTGAAAATATTTTGAATTCATTTAGTTATACTATATTATGATAGGTAAAAAAACACATTAGAGTTAATTATTTTATAATACTAGAAGAATGACCCGGCTTCGCCCGAGAAATCCCCCGAGTGAAGTATCCTTCATACTGAAATTACATCAATAATAAATAGTAGAAGTGCCATAGAATAGCAATACAGAAGAAACACAAACTACAGGAAAAAGGTGTGTAATGGCAAAAATTGTATTATATTAGTGTTTAGGTATTTGATTTAATTATTTTTTGCAATCCATTTAGTTGTTTCAAAATTAATATAGTTTAAATAGACGGAAGCTTTTCCACCAAACCCCCATTACCCTTTGAAATTGCCTGAGTTGAGTGACTGACTGTAAAGAATCCTGACTGCGATGGCCATCTTCTCAGTAAGAATAATAAAAAAAAGGTTCATAAAAAATTAATCCAAAATACTGGCATGTAAATATTTTTCTGTAAAAAAATAAAAGAGCATATGGAAATATTAGGTAAACATATGTGTTCGCTAATGATTGCGACTGCATTTTAAACGATTTTTAAAAAGAGATTTAAACAAATAAAGGCCAAAACAAAAATTAATTTAAAAATATGAAATCCATTATTTACATACATTCACAAAAGCAAATGATGACAGAATTGATGACTCTGATACTTGTATATTTTAATATGTATAAATATAATTTTTACTGTTATAACTGCATTTATTCTAATCATATTAGCGCGAGCGCGCCCTTGTAGCATTGGAACATGAATTTTCATTATTGTAAAACAAACACATTTTAAATATAATCACAATATACATTATATTGGTAAAACAAAAATATTCAGCTTGGAAAATTGGCGAAAAACAAAAAATTTCAAATTGACACCTCCGACAACTCTTTTGCCTATTTTCTCACAAGAGGATTAAACACACAAACTTTAAACCCAATTAAAATTCAAATTATTCTAAGCTACTTTCGTGTGAAGAGGATCTGAATGAATTTTAACAATTGCTATTTTTACTTAATTTGTCACACAAGGTAATTAGTCAACAGTTTTTAATGGCGTTCATTTCATCTAGAGTAGAATATTTCAATGGTCCAAGGCCTCAACACAAGGCCAACTCGGCTTTCTAATCTTCGTTTTGTTGACCTCATTATAAAGGTGCCGACCGATTTGAAACTATAGTTCTTTCTCTCATTTGAATAAATAATTTATTCACAAGCATTCTGAGAGTGATATTACATTTTGATTTTATAATATTTCTATGCCTCTATACAATTTTCCTATACAAGATATGCAAGAGAAGGTCAAATTTATACGGAATCGTGAGAAGTTAATACAAAGGTAAGGGATGTTTTGGCGAAAGTTTTATTCGTGTAATATATATATATATAGTGTAGAAACTATATAACAAAATTATAACAGTGATTCTAATTTTAAAACTTAAGGAGCAAACTGATCCTCTCTTAAGAACCATGACACTTTTCAAACAACTAGTTGTAAATTAGTGAATACTATATATAAATTAACATGCCAAATTTGTCAACTATCATATATAGGACAAACTTGTAATCCATTAAATATACGAATAAACCTACATAGAAACCACGCTAAAAAATCAATTGGTAATATATATATGAAAGAACACAATCAATTACATACTTTTAACAACTTTAAGATAGAAATACTAGACATATGTCAAAACAAAAAACAACGACTATTATTAGAAAACAACTACATTTATAAACACAACACATTATTCCCTTATGGACTTAACGACGAATTAAACTACACATACAAACCACAAACAGAAGAAATTTCAACCTATGAAATCAGTTGCAAATACAAAAAAAATGAATTTAAAACTAAACCTAATAAAACTAGAGGTAAAACTACAAATAAATTAGGTTACATTGAATTTGAAGAATTACTGGACCCAAAACAAATGTACACTAACAACTTCGTCGATAAATTTATTAAAACATTATTTAAACTAAATAATAATAAATTTATCAAACTCATAGAATATATTAAAATTCATAATCTGACTAACAGATTAATAGATATCACACACGACATCTTTAAATACAGAAAAATTAAACAAGCTACTAATAACATTAATATTATCATTAAATTTAATAACAATTTATTTAATCATATTAAATTTAATGATATTTTTAATAACCAAATCATCAATAATCTTTTCCCTATAAAAAAATTAAAATTCAAAACAATCTGGAGATACAACAAAAATATAGGTAATTTAGTTTGCAATTATAACCAATTTATTAATAATTTGGCAAATTTTAAAAAAATTAAATGTAATTGCAACAACTATATTGATAAATATAAGTTCTCAGGTCATATATTAACTAGCAATTTTTCTTTCTTAAATCCAGAATATCAAGAAATTTTAAATAAAGGGTATAAATATATACCTCAAATTAAACACAATTATAATAATACAATTAAATCTATATTAAAAGATATAGATATTTTCATAAATAAAACTAGTATAAAATACAGTATTCCAGAATTTACTTTTCTGGAATGGAAACATAATATTAAAAAGGAAATTATAAATTATTATAATAATACACTTAAATACACAAAACCTAATTCAGACATTCCTTCTTTTAAAGAAAATATAATTAATTTACAGAAGGACTATATTATCACTCCTATAGATAAATGTTCCAATAATTTATCTTTAATTTGTAAAAATCTATACCACGATATACTAAAAAAGGAAATTGATAATAATCATAAATACACTTTTGCTAGAACTACAAGCACAAAAATCAAAAAAGACATCAAAAATGTTGAAAATTCACTAAAAATTTATAATAACCACAAAAATCCAAACATACCAAAGTTCTATATAATTCCTAAACTACACAAAAAACCTATTTCTTTCAGAACAATCACATCTGGTATAAATTCAGTCATAAAAAATATTGATATACAATTAGCTTCAACACTACAATTTATTATAAATAAATTAACTAATAAATATAATTATAAATTTATCGACTCAAATAAAAAAATCATTAATTATTTAATGAACAATTGGACAAACATTGAAACAGTACACACATTTGACTTTGAGGACCTATATTCTAAAATAAATTTAAGAGATCTAAATAATAAAATAACCAATTTATTTAATGAATTCATTAATGACAAAACTTTCTACATTAAAATTATTCATAACAGATATAAAACATTTAAATTAGATCTTAAAACAGCAAAAACTCTACTGGAAACATTTTTAAATTTTAACTATATAGAATTTAAAAATAAAATATATATTCAATCAGAAGGCGTTCCCATGGGAACTTCTTCTAGTCCGTTATTAGCAAATCTAATATTGTTCTGGTACGAAAGAGAATACTTTCTACAAAATAATATTAATTGGCAAATATTCCGTTATGTAGATGAAATAATAATATTTAATAATCCACAGTTTAAAAAATTAATACCTGAAATATATCCTAAATACTTGAAACTTAAGAACAATGAAAAGATTTATAGAAACAAAAAAGTTAACTTTTTAGACTTGAATATAGACCTTACAAATAGTGCTGTTAGAGTTTATAATAAAAAGAGTAATTATAATTTCAATATTATAAAATACTGTAATATGAATTCTAATATATCATTAAATTGCTGTAAAGGTATATATTATGGTCAGTTTCTAAGATTTTATAGAATAAATAATATATTAGATAATTTCATAGAAGATGTTAAAAATTTAAACATGGAATTTATTAAAAACAAATTTAGTATCAAACAAGTAAAATATTCCAACAGTATATCAATTATAAAATATTTAAAAAAAAATAAATGGAAATATCCATTTAAGAAATCAACTTTCTATAATTTCTCTTAATTATAACTAATACAAATTTATAATCTTTAACAGTTAATTAAACTTTGATTAAATAACTGATTAAAAGATTTTTTCACAAGATTTTTAAAGTGTTATAGTACGGAGGGTGTTTCCTTTCAAATGAAACGATTTCAAACGTCCGTTAGAACTTTATTTTTCGAACGTGAATTTTTTTCATGTGTTCTATGTGCTTCCCCTTCTTCTTGGCTATCTCCCTGCATCGGACTTTCCAAGCTGCGAACACTTCCTTGACTTTGGAGAGCGAAACATTCGACCACTCCTCTTGTGCGGCTTTCCAAAGAAGGAAACAGTTATAGCGTCATAGTGAAAAAGCTAAAAGCAGAAGGACTAGATGTTGGCAAAGCTACAATATGTAGGGTAGTAAATGGCATCGGAAAGAAAAGGGAAGCTGAATCCAATGGGCAAAAATTTCAAGTCGATCGACCACGTCCGGTGCGGACCCCCGCCACGGTTTCCAAGGTAAAGCGGCTAGCAACTACTGAAAATCCACCATCTCAGCGCCAACTTTCCAGAATGTGTGGAACATCGCTAAAAACGATAAATAACATCATTCACAAAGATTTGGAACTGGATACCCGACGAAAAGGCAAGGTTCACAAGCTCACCCCTTTCCACATGAAAAACCGTGCAACGAATGCCCGGAAGCTCTACGAGGAACACCTGGCCGGTTCCAGATCGGAATATACTGCAACATTGGACGAAGCATGGATGTATGTGACGTATTGCAATGGAATCCGGAAGATCTGTTACATCAAAAGAGGCAATCAGGTCCCGGATAATTGGGTTCACCAATGCTCCGAAATTTTCCCTAAAGGTTTCATGGTTGTCGGGGTAATGACTGGCCGTGGAGTCCTTCCGCTCATAAAGGTTCCATCGAAGGTGAAGGTGAACTCAGAATTCTATATAGAATGCGTTCTGAAACCTGTCATCGAACAACTGAAGGACCTTTACCCAGGGGAAATGGACAAAGTGTTCCTTCATCACGACAAAGCCTCTTCCCATACCTCCAACAAAACCCAACAGTTCCTACAAGAAATGAAGGACACCCTAGGCCTAAATTTTATCAGGAACTCGGACATTCCAGTGAAGTCTCCCGACGCCAGCCCACTGGATTTTTACGGGTTCGGTATGTTGAAACAACGGCTCTTCAACCGACGTCCCAAAACTGAGGCCGGACTTTGGAAAGCCGCACAAGAGGAGTGGTCGAATGTTTCGCTCTCCAAAGTCAAGGAAGTGTTCGCAGCTTGGAAAGTCCGATGCAGGGAGATAGCCAAGAAGAAGGGGAAGCACATAGAACACATGAAAAAAATTCACGTTCGGAAAATAAAGTTCTAACGGACGTTTGAAATCGTTTCATTTGAAAGGAAACACCCTCTGTATATAGTTCATTTTGTTTAATCTCCAATTTCTGGGGAGGAAAATGGAAGTTAAATAAAAGTGAATTTGCACAATTAATAGCTTTATTAAACTCTTATAATTTGCCTTTTTAAAGGAATATTAAAAGATGAATAAGTTTTGAATCAGTTATTTTGATATAACTAGCTGTAAATATTATGAAATTCAACTTTCTTCCCTTAACTATTTTTCCTTTCTTCTTTAATTTTCTTGTTGTTCAAAAAAAATTCTGAATAAATGGTCTAAATTTGAAATGTCCCCCCCTCTCGCCACATGTGTCAGCCAGAAATAGATATTCACAATGGAGGACGCCGCGGTCGAGGTAGGTTTACAGTTTGAATTTGTTAACACTTGTATCTGTTATATATGTTCATTTAAATATTTCACTGAAACAACTTAATATTAACACATAAAATCCGGTTTAAAAGAGATCTATGACATAATAAAGAAGGGGTGAAATGTCGTTGGACTTTTATCTGAAGATCCCCGGTCCAGCAGATCTCTTTTTCCAATTTATTTCAATTTAAAGTTTTTTGTGTATGTCTGGTCTACCATTAGGGTTTCAAAACATAATATCCAAACTTATAACAAATGTTAATTCATACTATAGATATATTACTAAATACAACTATTTATAATCATATTATAAAATAAAAAAAACCTTTAAAAATCTTTAAAAAAAAAAAAAGGATAAAATATAAAATTATAAAAAAATATATATATATACTAACAATCTTATCTACCTTCTTTTCTAAAATTTTTTTTTTTCCTTATTATTAGTTTGATTAAAAGTGCATGGTTCTGTCTTTCTCTCTTTTTTCTAACTATTATATATATTCTCTCTTCGATTATTCTATATATAGGATTAGAGTATGTCTAAATGACGTGTAAAAGCCGATGTAATAGACGTTACGTTGTTAATTTTTATTGTTATTAATTATAAATATATAATTAACTTGAGGATGTATTAGAAGTAAAGAATTTTTTTTTCTCTCTCTATCTACAAATTAATAACATTTTACAAATTTTATAATTTGAATTTAAATGATCATAATAGTGAAGATAATCTTAATACAAAACTGGACTATTACTGACCGAATAACATGGTTTCGCTTGGATTCTCCCTGAATGAAGTTACAAAATGAAGTTTCAAATCATCATCATCATTTTCTACTCTGTAAACTATTTATATCATGTTACCTTTTCAGAATATTCACTTTCATAAAATGATAACAACATAATAAAAATAAATAACGTTTATTAAATCAACATACGTTTGGTAAAGCTAGGTTATCCGACTAACTTACTCATGTGAACGGTCAGAAAAGGGTATTTATATATATTATATATACAAGTGTATACTTGTATATTGAAATCAAAGAAGGCATATCCTGACCACGAGTACTGAGCTTTTAAGTTGGCAGAGAGAGAGAGCGCCACCTAGTAGAAAAGAAATCAACTAAAATTAATTTAGCCTGTTCCCTGATATTTGGCCAAGAAAAGCCAACCACGAACGCGTATCGGCGCTCTGCCATCTAAAAGGCTCATGTGCACATGGTCAGGATATGCCTTCTTTGATTTTAATACCAACACCTGACCTTTTTTTATTTTTTATTTTTCAAAATTATTTTTCACACATGTTCAACCTTTTTACGCAGGTTTGGCACTAGATACTCATTACCTGCTTCCTCAAGAAGCGTCTGGGACCAAAAGAATTTTGGTCATAGAGGTACAGCCTGCACCGCGCTGACGAGGGCCAGTTTAATTTATTTCTGCTCCACTGGATGGCGTTCTGCCATCTAAAAAGCTCATGTGCTCGTGGTCAGGATATGCCTTCTTTATTTTTAATACCAACACCTGACCTTTTCTATTTTTATTTCCAAAATTATTTTATTCACACATATATATATATAGTAGAAATAAATATAATTTATATGAAAGATAGTTGTAAATTAATGATGATTAAAACAAATTATTAAATATTATTATTTGGGTATCAAAAAGGTTTTAATTATTTATGTAACAATATGGGGTTATAACAAGTTCACGCTTATTACCTCGGCCGTTACGCGTCATTTAAGCAGAACATATGAAAAAAGGAAAAATTGAAGATATTAGGGTAAGAAAAAGAGCAAAGACAGAACCATGTGATATTTTTATCAAACAATTTAAATTTATTAAGAAAGAAAATTTTTAATATTTTTTAAAGTAATATTTGTGTAATTTTATATTTTTAACAATTTTATTGTAAGATGGAGTGAAATTTTTTGTGTTGTTTTAATGGAAACCATAATGGTTCGACCAGGATGGAAAGAGATTGGTATCGGGCCGGGACTTGTCAAAACTAAACCCGGCGGGAGTTTCGTCTCTGTTAGTTGACTCACCTACCAATCTCTTCGACCAATGAATATTTGGATTAAAATAAAAGAAATTGTGGAAAAGGATTTTAGAATTTATAAAATTTTGCTTTTGTTGTGGGTGGTTGGAATTATGACACTGTGTGTATGTTAGTTTTTATATGTGTGTGTTGTATGTGTATTAGTTTGTGTGTATTTTCTAAAGATTAAGTGTGTGTATACATTCTTGTGTTTGTGACCTTTCCTCATTGTAATCACAATTAAGGGCTTTTCTTAAAAGGAGCAATTATGTGTGAATACTTCACGTGTACTCTTAAACATTAGAATACTAGACGAATGACCCGGGCAACGCCCGGGTTTACCCGATTAAATGTTTCATTCAAACACTTTTCGTTACATTTATAAATTTGGCGCCGTGGATGTCACTCTTGTGAAACGTCCCGCTCCAAACTTTACAGTCAGATTAGTTACGATATACACATGTGTAAATCTTCAAATCAAGCAGGCGTCTATAAATATCTCGATTTAGATCAAGTATTCTAATTATTAAGCGAACACACTATTATTAATTTAATTTTGAGAAGATATCGATTTTAAACGTATTTATAACCTTGATAGAGGGCGCTGTTCGTGAGCTAAGTAGAATAATTTGAATATATATTTTTAATATTTAATTTATATATAATTTAAAATAGCCCATCGTTTTCCTAGTACTTTTTTTTTACCTATGTATGGAAATCTTGGTACTGTAAAAATAAACTTTGCTTCAATAATATAAAAAAAAACACCCAGGCCAAGTTTCGAACCAAGGTTGTGGAAATACGAAGCCGCACACCTACCATTAAGCTACGCTTGGCATCATAAATACTCGCATGCAAAGCTATTTCAGGCATTACATATTTCTAACGACCTTTTTGAAATAGGTTTTTGAAACATGGAAATTATAATACTTCAAATAAATAGAAATAGAGTGAACACACAAATAAAACATACCAAATATTTCGAATTAGAGCAGTTATTTTAAACGGCGAATTAGATCAGTTATATCAAAAAATGAAAATATATAAATAAATAAAACATACCAAATATTTCAAGAGCAGTTATTTTAAACGGCGAATTAGATCAGTTATATATAAAAATGAAAATATATTAATAAATAAAACCTACCAAATATTTCAAATTAATGAAAACCTAGAAAGTTAATTTTTTTGTTATTAAAAGAGAGTGAAAAAAAAGGGGGGGGGGATATTTTACACTGAAGCACTGAACAAAGAAAATATATCAATTGGATTATAGACTTTAATTATAAGGTAGTATGAATAAATTAAATTAAAATATTTGTGTGCGACTCTTTGGCGTTAGTGTCGATAGACTAAGGCCAAAGATTGAAATACTTTAATTGGTTGATAGAAGATGGTGATTAAATTGTTATAGAAAATTCATATCAAAATACTTATTTCCAGGGTTAAGTATGAAATGAATTGACACTAAAAGTGAGATTGGGAGAAAGAATAAAGAAAATTTAAAAAATGTTTGTTGTTGTTGTTGTGGTAGGAGGTATGTGAGAGATAGAGTGTGTGTATGCACTTATGCGCATGTGTGTTTATTGTCCATCACAGTATTTGTGACTATAGAAAAGTAATCAATTGTATAATAGATCTGAATTATAAGGTAGTATGGATTAATCCAATTAAAATATTTGTGTGTGACTCTTTGGCTTTAGTGCCGATAGACTAAGGCGAAAGATCGAAATATTTTAGTTGGTTGATAAATTGTCAGTACATTCATATCAAAATATTTATCTCTAGGGTTAAATATAAAATGAATTGAAAATAAAAGTGAGATTGGTAGAAGGAATAAAGAAAATTTTAAAAATGTTTGTTGCTGTTGAGGTAATGGATAAAAAATGAAATTTGGATAACATTGTTATTATTGATTTTATTCGATCGTCCAATGTAGTAATATTATAATAGACTTGATAATTACATGGGTCTTTAAATGTACTCATAATTTAATTTAAAAAAAGAGACATATTGATAGGTTTTATTATAAATATACACCTTGTTAATATTTGTTGATTATAATTCGAACTGCTTGAAACTTGTCATTGGACATATATATACTAATGTTTAAGAGTACACATGAAGTATTCACACATAATTGCCCCTTTTAAGAAAAGCCCTTAATTGTGATTACAATAAGGAAAAGTCACAAACACAAGAATGTATACACATACTTAATATTTAGAAAATACACATAAACACACAAACAAACTAATACACATACAACACACACATATAAAACTAACATACACACAGTGTCATAATTCCAACCACCCACAACAAAAGCAAAATTTATAAATTTTAAAATCTTTTTTTTCCTTCTTTCTTTTATTTTAATCCAAATATTCATTGGTCGAAGAGATTGGTAGGTGAGTCAACTAACAGGGACGAAACTCCCGCCGGGTTTAGTTTTGACAAGTCCCGGCCCGGTACCAATCTCTTTCCATCCTGGTCAAACCATTATGGTTTCCATTAAAACAACACAAAATATTTTACTCCATCTTACAATAAAATTGTTACAATATTAAAAGTGTTTTCCACAAAAAATATATAAAATTACACAAAACATTGGCATGTTGGCAGTTGGGTTTGGACCAATGGATGCGCGCATTGGGTGCCATATGCGGAAGGTTTGTGTGCATGGTGAGTCCTTTGTGACATCGCTTGGCACTCCCAATACGTGCATTCATTGGGTACATGGTTAAAATGGAAGGTAGAGGTAGACAATGGAGCGTCAAGTTGGAATATAGTGCCTTGGTTGAAGTCTATTGCTATTTTAAAATTACGGAGGGTATTTATACTGAGAATTCCAAATGGCAGAGGTGCTTCCACCACATGGAAATTCTCTTTTCTAGTTAGTTTTCCTATTGTTAGGGGGAGTACTATTTTACCTATTTTTGTTACAAGACCATTTATAGCCTGTAGGTCTTTAGACTGTTCCTTTAATTTTAAATTAGGGAGGTTAGTTTTTAACATTTTATAGAGATTATGGGGCACTATATTCAAGCTTGCGCCTGTATCAATTGAAAATGGGGGTGACAGTTCAGGGGTTAGGGACAGTTTCATCGTCAACTGGTTGACGACAAAGGGTTGAGGCCTTACCTCATTTCCGAAAGGCCTGCGCGGCTTGTACGTCTTCGGCGTGTGGTAGGAGTGTGGGACGCCGGGCCTGCTGCTGAGTTGGGGCTGTTTGCACTGCCCGTGCGCTCGTGTGTTGATTTTGGGCTATTTGCACTGCCCGTGCTCTCGCGTGTTGAGTTGGGACTGATTGCACTGCCCGTGCGTTCGAGTGTTGAGCTTGTTGGAATGGTTCAGTCCACCTACTTGGTTTTTTCTGGACACTGGTGTATGGATCCGGCATAATTTTTTGAAAACATTTATTAAATATCAAATAAGATATTTTCTTTAAATATAAATTAATATTGAAATGCTAAGTTATTTACAACGTCATTGTAATATTATATTACTAAATCCTCAAATGTCAAATTTATTAAACTTGGAACACATTTTAGCATTTTTACAATTTATAAATTTAATTTCATCCGATGCCGCGCGAGGCGCTGCTTGCGAGTGAAAGTAGAAAATTTGCAAATAAAATTGCAACGAATATTTATTTCAAATCAAATTCAAACCAGAAAATTTCCCAGTAGTATAATAAATAACTTCCTAAAGTTTCATGGCGATTGGATATTCTTACCTTTTAAAAAGATTCATCGTGTAAACAAACTAAAAAACTACGTGTAAAATAATTAGTCAATCAAATTCATTTATCGTCGCGATCAGTGCGGCGCCAAGCGGTAAAAAGCTGGAACTAACGCTTTTTGGTTTAACATTTTTTTAAAAAGCACATTAACCTTTCAGTTTTTTTAATAGCCTATATGTATTGAACGAAATATTCAGCTACCTACATGCGAAATTTAATAATGATTTATTCCGTAGATTTTGCGAAACGCGATAACAAACATCGATTTAGGATTTCATTTTCATAGATATAAATATATAACCAATAGAAAAAAAAATAAAAATGGCATATCCTGACAAGGAGCACAAGAGCTTTACAGAAGGCAGAGCGCCATATGGTGGAACAGAAATCAACTAAACATTGATTAAGGCTGTTCCCTGATATTTGGCCAACCCAATTTCTTGATAAATCAAGAAAAGCCATCTACGAACGCGTTTCGCGCTGTTGGTGCTCGTCAGCGTGAAAAAGGCTGTACCACTGCGGCCAAAAATATTTTATATATTTATTTTTATAATATATAAACACCTGACCTCTTTTTTTTGTTTTTTTTATATAAATTTTTCACATATATATATATTGTAACACTCTGCATAGTTATTTTGTAAAAATATGTAAATTAGTATAAAATAATTGGTAATAGAAATTTATGTAAATAAGGCTTTTGATATAAGAGCGAGATACAATTAGTCGATAGAGCTTCTTTCGTTTTGTGAGATTAGTTCGTTGTTACTCTAAATCTCCTAGAGTCAGTTTTAACTTTTTCGTTATTACTAAAATACAGTTGCTTGCTTTATGAGAACGCGGTCTGGTTTATTTTATGAGATGGCGAACGCTGATCAGAAACCTTTAGAAGCACCTACGGTCGAGGCAGGTGTAACAACTGGTGGAGATGCCGGTTTTGACCCTATACCCTTTAATCCAAGCTTGAACATCAGGAAGTATGCTGGAGACGAAGACCCACGCCAATGGATCACTTCTCTGGAAGAGGTTGGGTTTCTTTACCGCTGGGCGGATTACATAATCACCCGCTACGCCGCCATGAACCTAGTCGTACCTGCTAAAACTTGGTATGAATTCCACAAGGTCAATCTTGCCACCTGGGAAATTTTCAAGACTCGCCTCATCAAGGACTTCGCGTCGCTGGAGAACAAGGACGAGATGATGCTCAAACTGAACAGAATGCAGGGGTGGAATGAACTCGCGATGCGATTTGCTGAGGATATATTGCTTCAATGCAGCAAAGTCCAGCCCAATATGGAAGAGATGGAAAAAATACAATTTGTAATCGGAGGTCTAAAGAAAGAGTACGCGTTGGCGCTATATCTCAACCCCCCTAAAAATATCGACGAACTTCTGGAGGCATGTAAGAGAATCGATGGGTTCGAGAAGGAATACCTGGAACGAAAGGAGAAGAATAAAATTCTTATGAATCGGATTTCTCAAAAAGAAACGAATCATGCCGGATGGAACAGGCAACCAAGAGAGTTTCAATCATATAAAACTGAAAATTACTCGAGGCCTATGATAGGAGCACCAAGACAAAACCAAACTCACTTCCCCCCACAGGAGACTCGTACATTTCCCCGATCCACTCAAAGGGATACATATAGACGAACTCCTGGCAACATTTATGATAGAAAACCTCGGAATGATAGAGGTAGAACCGAGGACGGACGACCTATCTGCTTTAAATGTAAAAGACCGGGTCATGTGGCAAAGTATTGCAGAATAAAATATGTTCGCATGGTTGAGGAAGTCCCCCCTAGCCTAGACAGCCCGTCTGATGACAAAAAACCGTTGAACACCCGGAACCTGAGCCCAGAGGTATACGCCGATGTGTGTGAGAGACCAAGCATTCCAACTCGCAACAGATTAAGGTGTTGGAGGATTTAAACTAGAAAGCGCGCCTGTTCCAGTCAACCAGGGCATGTCGAAAATAGGCGCGATCACAGAGATGGATTCAAAAAGCCGAATAAGTGTGAATGTTGATAGAATTGGAATATTGGAAGCCTTGGTTGACACAGGCGCGGATCTCTCGATTGTGGATTTAAGAACTGCTCTCGAAACTGGCGTTCGTATTGAGACCTATAATGGAAATTGTATTGGTCCAGATGGTAAGAGGCTTAATATATTGGGAAGCATTTCAATGGATATAAAAATTGACGAAAAGTCGTTGAATCATATATTTGTAGTTCTGGAATCCAATATGAGGTCATTAATAATTGGAAGAGATCTTCTCAGGCGTTTAAATGCGAAAATAAATTGCAAACGGGATATTTTGGAATATGACATTGTGACCGAGTGTCAAGACTCGAACGAAGCACCCAGGAAAATTATCAATCAGCAGGATGAAGTAGTGCCTCAACTTTGTGTTAAACTAGTCAGGGTAACCGTAAGGGCCAATGATGGCGAATACGTGGTTGAACCAAATGAAAAGCTAACTCTTACAAATGGGCTTAGAATTGCTAGATGTCTGATCACGGTAAGAAACAAATTAGCGGATTTATGGATAACTAATCCTTATCCTCGAACATTAAAAATAATGAAGAATCAGACCTTGGGCTACGCAAGTCCTCCCACCACGGTTAATTATATAGAAGATGATGAGGAAGATAAGGTGACGGAAATTCAAATAAACGAGGACCTGACATTAAGCCAAAAGAATGAATTAAGGCGGGTTTTATCGAAATACAGTGATCTATTTTCATCAAAATTGGGCAAGACGAATTTGGCCAAACATAGAATTGACACAGAAAATGCGAAGCCGATAAAACACAAACCGTACAGAGTTAGCCCTAAGGAGCGAGACATCATCAAAGAACAAATTCAGGATATGCTCCAGGAGGGAGTAATAAGGGCATCTTCTAGTCCATGGGCTTTTCCGGTTATTTTGGTCAGAAAGAGAGATGGCAATTGGCGATTTTGTGTGGACTACAGGAAGCTGAACAGCATAACGGTAAAGGATGTTTATCCGATCCCCAGAATTGATGATGTTATGGACACACTTCAGGGATCTAGATATTTCACGGCCATAGATCTCAGATCGGGATACTGGCAGGTAGAGATCGAGGAACAAGACAAGAAGAAGACGGCCTTCACAACATCCCACGGCTTATACGAATTTAATGTTATGCCATTTGGGTTGTGCAATGCCCCAGCTACTTTCGAAAGAATTATGGACAATGTACTAAAAAATATAAAATGGAAATTTTGCCTCTGTTACCTAGATGACGTTGTTATATACAGTCCCGACTTTGCCACTCATCTCGGAAGGATTGAGGCTGTCTTAAAGTGCTTTCGTGAATCGAACCTGAGGCTTAATGGGAAAAAGTGCCGATTTGGATTTGAAGAAATTGAAATACTCGGTCACGTGACAAGCAAAGATGGAATTAAACCGGCAGATCATAATGTTAAAGCGATTAGAGATTTTCCCCTTCCTTCAAAGACAAAGAAAATTCAGTCATTCATAGGACTTTGCTCATATTACAGGAAATTCATTAAGAACTTCTCGCGAATAGCTGACCCACTGTTCAAACTAACAAGAAAGGATTCTCCATTCATCTGGTCAGAATCTCAGGAGGAAGCATTTATAACTCTGAAATCTTTGCTAACAAATCCCCCGATATTGTCACATTTTGACCCAGAAGCACCGACCCAGATCCACACCGATGCATCAAATATTGGCCTAGGTGCTACCCTTGTTCAAACTATCAATGGTCAAGAAAAAGTAATTTCATACATAAGTCGATCATTAAGCAAGCCGGAACGTAATTATTCCACAACGGAGAAGGAATGTTTAGCATTAGTATGGTCAATGTCGAAGTTACGGCCTTATCTATATGGAAGGCGCTTCAAAGTTATGACGGACCATCACGCATTGTGTTGGTTAAGAAACCTAAGGGATCCAACAGGTAGACTTGCAAGATGGGCATTAAAAATACAAGAATATGACTTCGAAATAATTTATAAATCCGGGAAAAAACATTTGGATGCAGATGGTCTTTCACGAGGTCCATTACCAGAGGCTGATTTTGACGATAACTATGATAGTTTGTTTTTCAACCCAGTCATCGAGGATTCCGACGAATATATCGAAAACATCAAGAGATGCCTCGGTGACACGGAGGGCAAGCGATCGATCGTTGAAAATTTTAAAGAAGAAAACGGATGTCTGTACAAAAGAAATCCGAGGCCAGAAGGAAGAGCCTGGCTGCTGGTGGTACCCAGAGTAAGAAGGAAGGACATTTTAAAAGAGTACCACAATCATATGATCTGTGGCCATTTAGGTGTGACCAGAACAATGCACCGTCTAAAGGATAAATATTTCTGGCCATCCATGCTGAAAGATGTGGTGGAATATGTTAGGACCTGCCATCTGTGCCAAAGCAGGAAGGGTTCTAATCAGTTGCCTGCTGGCCTACTTCATCCGATCCCTGCTGCAAATTATCCCTTCGAGAGAGTTGGGATCGACTTTTTGGGACCATTGCCATCTACGAAGAACAGAAAGAAGTGGATGATAGTATTGACCGACTATTACTCAAAATATGCGGAAACGAAGGCTGTCATCGATGCCACAGCGAGGGAGGTTGCTAAATTTCTGACAGAAAATGTGATTTTGAAACATGGAGCCCCACGGTATCTGATTAGCGATAGAGGAAGCCAATTCACGAGCAACTTGGTGAAAGAAATAACCAAGATATGTCAAATTCAGCATTGCCTCACAACAAGCTATCACCCACAAACAAATGGCCTCACAGAGCGATTGAACAGAACATTGATCAATATGATAAGCATGTACGTGAACGTAGATCAAAGGAATTGGGACGAGATACTTCCATTCATAACCCATGCTTACAATACGACAATACAAGAAACAACCAAATATTCCCCGTTCTTCCTTTTGTATGGAAGGGAACCAGTCTCGATTTTGGATGACACGAATATCTTCATTGAGCCCGATTCGGAGGATTATGACGAGTACGTGAGCAAGTTGATGGAAAAAATCGTGAGAACGAGAGATATTGTGAAAGTTAATACCGAGAAAAGTCAGGAAAAAATGATTAATTATTACAACCAAAAACATCGGCAAACAGGTTATGAACCAGGTGACTTGGTAGCGCTGTGGACTCCAATAAGAAAACCTGGAAAATGTGAGAAACTTTTGAGACGCTATTTCGGACCCTACATCGTGCTGAAAAAAATTTCCGATGTGAACTACTCCATCGTGCCAGAAGATAACCCTGGGAACCGCACACAGCCTACAACAGTTCACATAAGCAGAATCAAGCCTTACTTTGCGAGAATGGAAGACGGTCACGAGGACGCGACCATTTCGGAGGAGGGAGAAGTGTCACACTCTGCATAGTTATTTTGTAAAAATATGTAAATTAGTATAAAATAATTGGTAATAGAAATTTATGTAAATAAGGCTTTTGATATAAGAGCGAGATACAATTAGTCGATAGAGCTTCTTTCGTTTTGTGAGATTAGTTCGTTGTTACTCTAAATCTCCTAGAGTCAGTTTTAACTTTTTCGTTATTACTAAAATACAGTTGCTTGCTTTATGAGAACGCGGTCTGGTTTATTTTATGAGATGGCGAACGCTGATCAGAAACCTTTAGAAGCACCTACGGTCGAGGCAGGTGTAACAATATGTTATATTAAAATATTATTCTATTTAAAATTATATTTCATAGATCTGAATACTCTGCTAAATCGGCCGCTAGAGGTCACTCTTCCCCTATAAAAAAACGATTGTTGTCGTTTCCCGTTGGCCGGCTCAAATCTTTGTACATTATGTAAATAATATTTTGTTTTTCTTGTTCTACTCGCTTTAAGCCAGGCAGTGCTTTTATCAATTATGTTTGTTTTCTATATCCAATAAGCTCAATTAAAGCTATTTCTAATCATTATTTTTGATAACTAATTTTATTATAATCTTTTCCACGACTGCATACCAAAATCAAGCAACAGATAATAATTCTATATAAATAAAAATCAAAATATATATACAATAGAAAATATCTTTATTATAATATATATGTCGTAAACCCGGGTAAGCCAACAAGTGAGTTGGAAGCAGGCGGGGTTAAGTGGCAAGGCGTGCAGAGTGGAAAGTCCGCACGGGACAGTATGGACAGAGTTTGGGATCAAAAGACGCTCTCCTAGTACGTCTCACGTGGCACCAGGACCAGGGGAAAGTTGAGGATTAACTAAGGAAAGCTCGGCGTCCTGCATGAAGCCGCGGAGGCAGAGAGGAGCCAAAACGGCGGCCACGGGGGCTGCCGTGAGACCTAGCACTGAGCGGGCCTCTCCGAAAATATCCACTGTAACCTAACTAACTGTCAACATCCGGACCAACGCCCCTTCTATGTCCCTCTCTGGATCCCCCGGGTGTCCAGTGGCAAGCTGGTGTCACTTTGAGACGACTAGAAAAGACGTCATACTTTATTACTTACATATCACATTGTTTAAATTACGATATATATATGTAATATCCTGTCGACTCACTGTAATATTTAACGATTACCTTTTTGAGATTGATTGAGTTGTTGATTGATTGTGTTGTGTCTCTATGTTCCTACAACTACTCCAGGTCACCGAGATCCATTTAGTGAGAGATAAAACCTTTATTGCCTCATAACACTAATATGACTGAACGAACTATTTACAATGGAATGATATATATATATATACATAAAAATAATTAACATAGTAACACAAACAAACACTATGCAAAACCTTATTTGCATATCTCGACAATTTATCCAAACATAACTATTGTTATGCAAAACACCACATCTTCTCACTCCCAATTTGTTGCACAATCTTTTAAGTATTCGGGGAGTCTCCGGTTTCTTATTGGTCTACTTGGCCCAGGTGTTTCCTCCAGCCTTTCCGGTGATTCGTTTGGGTCATTCATTTGTTCCCCCCTTCTTTCGGTGTTACACTCCTCCTTCTTCTCCACATCCTCCGATACTTCTTCCTTGACTCTTCTCATCAATTGGTTCTGGTGTCTTTTTGCTGTCACTCCGTTTTCCATAATTACCTCATAGTTCCTGGGTCCAAGTACTGTCTTTATCTTCCCCGGTTCCCACTTTCCCTTTCCATTATATTTACGTGCATACACATTCTCTTGGGACTTGAACCTATTTTGGAAGTGTTCTTTTCCATTTTCGCTATCTTCACTTTCTTTAGGGTGCAACCGGTTCATTCTTGTGGTCAGTCTGCGACCCATTAGTAGCTCAGCTGGTGTTAGTCCAGTTGTTCCATGAGGTGTAGTCCGTATTGCAAACAGAGCGCGTGGCAGCGTAACCGATATGTTCTCTCATCCATTCTTTCTTATTAGCTGTTTGAGTGTTTGTACCACTTTTCTGCCTGTCCGTTTGTCTGTGGGTGGTAGGGAGCCGATGTTATATGCCTTATTCCGTTCATCCTCAAAAATTCCTGGAACTCATGACCCACAAACATGCGACCATTATCCGAAACAACCTGGTCGGGCAAACCATTAACAGCGAACAGATTTCTTAACACTCGCACTGTAGCTGTTGCCGTACAGTGATCCATGATGATGGCCTCCGGCCACTTAGACATTGAATCAACTACTATTAGAAACGTTCTCCCATGGAATGGACCTGCATAGTCTATGTGAATGCGTGAACATGGTTTAACTGGTGCCGTCCAAGGGTGAACTGGGCTCGGTTTAGGATTATTTCGCACCAGTTGACAATTTTCGCATCTTTCGACCCTATTCTCTATAGCCTTATCCATTCCTGGCCACCACACATGGCTCCTTGCAATTGCCTTCATTTGTACAATTCCAGGGTGAGTTTCATGAAGCTGTTCTATTGTTCTCCTCTGTAGAATGGGCGGTATTACTACCCTATTTCCCCACAGGAGACACTCTCTATGTAGGGATAATTCATTTCTCCTATTGAAGTATGGCCTAAATTTTTCTGCTGGACAGTGAGCTGGCCATCCTATTCGAGTCCATTCCACAATTATCCCCAGAACTGAGTCTTCCTGCGTTAATTTTGCCACTTCCTTCGCCTCTAATGGTGACTCTTCATTAGTTTCCATAAGAAAAACGTCAACTGGTTCCGGTGTTTCTTTACTTGTTTTTTCGTGGGGTGCTCTACTCAACGCATCCTCATTTGCGTTCATTCTCCCAGGTCTATGTTCAATCTGATAGGAGTACGATGCCAATGTAAGACTCCACCTCATCATCCTCGGGGAAAGCATCTGAGGGATAGGTTTGTTCGGATTAAAGATTCCCAGTAGAGGCTTATGGTCAGTGATTATCTTAAAGTCGCGGCCATACAAATATTTGTAGAATTTTGAGATGCCAAATATTATGGCCAGGGCTTCCTTATCTATTTGTGCATACCTTCTTTCCGTCTGAGACATAGTTCTCGAAGCAAACGCAAAGGGTCTCTCCATTCCTTCCTCCACGTGCGAAAGCACTGCTCCTACTCCAAAGGGTGATGCATCACAAGCCAAGACCAGGGGTTTTCTGGCATCATAGGGTGTTAGCACCAAATCGGATTGAATCAAATTCTTTGCCTCCCTGAATGCTCTATCCTCCACTTCTTTCCATTTCCAAAAATTTCTTTTGTTTAGTAGTCTATGCAGTGGTTCAAGTACAGTGGTTCGGTCTTTTAAAAATTTGCTATAAAAATTCAATAGTCCAAGGAAACTCTGTAACTCTTTTTTTGTTTTCGGGTTTCGGAAAATTCTTAATTGCCTCACATTTCTCTTCAGTAGGGTGTATGCCTTCCGCATCTATTCGGCACCCAAGAAAAATTAACGAAGATTTTTTAAATTCGCACTTCTCCTTCTTAAGAGTCAATCCCATTCTTTGAATACTCTTCAATACTTCTCTCAATCGGAGGTCATTTTCCATTTCATCTTTCCCTGTTACCAGAATGTCATCCAGGTAAACGACTACTCCTGGAATTTTGGCTATTAAACTTTCCATTCGTCGCTGGAATATTCCTGGCGCACAGGAAACACCAAAACGCAAACGGTTTACCTTAAACAATCCCTTGTGCGTGTTAATAGCCAATAGCTCTGCTGTCTCCTCATCCACCACCAGCTGCTGATATGCATCTTTAAGGTCCAACTTTGAGAAAACCTTTCCTCCTGCCAAATTGACTTGCAAGTCGGCTGCCGCCGGAACTGGGAAAGTATCTGACTCCACGATGGTGTTAACAGTGCTCCGATAATCTCCACATATTCTTATTGAACCATCCCTTTTCAGTACTGCGACAATTGGAGTAGCAAACCTTGTAAATTCAACAGGAGTCAATATTCCTTGTTCCTCCATCTTCCTCAAAGCCTCTTCAACCTTAGGTCTAATTGCGTATGGCAATGTTCTAGCTCTTAGAAATGTGGGTTTCCCTAGAGTTTTGATTTTTATATGGATTGGTGGACCTCTGTATTGTCCTAATTTCTCTTTAAACACATCCATAAATTCTTCAGTGATTTGACATACACTGTCGCCATAATTTATCCATTCAAGACCAATTCCAATCTGGTCAAACGCCTCCCTTCCAATCAGATTTGGGCCCGGACCTTCGACCACAAGCAATTCCATTGTGATATTTCTGTTGTTCACTTTTACTTCGGCCTTTAATTTACCCAGAATGGATAACCTCTGTCTGTTCCATTGCACCAACTTGGTAGAATCCTTCTCTATTCTAGACCTTTCTGACTTCACCCAAGTTTCTATATACGTCTTCTCAGAAATAATATTTTTTCCTGTTCCTGAGTCAATGAGCATATTAATATCTCGACCGCTAGTCTGTACCTTTACCATATAATTCCGCATGTTACTTGTGTCATTCACTTGATTTACATTAAAAAGGCCATTAGTTGCCTCCGCTTCCTCATCTATCGAGCAATTATTACGATCGCTCCTCCAGTTCCCGTTCTTACAGACCCTAGATATATGCCCTAACTTCTGGCATTTAAAACATCTTTTATCTTTAAAGAAACATTGCTCTTCTCTGTGATTTGTGTTTCCACAGCGGAAACATTTAAAAATCATCCTCTCATCCCTCAGTCTCACTTTAACAGCTCTTCCCATTACATTCATTTATTCCTGAGGTTTTCCATTTTTAATTTCTGCAACGTTCTTTACCGCAGCCTCATGTGCCAATGCCATTTCTTGAGCCACTTTAAATGTTAGCATACTGTTCATTAATAGCATTGATTGTATCTCTTCGTTTTAGAGTGCCGCATACTAGGGCATCACGCTACCTATCTTCCAAATCAGGGAATTCACACTTCTCTGCAATTTTCTTTAGAGCTGTTATAAATTCAGATATTGTTTCATTTGGCATTTGGAGCCTTTTCGTGAATTTAAAACGCTGCACTATTATATTTGGCGTTGGATCAAAGTATTTTTCAATCCTTGTTACCACCTCTTCCCATTCTGTCTCCAATGGATTCTTGGGAGAGGTCAACGTCCGTATTATATTATAAGTTTCTCTTCCACATAGCGAGAAAAATGTTGCCTTCTTTTTATCAACCTTTACTATATCATTCGCTATGCAATAGGACTCAAAGCGCTCTAAATAACCAGAGAGTTCATTACCGTTGTTAGGATTGAATTGCTCAATGTTCATCATTGTTCGCTCACTTTCATTCACTTGTGTATAACGTTCTTTACTCGTCGCCACTGTTGTGTCTCTATGTTCCTACAACTACTCCAGGTCACCGAGATCCATTTAGTGAGAGATAAAACCTTTATTGCCTCATAACACTAATATGACTGAACGAACTATTTACAATGGAATGATATATATATACATAAAAATAATTAACATAGTAACACAAACAAACACTATGCAAAACCTTATTTGCATATCTCGACAATTTATCCAAACATAACTATTGTTATGCAAAACACCACAGATTGATTTATGATTGTGGTGGGCGCAGTCGTTTGCTGAAGTAGTAAGGTATTCACACAGGGGAAAAATAACGAGGACACAGGATTGGATTGAAATAGGCTAGCGATCAAGGGAGAAAGGGGTTTAAGCTATTTGGCGTATTTGACTATTAACTATGGCTGTTCACATTATTGAGGATTGGACTTATCTGATCGTTGAGAAGATGGGTGCTGGACTTGTTTCGGTGGTGCCGAGCTCCTAACTTGTTGTGATGGCGCCGAGCTCCTAAATTGTTGCGATGGCGCCGAGCTCCTAACTAACGCAACTGAGTCCGAGCTTCAACACGAAAACTTCTCAGGGCGCTGATTGGACTCGTGTAAGTTTTCCATTGGTTCCTAGCTAATCATCCTGGACTCTGATTGGATCTTTGCTAATCCTTTGTCCTTGTCTTTTTCTAACATGCTCCAGGAAACGAAGGTTCTTGAACTCAGTTTTTATGAGTTCCTGGATAATAAAACCTGCTAATGACCGTTTCCTCTCTGATGGCCTTTCTTCACAGATTTCTAAGCCTTGTCTTTATTAAAATCTATAGATCATACATTGCATACATATTTTGGTGGGATTACATCCAGTTATGTACAAATTATGACATATATATATTAATATCAACATCGGACTCTTTTAAAATATATTTTTTTAATCTATATATTTAAACAGTCTGGTTGCAGAACAATCAGCCTACGCTTAGAGAAATCGGGGTGCGAAAAGGAAGGCAGTTTGCGTGTGGTTAGAGTTTTTTTATTTCGAGAGTAATTCTAAAAATGACCAATAAACATTATCATTAGAGCGATATTTTAAAGAGTTAAGTCCAGAAGTGATAAGCGGACCTCTGCAGATAGCGGACGGCCGATTACGGACTGCCACCACGGCAGATGGCTTGAGCTTATATGTCCAGTCATAGGGATTTGATTATAGGGGGGAAAACTATTTACATAACAGAAAATAAAATAACATATGCAACTCAACTAATTTAATAATTTTTACAAAATAATTGTAATGCTTATTTGAATGCAAACGCAAAGTATTTAAAAAGGCATTCACTGTATTTTTCAAAATGCGATATATATATACATAATATTTTTATTTTATTTGTTGATTAAAATTTTATAATAAATTATTATTGAAATGTAACTATAATGGCAGAGGGAGTAGAAAAATCTATGTGACTGAACAATAAATCAATAGTAATATTATTTATATATTTATCTACATATGAATAGAAAGGAAATATAATTTAGAGCAAAGCAAAGATAATTTTAAAGTAGAATATGACTGTATATAAGGTTTAATTTTTTTATATGTTACATATTATAACTATAGCATGTTCACGCTAAAGGTTCGGAATTTACGCGTCACAGAAGCGGAATATAAGAAAAAAGGGTGAATTGAAAATAGAGAGAGTTGAAAAAGAATAAAAGACAGAACTATTATAAGATTGGATCAAACTAATAAATTATTAAAATTCCTAAAAATTTTGAGATAGCAAATTTGAGATAATATTTCTATTGTTTTGAAATGTTTATATAAAAGAAATCCTAATGGTTAAAACTTGACGATAGTTGTTTAAGCCATTCTAAATGTCTATCATACCAATATCTCCAACCTTGGTCCAAACAAATTAAATTGTAAAAAAAAAAAAAAATCTGCCTTCAGAGTGTGCGTGAGTATTTCTAAAAAACTTACCATCGCAACTGTGAGTGTAAATAACCAAATGGAAATATTTTACGCCATGAGTGTATTTTCGGAATACCCTCCGTATATGCCAACTTTAATACAAGTACGTATACTTAATACAAATACATGTACATCTTTAAATGAAAATCAGTTTCCAAATATACATATCAATATGATATATTAGCGCACCATCTGCTATAAGAAATTTAAACTATTTTTGACGCATAATTCAATTTTTAAATAAAACTATTTTCTATTGCCCTTATTACTATGGTAAAATAATGGAAGGGCCTTACTAATGAGTGATGAATCCTCCCAGCGGTTTTCCCCAGTTTAATCTACCATACCGTTGTATTAGGGGGTTTTGATTTTATGCCGATACCGATACTTGCTTTATTTTAAAAATAATCTAACGAGCGTTAAAAATATTTCAAGTTCCAAATATAAATATGTTTAATGTTCAGTGACATGTGCACTTTTTGCTACTCACCTTTAATGATTACTACTGTCTATAAAATGTTCAACTTCTGGAATTTGAAATGAAAGAAATCAAGTCAACAAATACCATAAATAAATCACAATTGATAAATATATTGGGCATATATTGTTTTGCATTATCTGCATCATTTTTATGTTTTTATTCATTTCTTTGATAAACTTCGGTTACCCTTTCTCCTCTTTCTTTTTATATACTTCCTTGCATTTTATTTCTTCATAAGCCTTATTTTTCTTTTTATATTTTATCATGTTTTAATTTATCTGAATCGAAAATATGTTGCCTTTTATTCACTCATTGATTTTCTTACATTTAAATCTCCTTTGGTGAAAAATGTTCTTAACCTTTTTATATTTTCTCCTTATATACTTTTTATTTTTTGGGTTCAACTTTTTATTTGTATTTTGTTTATAATATTTCTGCATTTAAAATACTTTCTGGCTACCTATAATTTTGAAATTGAGTTTGTCATTGAGATTTGGCAAGTGAGAAAGATTTTGTGCTTTTAAGTTTTACATAAGTATATTAAAATTCGATAATGAAAATTTTGACAAAAGTGCATGTAAAAGCGAGTGTTAAACAAATATTTTTAATCTAAAAACTTCCTAACTTTATTATATTCAATTTAATATCAATATTCACGAAAATTATTAAAATCAATTACTTTTTTTAAATTTCTGTAGCATGTATTTTCACGTGCCTAAAAAGTTCCAGCTGAGTCGATGCCGTACAAATGAGTCATATTAACGTTGCAAGATTTTAGTACAAACACACATGAAATCAAATTAAATAAAAGGCTTAATAAATAATGGGTTAAATCGATGTATATCGTTTTAGAAAGGTTTTAAGCAAATTAATGAAAATTCGGTCGTAAGACTTGACAATTAAGAGCGAGCAGAAGCAACTTTTCTATTAAATCCAAGACATCGATATTATTAGTTTATATGAACAAATGAAAAAATTTCTATTTAAAAGGTTCTAAAACTCGTTTGGTCACTTTAATTCATCTGTGGGGTTGAAGATGTGCTAAAATCGGGACCATTGAAGCACACACACACACAACCTTTTAATTTTATAATCATTGTATTTATATTATTTTATGGAGAACAAGATATAAAAATAGGTAAAATAAGATATAGTTCTTTAAAACTGAAGAATACATTATGAAATGGAGTTCCTGTCAGAAAAACTAAGGTAAGAAAGAGAGAGAGAGAGAACAAAGGGAGAGAAGAAAGGAGTTAACAGACTAGGCAATAGGAAAAGTTGGAGAAATCTGTCGGCATTAGCCCTGGAGAATTCCAACTTTGTTTTTTTTTTTTGCTGTGTATGGAGGTAATAAACCTGTAGACAGCACAGGTTACAGAGCTTTTGTTTCATGGTCATCATAACGTGTGAAAAAATGGACGAAATTGATTTTCAAAATAATCCTACTATAAATGCACAAACACTTTATAATCCCAATGTATATATTCCCAAAATATACATTTCGTTGAGTTTAATCTCCAAATGAAAAAATATAAAACCAATAAAGAAAATGAAAATAATTCTACATAGACAGTTTATTCAAGCTTTAACGAGATGATAGAATTCATTTTTCCACAAATACCTAAACTCTTCCTATATAACGATATCTATGCTATAGCGATAACTTTATCTAAATACACTGAGTCAATCCAGCAGTTTGAATAAAAATATCGAGTATATAATTTATAATTATTCATATACACTGTAAATAGTTTTGTAATCTTTGAAATAGTCCTGTTAGTCATTAATACGCCTTAAGAAACATCTACAAATTATTTTGAAGTCGCCTTATCAAGCCCCTTTTCACATTCCTCTGAATGGCATCATTTTTTATATCCCTTTTAATCCTGACTTGTATAAGGATGTAATTAGATCATATATCCTGAATGTATTCATTCAAATATATAAATAGGGTTAATTGATAGAATGATATATTGGCAGATAGAAAATAAAATTAGGCTTACAATTATTTTAATATAAACGTAATCCCCGGACTTATAATATAATGATATCAAAACGAATCCAGTTCAAGAAACTTAGCTCCGAATGCTTTTTAAAAAATATTATTCAACTTTTATTTAATAGGTATTCAAATAAAGCAAAATATGACAGATTCTTCCTACCAAAGGTATTAGTAAAAACATATTTTATTAATCTTTATACATTAGTATATATTTTAGAAATGTGTTTTTAATTAGAAAAATAGAAAAATAATTTATATGATAAATAAAAAACTCTCTTAAGCGCGACCAACCGGATAATTGATCAGTAAGACCATTCTTTATAAATATTCCTACTTTCGATGACCTATAAGAGATACCATGAATCTCCATGATGTTTGGGCAGTTTCTCAAATAGTCGGATGAAAGTTTTATAAGAGTACGGATCGTAATTAATCAATATGATTCAAGTAATATACGCACCATTCTCTAGTTATATTGTGTACATGCAAAATCCCAAATAGGACTGAAGGGCAACGCCACGTCAGATGCGATTACAATATCAAAGGCAATGCCTAACTCAGACCTTGATTTCGACATATTGTAAACAAAAAAGAAACATTCAGACAAAAATACAGGAGTCAACATTCCATCATTGGCATCTGAAACAAATGCCTAGAGCTATTTTGGAATGTGGGATGAACCGACAGACAGCAGCTGTAATTCCAGGCTCAAAATTGCCCATGCAAGACCATTTATTTTCCAGGATGGTGTAAAGACCTTACAATTCACAATCAGCATGATCAAAGAGGCCTTACCAGACCACCTCTTGGAATGTACACCAGCCTCAAAGACAGGACCTATATTCCAACCCTACCAATTTAATAAAATATATATTCCATACATTTTCAGTCTACATGCCTTGTATAATTATACAATAGGATAATAAAAATTGTCTACACACATGTGTTAAGATGTAGTATAGAATTGAATAACTATAACTTATTTCTGATTATCTGCTTCGATTCGGAAAATAATATGTTCGATATTTACCTGAATCTCGTATGAACTATTTAATTAGTAAATAAATTAGCAGAATCTTTACTCTCTTATCTATCGCATGTTTACAATTCTCGTTCATTTGTATTAAAATGATCTCTTGGCTGAAATTTATATTTGATTATTGTATTATCTGTGTTGTTTTTTGTGTGTGTTTGTTTTATTATATTAGGTTTAATACATTATTATGATTTTTAATAAGGGATGAAAGCCACTTTAATTATTTTTTTCAACCTAAATAATTATATTTCATTCATAAATATAAAGGCTTCTAGTTCCACAGGAATTTCATACTAGAAAAATATTGTTTGGATATTTTCAGAGCCTTTAAATGGTTATACATCTTAGAAGTGGAAATTCTATTTCCACTTTGGCGCGAAAATGTATTATCTATACTTCTTTGGCATGTTATTTATTATTTTATTTGACATATCGGACGCGATATCCCAGCTTGGGATACTTGCGCCTAAATACATTTTAGCATCTTATATACAATTCTTTTATATACAATTCCACAATCAAAACTGAAAACAAAATTAAACTAATAGGTTCGTGTTTCCAAGCAGAAAAGAAAATCTAAAATGAATTTACAAAAATTATTGAATTTTACATAGGTGTCTTTGTTCTATACAAATTCGCACATTTTTTCGATGGGATAAAAATGATTATTTCTGTAGCTGTGAAAGAATGAACATTCTATCAATAAATGTATTGAGTTTTGATTTTCTTTTTTTCCACAGAGGCAGATAGGATCATCCGTTGCCCCGATTTTCGCCAGAAATTCTCCAAAATTACCATGATTTATAATGAATTGTGCGGTGTAAAAATTTGGACGAAAATAATAAATAATTCTAAATGGGAAATATTTCCGGAATGTTTCATTAGTGTTAGCTATTGTTTCGGCCATTCTTGATTCTATGAAGTTATAGATTATAGTTGGGGCATGCGGTATGAAAAAAATAATGTCTTCTTTTGATAGTCTTTGGCATGTTGCGGTATAAAACAAAAGTATAGGTCCGATAGGTTCTTGTGCCATCTCGATGTATTGTCATTTCTTTATATGTTTCGTACTGATTCTTGTTTTAGTTTTGTAATTCTTCCTCTCAGAGTTTATTTCGCATATTTGACCTTTTCTTTCTTTCTTTTTTTTTTGTTGTTGAATTATCCTGTATTTTGTCAAAGCATCAGCGTCAAATACTGACATTTTTTCTTTCCTTTGGCTCAACTTTCTGGCTTCCTTAGCTAATTATTCTGCCATCTCATTACCCCCTATCTAATATTTCATTCTTAAATCTCATAAGGTAACACTCTTTCCAGAATATCATAACTATTCATGCAATTTTTCGAATATAATAATCTATGGGCCTATATATAAAGAAGCATCTCTCCCTTTAATTATGCATCAGAAGGCTGCATTGTGTTTGAAACATGCTGCATGGTGTTGTGGAATCGAAGCCGCTTCTGTGCTGATGATGACTATAGACCTTTTTCGGAATTTGCAAATTCCTTAATTCATAACTACTAGTAAATTTCCTTACTAGGGAGTTGAACATAAAACCTCGTTCGATTGCATAAATAAAAATAGAGGTGCCTCTCTAGGTAGATGAATAGTATCCTCCGGCAACTTTATGATGTATATTTATCTAAATAAATAATAAACATGTTTGGGTGTATCTTTGATGATGTGTCCATGTGTCTGAATAAGTGTCCGTAAAATGTAAACAATCTGGTTGAATCTTTGCCGCAATATTGAGTTATCTGTCATAGGTATATCAACCCCCCAGACTATGTAAATTATACCGATAACACGCTATTTCGGGGAAGATAAAGATAATGAAATAGCATGAATAATTATTTTAAACACTATTATTTTATATAATATACATTGATAATATTAATAAACATTTGTTTAAAAAATATTGTTAATCAGACATCTACTCGGTCACTACCAGTATTCCTATATAGTCACAGACACGGTATTCGAGAGAGAATATGGTTTTACGAGCTTCTAACCAAAGTCTATGATTTTCGAGCACCAAAATGAATGTATCAAGCAGAAAAGCAGCAATGCACTATAGCAAAGCACCAAGGTCCTGCACGCCACCAAGGTTGTTCAAAAAAGGTTAGAATACCCAGGCACGGGAAGATAAAAGAAAGGCAGGTGTTGATTAGATAAAAATATTAGATAAAGCGGGAATAAATCAAGAAGTGCTGGGAGAAGATATATTTCGTTTTGTAAAAATAAAAATAAAATAAACGAATGTTTTTGGAAAAAAAAATGTTAATAAAAAAACTTTGGATATATATATATATATATATGTGATGATTTAAGACCATTGTATTGTTGTAAATAATCCAGATATCAACTACCACATGTTCCACCACGTGACTGTATATAACTTCTTAATTACTGCAAATAGAAAGCCTCAACTAACATCAATCTGTACCGCGTAAGAATCTAATAAAGTATAGCAACTGTACAGATAGAAGGAATGGAGACTAACCGGAGAAAATTAAGGATAAAACTAATCAGGCTTAGGTGAGAATAGAAAAGAAGGCCTAGCAAACACAGTCCAACTTTTACGAGGTCGTGGCCCTCCTGGATAATATAACTTCCCCCCCCCCTGTTTACGTCAGAAAAGGGCAGTGACCTGTTCGGACCCAGCTAAGCTATAAAAGGAGGACCCGATCCTCAGTTAGTCCTTCCTTAGTTAGTCTTTGTTTCAGCACCAGTCTCCACCGGACGCTCCGATAAAAGGTAAACCCTTTCCTGCCAGAATTCTCCTCGTCCCATTCCTTCTTGACGTCAGACGCTTCTTACTGGAATCTCTGTTTGCTTATTTCACCTTTGGCCCAGCTGTGTCGCCTTCCACCACGACTGCACGGTAGAGTTGACATCGAGGTTCGTCTAGCATCAGGTAACGCTGGTCCCAGAGGTCCCAAGATATCACATATATATATATTTAAAAAAAATTGAAACTGTGGTCTTATATCAAGGATTGGTAGTGAGGGTACCAGTGCTAAGACAATCAACCACAAAAGCACACCAGATATTGCACAGCGCGTTCAAATGGGTCACTGCATAAGTCGAATTTCAAGTTATACGATAAAGTCTGCTATTTATATGTACAATGGAAATGAATTAAATAAGATTAATTTAACTCTTGTTTTTTGAAAGAGAGATCCTTATAAAGAGATAAAAATAATATTTACATATTATCAAGGAATACAGACTCTATATTTTATTGATATGCTGAAATAAAGTAGAAGATCCAAAATATGAAGATCTATATTTTAAATAATATCACAACAACAACAAAAACCTTTATTAAGACACTATTGTCTTACAAGGGGATTTCCCTAAAAGGTTATATATGTACATGAGTGAGGAGGAAAAGCAATTTAGAGGGAAGGGGGAGCAATCAGCCGTTGTCTGTGGAGTGGAACACTTCTTTCCTCATTTTATCAATCGCCTTGAAAATTTTAAAATATTTATAAACAAATGTTTTATCCAGCAGGAGAGTAATACAATTTTATATACATGTTGTTCATTGTAGTGAGTTAGCCCTAAAATTTCGCGAATTTCCAGTCTCTTTTCATGTAGGAATGGGCAATGAAATAGATAATGGACCAAATTGTCTTGGAGGCCAACATTGCAGAAGTAGCAATTTAAAGGGTCGCTGTTCCAAAATCCCGTGATATCCTCGCGGAAAATAGCCCTAGAATCCTTTGACGGGCTATAAATCGTTTAACTTTCAAAGGGAATTTTGATAGTGAGTAGTCCTCGGTCATAAAGGAGCTACTTAGAGATTGGTAGTGGATAAAATGAGTTGAGTTTTGTATCTTAGCTCGGTCAAATTGAAGTAGCTTGTCCACTGTGGTTTGAATAATTCTAGGCATTTATCCTCGCACAACCATATAATCTTCACAGTTCTTAAGAAAGGAAAAACCCCTAGAGTCAATGATGTTAGTCAGGTTATAAATAAAGTTGTTTCCCGCCTTTCCCACAATTTAAAATTCCAGAGCTGGGACAAGCAAACATAGGGTAATCTTGTCCTGTCCATTTTTAAAATCCGTATCCAGAACTTAAGAATCAATTTCGTAATGTTTAATTCAAGGGAGATTCTTGCGGTTTCTGTTGGTAAGATATAGCCCGGTGTAAAATTTGGGAAGGTCAAGAAATCGCCGTAGGAAAATATCCTGGATCTGGTTTACAACTCCTATCTGATTCGTCGCCCACAGTGGGGCCGAGTATATTAACGTAGATAAACTATGAAGTCAAGTATTTTTATCACTGCTCCGAACAATTTGGTTCTTGACTTAGATAGTATTCTCCATACTGCGTTTGTAGCAACCAATGCTTTGCTTTTAAGTGCTGCGCCACGTAAGCAGTTGGATTCTTGGTAGTTATGTATATTTTGAAGATATGTATATTTTGAAGATACTGTCAAGGGTTGTTGGCCCCAAAACCAAACGTCAGATCTGGCCAAACAACCTCCATTTCGAAAAACTACGATTTTAAACCCTTTTCCTCAAAATATCTTTTTATTTAATCAATCTTTATTTGGAGATTTATCTTGTATTCACTAAAGAGGATTATATCATCTGTGAACAGGAGGAGGTGTATAGTTCCATGGCCCGGTAAGTACATATATACCTGGCAGTTCAGAATCATCCAGTGTAGCAACCAGATCGTTAATGAAAATAATAAATGAATACGGCGAAAGAAAATAATATCTAAATATATAATACATTAAGTATTTCCTCTCTATAAAATGAATATACATTAAATAATTAAAATTATTACTATAAAGAAATCGATATCATCTCTATATCCATATTTTGTTTTAAATGATTTTTATATTAGCATGCAGAGTCCTGTGAGGAAATGTCACAGTAATTTTATATATGAATATTGTTATTCGAGTTTTGGTTTCGCTCAATTGATATATTTGCTCTTTTTAATTGTGAGGCACAGTTATAAACACTGAATTATTTAATATGAATCAAGTGTAATGCAGTATAATATAGAATATTTCCATTTAATCCTAGAGTGCATATATGAATGTATCAAAGTTCCCTCTATGGAAATATCCCGCCCAAAACGCCCGAGGGCAAACAACTCCAATGAAGCCTATAAAACTCACACAGTCCTCCCATCCATCATCGTGGACGAAAGATGTTTTTAATGTGGCCCCAGAAATGCTGAGTCAGGGAGCCGTTTGCTGACGTCGTTCAGCTGGATCAATCTCCATCATCCCGAGCCTAGTTAGTGTCTCCCTCATTGTAATATCTTGGTAACATCATCTCATGCCTACTTAGTGACTCTCCTTTAGTAATCAACGGCTACTATATATTGAACTTATCTACTCTCTCTCATATTGGGTCTAATTAGACACTTTCTCATTGTTGTTTTTACTTTGATATATATATGCGACTGACCTGAAGGTATGCTCATCCGCCTTTTGAATACATTTCCGATTTCAAGAGGAGTGCCCTCCTCCACATTTGGACAGGTTTGGAGACCTATCCCGGTCATCTAGGATCTTGTATGAGACTTTACGATTTTTAACTATATTTTATTAATATTTTACTATCTATTGGCGACCTATACATAGCAGATGAAATAGATGCGAATTCTGGTTGAAATAACAATTCTCAAACATAGAGTCAAATTAACCCTTTGTCATGAAAATATTTTTAAAACATATTAATATTATGTAAAGTCGTAGATGCACTACTTGAAAGTAAGAAGTATAAAACTGAAGGAGCGTGCAATATTAAAATTAATTTCACAATAAATTGCAAACGTACAATCTAATTACTTTTTAAATGCCTTCTTAAAATCATAATTTATCGCTTTGTGTTCAAATAATTTTATCCTCTATATAATTATTAGAATGAATTTGCTATTTCAAAACACTATAAAAATATTCATGAGAGTTCGACTATAATGAAAATAATATTTTGGGTCCGGAAAAATAAGTCGCTTTACGGAAAGGCGAGGGGGCTGGAAGATGCTTTGTGAAAGTTAATTTCAAAGAAAATAGATTGGGATTTAAAAGTACATAGAGACTCTTTAAAATATGTATAACAACTTTTTGGATTAGTTGTAAGGATGATTATCAAATTGTATATTATGATAATAGTTGCCTCAGGCTAAACCTATTAGTATCCATAAAGATAAATGTCCCTTCTCTCGTCAAATAGACGTCAAAGCTAGACGCTATCTATTGACCGTAGCCGCAAACTAGCGGCCTCGGGTCGGTGTTAAAGGCACATCACCAGATTTGGGCTAGCCAATTTTACAGCTAAACACCTCTCTGACAGATTGTGAATATTCCATTAGATTCCTTGTAGATCTCATCGGATTTATTCCGCCCTAGACTGAGGAGGGCCATTAGTCCGAAACCAAGGACTCCTGGTGGACGCTTCTCAGTTTGCCAAAGCTGGTGTTGTGGCTTTGTCACCGACCCGAGGCCGCTAGTTTGCGGTGACGCTCAATAGATGGCGTCTAGCTTTGGCATCTATTTCGACGGTAGAAGGGTTCTTTATCTTCATAAATACTATTAAGTTTGGCGTGAGGTTAATATTATATTAGTATCCAATTTGATCTTCCATTTATGGAAGTTCGTAACATCACTGGTGAACTTAATTCCTCATACTGTTTCCTGGTAATTTCATTGTTTTTTCAAGGGTCAGTTCCGGCAATTTATCTATTCTAATCAATTCATATTCTTCATGGTCTTTCTTTCCCTCTTTCCTACTCTACAGTGATTTTTAAACATGCATTCCACTTACCTTTCTGATAATATGGCCGTAACTGAGTAAAGGAATTTAGATGTTTTGATATTTTTTCTCTTATACATTAGAGAAATAGGTAACATTTCAATAGAAACATTTTATAATTTGCAATATGAGAGAACATATATAAATTATTATTTATTTATGCTTAATTAAATTTGTTGAAACTTTAGAAAGATAGATTAAATAAATAGTCCAATTTTAATCTAAATTAGCATTCCCCAAATGGAATCATTTTGTTCCCAGATTGGTGGATCCGTTGTGAATTCAGTTTGAGCTAAGTTAATTAGAAGGAGAGCTGCTAATTTTTGTCAATGAGACGGGCACTTATCAATGAATATTTCCCTCCAATTAACAACCTAATTAAACTTAATATATTACAGTATTTTACTAATTAAATCTAATTATAAACAACCACTTCTCCTCTCTAGAGAGTGTACCGAAATTGACATGGAGAATACAGAAAATTACAGGCTTCAAAAATAAAAAATATATATATATATTTTGATAATTTTAGAATTATAGCTCCAATTTTATTTTCTATATAAATATGTGATTTATTTCTTATTCTCTTCAAAGTATAGTTGATAAGGAATAGATTTACATTTATTCATCAAAAATGATTTATAAATGCATATATTAGACGAAATAATAAAATTTTAAAGAAGCAACTATAGTTGCTTTAAAATAGCTATTGGACATTCCGCAAAATGTCACTTTGAAAATTCATTGGTGATAACGACTATAATATTCTTCTTGGTAATATTTAGACGAAAAGACGAAATAAATGAAGAAGAGTTTCTTTTAATAGAAATATATCAAAGCAAGCTTTCGGGCAAAAACCCCTTCTACAGGCGTGATTACAGCATCAAACTTGGCACTATAATGCAGGTACAATGGTTAAAAGAGAATATATACATATAACTATTTACATATTTGCGGTATAAATCATTAAAATGAGGATTTGCATTAGTTATGACTATTTTATAATTAGAGAGATATTAAGTAAATAAATAAATAAGGAATTTTATGCTTGGAGTTTGAAACTATAGGGGAATATGCCAATGTAAACACCCGCTCACGCGACCACCTCAAGGTGGCATATTCCCCTATAGTTTCAAACTCCAAGCATAAAAATTCCTTATTTATTTATTTACTTAATATCTCTCTAATTATAAAATATTCATACTAATGCAAATCCTCATTTTAATGATTTATACCGCAAATATGTAAATAGTTATATGTGTATATTCTCTTTTTAGCCATTGTACCTGCATTAAAGTGCCAAGTTTGATGCTGTAATCACGCCTGTAGAAGGGTTTTTTGCCCGAAAGCTTGCTTTGATATATTTCTATTAAAATAAACTCTTCTTCTTTTATTTCGTCTTTTCGTCTAAATTTGAAAAATATTCAGCAAATATATAGGTTTAATTACTAATTAAATTATACTATGGGCCTTTTTCATTCATAAAATTGATAATAAGAGAGATGTAATGAACGGGCAGTAAACAAGATTTTCTACGATTTATAAAAACCTTAACAGTATTATATTCGTATGGAACTAATGGGTTAAGCCTCCAGGCCGCTATATCATTCTGGTAAATACGTTCTTCTGTTGATTCATCCATTTTGTCTTTATATAAAGCGTCTAATACCAAGGTCTGGTGTTTGCCAGTAATATTATGAAAATGTCACTATGCTTCAAACAGATTTTTTTTTCTTTTCTCACATATGTACTGATAAATTGGAGTTATTTAATCCTGGTTTCTCTCTGACTATCCTGCGCTCGATCAGTCTCAAATCCGATGGCTCTACCTGGCTAACCTATTTCATAATATCTAAAACTGAGCGAGTAAACCTAGTCATATTTTAGAGCACTTATTTTCGTTACTACCTTAGGGATCGAGTTTCAAGGAATTTTGACTTGACTTGGGGGTTCCTCCCTTCCCTCACATCATTTGAATAAATATAAACGAACAATATTTAACCTATCCTAAAAAAATATGATTTTGAAAATTTTGTCATCCCATATTCTAACAATTTGGCTTCTAAGTCTTATTTTTCAATTCTTCTAAAATGTAGCTCTTAGAAACTCAATTACTGCGGAGTTTTAGGAATTCAAATGTCCTAGAGAAAATAAATAAGAATATATAGTCGGTTGTAGAGCAAGATTCATTGGGTAGACAAGTAGGAGATAGGAGCAAGACTCATTGAGACCGTAGGATCGTGAAGAACAAATATTGAAAATTTTCAATTTATTAACACAAAATTATAAACGTGGATTTAAACTGGTTGAAGTGAAGTGCTATTTCATTACTAACTGGAAAACACCATAGATTATACTCCTATACCCTTTTTATTAAGAAAATATGTTGGAAACAACAGAAGAATGTGTATATATATATATATATATGTTATATAAATGTATTATTTAAAATGTTATATTAAGGTATTATTTTATTTAAAATTATAATTTCATAGATACAAATATTTTGTTAAATCGACCGCCAGAGGTCACGCTTTGCATATAAAAACTCGTTGTTGTTCTTCCCCGTTGGTCGGCTCAAAACATTTGTACATTATGTAAATACGCTTTTCATTTTTTTTATTCTTACGCCTTAAGCCAGGCATTACTTTTATCAAATTATGTTATTCATATATATTACTCAGCTCAAATAAAGAAATCTATGATCTTCAATATTATATTTATTTCAAGATTTTAGCCACGACTGCAACACCATTACAATAATCCTCAAGATGATCAAAATTCAAGCATCTAATCTTTTTTGTTTAAATATAATATATATATATATTAAAAATAAAAAAAGGCATATCCTGACCAAGAGCACATGTGCTTTTCAGAAGGCAGAGCGCCATCTGGTGGAACAGAAATCAACTATTCATTGATTTAGCCTGTGTTTGTGAATGGCTTTTCTTGATTTGTCAAGAAATTGGGTTGGCCAAATATCAGGGAACAGGCTAAATCAATGAATAGTATATATATATATATATATACCAGAAAGATATAGAAAGCTGGAGGTTTTGCCCATTAAACCCTTGTGAGTTTAACACTGTTGAGGAGAAATTTGTAGATAACCTTGCTTAATGGCGGTTCATTATACTTTAGTGTTTACAAAAATGATTTTATTCCTCGTTTTTATTATATAGACATTTAAAATAAGTATATACACCGTTATATATGTTCACACGAAATGTGCATATTCAAGCTCTAATATGCAAATAAGCCGTATATTATAGTACATCGTTCCATATGACCATCTTGAACCCATCAATTCCATATTCTGCTGTCATGGGGTCTCGACAACGCGAGCAGTAATACTGCGGTACGATAAACCGGAATCCCGGTATAGAAGGTAATTCTACTTCTATAAAACTCAGAAATGTGTTGGTAAGCATTTTTCTTTTTACTCGAGATATCAAGACAATTTTTTTAGAACAAAACAACGTTTCAAACACAACATCTGTATGAGAAACCAAAGCTGTAAAATATATTATTATCAATACATTGTAGGTGTCGCTATCGGCGCCAATTTTACCTATATAAATGCATTTAAAATTTAATAATTTGAATATCAACAGCATATTTTTTTCTATAATGTAAATATAACGACTATAAAATTTTATTGATGTAGCATTTTCATGGTTAGTAATGTTTTTTTTTTTTTCATATTAATATATTTTTTCAATCAATGATTCAATATATAACTCAAGTGAATTAGTAAATTCTCCAATATTGCTTAGTTTCCTGTTTATTATTCTAATGATGTTGCCAAAAGACTCGTTTCTTTCCGGAAAGACGTAAAATCAGCCTATGCAATTAACTTCCTAGAGATCTTTACGAGTTAGCAAAGTGAGATAGTAAGTGGTTTGGACAAGGGTGGCCAGTGATTGGGAGAACATAAGAACTCTTCTTGATCTACCTCTATAGTAGTAATGACAATTTCTTGAATTTCAAATCTCGAATTTCGATGAAATATTTTAATAAAAGATATCATCAATATTCGAAATGCGCCTCATAAAATAGAGGCGTGAGTTTAATTGTTTCCATTACTTAAAAATAAGGACAATTCAAATTCCACTATTTACTTTATATTTCTCACTGTCTTGTATTTTATACCTTAAACACTTATCAAGTTCGCGAAATCTTAAAATTATTCTTGTATTTATATATAAACTAGAATAATGACCCGGCTTCGCCCGAGAAATCTCCCGAGTGAAGTATCCTTCATACTGAAAGTACATTAATAATAAATAGTAGAAGTTCCATAGAATAGCAATACAGAAGAAACACATAAACTACAGGAAAAAAAGTGTGTAATGGCAAAAATTGTATTATATTAGTGTTCAGGAATTTGATTTAATTATTTTTTGCAATCCATTTAGTTGTTTCAAAATTAATATAGTTTAAATAGAAGGCAGCTTTTCCACCAAAACCCCATTAACCTTCGAAACTGCCTGAGTTGAGTGACTGACTGTAAAGAATCCTGACTGCGATGCCCATCTTCTCAGTAAGAATAAAGAAAAAAAAAGTAAAAAAAAAAAAAATAATAATAATCCAAAATACTGGCATGTAAATATTTTTCTGTAAAAAAAATAAAAGAGTATATGGAAATATTAGTCAAACATATGTGTTCGCTAATGATTGCGACTGCATTTTAAACGATTTTTAAAAATAGATTTAAACAAATAAAGGCCAGAATAGAAATTAATTAAAAATATGAATTTCATTATTTACATACATTCACAAAAGCAAACGATGACAGAATTGATGACTCTGATACTTGTATATTTTAATAATAATATAAATGAGTTTTAAAAATTGTAAAAATAAAAAAAAAAATGCATCGGCCGGGAATCGAACCCGGGCCGCCCGCGTGGCAGGCGAGCATTCTACCACTGAACCACCGATGCTTATAAGAAATGCCATATTTGGCTATTTATTCCATTCACAAAAGCAAACGATGACAGAATTGATTGATGAATCTGATACTTGTATATTTTAATTTGCTTATTCAAAATAGGCTTTCCATTCTAAACTTTTATATGTATTTATTAACTAGGTTCCGGCATAACGACATCTAGGTGTAAAATGTAAGTATTCAGCCGCCAAATCTTCAATCGTTTTCTTACATACGATACATTTATGCATACACCATTATTTAAGATGATATGTGTATGTGTGAGTTGGCTTGGAGAATCGGTGACAAACATTCGCATTATTTCACCAGTTTGATCTACCTTTATATGTAATCAACACAGTTGAATCTAATAAAATGTATACACTTGTATATTAAAAAACAACAAAAAAAGGCTCATTCCATATAATTCTAAATGAAAAAATGAAACTTTCATTTTTTCATGTGTTAAGCGTATTTACGCAAGTTTGGCCTTAAATACCCATTTCTTGGTTTATCAAGAAGCCTCTGGGACCAAAAAATATTTTTGGTCGCAGTGGTACAGCCTACTCCACGCTGACGAGCGCCAAAAGCGCGAAACGCGTTCGTGGATGGCTTTTCTTGATTTATCAAGAAATTGGGTTGGCCAAATATCAGGGAACAGGCTAAATCAATTATTGGTTTGAGACGTTAGCAAATATCAAACTTAATCCATAAGCCGGCTTGCATAACATTTTCTGTCAAATGGGTGTTTCGTTATTCTAAAAAAGCAAAACAATTTCCGTGTATGTATGTATTTTTAAGATGAGATATTATTCTTTTAAAAATGCAAGTTGTTTGAAATCTTCTTGGCCCAAAGCTAGCGTCCCCTTCCCAATCAGATTCTAATAGAGAGAATCCTCACATTAAAACGGAGTATTTTGAAGAGTTTTTAACAATTATTGCTCACTGATATAAAAAAAATTAATATGCGATTTTGTTTATCACAAAAGATAGACTGAAATCAATTTCTGTTCTAAAGTGACTGACTATATCACCTAGCGAAGCGAGGGAGTATATTACGTTTCATTTGGTTCCTAAAATGACCATTATGATTTGAATTTTTACTTTCAATTACTGATTAGTTATTGATCTGTTGCTTATACTACACCGAGTAATTTTAAATAGAGAATATAAAAAAAAAAACAATCTGACCGTTTATTCTTCTGTATCTTATGCTAGAAATATTTGAGCGGTCTGCTTTATTCTACGTCCTCTACATGTAAGGAAATGTAAACTATAATATTTCTGGTATTTAAATAAATATTTTAAAACAAATTTAAAATTGGGAAATTATGAATACCTTTAAGAAAAATGTAAACAGGTGATTTAAATGTAATATAGGTGTTTTTAACATAAAAAAAACTTTTAAAATATACATCTTATGAATTAATATTATTCATTTTTGAATAATCGTTTTGAATCTTTTATACAAGCATGTAGTTTGCAAATGTGCAATATTTAGTTTGTAAAATATAATTTTATGAATCATTATATATCAAAAAGTGATATTTGATCTGTGTTGAATATATAAATATAAATAAAGAGAAGCGAAAAATCGTAAATCATTTTTGTTAATTGAATAATCTAATAATCTTCCGTAGTGCTAACATATTTTGAATATTTTATAGTCGCCCGATAAAGATTTACTATCTTATATTTGGAATCCTGTTTCTTATTCGATAAATAAATCTGAAATCCTAAGGTAAAGAGAAAATCGACTTTCTATTATAAATATAGATGAAAGATAACAAACAAATACTGTATATACAAATAGAACGAGTGTATATTCCCTCAATGCTCTCCTAGTTTTGTCGATCTATAGACGCCATCCAAGGAGAAGGTCATAAAATAGAACGGAAAAAAACCCATTGTCAACCAAATGTCCACATCACACATTACAACATCCATTCGAAAATGCTGAGTCAAAAATCTGCGCCTACAAAATTTTATACCCTTATTTGCTCCTAGCTTTGTTAAAAAATATCTATTTTATACCGAATTTTTATATTTTTTCTGTGTACCGAACCAACCTTCTCTATTTGGTTCCCAAACGGGGTTAATCATAAACTGATTATATGGCAAAAATTGAATTTTAGAATATTTGTAACCGGAAGGTGAAAACTTGTTTTTTATACAATAAATGTTTTTTCAACATGGCAAATATATAATGCTGATGTTTATAATCAATTAAAAATTCAATAGAAAACCTAAGAATTGATTAGTTTAATATTTGAACTAATACGTGTTTTTAGTCACATATATTTTACATTTCATATTTATATATTTTGTGAATGTTTTTATAGCAAAATTGACTTTTACAACGATAAAATTTAAATAGAGAAAATTTAAATATCATTTTTAATGAAGACCTTTAATTTTTTTTGTTTGTGAATCATTAATTTGAAGTATTTTTTACACCGAAATCTTACAAAAGGGATTTATGCACAATAGTCAATAAACAAAAATAAACAATTTATTCATACAAATTATTACTGAATAATATACTCTAACGTAGGATAATTTACTTCTCAAAAGTTACTTATTTACAAAGATTAACAAAAGATAAAATACTTAAAATGAAATCTAGCTAAATCGAAACTCGATCAATAAAATTAATGGAAAAGGCAAACTATATTTTCAAATATTTCACGTAACTAAAAATTGCCTTTGTGTCCCATCACATTACATTTTTATTGCAGAGCGCGATGGGAGAGTTGTCCTTAATGCTGAAGTCGTGTATAGTTAATAGGAATAGTCAATTTCATTTGAGGGCTTGCAGGAAATCAAACAAATGTACAATTTGCATCCCTTTAAATTTTAATATCTTGTGGCAGTCCTCACGGCAGGGCCATTATTTCTGATGCCATTTGTCTAATTCTCCTATCGCAGTCATTTGGTCCGGGTAGTTATTCAAATTGCTGACATTATGTGGTTGGAAGCGACTGCTTCTCCTCAACTCCACGATTTAGATCTTTAAAAATTAGAAGTATTCGCATCCCTATAGATGTTGGTTGACAGAACTTCTACTATACTTACCAATATTTGCCCACTAAATTTGTATACGCGCCATTTTTAGCAAAAATATTATATATACTGTAGTGTAGATTTTTTATTTATATTAACATCTTTGAATTTCATTTATATTTTAGTTTATTTGAATACATTAGTTTGGTTTGTTATTGACTATATACATTCGTTTATTTTAACGGGGTGGACAATTCGATTCTATACTATAAAGTTGATTTCTATACTTATTTCTCCTGAACCTTATTCTTTTAACGCGACAATTTTTATTAGTGTTCAATAAAAATTTTTATTTTATATCCGGGAGCGGAAATTATTGTAAGTTTAGTATATTTGTTCACATAAATTAATGTTAATTTTATTTTTTTAGTATGTTTTTTGCTTGATGATAGAAGGACTGTCGATTTTTTGGCAATCGATAACCTAAAAAATAAAGATAAACAGTAAATATTATATATAAAATGAAAGGATTTAAAAGCACGAATGTTTCTCCTATACACAATACAAACCTTTTCTGTCCTCACTGCGATGAAAAAATATATTGGGAGGGCTTGGCTCATCAGTGGAGAACCCTCCCAGCGATTTCGCCAATTTAATCCACCAGACCGCTTCCCAGAGCTCCAATACTATATTGGACGTTTTCACCCATATACGCAGCACTGAAGGACGGAATCCCACAAATGGTTTTCAAGAAAACCATGGACATAAGCTTATAGGACAGTAGAATTACATACAAATATTTGCATCGAGCAATGCTCTTCCGCAAACAATAAAGACAAGGTCAGTTAGGCATAAATTAACACAAAGCAATAGCGCGCCATCTATATATATATATCTTATGTGAAAAAAATAGAATGAGTGAGATTTTCTGTTGTATCTTGATTGTTGTGATTATCTTGATTTTGGTTATCTTGAGGATTAAGCTATGGTGGTGCAGTCGTGGTTGAAATCTTGAAAAGATAATAATAAAAATAGTCTTGATCAGATATTGTTTTAATTGAGCTTTAGGATAAACATAATTTGTTAAAAGTACTGCCTGGCTTAAGGCGTAAGAATAAAAAAAATGAAAAGCGTATTTACATAATGTACAAATGTTTTGGGTCGGCCAATCGGGGAAGAACAACAATGAGTATTTATAGAGAAAGCGCGACCTCTGGCGGTCGATTTAAACAGAGTATTTATATCTATGAAATAATATATATATATTTTAAATAAAATAATACTCTTATATAACATTTCCCCCCTGTGAAGAAAATAATATGGGTTCATTCAGAGAAAAGTGATAAAAATTATAGTTAAAAAAAAAAGATAAAATGATTGATAGAAATAAAAGGTGAGAGGTGATATTCCATGATCATATTGGCTTGTTGTGAACCAATAGATTGGAAATAGACAAGGATGAAAATGATACACATAATATTAGAAATGTGAAAGAAAAATAAAATGAATGAAAATTACAAAAGTGAAATCAAAAGGTGGTTTTCCTTGATCATAGTGGCTTGTTGTGAACCAATAGATTGGAAAGACAAAAGGAAATGTAAGAGAGAAAGAAAAAGTGTTCCATAATCGTATTGGCTTATTGTGAACCAATAGATCCGAAAATGAGAAAATGACACATAATAATAAGAATGAAGAAGGAAAATAAAATGCATTATTATTGAAAGTTAGAAATAAAAGGATGATATCCCTTGATCATATTGGCTTATTGTGAGCCAATAGGTTGGGAAAAACATGAGAAAATGACATTATTAAAAATAAGAAAAATGCATAATATTTACAAAAGTATACTTTGTCAATGTACCTCTCGTTGTTTTCTTCCGTTGTACCTCATGTAATTGGAAATAATAAAGAGTAAACACACAAGAAAATTTTGAAAGTACAGTAGGATTGTATTCAGGTAGAAAAAAGGCATACCTATACCTTCTAATTAGAGCATAAATATTATAGAACGAAATTTGACAATTATATCGCAAATGTTTCTTTTGAACGAAAATTCGAAATTTATATTAAGGAGAAATAACAATTATTTCTAACCTTAGGGATGAAGTAGGATGAATTGTGAAGAGTAATGATAAACGGAAAAATAAAGTGTCAGGGATGGGAATTGAACCCACAGTGTCCCACGTGGCATCTGCCCGGTAAGCGGAACACTGTGGGTTTGATTCCCATCCCTGACACTTCATTTTCCGTTTATCATTACTCCTCACAATTGATTCTATCATATTTCATCCCTAAGGTTAGAAATAATATTTTTTCTCCTCAAAATAAATTTAGATTATTCGTTTAAAAGAAACATTTACGGTATAATTGTCAAATTTCGTTCTACAATCATAAGCCGCATTATATTGTATTATGAATATTATATTTATTAAATGCATCAAAACGGTTACGATGTTTTTAAAAATAATAAAATAATTGATTTTAAAGAAAGGTTCATACTAAGTGCAGTCGTTTAAAAAAATAAATAAAAGGTATTTATTATATCAAAGAGCTTATTTTGAACTCTTGAGTAAATTAAACAAAATTTTCTCATAGTTAACATAGAATTTGCTATGTAAATTCTATTATTTTACGAATATTGAATATAAGGATGATTATTTAAAATTTTTATATTATTTTAGGAACTAACAAAAAATATAATAATTTAAAAGAAAACAATACGTCGTAAAAATAGTGGTCAAATATTCAGAATGAAAAATGAATATAATAACAAAAATGCAAAAACGGTAATAACATTTTTATTGGATTGATGGAAAACTGACACTCTGTATACAATCACTCCAAACAGTCCTCTATATATCTAGCTTTATTCTTTACACATTTTATCCAGTGTTGTTGCCAACTTGATTGGTAAAACACCTTATCAATTTTATGAACCAACCTCTAATAGCTTGGAGTAAAATTGCTTCACTTTCAAATGCTTTACCACGTGAAATTATCATTAATCTTTCAAACAAGTAGAAGTCTTAGAGTGCCAGGTAAAGTCTGTATGCATTACGAGGTTTCAAAGTTCATCCATTGCCTGTAATCCTCGGCTGTCAGGTGCGCCGTTATTATCCTGATATCTCGCATTATCTTGATGAAATTTGATTTGGGTGTTTTGAAGTTGGGTCTTTTAAATTCAAATAATTATTTGACTTTTCTAATGATTTACAATACCTTTTCTCGTTGATTGGTGAATTTCTTTCAAGAGCGTCCATAAATATCAGTCCGTCTTGGCCTCGAAATACAGAAATCATGATTTTGTCCTTGGAAAGCCTTGGTTTTTTTCTTTACTGGCGATGTTTTATAGTTCCATTACTTTGCTTGGCGCTTTAAATCATAATGATGAATCCAAATCTCAAAGTTCAAAAACGTCTAAAATCGATAGAGAAACCGACAACCTTA
>CP092871.1:52648295-52931970 GCA_030710605.1 Cordylochernes scorpioides
AAGCTTTCCACTCTGCCTCGACCACGACTGCCTGTACTCTGTGAGGACTTTTAAAGGTCTTCCAAGGTGCAGAGATGTACTGGAAAACTATACACGCCCTGACTGTCCCTCTCGGTTACTACTGGTTTGACCCCCGGTTACCACAGCTATAGCGAGAGTTGACAGGATCCCTCATCACAGATAAGTCGACAGGACCTTATCACAGAAGAGTCGACAGGACCTTATCACAGAAGAGTCGACAGGACCTTATCACAGAAGAGTCGTCAGGATGACCACAACGAAGAAGGTCGGAAGCCTGTCCAGATAGAAGCGAGGAAGAGCAAAGATGGAGGAACAAGCCCGCCGCCATTCCAACGAAACGACCGATCAATCTCTTCCCCAACAAGAGACTATATTTCAGGAGCAAGCTGTCAACACCCCAACGACACAGCCGAAAATCCCGCAAAATAAGCCTGTGAGAAGTTCCCCCACCTTCGGCTTTACAACGCTATCACCTTCCAGGCGACATGCCGCCTTCACCAAACAGAAGTTACAAGCTTCTACAAGTCCTACATGGAACGTCTTCCACGTCAGCAGGACAACAACTAAAGACCAAGTCTCCTGACTGAACAATCCTTAAAACTGTAAGTTTAAAAAAACCTACCTAACTTTCTCCTCAAGCTCACAACTTGATTCTCCATAAATTTAATGTTTATTTTCACTGTAATCATTTTAAAATCAAATTTTACCATTTTTATATCATTTCAATTCAAATTTAAAATCTTTTACAACCTCATTTATTAATTTTTACTTTATATCAAGCAACTTATAAATTTTAATTAATTACTCTCAATTTTACGTTTAAAAAAATAATTATTTTTTAATTAGTCGAATCATAATTCTAAACTTATTTGTGTGTTTTTCTTAATATTCTATTTTTATACCAATACACCAATTTCTTAATCAAATACTCCAAACTTTGCAGAAATCATTGTTATGTTAACTATTCTATGTAAACACCCCATTCAAATTATAAGTCACAATCACGCAATTGCCATTTTACAAGGATAATTTTCGCACTACCATAATCAACGATCTAAAAATATATTCAAATTTTAATAAACATAGGTGAAACGCATTTTTTTTTAATTGCAAAAATCGAAAGATACAATATCTTCAAAATCACAACTAGAAGAGTAACTATCCTTCCTCAAATCTCTCTCAACAAACTTCAACACACTCCCCCATCACTTTCTACAATTGGCCACCATCTATTAGCACGCGACTTAGCAACAAATCAATCTCGAGCCACACAAGTTCCATATCGTCGCCACTAAACGTGCCACATCCACTAACAGCCAAAATAGCTCGATGTGTTTTATACAACCACCACCCATGACTAGTATATTTGTTATTCATGCTGAAACAAGTTAGATGCTGTACCAAAAACAAAGACTTCACTTGACACCTTTCCATTCAATTCACTCACTCGTGTCACACAGCGCATCACAACAATTTTTCTCACTTAACAGACCACAAAGACGCCTTCATGCCTGTGACACAACTCACCCCAAAGCGTGTCCACGTCGAGAGTCGCACTTTTACTCACATCTAAATCTGACATCATTGAATAACATTTTTTACTATGTCCGCAACAACGTCGAAACACAACACTTACAAACACCGAGAAGACTACATCTTTCAAATAGACCATAAAACTGCCAACAAGCTTTCACCACTCCAAAGAGAGTTTAACCAGTAAACCAGTACCCTAACGTACATTCAGACCCTCAAAACTGTACTACAACAAGGATCTCCAAAACGTCTGTTATCTGACAGAGCACCCGCTTTTACCGCAGAAAAATTCAGTAAATTTCTAATAACAAATGGTATACAACCCCTACTCACCACCAGCAATAACCCACAAGCAAATAGTTTAATAGAACGCTTAAATGCGACCAGTACAGGCAAACTCAGACTAGCTTATCTAGAAAATCCGAAAGCTTCCTGGACACAACTAGTTAAACGCGTCACTCAGACTATAATAACACACCCCATTCTGTCACAAGTTTTCCACCCACCTACTTAATGTTCAATGTTGTCCCCCCAGATCTAAGAACTCATCTCAACCCATACCCCGAAATAACTAGAGCTAGAGAGATAGCACGTTCTCGAACCCAAAATAAGCATAAAAAAGATAAAGAAACATTTGATAAGCAGCACAAAGCACCACATTTCGAAGTGAATGATCTTGTTTTGGTCAAATATTATAGACATCCCGACACAGGTAAATTAGCACCATATTTTACTGAACCATATACCATAATTGAAATAATCTCACCCAATGTCGTTCGAATAGATCGCTCCAATCAACCTCTCAATAGAGACAGTGACACCATACATGTCAATAAATTAAAATATTACACAGAGAATGTTCTGTACATTACACCTCCACAAACCCGATTTGTTCAAAACCCACAGCGATTGTCTCAAGATGAATATCGCAGTGAATTCAATCATTCGACTACAGATATCTTCAAGACGCAACTATTCCGAATTATACCGCCTCAAACTTCCCAGCCATTCCTACATTTATAAATCCAGATTTATTTAACATCGATCGTTTTAAAACAAAACTCATGTAGCGATCAGAAAATTTCCCGTTAAATTCACAAACCTACATACTCTACAACAACCCATTTGGATCTGTATTACTTACTTACTTACTCTCTTTCACACAATATTTCTTTGAACCCACCAGATCCAGACTAGAAGAGAAAGAATTTAACACTCGTGCGCTGTAGACAACCCCCATATCTCCCCCTTCAAAAACAATACACATCGCACCCCGGTCGTAAAAATGGACACCGCTAGTTAACATACCAGAGACCCCAGTGACGATAGACTAAATATCTCGAGACACCATTCCAGCGTCACCTAAATCCATTGCCACTCTCCCCCTTACTCGCCTCCCCAATAAATTAAGGCCGTGTCCTATACACTTTTTTATTCCACACATTTTGCTGCATTGGCAGTCGATATCTTAACCTAACTTTTTAAAACATTTAGATATTTGAATTTGAACAAGACCTACCTTAAATTGTACATTTTGATATTTTAATCCTGTGTAAATCTCTGATTTTTTTCTACATATCAAACATTTTACATGTTAAATTGAGATCACAATACACAACATTTTAGTAACCAATCCAAGCAATAAATTGCGCTTCTCAATTTTCGATTTATAAAACCAACACACCACATTTGTAACTTATTTTTAGAAGAAATACTAAACCTTCATCTACTCATTTTAATAAACTTTAATTATATTCTGTTTTTGTATAAAATATTTTATTTTTTTACCTTTCAATTATATAATCACAAGTTTCTAATCCAAAATTATAAAAAAAATCAATTTTACATTTATTTTTCATAATATTATTTGAGTATTACAAAATTTTTATTTGTTTTCAAAAATCACTTTAATTTTCCTTATCATTAATTATATATAATACATGTTTGATTTTGTACTCACTTAAACTTTATTCAAGCACAATGATATTGCTATATTTTTATTCATTTTATAATTGTTTTTATACCTTTATATAAAATGACTATGTTATCATTAACTTTCGGGCATACAACAATCTATTTCTCTAACCACTTCAGTGTACTTTACACTCCTATCTTCTCAGTCATTGCTTCACATCAACGTAGAAAGACGACAGTACTGCTTGACAATTTTTTGATTTCGTAATTTCAACAAACTCCTTTAACACAGTTCCTCAGATTTACAAATCCAAACTTCTGGCCTGAACACGCTTCATAAGTTTACTTCAATCATCCACAGAGCACAAACACCAACGCATGCACAAAGCGTTCACAACTCACAATTTCTTTTAGCTCTAGCGGACCACAATCAACCTTTGATTTTAAGTCAAGTCAGATCACCTACTGTCGATACATCAATTCTACTTATAGCATGGTTCTCTATTTCACCCCTTTCACAATCATATTAATGAACAACCTTTTCTTCAACAACTTTTCAACCCAATAACCCTACAATTGTAACAAAGCACTGTAACCTTATACAGGATCACAGGTGAAACATTTCCTAGGAAGACGCCAAGCCTATATCCTCGCTTTGCACCTGGATCTAAGTATTTGATTGCATGTGTAATACCTACAATTGCATATTCTTTAACTCCTAAGACTTTTCAACACCCGCCAACAATCTCGTAGAACATCATTTTATTTTTATCATCTTTATTTTTTATCAAACAAAGGTTTTATCTAAATGTCTCTTTTATAATGAATATCATAACTTTTAAATTAAACATAAGTTTTATTTTTATAATTTGCAGATATATCCAAACAAAACATCTTGTTATAGTCCTTTTTAACCCTCACAGTTTAAATTAATTAAAATAAATTTTAATTACTTACCTGTGTTAGAGAGGCTTTACCCGTTTAAACCCGGATAAACTCTTTCACTCCCGGGGCTCTCTATGGTAATTTAAACCAACAACCCTATATTGTATAATACTTATAACAAGATTGTCATGTTGTATATAGAGACACATCTATAAATAATTATACGCATGATTGACATGTGTCATTGCATCACCATATGTAATGTACTTTGTACAAACTGAGGATAAACAAATAAAACTATGTAATAGATTAAGAGCTGAGTTAAAGCAAGATTGAAAAGTTCAAAAACGTCTAAAATCGAGAGAGAAATCCGACAACCTTAAAAAGGAATGTGGCAGCCCGTTGCCATCAAGGTCAAAGGGTGCAGAATGCCGCAGACGTTCAAAGTCCAAATTCTCACATCTCCCCTAGGGAATGGTATATAAAAAACCTCGGTTTTAGCCCCATTTAGACAGTCACTTCACCGTCGGCGTGAGCCCTTGTTGGTTGTAGCCAGGTCCACCTCATCGACCATGTAAAACAGTAAGTTTCTTCTAACTCCATCTTGCTCTTAGCTCGACTCTTATATGTTCATGGAACTTTCCTACTACAACTGTGTCTCTTCGTTTTGTGTGTGTGGACATTCCCAAGCTTTCCACTCTGCCTCGACCACGACTGCCTGTACTCTGTGAGAACTTTTAAAGGCCTTCCAAGGTGCAGAGAGGTACTGGAAAACTATCCACGCCCTGACTGTCCCTCTCGGTTACTACTGGTTTGACCCCCGGTTACCACAGCTATAGCGAGAGTCGACAGGATCCCTCATCACAGATAAGTCGACAGGAACTTATCACATATATATATAAATAGGGGAAAAATAAATTTCTCAGGACAGTTAATAGAGGTTTATGAGGCAGGGGCATTTTTGTATTCGAGATGACATGGCGATGACGTTTCTTCGAATTTCTTCAAACCTGATTTCTCGACGACAATTATTCTCGATGAACACTATATGGGTAACGGATAAATACAATATTACAACATTTTCGCATTCTAATTTGTAATTAGAAGGTAGTTTTAAGTTTAAGGCATGCTTATTTATGCCTTAAATGCCTCTGGCTTGGAAAAAATCAATTTATAAAAATTTTGGAAATTTTACTCATATATAGGTTTAAAAAATAAAATGATGCCAAAATTACCTAAGAGACATTTTGAAATTATTTTTAAAATACACTTTTAACATTATAAAATAGATTTGTGTTAAAGAAATCATTTCAATCTAATCATTGATACTGTAAGATGGCCCACGTGTGGGTGAGGAGGACAGGCGCCACGACGGCATTCCAAATTGGGGGGGAGCAGGACAGTTGAGACAGAGCGGCGGTAACAACAGACGCGGCAAGTTGATTACGGGAAGTGGGCTCGGGGCGTGTGGCCATATGGACTAACTGGGTAGACGGTGACGAGAAGGATCCCTCTAGTAGCGGATAATGAAGGCAAGTCCATCTAATATATAGTTATTAATCTCCTTCTAAGGCTCTTATAATAAATTATATCGAACTAAACTGTATCCACAAAGAATCCACATTGTTTTCTTAGAAACCTTGTACACAAAAATCGACGGCTGAGAAGCGGTCGTAACAATATACGTTTATTATACTCATAATTATCTAGGAACGTTCGTACTAGTAGATTGAGTGCACTAAAATCTATTGAAAGGCCGCGCTGTATTTATTTATCGACGGTTCGGCAAAATTCGCTAATTTTACCGATATCACGCATCAAATAATTTAAACTTTATTGCAAAATATATATATTTTAAAATTATTTATACTAAAGATTTCTACTTGAAATAATTTCGTCTCTAGCTGAATTTTGAAATCTCAAAGAAACGAGCGTGCGCGTGAGAACGCAACATTTATTTATAGAAATATTGTGTTTGAAAGTTGAGAACTCAAAACCACTATTCTCGCCAATGATTTGGTATTTCACCTTCGTTCTGTCCAGAAGCGCGCCTAGATTCATCGATGTACAGTGTCCCGATATTACAAATTGGATTCCAAACTTCAATTAGTTTAAGTGAAAAAATCCTACTCATTCCAAAATCTCTGAAATTAGCGAATTGAAATAATCGCAAAGGTGTCTGCTTATTACAAAAGTTTTGATTATACAATTTTGAGAAGAAAATGATGAAAAGAAATACCACGATCATTTTACTATTAGCAATTGAAGTTGCAAGCTATCGCAAATTTTACGGAAACAATACAACCTATACAGATATGGATAATAGAGACCTATTTTTCAACTATGTGCCCAATTCTAACAGATTTTGGAACACCATTTTGAATAATTTGAAAACCAATAATTCAAGATATATAAGACGAGTACCGTCAAAAATTGTGAAACTGAAACATCAGAAAATATCTATAAATATTTCGTCCAAACGAAACCAAATGGATGAATTTCTTAGTGCCATAAATGAGTCTAAATCAGAAAATAATTTCATGAATTCTAAGGAGAGTTGTTTGAATGTTTTCAAAGATAAAAAACCGAATTTAATTCTGGAAAAAATTCCTAAAAGTGATCTTTACTTCTGCAAAAACATCCAATGGGCTGACACGGCGACCCGCAACAAGTCGGTGCTGAGAGTCAAAAGACAGTTGTTCCCAGATCCGGCCAACCCGCTGCCCGTAACAGAGAACCTCTTCTGCCCCATCTACCCCAATTACCTCGATACGGAGAATGAGACTTTCGCCCAAGCTAGCGACAACCGTACAATGTTCTGGAACGGTACAGATCTCATTTTCCTTCCCAGACAAGTTGGATACGAAATGCAATGCCTCCTAGTGAACTTCATCGATACTAATTATGTCCAGGTCATTGGATGGAAAATTAGGGGTGGAACCTTGGCTGAGAACATCAAATGTAAGTACCAATTGAGTGGCGGCTCTGTCAAGAGTTACAATGTCAAATATAGAGACATTTATGACCAGTGGCGCTACATCGCTGATTCAGGTGACCAACCTAAAGTGTTCGTTTCAGAAACCGCTCCGGAATTAGATACTGAAGAACTCCTTAGCGAGAGAATCATCACAAATCAGATGGCCTTTTGCCCGTTGAGTGCGTTAGGGGATGTACCTCTTATGCATGTAGAAATATTCGGCTGCAAACTATTTCCCAAGGATGATTTTTCATTGATTTATTTCGACGAAACTTTCAACGATGTAATTACATGCATGGATACCTTCCATTGGATGGGAAATCAACTAGAATTTACTTCTAATGCTGGAACGTATCCAGTCTTAGCTGGTTTCTCTTATAGGGGGTTTAAATTCAACGATCTTCCTGACAAATCAAAGTGTGGTTCCAATATGGAATTCTATATCCAGGCCACCATGCCCAATTTGATGATAGTATTCCGCCTGAAGCTTGGGAGCGGAATCTATGGTATGTCACGTGGTGGGATCTCGCAATTCTCACTTGCTTACTTGACGGCGAACTGTACATGGGAAAATATAACGAATAAAAATGGAAATCTAAAAATTTACGATAGTGGAAGCGAGAATTCTCCAGTAGCTTCTAGTAACTCCAAGGTATTCTATCTTCCTCATCCCGTAGTAACTAGGTCAATCCGACTATTCCCTCAATACTGGTGGGGAGAGCAGAAAACCATCCGACTGGACCTACAAGCTTGCGCGGCGTTCCCTGTGGAAGACAACACCAAGGAATGCCCAGTACCATATGATTTACTCAACCAAAATGCTCTATTCTTCTGGAAGCAGAGAGGATTCATCTCTGAAAGAGATGCGCTTTATAGCCATCCAAGAGGCCATGCCTTCAATCTCGACAACAAGAAGAAATTGAAAAATCGCTCCGTTTTCATCCGGGCGGCTTTCCTTGGCGAGGCCCCGCGCTACGTCACGTCCATGGTGATGAGAGGCGGACATACGCTGGATGGTGATTTCGGCTATATTACTGACTTCCTCCTCAAATATTCACCCACATACCGCCAGAGCTACAGTGAGTTCGACGAAGACATCAAGTCGCTCGGTCTTAACATCAACTCAGCGTCCGCCTTCATCAACCACAGTGAGCCTGCCCTGGTGGAATACATATTCAGCTTCCATCCTGTATTGGAACTCAAGTTCCTTGACTTTTATCCTACCAACTGGAACCATCTTCCCATCGTGCGACTGCTACTTCGTGGCTGCCATCCTTCCGGGAACCCCTATAACCCCTGGCGATCTTTTGAAGCAACCTTTACCAAAGGCGAAGAATTCAACTTCACGGGTTCTTTTAAATAAAATCCTCTTTGTAAATTTTGTTAATGAATTTTCTATATCATTTACCTATTTATTTTAATATATATTCAAGAAATAGAAATCTGAAAGCGAGAGATATACCAATATGTGTAAACATTTAAAAGTATTTTTATACTTTCATTTTTTTATCGTAATAATGTGAAACCGACGACCGCGCCGTGACATCAAATACTTTCCACCTTATTGAGTTTCATCTATGAGAGAGTGTAGTATTTGAATTAAAAAAAAAATAATAATCAGTGTTGATGATTATGGGTATTTTATATTCTACAGAATAACGGTACAAGTGCTTTGTGTTCAAATATGAGGATAATGTGTAGAGATTTTCGCCCTTTTTCTCTAGAATAAAGCATGTACATTTTATTTAATGAGTCTATATTGAGTTCAATTTCATTTTCTTTTATAATATTCACTGCGAAAATATTATTTTTATTCCCAAGATTTATTAATTATCAAGTTTATTTTGCCTTTATAGCTACACTCTTATTTCTTAATTTAAACAATTCTGTCGTCTATTGTAGATTATACTCCTTTATTTCGGTAAAATTTGAATTATTTTCATTGAAGCATCTTAAAAACAAATTCTTAAAAATGTCTATAAAACATTTAAAATATATATTTAGATCCCTATTTCTATACTACTATTATTATTACTACTACTTAATTGCGAAATGTTTCATTGTAAAATAAACCTATATATGAGATATATACCTAAACAACATGAAGTCCAGAAAGAGAAAGCAATAACAGATTGTGGGGATTTAAAGATCGAAGCTCAGAGGCGTCGTCGTATCTAATACCAGATAAAATACGGGATGAGAAAGTTTAACCAAACTCGGGAATCAATAGTTGGAAATGGGAGCGGAAGCTGACGCTGCAAAATCAGAAGCAGCTGCATTTTTTTCAAATTTAACTCCTCCCGTCTCAAGTTATCTAAATGACTGTCTAAGGCACTTGTGGTATTTATTTGATGAGAGCCTTAAACAACGATCATTTATTTAAGAATGGCCCAAGTAGGTTTTTAAAATTATTTTTGTATAAAGAGAGAGAGAGAGCACTAAAAAAATTAATATTAATAACTCCACCTAAAACATGAGTGATGCTTAATTTTTTTTATCTGAAATTTTGTTCTAATTGTATGCAGGGCATTCAGGACCACTAGAGTGACCTTCTTTTAAATGACAGCAGGCAAATGATAATGGTTGAAATTTCAAAATAAATAATGTCCTAAACCTTTAGAATTCTGTAATTAAACTCATTTATAGTTTCATAGTTAACTGAAAACTTCACCCCAGATCTTAGCAATGTTATGTTTTCTTTTTAGGTCGCTTCAACGTACTATAGTCCGCAACACCTTCTCATATTGGATTGTATTATAGATTTTAAATACAGCTCTGAACATTGATATTTCCACCATTTTTATTTTAACAAACAACTGTTTAAAAGGGTACGAGTCTCCCCAATATATGGGTAGCTCTCGATCAGCAATCGTTATTGAATTAGTTAAGGCCAGATTTGACTCCTGGATTAATTAACAGCACCAATCTGACATTCATTTCTAGCGACGCTATCTCGACGACGTACTATGTATGCACCCAAAATACCACCTTGATCTGATCTTGTAAACATATAATTTGAATCATACCTCTATTGCCTTCTCATTAGAGAATAAATGCATTCACGTTATTCCGTTCTCTGATATTTCACTCATGCAGGCCCCATCGATTATACACACAACCGTATTCTACAAAAATACCTCCATCCCCTCGTACACTCATTACACCTTCATTGCCTCACCAGCCATAAATTTAACGTTGTCATTTCCTTTATTTATACTTTAGTTTTTCTCTCTTTTTTTCTCCAAATATCGGCAATAAATTTAGAAACCTCATCACAAAAAAATGTATTGTGTGTGTAACTGAATATTCTTAGTTCAATCTCTCTAGCACCATGTATTCCGTTATCTTTTAAAAATATGATATAGCTTTAGTTGTGGATTGGGACTTATATGCACGCGTCCTTTTGATAATCAATATGCATCAAGAAATATGAAAACAAGCTTTCAATTTTCCAACACATCATTTTTTCAAATTTACAGTTTTAAATTATCTATTATAAACTTTTGCATTGAATAAAACATTTCTTATTCTCAAATGTTCTTATTTAATGCAAAAGTTTATAATAGATATTTTAAAACTGTAAATTTTAATATTTCAATTTTTATTTTTACCGTTTTTATCAATAAAATTATCACAAACAAAATACTACAAGTAAAACTACCAAAACAACTTCAATGGTACGAACATGTTGAATTTATGATGTGCTATACTTCAATTCGGAAAACATGGCAGTGAATGTCCCTAAGACAAATGTTTATTACCAGAATAGAAATATCAAAAATATTATAACTTTCAGAGAGTGAATTCAACTCACGAAAAGGGGAACCGAGAAGACAGATCTCTGAAGTTCAACCCGTACGTTCGGAGCGGTAGAAAGTGACTGGTAAAATAAATTTTTAAAAATATATAAAGCCTAAATGTTAGAACATTATTTATATGTTTACTTCTATAATATATCCCTTAAAAGGTTTATACATGGAGCGGGGTGTGTATATATACATGTGTGTAAGTTTATTCTTCCGCTAAGTGATTTTGCTCCTAGCGCCACATCATGCCGTCATTTATCTCCCAGCCGCTGTTTTTGCGACGTTAAGATCACATAGATTCTTCGGCCAGCAAGAAGAAATACTTCTGCAACCGATTGTTCTGTGGGACGATTGTGAGAGTTCACTATTCAAGTGTTGCGCAAACTTGCCAAGTTTATTTAAGTAGAAATAATGCCGAATTTTTAAAATTAAAACATTAATTTGATCCAATCACTACTAAGTTAATTTTTTTTTAATATTTTGATTTTGAAGTTATGAAGATATAAAAAAATTCTAGTTTGCTTTGATATACCCGAACTTTTTATCAGTCGCATATGCGACGGGAAAAGCACTATTGTATATATTTTAATTAGAGAGAGCATATTTGGACCAAGTGGTGCTAGGTGGGATAGCAAATGGTCGGTAGAGAGGCAGCCACATGACATAAGTTACATGGGTGTTCAGGAAAGTCTGCTTCTTCTTGGCACACCTAACGATGATCGAGCGAAATTTATTTTAAAATAGGAAAAAAAGGAACGACGAAATTTCCCTTATTCAACGTTATCCTGTTAGTTCAATGACGCTTGCACTTTACACCATATTTCTTCACAACTACACCTTTGTTTAATTTGTTGATCAGTTATGTGAAGTATAATTCCTATGTGAATACAGATAAATTGTTTCTACCAGGTAAAACGTCTTATTGAGAGTTCCCAGCTACCGGATACAAGGAATGTTTTTCTGCAATTATATCATAAAAATTCACAAGGATCATAATCTCTTGACTATTGTTTTTATAATACAAGGTTTCATATTATAGTAACCAAGGAGCGATAAGAGTTGATCGGTATTTAGATATTATATAAAATACTAGCCGAATGACCCGGGTAACGCCCGGGTTTTAGCCGATTAAATGTTTTTATTCAAATACTATTCGTTACAATTATAAATTGGCGCTGTGGATGTCACTCTTGTGAAACGTACCGCTCCAAACTTTGTGTTTCTAAAATATAAAAATAAAATTGCAAATTTTCACGATATTTGAAACTTTTATTATTTTGATTTTTATATGAATATATTTTGAATTGGATATATACATAAAATGATTACGCCATCATTACGTCACTCTAGGTCATTATCCAATTCCTGTCGCGCCGTGAGAGGGTTCCACGTGGTCGTTTACTTCTCGAAGTTGACGCAGTGAGGCGCTGGTTACGAGTGAAACGGGGAGAATTTGTTGAATACATGTTAATAACTCCAAGGATATTTGAGATAGAAGCCAGAAAATTTGTCTATAAGTTTTTTCATATTCAACTCTACTACTGTAGTAATGTTAAAATTTCAGCCAGATTAGTTACGTATTGTGGACGTGTATAGCCGACAAACAAACATACATACATACATACATAAATACATACACTGACTTTCATATATTAAAATATATCTTTGTGAATTACAATTTTTGTGATGACTTGTAATTGAAACGCTGATAGGTCATTAAGTTTGAAGTGAGGAATAAGGATTGTTAAGCTTTTTATATAAAAGATTTTGTCTTCATAACCTTGTATAATTATACATTGGGAGATAATTGAAATATATACAAAGGGTGTTCACACTTATAGGAAACAAGTTTTATTATAAAATATTAAAAATTAACACCATATTTGAAAATTTTCAAATATTCTAATTGAAAGCCTTTTTGTTTATTTACAAATGGGCACCTGATTTTCCACGATAGCAGACACTTTCTTTTCATGGTCATACTCAAAAGATCCCATTCTTCCTTTACATCTTTCCAGAGCTAATCTTACCTATTTGGACATAATTAAAATATGCAAACAAGATGATATCAACATTTCTAAAAAAGGTATTTATAATATTATTCACGACAAAAATATCAAGTTTTTATTCAAAGCACCTACGGAGAAATGGACAAAGGATTATCACCCTATATCTGTGAGAACTCCTACAACTGTCAAAAAAGTGAAAAATATATATTACAAAAGAAAATCCTATGCCACAAAGAGATATAGCTAAGATCAGACATGACGTAGCCACGCAATAATATTTGAAATGAAGGCGATAAAAACGTGGTGCTTTTCTTTCAATAGTAAAAAACAAGCTTTCAGGCAAGAATGCCCTTCTTCAGGTTACAACTTGGCAATATTTTAAAACTATGGAAATGAAAGATAGCCCAATAAAGTAGGTAAATATTTCAGCTGGGGGGATTGGCGAGGTAAAACACGGAATATTGGGGTGGGAGGTCGATTTTTCGGTTGAAACTGGGCGTGCAGTGCGAGACCAAAGATTCAAGGACTAGGCGCTGATACTTGTTCCCGACGCCCTTGTAAACGCATACAGCGCTGTCTAAATTGAACGAGTGGCTGAATTCTGTGATGTGTTGGCATAAGAGAGACTTGCGGTCGTTGGTGCGTATGTTGCGGCTGTGTTCAGATAATCTGGTGCAGATAGATCGACCGGTTTCTCCGATGTAGCACTGTTCGCAATCGAGACAGGGAATTTTGTAAATTGCGTTGGTGGCGGTTAGGGGATTAGTTTTAATCGAACTTTTTGTAATCGGATGGCGTAAGGAAGTATAGATGGAAGGGGTATTATTAAAATAGAATACGTATCTATTTTAATAATACCCCTTCCATCTATACTTCCTTACGCCATCCGATTACAAAAAGTTCGATTAAAACTAATCCCCTAACCGCCACCAACGCAATTTACAAAATTCCCTGTCTCGATTGCGAACAGTGCTACATCGGAGAAACCGGTCGATCTATCTGCACCAGATTATCTGAACACAGCCGCAACATACGCACCAACGACCGCAAGTCTCTCTTATGCCAACACATCACAGAATTCAGCCACTCGTTCAATTTAGACAGCGCTGTATGCGTTTACAAGGGCGTCGGGAACAAGTATCAGCGCCTAGTCCTTGAATCTTTGGTCTCGCACTGCACGCCCAGTTTCAACCGAAAAATCGACCTCCCACCCCAATACTCCGTGTTTTACCTCGCCAATCCCCCCAGCTGAAATATTTACCTACTTTATTGGGCTATCTTTCATTTCCATAGTTTTAAAATATTGCCAAGTTGTAACCTGAAGAAGGGCATTCTTGCCTGAAAGCTTGTTTTTTACTAATAAAAGAAAAGCACCACGTTTTTATCGCCTTCATTTCAGATATAGCTAAATTAATAGGAATATCAGTGTCAACAATAAATAAAATAATAAATAAAGATTTAGGCCTAAAAGCTACAAAAAACATGCGGTTCACAAATTGTTTCAGAGCCATATTCGTCAGCGACACACTATCAGCAGATATTTTTATGAAAATTTCTTGGCTGCTGATAGATGGAAATTTATTGTTACATATGACGAAGCATGGGTATATTTAACCGATTGCGACAGAAAAAGAGCTATATACTATCAAAAAAGGGTGGAAAAATCTAGGCCAAATCTGGTTGAAGGAATGTGCCGAAGGTTACCCCAAAGGATTTATGGTGGCATGCGGTATATCATATGAAGGAAAATTAAAAATAAGAAAAGTTGAAAGAAATTCCAAAATAAACTCGGAGTACTATCTAAACAACATTTTACAACCTATATTTTTGAATGATATTCCCTCTATCTATGGAAAACAGTGCAACAAAGTCTGGTTTCACCATTATAACGCCACAAGTCATACCTCATCTTCAACCCAAGCTTATTTGGAAGATCTAAGGCAAAGAACAGGAATCAACACTATTCCAAAGAACAGAACCCCGGTAAAATCTCCTGATTTAGCCCCGATGGATTTTTGCATTTTTGGATGCCTTATAAGAGCACTTGGAAAAAGACACCCTAGGACAATTGAAGGTCTCTGGAAAGTGGTAGAGGAAGAATGGGATCTTTTGTGTATGCCCATGATCAGAAAGTGTCTGCTATCGTGGAAAATCAGGTGCCGTTCTGTAAATAAACAAAATGGCTTTCAAATAGAACATTTGAAAATTTTCAAATATGGTGTTAAATTTTAATATTTTATAATAAAACTTGTTTCCTATAAGTGTGGACACCCTCTGTATATATAGATGGAAATTTTGCCAGGAGGATATTGATCTAAAAAGACAAAGGTCGCCTCTCCCTCCAAAATAGACGTAAAAACTAGACGTCATCTATTAACCGTCGCCGCAAACTAGTGGCCTCGGGTCGGTGCCAAAACCACAACACCAGCCTTGGCAAACTGAAAAGCGTCCACCTATAAAATTTCCATCTATATTTTAGCCATAGATTTGGCCCAGCCACTTTGCCAGCTAAGCACCTCTTTGGCAGATTGTTAAGATTCCATTAGATTCCGTGTGGATCTCATGGAATAAAGTCCGCCCTAGGCTGACGAGGACCATTAGCCCGAAACCATGGTCTCTAGCTGAACGCTTTTCAGTTTGCCAAAGCTGGTGTTGTGGCTTTGTCACCGACCTGAGGCCGCTAGTTTGCGGCGACGGTCAATAGATGGCGTCTAGTTTTGACGTCTATTTTGACGGGAGAGGCGACCTTTGTCTTTATATATATACATATATATCAAATAACAATTCTAAAGGTTATACAATATATATATATAATTTTAAATATATACTTTTGTACCTCAAGCTGTGATCTCGTATCTAAACGGCCATCCATAGCCGAAGGTTATTCACAAATTGCGCATGGCCGTCAGCTATAAGAACATAATCATGCCAACTAGGTGTCAACATAGATTCGTATATAAAGTTGCATATATAATTTATCTATTTTGTATATATCGGTGAAATAAATTATGATAACAATTACACATAATGAAAATCAATGGATACGACAGAACAAACAGTCAAGCCAACATGAGTGAAATTATCCAGTTTTTATATCCAAAGACGTTTGTTTAAAACCAATATTCTCCTGGGAGCGGCGCAATCAATCCTTGTTAGGATTTACATGGGGGTTTTCTGGATGAAGTCGTAGGTTTTTCACTGAAATTAAATTGCCTTATCCTCACAAAAAATATTGTTTAACTAGTGAAGGGTATCAGGATTGATTTAGAAGGTGGTTGCTAATGAAGTTTAATTAACTCTTGTACCTGTTAATAATGTTTTACACACAGAAATTCTTTTTTATAATTGGTGAATTATTAGGTTTTGTGTTCACTCAATCCCATTAGAATATTTGTCTACATTTATAAATATTGCAATATCTATTTATTTGTCAGAAAATAAACTACAAGTAAACTTCCGATAAACGGCAACACTTGGGAACGTACTAAATGGCCACATAAGAAGGTTAGTATCGCTTTAGAGAGATACATTAAATTTTAAACAAATCAGATAAATATAGATAATTGAATTTCTATTTTAAAAATGGTACAAAAGAGATATCGTACAAAGATCAAGGTTCAAAAGTAAGAAAAAGCCATCTCTAGATCGTGCAACTGAAAGTGGTTGCTAGCGTGCTTTATCTTCCAGAATGAATATCATCTAACCGTTGGTTTTAATAATTCAAGAATATTGGCCAAAAAAATAATCCTGGGGCAGCTGGCCCGCCGATATCTTTGGCGGTGGCATTTTCTGCTTTTCTCACCAGCTGATCAGGGAAGGCATAAACTCACTAATGGACTCAATCTCTAATTCTACAGGGAGTCGGTGGATTTTCAAGCTTTCGTTTATAAAAACAAACATATCCTTGTTGCCTCTCGTCCAAGGAAATGCCTTCACAGGCCATCACCTCAAAGGCCGTGGAGACAACCCTGCAGTATAGTCGGGCTTGAAGGACGACCTCCTCCTTCACGACAATGGGTAGGTTCCCGATAATGAACTTCTCCGCTTTCGGTCTTCAATAGCTGTTAGACTGAACTCTTCCCAAGCAATCCCTTCAAGGTCTTAATGTAGTGCACGCACCATTCGACATAGTAGCATTGGTCGAACAATTCTACTGCTGATCTAGCCATGTTCATCGTCTGCTGCTACTGGTGATTCCGACTAAGTTGATGGAATCCCTCGTGGTTCTTCTAGGTTGTCCAATTGGTTTTAAAAATATAGCATTTGGTCCCACAATTTTAGCCCTCTGACACTTAGGGTCAGAACCTTTCTTTTTTTCTGGTTTACAGGTCAGAGTTATCCGTGGCTTTAACCTACTCCGCCCGATATTCTATATGACGCTGTTCACGGACAAATTTGCATGTCCATCGCTCGCCTCTGAATTTAAATTTCTATTCGTCGAATCTCTCTTCTGTACCTCGGTGTTAGGAGAAAGGGTGGTTGGGGCAGTTTTGGCTTGTTTATCTTCGGCAGGAGCTGGATTTCGACGACTGATGTTGGCGCATCAATGTTTAAGGAGGGAGCTGATGGTGAGGGAGCTGGTAGTCGACGACAGAAAAGAAGGGTCAGGAGTTGGAGTCTCCTGGGATATAGATGAGAGTTTGCCCCGCGCGAAGACGCGGGGGCTGGAAGGTGTCAAGGGGTCTGCTTAATGGGTGCAGAAGCTCCGCGGCTGATGTAGGGAAGACGGAGTTGTTAGAGTGCATGGGCTTGGAAGAGGAAGGCTTTCGACACCGGACCCTCCTAGGTGTCCTGATAATGGGCCGGACGTAAAATAATGTGCCATCAATAAAATAACTGAGAATATTAGCACGGATTTTCGTTTTCGAATAAAAAGATAAACTAAGTCCTTACAGATATTATTCAAAAACCTAATTAGCTAATATCTACTTTGCTAACTTTATCAGTAAGCAATCTTATAGACCAAATGCTGCAAAAAGACCTACGACTTCGCTCAAAGCAATACCTACATCCTGGCTGCAGTTATAAAACCGAGAAAATAGGTAGCATCCACAAATTCCACAATATATTGTCCGATATCAAATAGTCCCAGCTTAAGAGCAATACTTAAGTCATATTTCGCCCTAACCAGCTTTCGACCTCAACATAAGATCGAATCTTGCTTATAAGATTCTCCTGTAATTCCTGTTCCGGTAATAGCAAGATAAAATAAATTATTCACCACAAATCTTACTCTCTAAACACAAAATATTATTTTTAGAGAACTAGTTTCCTTCTGAATATTCGAACTGTATAAATAGATAAATTAACAAATTCTCAGGCTAATATAATACCAAATTGAGTAATTTGAGCCAGCAACACCCACCACGGATCCATAAAGCAAATGTGTCAACGCACTTCTTAAAAAAAAAAAGAAAAGCGCACAGCTTTTAGAAATATATTGATAGAATATTCAAATACCAAATATCGCTTAAATAATTCGCATGAGTTATAACTAGTCTATTAAATATAGGTTCAGCAGTAACTAACGCGAAAAAATAGCCTAAAATTGAGTATGAATATATAGGGTAGATTGAATGTTTTATAGTTTTATACGTTGCCATATGTGAAGATTTCATTTTTATTGTGTATAGAGATGATAATTTTATTTTTAAATATATACTTATATATTAGGTAAATTGTTCATATGAATTATGCTGATGTTTAAGTTCTGAAATATATGCCTCTAAAAAAATACGCCAGATCAAGACGTAAATTGGGTAAGGACCCTTGAAATAACTATTAGGAAAGCGGTCAAAATTAATGCGAACAAATATCAGAAGCGATTTAAGAATTAGATGTATTGAAAAATGTTATGAGATTTAATACTTTCAGGAAAAGTCATTCTTTGAAAAATCGAAAAAGTCCATCAAGAGCGTAAATAAGATATGTCAAATGTAAGGCAGTCTTCCAAATCAAGTATTTCAAGGAAGTAATCACGATGATAGGTGGCTCTCTGAAAGAGATATCGTTGAAGAGATGGAAAATTAATTGTGTTGAATTTACTCTTGGTAGGCAGTCCTCGAAATAAAATGTCAAGAAAGTAATCCCGACGAAGTTGACCCTCTTAAAGAACGATTTTTGAAAAAATGTAGAATTAATTAAGGTGCGCTGATTGTCTTACGGTGGTCCTCGAACTCAAATACTATCACCAAAAAATAATAATAATAATCAAGACGAATGTTTGCCCTTTTTCAAAAACGGCGGTCGAGGGTTAATAAAGAGGCAATTATGGGTTATCGAGTGCAATCCTCTTATAGGCGCGGTCCTCAAATTTAATAGCAGAAAGCAATTCTAACAAAGGTAGTCTTCCAGGAGGGCGGCCGTTTGAGGAAATGTAGAAGCATTTAAAAAATTGTCAAGTGTAGCCCTCTTTAGGCGGTCATAGATATCAAATATTAATAAACCCATTTCGAATGAAGTGATTTTCAAAACATAATTTCAAATATTCTATAATATAAATTATTAAATGATAATAAAAACAATTTTAAAATATATGAAAAAAGTTAAAAGAATGGGTAAAAAAAACTTCGCTTATAACGCTTCCGCTTATTACGGACTTTTTCCTTGTTCCGGTCCCGCCTATAATTCCATATAATATATAATTCCGTTTACAACGCTCTTTCCATTTTAAGAATTATTTATTTTGCATAAGAAGAGATAAAAAGCCTCCTATTCGATTAAATTTCTCTTTACCTGGTATCGGCCCGCTGTCTGGCGGACAACAAATCACTTTTGATTGCTCCCTCTTTCCCTCGTTATCATTTTATCAAGTTTAGACATTTTATTCCTACCAAGCTTTATTATTTTTCCGCATCTCAAACTTTTTGCAACGTCTTCTGCCCTTGTTGGTATTGTTTATAAAGAATAAAATCCGCTTCCTTATTTTACATAAGGGTGAGTTAGACAAGTGTACAATTTAGCAAGAAAATTTTTATATTGTTTCAAGTATGAGTCTTTGGGTTTTAGTTGTGGCACTTCAATGAAGGATTCTAGTGCTATTGGAATTTTGAAAATACAAAATTATATATACTGTAGCCATTTATAGAAAACGTAAATTTTAATCCTTGGCATATAATATTGGAGTTTTACTGAACTGCAACAAAAATAAAAGCAATATAAACAGAGAAACTATCGGTTTACCTCTGCATCTTCATTTCCTAGTATTCTTAGAATTGTCAAATAATATAAAGCCATAGTAAGGAAGTGTTGTGTTTTAACGTTAGCAAAGGTTTAGAAAGAATATCATTAAATTATTTTTTTTCGAATTCAAGGAAAATGTTGTAATCAATGGACATTTTTTAGAGTAGAGCCAGAAAAATCGCTACATTGTTAAAAATGGTTTCAGTAATTCCACTGGATGGCTTGCTTTTTCGATTCAAACAAAGCCATGGAATTGTTTATCGCCAAGTCTGCAAGATAATCAGTCAGGGTCGGGTAATGAGGCGACCATTAAAATGTGGCGATTTTTATTCTATCAAGATTTCAAACGAATTATTTCCTGAAGATTTTTAAATGGTGCTGGGTTTGGACTTTTTTATATCAAATTGCGTAATAAATCAATAGTTTACAATAAGTCGCATGGGGGGAAATTGAGTAAAGAGCGTTCAACAATTTTATTATACTTAGTCAGAAAAAAAGGAACCGTTTCTAATCGACTAATTTGAAAATTCTAGAGATGTCTTGTGAGATTCTAAAACCATTTCTCCTCTTGTGATATCCTTACACAGCCAGAGGCTTGGAAGATGGGAGAAATATTTTTCGAGTATCTTAAATAATTTGTCATTAGAATGGGAGTGCAAAATGGAATATACTTTCGTTATTTTTTTTTACAATTGGAAAGCATACAATAAAAGTACCAAGATGTCCAACATTCAACTTTAGTTTATTCCATGAAATGAACAGTTGGCCTTTAACCTTTAGATCATGGAATAATTGAAGCCCCTGAGTGTTGGAGTTGAAGCGCACAATAGTTTATATGTTACATAAACAATACTGAATCAATAAAGCTAGTCATTATTATAAAATATTTTCATCATGCTATGTCTGTATGAAATAATAGAGGTGAAAAAAAAGTTTTTTTATAAGGAAGATTTCTACTCAGTTTCCGTAATGCTTCCTGATATAGGTTTTGCAATTTTAAGACAACATTTTACACTTTAAAAACATAATTTCGCACTAAAACGGTATTTTTAGATTTAATTAATATTTTAACAATTTTACTATGAATATTTTTAGCTTTCATCAAAATACTTCATATCAATTAATCTATTTAATATGGCGTTATATATATTTGATATTTCCGCTACAAGCTGCTTCCCAGCATAAGTATCAGATGTTTTCCTAACTGTTGTTTTAAATACCTTTTTTATTTTGAATTAAAACATCACAAGTTACCATTTTGGTTTAGATATTTCTCCATTGCATTTATGACGAGATAATTAACGTTCTAGTTATTATAATATTATTCAAAATTGAATAAAAATTAATTAATATTCAATTTGATAATATAAGTTTCTATAATGTTTGGCTTGAACCTACTCGTATAAAAATCAATAAAAACACAGTTATCAAAATGGTTTGAGCTTAACCTGGTAAGCAGCTGTGTATTTATGTGTAGTGTATTAAACAGTGGTTAACTTTATTCGAAAAATCTCGAATGCTTCATTCATAGCACATAACTGTTTATTTTTCGAGTTGGTCTATCCCTCTTTTTGAAATATTAAAAAAAACTAACCACGTGGTGCATATTGTACATTGAAGGTCTATCATAGGCAGTTCATTGCTTCTTTTTATTTTAAGTAAAGGATACTTTTAAGATCGAGAATCTGGAAAATAAAAAATCAACAGATAGTATATGTATTTTCTGATAGATGGGAGCGAGCCATCAGCAACAATTAGTTGCTAATCAGAAGGATTCCTTTTTTTATAATTTGCTATATTAGCTTGATTACTTTTTTCTTTCTTTTATTTATTGTTAAAGATATATATATTATTTTTTGAAATATATTTTATTTTAAATTATATTTTCTTGAACAAACTCTGTGAAGTTGCCCGCCAGATGGCGCGGCTTCTTACTATATAAATGTATTGTTGTTGTTTCCCTTTGTCTGGCACAAAACCTTTTGTAAATATGTAAATACATAATAAAGTCTTTAATTTCTTTATTATTGGCGTCTCAAGTCAGGTATTTCTTCTTCAAATTATTTTATCAGCTCAATTAATATAAATAGTGATCTAAAATTGGTTATTATTTCTAAAAGAGGTTCACTACTGCATATACCATTGGCTTAAAATTCTTGATTTCAAATTCAGAAAATAATTCCTATCATAAAGTTATATATAACATATATATATATTATTTATTTAAATAACCCAGGTTCCTGGAGCGTACAGAAGTCGCCAACTACCCGGGATGTCCTTCTGACCTAAGTCTTCTTGGATATTTATACAATGCCAGTGGAAGTCCAATTAATGAGGTGTCGCCAGGCAGATTTCTTTCTTGGGAGATTTTCTAGGGATGCTGGACATATGTTGGTGATACCAAGGAGAGTGGCTGTCTGGAATCTTTGGTATTGGAAGGTTGGGCAAGTGAAAAGGAGGTGGTCTACGGTTTGGTCTTCATCTTGGCAGTGGGGGCAAATTGGGTCTTCTTTCGATACCGTTGCAAGGTCTGCCTGAATGTAACCATGGCCGGTCAAAATTGTTGTGGAGGTAGATCCATGCTTGATGTTTCGAAGCATTCGGAGGAGTAGTTTCGGGGGTAGCAGAAAATCTTCGTAGATTTCTGGTGGAGTAATCTTGGGTGTAGAGGTCTGTCCACATTTTGAGGGCTATCTGTTCTTTTTTACCGCGCGCGACGCTCTTTGGGAGGGTTGTAAAGGATAGTGGCAGATTAGAATGTGCTGCAGCCTTTGCCGCCTGATCCGCCAGTTCATTTCATGGAATACCGCTGTGGCCTTTGATCCAGCAGAGTTGCACATTTGGTGAAAAATGCAGGTTGTAGATTATTTCCGCAATTAGTTGTGTTCTTGGGGGCCAAGACCTACATATGGCTGATAGAGCTGATTGGCAGTCTGAGGCAATGATAAAGTGTTCTTTCGGGAAATTCATGGTGATTTTTGTTGCGTAAAGAATGGCAAGCAGTTCAGCTTGGAACGCTGAGCACTCCTGGTGGAGTTTAAGTTGTATGGTTTGTAGAGGAGGTGTTAGGATGACTCCAGCCCCAACTCCTTCTGATGATTGGGATCCGTCTGTGTAAATAGTGGTGACATTTAGTTGTAGTGATTTGGTAAAATAGATTATCTTCCGTAAAAAGGCTCGATGTGAGCCTTTATAGAGATATCGAGTGGGGGACAACCCGTCAATGAAATAGCTGGTATTGTCGGTGTGCATGGACCACCTCTTATTATTGCTTTCGCATATTTGTAGTGGAGACTACGTAGCTTGCGAGCCCCATTTGTGTCATATGCACGTTTTCCCCAGACACCAGAGACATACAGTAGCGCTGGGAGAATATATATTATTGAATATGGTTTGGTCACACAAACATATGTTATATAAAACAACACTTCTCGTGCGCGCATCACGCGGATAATAAGCTTACAAGGTTTTGGAATTTTTCCGAGAAGAAGATGGGCGAATAGCCTCGTCGAAATATTGAAATTTAATAAATATTTTGATCCAAAATATGCCCCTATTTGAAAAAATATATATATTCCGCTATATAGAAACTCTTTACAGCTAAAAGCTCAAATGGAATGACTTACAATCCTTATAAATACTTATCTTTAATTGGAAACTATTTTTTAAAACTCCTTATATAAAGAAAAATAGCCTAACTTTATCTTCTAATTTAATATTGAGAGACTTAGCACATTTACATATATTGAATTTTCTACACATGGGGGTTAATGAAAACTACGCCGCCGATAATTTGATGTAGTAGAGATAAATGTCTGAGAAAATACAAATCTATAAGGACAAATGTTTTTACTCAATGAAAAGTTAGAATATGATATATATCTTGTGAAAAAATAGTACAATTGTAATAGTGTACTGAGATAGAGTGAATAAATTATGAAAAAGGCATCTCCTTATCGTGAAACTAAAAGTTACTGATTGCTGGCACCATCTAACGGAAAAAATATCAACTATTCGTTGATTTCTAATTATTCCAGAATTGGGGCAAAATACCCATTCTAGCTTTTCTTGATTAATCAAGAATGGGTATTTGGCCAATTCTGGAATAATTAATAATCAAGGAATAGTTTATATTTATACCGATAGATGGCGCCAGTCATCAGCGACTTTCAGTTGTACGATAAGGAGATGCCTTTTTCTTAATGATATATATATTGTTATAATATTATACCTTTCAGTTTTTACGTTTACATGTTGTGATAGCTTCAAGATAGGAGACCCAGAATGTGTTCAATTGTAGACACAATTAATGATATCTACCTTTTGAAAATTCCTAGAATGAAGCCAAAAGGTTTACCTGAAACTGTAGTAGCAAAGCTTATATGTGTGCTGTTCTGTCCGTTTTATATTGAATGATTTTATGGGGGAGAATGCACAAATATAATTCGATTTTCTGAAACTATATGTGTAAAAAAAAAGTTGTAGTAAAACACCTTTCCGACAAAATTCCTCCCTAAAAATGCTTTGAAAATACAAAATAGTATTTTTTAGCACCCAGACTCTATATAAGCCTATAAACACACTTATATATTTATTCAAAACTTTTAAAGAGGCAAAATACCACAAAAACACAGCTCTCTATTCCAAAAAAAAAAAAAAAAATTGGCTTTTTTCCCAGTTTTTGAAAAGTTTGGAAGTTGTTTACATATCTTTATCAATTGTTCTATTGCCTAGAGACTGTAGAGATATTTTTATTTTAGGCATTTTAAAAAGAATTTGTGGAGTTTATATTGAAACCTTTTGAGAAAAACTTTCCCAATATTTTAATCAGGTTGTTGAATCCGTTCTTTATCTTTCTTTTTTTGTGGTACTATTTGGATCAGGACATGATAGTCTTGGCAAAAAAGTGTTTTGACTGATTTTTATGTAAATACACGACGTTTAAAAACATTTTGAAAAGTTCAATTTCACACCTACAATATGCTAGAGCCTCGTTGAATTATTTATACCAACTGGTGATGTTCTTTTCGTTCAATTAGGAGGCAATTGAATCATTCATTTTATTTTAAAACTTTTAAATTAAAGATTCTATATAGAAGTCTAGTTTACGAAATTTAGAAGTTCATATATGAATCCTAGGATTCTATTCATTATGTCATTAAAAAATTGAATGAATCGTTCAAAGATAACAAAGATGTTCCTCATTCAGTCCACCGAATCTTGCAGAATGTTACTGACATCGATATGAATAAATTACTGATATAAACCTTTTAAAAAAAAATTCGAAATAAAATTTTATCTCACAAATTCATTCGTAAAAAATAAAGAAATCTTCTAATTTCAAGTCTTTATACCGAATCTTTAAATCAATACATATTTGGTCTACCTTTCATTTATTAGGATGTAAACCTCAATTATGGTCAATAGACGATGTCTCAATGCCTTTTGAAGGTACATGTAGGATACATTCCATTTCATTTGGATAACTTGAAATAAAAGGCCATACTTCATTAAATAATTTACGTTATACTAATGAGAATTACTCTATCTCGTCATATCACAAAAGAATTTATTCCATGTTGAGGTTCTTTGGTGATTTTCAAAATCTAAAATTTGGTCAACAGCCGCCAACATCAATTCGACCAGAATACAGACATATATACATCAAAACATGTACTGTTATTATCTGGCTTGTCAGTTTTTTTAACGAAGCCCAATGGATGTAGTGCGACAAACAGGAAACGCAGCGATAAGCTGCCGAGAAAGGAAAGGGATAAAGAGCCAATGAGAGAATCAAATATTATCTCCCCCGGAGTTTCACTATCTCGAGCCTTGTTTCCTTTTCACTTTTTTATATCCAATTAGTTGGAGGCCAACGTCTGACAAGCCTCCATCATTAATGACCTATTCAAACTTTCTAGAGGGGGATATAGGTGACATAAGAATTAATATATGTCTGAAGGATGGAAATAAGGATAAAATACGTTTTATTTTTTAATCTTTCCATTTGACGATATCTTAATATTAAATCTGAAGCTTTAACTTCTTTGATTCTTAAAAATATATTTGAAAATGACAAAAAATATGTAATTTATCTGATAAAAATTCATATTTTACAATCATTTGATATATTGAATTTGGAAATGTGAACTTTTAATCGTCCCGATAAGGGATCACTCTGTTTATACTTCATAATTTCTATTATTTCATTTTTTTTTAAATTATTATGAAAGAAACCTGAGCAATAGCATCACATATTTATTCATCCAATGCTTAACGATAGAGAGCTATTGAGAGGATGGATGAGCAATACCAGACTGAGGTGGCTAAATGGTTCAATATTAACATAAAGGTTGTGTTTCAGTTCTGAAAATAATGCAGTGAAACCGAAAGCATCTTCAGAGGATTATGAAAAGGCTGAAAAGGAAACCAAAAAATAAAATCACTATCTGTATGACTGATAATCGCCATAGTAGGATGAAATCTACTGGGTTCTCCGATGAACTCTCTGACAGTTCAAAGATAAACTAATATTTAAAGGCTTCAGGAGGGTGGCCTTTTGTGCAAAATACAAAAGAGTGCTCGTTTGAATTGGTGCCGTGAGCACTACCAAGACCGATAATAGTAGACCCAAGTTCTCTTTAATGACGAGACATAATGTAGTCTAGACAAAATTCTAGAAAGGTATGTTTCTGAAAGTAAAGTGGAACTGGTTTTCCCCTCACTAACATTATAAAAACGCCCGTTTGGGTCTCGTGATCTGGGCTGCCTTCAATAAAAAAAGCCTATGTCTCTCGTAATCTTTGAGGGAGGCACACTGACTCTGCTAAAATTAGCAATCACGGAGAAAATTTAAGTTTTACGGTTTATCATGTATATATCCGGATTCAGACAATAACTCTGAAAAATATTTGATAAACAGCGATCTTTATTTGAGACACACGAAGTGTGAAAAGTGTAAAGATAATTGCTTCTGTCTCCTAAAAAAGAGACAGCCGGCAGCATCAAAATATAAAACTTCCTTAAGTTCTGTCCATGAGTGTAAATGAACGAGATTAGTGTGACCTATTTGATATTTTTCAGGAGTGTGTGCGTGTGTGGCATTGACCTCCCCGTTTAATTTTATAGATGGTAATGCGCTCGTTAATGATTTCATCTAGAAAGGAGGATATACTGGGCAACCATATCTCCGATCCAATAGAACAGGTCTGAGATTCCTTAGGGAAATAGATTGGAGCTCGTCAGCCTCATCGTCAACCCTCCCTTTAACTAACAGATATTTTTGAGGAATAAGGATTATTCAGTCTACACCTCCAAATCCTCCAATTGTTAATCAGCATAAATGTTCGTTGTGAGAGTCATATAGATGACCATACCCCCTATTAACTTCTATTTCTTGAAGCTATGCTAACAGATTCTTTGTATATTCTGAATAATGCGAATATTCCATAAAATTAATCATTTTTAAATATATGTGCTGGAGATTGTGATTAGCCATAGAATGATCTATATTTGTGAGACAAAAAATTCATTATCTTAAATAAATTAATTAATTTTAAAAATCTACCTTTTGGGTTTTAACTACATTTAGGATTCCAAAATGTAATAAAGTCACCAGCCTTAACACCTTTTCGCCAAATTCGACGGATTTCCAAATTCCTTCCGTAGGATGTTATGAAATCGAAGCTGCCCCTATACACATTGTGTATTGCTGAGAGCTATAGTCCGAAATCATTGTATACAGGTTAACCTTTTGTCTGAATTTGTCAAAACTAGTGTTTTGAATCTTTCATTTATGTGAATCATGTAACTAAAATTCATTTGGGTTTGAATAGCATATTGATAGAAGCAGACGACATAGAACATCAGGGTCCATTAACTTAATGCGAAAATGACTAGAAATTAATTTGTGACTATACTGTAGAATTGATGTATTATTTTGACCTAAAACATATTTAGAATTTCTTTTCTACGATTTCACATATTTTTATAAGTTAATAGTCTATTATACACTTGTTATTTTTCTATTTATGCTCACGGTGAGGGTCGGTGGAAGGGTGGTCTAAACCGTTGGTTTCGACCGCTACGACCCGGGATCGAATCCCACATTGGGCACCTATTTTATATTGAAACTTTGATATTAGCATGCTGTTTTATGTTCATGATAATTTTTATATGAAATAAATTCAGAATAATTTATCGTATAGAGAATTCATTCTATAACATTTTCTTCTTATGAGGCATTAGCGCGCTCCATCTGTAATAATAAATTTAAACTAGTTTCGACACGCGTATGATTTTTTAAAATAAAACAATTTTTCTACTGCCCTACTGCAATGACAAATAATGGGAGGGCATGGCTCATAAGTGAATACTGGCAAAACTAATCATTGTTTTATTTTAAGAAAAATCATATACGCGTCAAAAACAGTTTACATATATTATATTTTGGCGAAACCGCGGGAAGGGTTCACCACTGATGAGCTAGGCCCTTCCAATAATTTTTCCTTTGCAGTAAGGGAAGTAGAAATTGTTTAATTAAAAAAAATCATACGTGTCTATAATAGTTTCGAATTATATTATTATGCTTTGTATGAATAAAAATACTTACCCGTCATGCTAAAATCAAAGTCCGATGAAAAAACTTTCCATGCTCCGATTGCACAATTAATAGGGACTCTGGGTTGACGTTTTTACGGTTCTATAAGAAAGTATAGACTCGCTTTGAGAGATATTGTGATATGGAAAAATCCTTGAATTATACTAGCACAATTTCAACATTTAATCTATCTCAGGTGTCAAAGGAATAAGGGTTTAGGTTTGAACAAGAAAGAAAAAGAAATGACGTGAGACAATTATAATAAAACTTTCTTTCCACTCTTTAAATTACTCAGAATGGCGAAACAAGTTTAATTCGATTCCAATTGATTTTATTCAATTAAACTTCTAATTGGTGGAGAGTTGCTCAAAGAAAAATGCCCGTCTGATACTTGTGCTGCATTTAATGGTACAATTTGAAATCTTCATATAGGATTGAAATAAGTTTTATAGAAAAGAGTATATGCTTAATATTTCTGGTCGTTTGCTTTTTCATTATTTTTATATCATAATTCATACTATGTTTTAATGATAAGGAGAATTTTATAAGGAAATTCTTATCTCGCTACAAATTCAAAAATTGAAATAATTTCTTCTAAAACGCTAAGCACAAACGATAGATTTAACCTCATTAAATTCATTTGTTTGGATAATTTGACAAATAATTTTTCGTAAAATTAGTTTTATCGAATGTTTTGAAAAATATATATTTAACTATCCCTGAGTTTGTCTTATTTCAGCGCGACTTCTCTGTAAGATGTAAAATCTCTTGACCTATTTTACATCGATTGAAACCAATTTCTTTTTTTTTTTAATATATGACTTAATTTAAACCAATTACAGAGGGTGTTCACACTTATAGGAAACGAGCGCCGGTGTAAAAAAGGAACTATTAATTTATTTTAAAAAATCAACAACGTGGAATTCGAAAAGGCTTAAGCTAATTCTAACACGCTATACATTTTGTTTGTTATTAAAAAAAATAATTGCCTTTCAAATACAATAATTTCATAAGAGGTTATATTTCTGGACTTTCCAGAGCTAATCTTACCTATTTGGACATAATTAAAATATGCAAACAAGATGATATCAGCATTTCTAAAAAAGGTATTTATAATATTATTCACGACAAAAATATCAAGTTTTTATTCAAAGCACCTACGGAGAAATGGACAAAAGATTATCACCCTATATCTGTGAGAACTCCTGCAACTGTCAAAAAAGTGAAAAAAGATATATTACAAAAGAAAATCCTATGCCAAAAAGAGATATAGCCAAATTAATAGGAACATCAGTGTCAACAATAAATAAAATAATAAATAAAGATTTAGGCCTAAAAGCTACAAAAAACATGCGGTTCACAAATTGTTTCAGAGCCATATTCGTCAGCGACACACTATCAGCAGATATTTTTTATGAAAATTTCTTGGCTGCCTATAGATGGAAATTTATTGTTACATATGACGAAGCATGAGTATATTTAACCGATTGTGACAGAAAAAGAGCTATATACTATCAAAAAAGGGTGGAAAATCTAGGCAAAATCTGGTTGAAGGAATGTGCCGAAGGTTACCCCAAAGGATTTATGGTGGCATGCGGTATATCATTCTTGTTTCTTATCCCTTGTGTAAAGATTACACAAAATTAAAAATAAGAAAAGTTGAAAGAAATGACAAAATAAACTCGGAGTACTATCAAAACAACATTTTAGAACCTATATTTTTAAATGATATTCCCTTTATCTATGGAAAAAAGAGCAACAAAGTCTGGTTTCACCATGATAACGCCACAAGTCATACCTCATCTTCAACCAAAGCTTATTTGGGAGATCTAAGGCAAAGAATAGGAATCAACACTATTCCAAAGAACAGAACGCCTGTAAAATCTCCTGATTTAGCCCCGATGGATTTTTGAATTTTTGAATGCCTTAAAAGAGCACTTGGAAAGAGACACCCTAGGACAATTGAACGTCTCTGGAAAGTGGTAAAGGAAGAATGGGATTTTTTGAGCATGACCATGATCAGAAAATGTCTGCTAACGTGGAAAATCAGGTACCGTTCTGTAGATAAACAATAAGGCTTTCAAATAGAACATTTGAAAAATTTCAAATATGGTGTTAATTTTTAATATTTTATAATAAAACTTGTTTCCTATAAGTGTGAACACCCTCTGTATTTTTATTTAGTGTCCGACGTTTCAGTGACTCGCTGTTACTTTTATCAGGGGAATGATTATTTTTAAATCCTATTTTCTACTTATATATGTACACAATTTCCTAATGTCATTACCACAATGAAAAAATCAATGTTCCTAGTTTATCTTTAGGGAGCCCTCACACCGGTGTCACCAGTCTAGCCTGCCAAAATGACATCTAATTGTACTTCGCTGTTTTATCTGCTTCGATGGATGGAAATTAAGATAGATTCTTTATATAGGTATAAAGAGATAAATTGATATTGGATTTGTGTATAATATTGTCGGAAAATATTAAAATGAATTTCACTTTCATAATATTAATTATCAGATTCTTCTCCGATCCAAAAATTATCAGGCACTTAATTTCACCTCTCCGGAATCTGAGTCTTTCCTTTCAGTAGCATGCGGATCTCTCTACTCTAGTTCTGAGGATATTGATTGGCTTTATTATCGGTCTCTTTCTGAATCTCCTTTTGTATGTCAGAAGTGAATAATCTCCCAAAGAACTTATAGAACGTGTGTTGTGACCCACATAACTCTGTTTCCATAACTTTGTTTCCGTTCTAAGCAGGAGGTAATCAGTTCTCAATCCATTCTATATTGCTTCTTTGAAACCTCTATACTGCCTTTTTAAAACCTCTATAATGCTTCTTCGAAACCTCTATAATGCTTCTTCGAAACCTCTATAATGCTTCTTTGAAACCTCCATACATCTTCAGTGGTCCCCTAGATAATCTATATAGAGGCTCTATAACATCTATAACTGTAACCGGTCGCCTCTATACCTCTTCATATTCAGACGCGTTAACAGTTACACCATATATATAATAAATAATTATAGCATATACATTCATGCCATCTTTCACTATATAGAAAATGCATAAAGAAATATAAGAAGTAGGCAAGACGAATACAACTGGACAACAAATAAACAACAAGTCCAAGTGACATCGAGTAAGGGCATGCACCAAGTATTATTCTCACAAAATGTATAGTATATAAATAGTAGCACCAGGATAGATCCGCGCCTTTCCATGCGATCAATATTTTGGTTCGTCATTGCAGTGGTTGGTGTGCATCGCCTTTCTTTATAAATAATATCATAAACACCAGTTTTGAAGAGCAAACTTAATCTTTGTATTGTGCTGCTATCCATGGCTTTTCTTTCATAAACAGACCTTAGCTTCGAGTGAAATACAGTGGATGAAATGTCTCTGTACTTGAGCACAAACTCTATCACCGACCCTTGTCGGATTCTTGTGTTTACTTCAGGCTGCATTTTTGAATAAATACAAATGCAATCTAAATTATGTTCACAGGAATCAAATTAGTAACGTTTAATTAATCATGAAACACTAATGTTATTATGATATATAATTCAAATATCTTTCCGTGTATATTTTTCAATAATTATTGACCAACCCTTGTACATATATATTGGAAACAAAGCTGACTTTTACGGATTATAACCCGGTACACGATTTCATACCTGCAATAACAAACGATTTGATTGATTGAAATCCACGATGATGATGGTAGCTTCTTAGTTGTTTACTATAGTTAAAGATATTGACTCAGAATTTCCACAAAATGAAGATATAGAATTCAGAACCTTTTAATTTCGGTTTCTCTTATATTTCTAACAATCATACAAGTCTTAATGGGATCTTGGTTCAAATTACGTCATTCTCATTATATAATAAAAGTTAAAAACATGGAATGATATCAATTATTAAGCCTCAACTTTCAAACATAAGCCATTAGCGCACCATCTACAAGTACATACTTGTATATTAGCAAATTTACATTTATAAATTTAATATTGACAATCAATCGATAATTTTTGGCAATTTGTTTCATTTTAACATGAATATAATGAAATATCATCTATATATTTACCTTACTGCAATTATAAAAGTTATTGAATGAGAGGGCTTGGATCATCAGTGGTGAACCTTTTCGGGGAATTAATTTGGCGAAACCGTCGAGAGGGTAAACCACTGATTAGCCAAACCTTCTCATTCAATAAATTTTATAATTGCAATGCGATCTGTAGAAAAAATATGTTATTATTTAATTAAAGAAATAACGCGCTGTCTATATATAAAAATAAATTATTTTAAGCAAAGAATTTTTCTTACACCAAAACAAACTTCTACTGTCCTTGCTGCGATGAAAAATATATATTGAGAGGATTTGGCTCATATCAGTGGTGTACTCTCTACTGTCCTGAAAGCTTATGCTTGTAGTTTACTTTTCAAGGATTCCATTTTATAATTTATGCAAAAAAAAAACATAAATTTATCTTTACAAATGTATATTTAAGAAATGAAACTAAACAACGCGCGAAATAAAACAACTTTTCAATGTCCTCACAGCGAAGAAAAATTATTGGGAGGGAATAGCTCATCAATCATCCCAGCCCTTTCGTCAGTTCAATCCACACAATACCTCTCTATAGTTGAATTGTACGGTTCCATTTATATCTTGTATACTCTAGAGGGATTCTAAGTTCAGATAAATAAGTTAAACAATGGACTTAAACTTTCGAAACACTACTACTAGTAGTAGTAACCTATAGATTTATTCCTGCTGTATATCTATATATAGATTGTTTAGATACCCTAGCCAAAAAATGAATACTCTATAATGCCAAATAAATATTTGGAATAGCCCAATATAATATTAGAACGGTATGGTTGAGTAAACTAGCGAAACTGCTTCAGAGTTCGCTACTGATGAGCCAGCAGGCCCTTCATAAGTATTATGGGGAGGGGGGGGGGGGGCAGGAAAAACAATAGGAAGTTGTTTCCTTTAAAAAAAGAGAAAAGGAAATGACGTTTAGAGAACCGCGATCAAAATATCAATTTCAAAAATATCATTTTCCTATTATACTAATAGAAAATAAACATAATTTTTAAAAGATGCTTTATTTATGTGTTTCTTCTGGAAATATGCTATTTTATTAAATTATAAATTTACTACATTCTTCTACCTCACGGCAAAAAAAAATATTTATAAATGAGCTACTATATAGATATTTATAGGGCGTATAAATTAATATTAAATCCACCTTTCCCACTAAATTTATTTTTCAACTCTATCAATTTTGGGGATATTTTCACGCCCTTCCATCCGCATAATTGATGAAGTTTTCAGGAAAAACTCCAAGCATATTTTAAATTTGTTTAGAATTTTTTCCAAAAACTGGCCTATGCCTCATCAACCACGTCAGGTAATAGAGTTAGGTGTTCCCATATCTCCAATGGCCGGAATTCTCTCAGTACATCTCAAACCTTGGACAGATCGCCTCTGTTTGTGTGTGTTTCTAAACTCTCTTTTAAAAGATATTTTAGTTGATAAGCCTATATATTAACTGTGGCACAAAAATGTACCATACTATACCGTCGCAAATGCGACAGATAATAATAATCATTGTGTGAAGAAGGCGAACGTCTTGTACTGTAGGTAATAAAAGTAAGAAAAACCCGAAGTGCAATGTGAAGTTTATTCATTGTTTGAGTATCTCATGTCTCTCTCTCTATATATGAAGAAAGCATTTCGTATTACCCTATTTGGTTACTTGCAATCACTTGTGAGGTTAGTCATGTGCATGAAACGAGGGCCATCGAAGCAGAAAAAGTGCTCAATGCGGGATTTGATTCCGGGTCGTAGAATTTGAAAATCGAAGTAAAACAAAACCCCTCAATTATAGCACGAACATTACTGTCCTATGTATATCTGAACCAAAATATTGTATTTATTTGAATGCGCATTTATATATTTGAAATATAGATATTAAAATACCGAAAAGAGGAAATGTGAAATATTAATTAATAATTACAAATCATTGCTTGCTCTCGGAAGTAGTATTACTGGCGGCCGTTTAGTAATGCGAGAAGATTGGAGCATAACAAGCCGAGTTATTAAGGATTTCATATATTCGATCAAACGCCAAGCCATATATTTAGTAATATCAAATCCTTTCATATATTCATTAACGCTAACAAGGCTGAAATATATGGGAATGACTTGTATTATCAGTTATAAACCCTCTCTCCTAGCAGTTTTATCAGTTTAATTTATCAAACCACCCAGCCCTATATTCGGCTTATATAGCACTCAATTTTGAAAATTTCACAGTAAACGTAATTTGAGATACTTTTAATATTAGTTTCTCTTTTGAACAGAAATATCATACATATTCCTCTTTCACGAAACGGGGCCTATACAAGCGGGTAGTCCTAAAGAAATTCATTTACTCATTTACCCCATTTTCAAACTTAATGTTAGTAAAGTTTCCTTAACTACACATATAAAATCATAATATTGTCTATAATTATATTTCAATAAAAATTTCCATTTCAACACAATATATGACTTTTATCCTTTTCTTGTTTTATAACAAAATCATAGTTGGAAATATCCAAGCGTTCATGATTTCTACATGCCATTATTGGTATTTACCGAAGGATCTCTACGCAGACAGATTATGCTATGTTACAAGAGTACTTATAGTTAAGTAGAAATCCGTAAAAATAATGCAAAGATTCTAAAATCGATCTCCACACCACGTCAACGCACTCGCCATTAAGCCATGTGCCGCTTACATTAGGCAAATCCTACTCCGTATGTACATTTGGGAGCAAAATATATTTTAATGTCGGCCTAATTTACAAGTAGGATTCATTACCTCGATGGCAGCGGCTAGATGTATTTGTGATGAGACCGTGTCGGTGGCTGGGGATTATTATTATAATGAGAACTCGCTTTGGCATTCATTTCGCTCAACTTCTGTTGTCGAATAATAAACCATTGGACTTATTTAATATACATATCTAATATTAATATAATTTATCGCTAGACAACAGACAGTGAATAATGTTGTAGATCTATATGAATTTGTTAATACCTGAGAGAATTGTCACATATTTAACTATTTTTTGTAAATATATTTATGATTATATTTCTAACCTGAAAGGTTGAGGTACCTAATAAATCTTGTTGTTTATATTTTTATTTTTTCTTGTATAATATGTTCATAACTGTTTCTGTTTAAAAATGTAAATCGACGCAATTATTCCTAGCCGGGATATCGCGTTTTGTGTGGCGAAATAAATCAAATATATATATTTTTATATATGTTTCTAACCAGGGATAATTTATATAAATAGGGGGCTATTTATAAATCACCATACTAGAAAAATAATCAATGAGATAAATTAGGAACCTGATTCTTTCAAGTCCTACAAAATAGTCATAAATAGCGATTAAATCTCTGAAAATTCTCTCTGATATTGAATAATTCATATAGATCTTTATCATAAATAACTGCCTGTTGTCTAACGCTGTAGAAAGGTAGGCATTCCAACAGTAGGTCTCTCGAATTCTGGGTTTTCTTGCCATAGTGACAGTTAAAGTACTTGACAGCTCCAATTGTTGACAAAAATTTACTAAAATGATTGTGGTTCGTTATGAACAGTTTATTGTAAATGTTTGAACGGAAAAATTATGAAATCCCAAACGTAGAAAGGCTTTGGTATGTTTCATTTGTTTCAATAAATAATTCATCCATTTTTGTACTTAAAAAGGATTCGATTATAACTGGAGCATGTGGTCTAAAATAATTTTGATCAAGGACTGGAAATACTCTCAAATAATAAAGAATCGCACTTATGTATAATATAATATAATTTTATACATTGCAAATCATATTTTATTTTAAATTGTAAAAACAGGATTCCATCATTTAAAAAATATATAGAATATTCAGCATAAACAATTTGTGTGACAAAGTAATATAAAGTCTTGTAAACCTCAGATAAAATGTACAAACATCAACAAATATAATTAGCTTATTTTTAGTTTAAATCTTATATTTGTGCGATTATACCTTTTACCCAAGTTGTTCGAGGATTTATCTTAACGCAGGGTTTTTATAAACAAATTATATATTTATATAGCACACTTTTTATTCTTATAATACATTTCTAATTAACAAGTAGGAAGTTTTATAAAAAATAGTCTAATATTTGTATCCATTATAAGGTTATATTTTAAAATAGAGTTTTAACAAAGAAAATTGAAGATTGAGATTTAAACCTATACCTTCTCTCTCACTTTTACCTTCATTTTCCTTTACAGAATCTCGAATTTTATTCCGGCGGCCAAAACATTCTTCCCTTAAAAATGAAATCCTGGTTTCTTTAAATTATTTATGTCTATAAAAACATAATTTTTAAATATCATTTATTCTCCAAAAATATTTGATAAAAGATTACATTTCTTTAAAGTTAAAGTTGCATTTATCTACGCATATATCATTTAAAAAATTGATTTAATTTTAATATTTTTAAAGAATCTGTGATAATTTTGAAGAAAATAAAATGATAATTACATTTCTATAACATAAGGAGTTTAGTTCACAACTATAGTAAAAGCATTCTCATCCTTCTACTTTAAGATGCTAAGTGTTTTTTTTTAAATATTTATTGAGATAAGCAAACTAAAAAAAATAAAACACTTTGTGTTTGTAGCTAGCCATAATCCAATCATATTCGCCCAAATTATTCAAGGATAACAAAGAATGTAGCTACTGAAATAAGCAACACTTCCACATTAAATTAGAAACGTGTTAAAAACATAAATTCAATAGAACTGTCTTGGTTTCAGTGCAGCCAGTAACTCAACACGCACAGTAACAAATTCAACACATGTTCCCTCACATACCCAGCCAGTAGAATGGACAGAATGTAACAATGTCCACATTAAACAAATGACAAGGCAATGAATGGTAGAGACGTGACCAAAATTTTAAAGAATCAAATTAAGAAAATTTCTATTTGCTTAACCGGGAAATTGGTCACAGAAAGTTTCCCGGGTCGTCTCATCTCTTTGGGACATTATTTCTTCTGATTTATAACTTAGTGTCGTCGTATTATCTGTCCGCCTAGTTGAAACAGTAATTACATCCGCGATTTATTCTCTACAGAGATACCAGGAGACACTTCCCACAATCATGGAAGTCTTGGTTTCTCTTGGAGGTAGTCCGTTATCTCTGGTTTGAATATGTTTATATAGGTATTTTTGACTTCGTAAATATGGTTTGTCAGGGAGTTTGTCTTTCATTGGAGGGCTTTGTACATCATTTCCCTCTCTCTCTCTCTATATTCATATATTTATAAATTATATAATCTTATTTATTCATATTTTATTTATTCAGTATTTAACCTTATATAATCTTATATGGATATTGTTATAAAAATCAGTTTCAATGTGTATATATATAGAAGAGAGATAATGCAAATGTTGGATTTTTAATTATTTGAATCTCTTCACTGTGGCACACAGTTTTACAATATTAAGATCGTAAAAAAATGACAATATGGCTGATTTAAGGGCACTATGTTTTTATAGAAAATATCCCAAGACTTCTAATAAAGGTAAATTTTTATATTTAAGTCATCTAAAATCATTTAAAATATTTATTTTTTATATTTAAATTTAGGAATATTATATAATATATGAGATTGATAAAGTGCTCACGTATTGATTATAAGTGAATATATCATAGTTTCTTCAAAGAGCATCATAATAAATTATATTTATGCTATCAACATCTTCTCAAGTATCAACTGTGAGATATTAATGAATAGAAAAACTTTCATATCTTTATCTAAACATTTATTTTACATATTGTGTCTTCATTCTTTGTGAAATACAAGATATTTTTATATAATTCAATTACTTTACAGTTTCTATTAACTTCATTAGATAAGAGGTTCCATATTATAGATCAAGAACATGCCAATAATTTCCCTAAAGCCATACGGCGTATAGAGCTTGTTAATTACCATAACTGCTATGTAACATCTCGAAGTAAAAAAGTAAAGCGCGGACAAGATAAAAGAATTGGGGAGGAAACACAAAACTAATTGGCCATCAAAATGGCAACAGATAATCTGCGAGGAGTTAAATTGCCCGGAGGTGCTATAAACATGCAAATTAGTGAAGAAAAAGTGGTCCGAGTGATTCATTTGTTTCAATTTCTGCACACATTGATTTCAGGGAGGATAACATATTCAATTGTTTTAAAATTATATACTACGCGCGTATGTTTTCTTCAAAACAAACAATGTGTGGCGATTTTATATCATGTACTTAACATATCAGAATTATTTTAAATTAAAGGTCGAATAACCTTTTGCAACAAAATATGATTGCTATAAGTGCTTTATATTTTTAATTCCATATCAAATAATGAACTAATTATTTTATTTCAACTTAAAAAATTATGTTTCAAAAGTAATTTATTTTATATGTATATATTTTTTAAATAAGGTCCGATCCTCATACAGTGAATTATACATATGTTATAGGTAAAAGTATATTATTTTTTTCTATTTTGTGGTTATGATAATTTTATAAATTACAAAAGATATATAAACAGTAAAATATATGCATTGCATATTATTCCGCAATCTTAATAATTATTAAAAGCATTTTTTAAATAATTATTTGATTAAAAGGGATTTTTTGTTTTTGAAAATAATTGAATTTAAAATTTAAAATAGATTGGTTTTCTATTCTTAAGATTAAAATTAAATAAATTCGATTTCATGATATTTGAGAAAATCTCAATAATCAATATATATGTAATATTGTTGCAATGTGCCGACGTATGGCTGAACTGGCAGTCGTGTACGTGAGGCGAGTGTTGGTGATCTTCCCACACGCGGACAACAAGAAGCAGAGGCAGGGCTAGATGTTAGCACAAAGAGGGAACGGGGACAGCCCACGGGACAGAGGTAGAGGCCATGACACCAACTTTGATGTTTATCACCGAGACATGGAGGGAGAGTGTGTGTGAGCGAAAATGGCTGAAGCCGACTGCCGAGCAACACCTCTAGAACATCTGCTGACCCCCTGTCAAAACTTGTCTTGTTTTCAAGGGTCGTCTATAATGAGTCCCTGGGGGCCGGCCCCACATGGGCGTTGGCATTTTTCTCCCCTCTGTCCAGCTGTCCCCAGCTGACCGCTCTTTGGATTTTTATTTAGACGTCACCATTTTTAGTTTAGATACAAATAAGGGTGTACGGGTTATATTAATAAAGATATAGCATATATACAAAATATGGGGTGGTAGTAAATAGAAAGTGTCATTATTATACAGTATTGAATATACTATATATATATCTTATATATAAAGAAAAATATTTTCTGCTTGTATTTAGATTTTGCTGAGGTTTATGCCATGGAGAGAGTTATTTGCTTGTTCTTTTTATTACTAAATGGTATTGATGATGCAGTCGTGGCTATAATCTTGAAAAGTAAAATAATGAAAATAGTTTTGATAAGAGATTGCTTTGATTGAGCTTTAGGATAAACATATTTGGTAAAAGTACAGCCTGGCTTAAGGCGAATAGAACAAGGAAAACAAAAGATTATTTACATAATGTACAAAGTTTTGAGCCGACCAACGGGGTAAAACAACAATGAGTTTTTATATGCAAAGCGTGACCTCTGGCGGTCGATTTAACAGAATATTTGTATCTATGAAATATATTTTTAAATAAAATAATATTTTAATATAACATTTTAAATAATACCTTTATATAACATTTCCCCCCTGTGAAGAATATAATATGGGTAAAGAGAAAGGTGATAAAAAAATATAGTTTAAAAAAAAGATAAAGGATTGATGGAAAGAAAATAACGTGAGGTGATATTTACTTATCATATTGGTTTTTGGATGTTAACCAATAGACAGGAAAGTAGAAAATGATATAAAGTGTGAATGATTTAAAAAATTGGTAGGGAGTGAAAAATGAAAGTTTGATATCCATAATCGTATTGGCTTGTTGTGAACCAATAGACTGGAAAATGAGGAAATTACTAGAAAAAAAAGTGATTGAAAAACTATTTTGAATAATAAGTGATAACTTAAAAGTTAAAATGAGGAAAACTACGAAAAATGGTGGATACAAAGTACCTTTAAATGGATGATGGGCTGGATTTGAAGATCTCGGGAGATGGCTGATGTTGGGCGGAAGGTGTGATGGCTGGAGTTTATCTCCGGAGATGGTTGACGTTGGATGGGAAAAGGCTGCTTGAAACTTCTTGAGAGGGTGATGGCTATGTTTGCTTGGAGATGGCTATGATTGCGTGGAGATGGCTATGTTTGTTTGGATTGGGCTATGTCTTTTAAAAAAGGTTATTTTTAGTTGAAATGAGCTGTTATTGATTGAAATGAGCTATTTTTGAATGGAAGTTTTGCATATTTGAGTTTGAAAAATTTTGCTTTTGCCATTTCGAAAAAATAAACAGGTAAATATCCTGTCGACTAATATTATATTTAATTAAAAAAATGATTGAGATTTTCTGCTGATTTTGATCATGTTGAGATTATACTATGGAGTTATTTGCTGGTTCTTTTTAGTACTAAATGGTATTGATGATGCAGTCGTGGCTATAATCTTGAAAAGTAAAATAATGAAAATAGTTTTGATAAGAGATTGCTTTGATTGAGCTTTAGGATAAACATAATTTGGTAAAAGTACCGCCTGGCTTAAGGCGAATAGAACAAGGAAAACAAAAGATTATTTACATAATGTACAAAGTTTTGAGCCGACCAACGGGGTAAAACAACAATGAGTTTTTATATGCAAAGCGTGACCTCTGGCGGTCGATTTAACATAATATTTGTATCTATGAAATATATTTTTAAATAAAATAATATTTTAATATAACATTTTAAATAATACCTTTATATAACATTTCCCCCCTGTGAAGAAAATAATATGAGTAAAGAGAAAGGTGATAAAAAAATATAGTTTAAATAAACAATGGTTGCCTGTAAAGTCGGTTTTACGGGCGAAGATTTTACGTGACAACGGTAGAATATTTATTGATATGAATATAATTAAATTGCACAATAGGAACAAGGAATTGAATGAAAATAAGAATTGCACAAATTTTAACTATAGAAATATATTTTGTTTACTAAAACATTGTACATGTAAACTTAAACTTAACTAATTTCTATTTGAGTGATTTTGTTGAGGATAGGACGATGATAGGAGAAATATGAAATGAAAGGAAGTGTTTCTGCTGTAATGTGTCTTGCGAAAGTCAAGTCGAAAGTTGTTCCTTTTAACGTAGTTGACTTAGAATCGTTTGATACGCAATCAAGATTATACGTATTTTTCATGAAATTAAGAAACGAGTTGTCAGGCTTTACGTTTTTGTTAAAATCACCACACAGAAGAATCGGTATACTAGAATCAACTTGCACGAACGGTGGCACGTACTGGCTGTTGTGAATGTACGGACCGAGTCCTTGCCATAGTAACATTCCAATATCCTGCATACTAGCTCCTGGATGAATATATACAGCACCGAGTATAAACTTGAAGCTAGTATTAGCGGCGAAGCAAGTAACTTCAGTCATGCACATGTCACCCTTGGTTTAAATGACACGAGTTACGTCTGTAATCGCAACTTGGAACACTTCCGCCGTAGATGTCGATGATAATTTACGATAGATCGCCACTCCACCAGCCGCGTTGGTATTTGAAAATCAAAACACTTATTCAGATCGAAGGTTCAAATTTTTGCTAAATAAATTTGAAATTAAATAAAATTTGTAATTGTAAATGATGAAGTTGAAAATTAAAACATTTACTTAAATTAGATGTTAAAATTCTTGCTCAACACAGTTTAAATAAAGTTTTCTTATATCTGCCACTTTTTCTTAATATTTGTAATTTTAAAGAATCAATTCGAAAATCAAAACATTTATTCAGATCGAAGGTTCAAATTTTTGCTAAATAAATTTGAAACTATTTAAAATTTGTAAAATAATAATTAATTAATTAATTAATTTTAAACTAATAATTTACTTAACACTATCAACATTTGTCAATAGTATGACATAACCTATAAACTCAGTTTCTCAACTTTTGTGTCAATCTAACAATTAATCAATCAATCATAGTTTACGATAATGAAATATCAGTGTACAATTATTTACCTTTATTGTTGTAGTTGTTGTAAATGACGAATCTAAGCACTCCACATTTTCACTACAGACACAGCTGACGATACTTTAACCACACGTGTGAACTTGTATTATGACGCTTTCTTGTTTTTCCAACGCCAAGAACGTTCGAGAAAGACAAAGACAGAGACAAGCATGCGCCGATTCAATGCGCCTAATTCTCTAGCGCTGCGCGCGCAGCACTCTCGTTCGATGACTCATCGTAACGTTACCGGGCGTTACACTTTTTCATAAGTGACTCCCAGCCGCAACCTAATTTAAGACGTTGTCACGTCAAAAAAAGATAAAGGATTGATGGAAAGAAAATAACGTGAGGTGATATTTACTTATCATATTGGTTTTTGGATGTTAACCAATAGACAGGAAAGTAGAAAATGATATAAAGTGTGAATGATTTAAAAAATTGGTAGGGAGTGAAAAATGAAAGTTTGATATCCATAATCGTATTGGCTTGTTGTGAACCAATAGACTGGAAAATGAGGAAATTACTAGAAAAAAAGTGATTGAAAACTATTTTGAATAATAAGTGATAACTTAAAAGTTAAAATGAGGAAAACTACGAAAAATGGTGGATACAAAGTACCTTTAAATGGATGATGGGCTGGATTTGAAGATCTCGGGAGATGGCTGATTTTTCGGAAGGTGTGATGGCTGGAGTTGATCTCCGGAGATGGTTGACGTTGGATGGGAAAAGGCTGCTTGAAACTTCTTGAGAGGGTGATGGCTATGTTTGCTTGGAGATGGCTATGTTTGCGTGGAGATGGCTATGTTTGTTTGGATTGGGATATGTCTTTTTAAAGTAGGGTATTTTTAGTTGAAATGAGCTATTATTGATTGAAATGAGCTATTTCTGAATGAATGTTTTGCATATTTGAGTTTGAAAAATTTTGCTTTTGCCATTTTGAAAAAATAAACAGGTAAATATCCTGTCGACTAATATTATATTTAATTAAAAAAATGATTGATTTTCTGCTGATTTTGATCATGTTGAGATTATACTATGGAATTATTTGCTGGTTCTTTTTAGTACTAAATGGTATTGATGATGCAGTCGTGGCTATAATCTTGAAAAGTAAAATAATGAAAATAGTTTTGATAAGAGATTGCTTTGATTGAGCTTTAGGATAAACATAATTTGGTAAAAGTACCGCCTGGATTAAGGCGAATAGAACAAGGAAAACAAAAGATTATTTACATAATGTACAAAGTTTTGAGCCGACCAACGGGGTAAAACAACAATGAGTTTTTATATGCAAAGCGTGACCTCTGGCGGTCGATTTAACAGAATAGTTGTATCTATGGAATATATTTTAAATAAAATAATATTTTAATATAACATTTTAAATAATACCTTCACTGAAACAACTTAATATTAACACATAAAATCCGGTTTAAAAGAGATCTATGACATAATAAAGAAGGGGTGAAATGTCGTTGGACTTTTATCTGAAGATCCCCGGTCCAGCAGATCTCTTTTTCCAATTTATTTCAATTTAAAGTTTTTTGTGTATGTCTGGTCTACCATTAGGGTTTCAAAACATAATATCCAAACTTATAACAAATGTTAATTCATACTATAGATATATTACTAAATACAACTATTTATAATCATATTATAAAATAAAAAAAAACCTTTAAAAATCTTTAAAAAAAAAAGGATAAAATATAAAATTATAAAAATATATATATATATACTAACAATCTTATCTACCTTCTTTACAAAACTTTTTTTTTCCTTATTATTAGTTTGATTAAAAGTGCATGGTTCTGTCTTTCTCTCTTTTTTCTAACTATTATATATATTCTCTCTTCGATTATTCTATATATAGGATTAGAGTATGTCTAAATGACGTGTAAAAGCCGATGTAATAGACGTTACGTTGTTAATTTTTATTGTTATTAATTATAAATATATATTTAACTTGAGGATGTATTAGAAGTAAAGAATTTTTTTTTTCTCTCTCTATCTACAAATTAATAACATTTTACAAATTTTATAATTTGAATTTAAATGATCATAATAGTGAAGATAATCTTAATACAAAACTGGACTATAAAATTAAATAACTATTTATTATTATAATTAATTTAGATTTAGCTTGCTAATCTAATCAAATCTAATTGATATAAGTTATCATTATTATCAGTTTGCTCCTTAAGTTTTAAAATTATAATCACTGTTATAATTTTGTTATATAGTTTCTACACTATATTAATTCATATGAGCTTGCTCTATGATATATTTTTTATATATAACATAATATACAAATTAAATTATATTAGATATTCTAATATAAATAAATCTTCATACAAATTTTAATTATCTTTCATTGTTTGATTATTAAAAAGTAAATTATAAAAGTAATTCTAGAAATAATAACTTCAGAACTTTTGTTTTTTTCAGTGTTTAGTTAGTTTAAAGATGTTTTTTTTATTAGTTATTCTTAAAAATATAACAGATAACAAACAGTAATATCTATATATTTATAGATTAATTATTCAATTTATTACAAATTTTATCACCACAAAAACAATTAAGAAAAATATATTTAAAAATTCATAAGAATAACAAACTAAAAAAACTAAAAAAAACTACAAACATATTAGTGTTAGCACCTCTTTTATGTTAATTTAAACTCGCTAAGAATTGCCTAAGAAAAAATTGTCAAACTTGTCCCTCTCTTAAGAACCATGACACTTTTCAAACAACTAGTTGTAAATTAGTGAATACTATTTATAAATTAACATGCCAAATTTGTCAACTATCATATATAGGACAAACTTGTAATCCATTAAATATACGAATAAACCTACATAGAAACCACGCTAAAAAATCAATTGGTAATATATATATGAAAGAACACAATCAATTACATACTTTTAACAACTTTAAGATAGAAATACTAGACATATGTCAAAACAAAAAACAACGACTATTATTAGAAAACAACTACATTTATAAACACAACACATTATTCCCTTATGGACTTAACGACGAATTAAACTACACATACAAACCACAAACAGAAGAAATTTCAACCTATGAAATCAGTTGCAAATACAAAAAAAAATGAATTTAAAACTAAACCTAATAAAACTAGAGGTAAAACTACAAATAAATTAGGTTACATTGAATTTGAAGAATTACTGGACCCAAAACAAATGTACACTAACAACTTCGTCGATAAATTTATTAAAACATTATTTAAACTAAATAATAATAAATTTATCAAACTCATAGAATATATTAAAATTCATAATCTGACTAACAGATTAATAGATATCACACACGACATCTTTAAATACAGAAAAATTAAACAAGCTACTAATAACATTAATATTATCATTAAATTTAATAACAATTTATTTAATCATATTAAATTTAATGATATTTTTAATAACCAAATCATCAATAATCTTTTCCCTATAAAAAATTTAAATTTCAAAACAATCTGGAGATACAACAAAAATATAGGTAATTTAGTTTGCAATTATAACCAATTTATTAATAATTTGGCAAATTTAAAAAAAATTAAATGTAATTGCAACAACTATATTGATAAATATAAGTTCTCAGGTCATATATTAACTAGCAATTTTTCTTTTTTAAATCCAGAATATCAAGAAATTTTAAATAAAGGGTATAAATATATACCTCAAATTAAACACAATTATAATAATACAATTAAATCTATATTAAAAGATATAGATATTTTCATAAATAAAACTAGTATAAAATACAGTATTCCAGAATTTACTTTTCTGGAATGGAAACATAATATTAAAAAGGAAATTATAAATTATTATAATAATACACTTAAATACACAAAACCCAATTCAGACATTCCTTCTTTTAAAGAAAATATAATTAATTTACAGAAGGACTATATTATCACTCCTATAGATAAATGTTCCAATAATTTATCTTTAATTTGTAAAAATCTATACCACGATATACTAAAAAAGGAAATTGATAATAATCATAAATACACTTTTGCTAGAACTACAGGCACAAAAATCAAAAAAGACATCAAAAATGTTGAAAATTCACTAAAAATTTATAATAACCACAAAAATCCAAACATACCAAAGTTCTATATAATTCCTAAACTACACAAAAAACCTATTTCTTTCAGAACAATCACATCTGGTATAAATTCAGTCATAAAAAATATTGATATACAATTAGCTTCAACACTACAATTTATTATAAATAAATTAACTAATAAATATAATTATAAATTTATCGACTCAAATAAAAAAATCATTAATTATTTAATGAACAATTGGACAAACATTGAAACAGTACACACATTTGACTTTGAGGACCTATATTCTAAAATAAATTTAAGAGATCTAAATAATAAAATAACCAATTTATTTAATGAATTCATTAATGACAAAACTTTCTACATTAAAATTATTCATAACAGATATAAAACATTTAAATTAGATCTTAAAACAGCAAAAACTCTACTAGAAACATTTTTAAATTTTAACTATATAGAATTTAAAAATAAAATATATATTCAATCAGAAGGCGTTCCCATGGGAACTTCTTCTAGTCCGTTATTAGCAAATCTAATATTGTTCTGGTACGAAAGAGAATACTTTCTACAAAATAATATTAATTGGCAAATATTCCGATATGTAGATGACATAATAATATTTAATAATCCACAGTTTAAAAAATTAATACCTGAAATATATCCTAAATACTTGAAACTTAAGAACAATGAAAAAATTTATAGAAACAAAAAAGTTAACTTTTTAGACTTGAATATAGACCTTACAAATAGTGCTGTTAGAGTTTATAATAAAAAGAGTAATTATAATTTCAATATTATAAAATACTGTAATATGAATTCTAATATATCATTAAATTGCTGTAAAGGTATATATTATGGTCAGTTTCTAAGATTTTATAGAATAAATAATATATTAGATAATTTCATAGAAGATGTTAAAAATTTAAACATGGAATTTATTAAAAACAAATTTAGTATCAAACAAGTAAAATATTTCAACAGTATATCAATTATAAAATATTAAAAAAAAAATAAATGGAAATATCCATTTATGAAATCAACTTTCTATAATTTCTCTTAATAATAACTAAAACAAATTTATAATCTTTAACAATTAGTTAAACTTAAATTAAATAGCTGATTTGAAGATTTTTTCACAAGATTTTTAAAGTATTATAGTATATAGTTCATTTTGTTTAATCTCCAATTTCTGGGGAGGAAAATGGAAGTTAAATAAAGGTGAATTTGCACAATTAATAGCTTTATTAAACTCTTATAATTTGCCTTTTTAAAGGAATATTAAAAGATGAATAAGTGTTGAATCAGTTATTTTGATATAACTAGCTGTAAAGATTATGAAATTCAGCTTTCTTCCTTTAACTATTTTTCCTTTCTTCTTTAATTTTCTTGTTGTTCAAAAAAATTCTGAATACATGGTCTAAATTTGAAATGTCCCCCCCTCCCGCAACATGTGTCAGCCAGAAATAGATATTCACAATGGAAGACGCCGCGGTCGAGGTAGGTTTACAGTTTGAATTTGTTAACACTTGTATCTGTTATATATGTTCATTTAAATATTTAACTGAAACAACTTAATATTAACACATAAAATCCGGTTTAAAAGAGATCTATGACATAATAAAGAAGGGGTGAAATGTCGTTGGACTTTTATCTGAAGATCCCCGGTCCAGCAGATCTCTTTTTCCAATTTATTTCAATTTAAAGTTTTTTGTGTATGTCTGGTCTACCATTAGGGTTTCAAAACATAATATCCAAACTTATAACAAATGTTAATTCATACAATAGATATATTACTAAATACAACTATTTATAATCATATTATAAAATAAAAAAACCTTTAAAAATCTTTAAAAAAAAAAAAGGATAAAATATAAAATTATAAAAATATATATATATATACTAACAATCTTATCTACCTTCTTTACAAAACTTTTTTTTTCCTTATTATTAGTTTGATTAAAAGTGCATGGTTCTGTCTTTCTCTCTTTTTTCTAACTATTATATATATTCTCTCTTCGATTATTCTATATATAGGATTAGAGTATGTCTAAATGACGTGTAAAAGCCGATGTAATAGACGTTACGTTGTTAATTTTTATTGTTATTAATTATAAATATATAATTAACTTGAGGATGTATTAGAAGTAAAGAATTTTTTTTTCTCTCTCTATCTACAAATTAATAACATTTTACAAATTTTATAATTTGAATTTAAATGATCATAATAGTGAAGATAATCTTAATACAAAACTGGACTATAAAATTAAATAACTATTTATTATTATAATTAATTTAGATTTAGCTTGCTAATCTAATCAAATCTAATTGATATAAGTTATCATTATTATCAGTTTGCTCCTTAAGTTTTAAAATTATAATCACTGTTATAATTTTGTTATATAGTTTCTACACTATATTAATTCATATAAGCTTGCTCTATGATATATTTTTTATATATAACACATAATATACAAATTAAATTATATTAGATATTCTAATATAAATAAATCTTCATACAAATTTTAATTATCTTTCATTGTTTGATTATTAAAAAGTAAATTATAAAAGTAATTCTAGAAAAAATAACTTCAGAACTTTTGTTTTTTTCAGTGTTTAGTTAGTTTAAAGATGTTTTTTTATTAGTTATTCTTAAAAATATAACAGATAACAAACAGTAATATCTATATATTTATAGATTAATTATTCAATTTATTACAAATTTTATCACCACAAAAACAATTAAGAAAAATATATTTAAAAATTCATAAGAATAACAAACTAAAAAAACTAAAAAAAACTACAAACATATTAGTGTTAGCACCTCTTTTATGTTAATTTAAACTCGCTAAGAATTGCCTAAGAAAAAATTGTCAAACTTGTCCCTCTCTTAAGAACCATGACACTTTTCAAACAACTAGTTGTAAATTAGTGAATACTATTTATAAATTAACATGCCAAATTTGTCAACTATCATATATAGGACAAACTTGTAATACATTAAATATACGAATAAACCTACATAGAAACCACGCTAAAAAATCAATTGGTAATATATATATGAAAGAACACAATCAATTACATACTTTTAACAACTTTAAGATAGAAATACTAGACATATGTCAAAACAAAAAACAACGACTATTATTAGAAAACAACTACATTTATAAACACAACACATTATTCCCTTATGGACTTAACGACGAATTAAACTACACATACAAACCACAAACAGAAGAAATTTCAACCTATGAAATCAGTTGCAAATACAAAAAAAAATGAATTTAAAACTAAACCTAATAAAACTAGAGGTAAAACTACAAATAAATTAGGTTACATTGAATTTGAAGAATTACTGGACCCAAAACAAATGTACACTAACAACTTCGTCGATAAATTTATTAAAACATTATTTAAACTAAATAATAATAAATTTATCAAACTCATAGAATATATTAAAATTCATAATCTGACTAACAGATTAATAGATATCACACACGACATCTTTAAATACAGAAAAATTAAACAAGCTACTAATAACATTAATATTATCATTAAATTTAATAACAATTTATTTAATCATATTAAATTTAATGATATTTTTAATAACCAAATCATCAATAATCTTTTCCCTATAAAAAATTTAAATTTCAAAACAATCTGGAGATACAACAAAAATATAGGTAATTTAGTTTGCAATTATAACCAATTTATTAATAATTTGGCAAATTTTAAAAAAATTAAATGTAATTGCAACAACTATATTGATAAATATAAGTTCTCAGGTCATATATTAACTAGCAATTTTTCTTTTTTAAATCCAGAATATCAAGAAATTTTAAATAAAGGGTATAAATATATACCTCAAATTAAACACAATTATAATAATACAATTAAATCTATATTAAAAGATATAGATATTTTCATAAATAAAACTAGTATAAAATACAGTATTCCAGAATTTACTTTTCTGGAATGGAAACATAATATTAAAAAGGAAATTATAAATTATTATAATAATACACTTAAATACACAAAACCCAATTCAGACATTCCTTCTTTTAAAGAAAATATAATTAATTTACAGAAGGACTATATTATCACTCCTATAGATAAATGTTCCAATAATTTATCTTTAATTTGTAAAAATCTATACCACGATATACTAAAAAAGGAAATTGATAATAATCATAAATACACTTTTGCTAGAACTACAGGCACAAAAATCAAAAAAGACATCAAAAATGTTGAAAATTCACTAAAAATTTATAATAACCACAAAAATCCAAACATACCAAAGTTCTATATAATTCCTAAACTACACAAAAAACCTATTTCTTTCAGAACAATCACATCTGGTATAAATTCAGTCATAAAAAATATTGATATACAATTAGCTTCAACACTACAATTTATTATAAATAAATTAACTAATAAATATAATTATAAATTTATCGACTCAAATAAAAAAATCATTAATTATTTAATGAACAATTGGACAAACATTGAAACAGTACACACATTTGACTTTGAGGACCTATATTCTAAAATAAATTTAAGAGATCTAAATAATAAAATAACCAATTTATTTAATGAATTCATTAATGACAAAACTTTCTACATTAAAATTATTCATAACAGATATAAAACATTTAAATTAGATCTTAAAACAGCAAAAACTCTACTAGAAACATTTTTAAATTTTAACTATATAGAATTTGAAAATAAAATATATATTCAATCAGAAGGCGTTCCCATGGGAACTTCTTCTAGTCCGTTATTAGCAAATCTAATATTGTTCTGGTACGAAAGAGAATACTTTCTACAAAATAATATTAATTGGCAAATATTCCGATATGTAGATGACATAATAATATTTAATAATCCACAGTTTAAAAAATTAATACCTGAAATATATCCTAAATACTTGAAACTTAAGAACAATGAAAAAATTTATAGAAACAAAAAAGTTAACTTTTTAGACTTGAATATAGACCTTACAAATAGTGCTGTTAGAGTTTATAATAAAAAGAGTAATTATAATTTCAATATTATAAAATACTGTAATATGAATTCTAATATATCATTAAATTGCTGTAAAGGTATATATTATGGTCAGTTTCTAAGATTTTATAGAATAAATAATATATTAGATGATTTCATAGAAGATGTTAAAAATTTAAACATGGAATTTATTAAAAACAAATTTAGTATCAAACAAGTAAAATATTTCAACAGTATATCAATTATAAAATATTAAAAAAAAAATAAATGGAAATATCCATTTATGAAATCAACTTTCTATAATTTCTCTTAATAATAACTAAAACAAATTTATAATCTTTAACAGTTAATTAAACTTTGATTAAATAACTGATTAAAAGATTTTTTCACAAGATTTTTAAAGTATTATAGTATATAGTTCATTTTGTTTAATCTCCAATTTCTGGGGAGGAAAATGGAAGTTAAATAAAGGTGAATTTGCACAATTAATAGCTTTATTAAACTCTTATAATTTGCCTTTTTAAAGGAATATTAAAAGATGAATAAGTGTTGAATCAGTTATTTTGATATAACTAGCTGTAAAGATTATGAAATTCAGCTTTCTTCCTTTAACTATTTTTCCTTTCTTCTTTAATTTTCTTGTTGTTCAAAAAAATTCTGAATAAATGGTCTAAATTTGAAATGTCCCCCCCTCCCGCAACATGTGTCAGCCAGAAATAGATATTCACAATGGAGGACGCCGCGGTCGAGGTAGGTTTACAGTTTGAATTTGTTAACACTTGTATCTGTTATATATGTTCATTTAAATATTTCACTGAAACAACTTAATATTAACACATAAAATCCGGTTTAAAAGAGATCTATGACATAATAAAGAAGGGGTGAAATGTCGTTGGACTTTTATCTGAAGATCCCCTGTCCAGCAGATCTCTTTTTCCAATTTATTTCAATTTAAAGTTTTTTGTGTATGTCTGGTCTACCATTAGGGTTTCAAAACATAATATCCAAACTTATAACAAATGTTAATTCATACTATAGATATATTACTAAATACAACTATTTATAATCATATTATAAAATAAAAAAAACCTTTAAAAATCTTTAAAAAAAAAAAGGATAAAATATAAAATTATAAAAATATATATATATATATACTAACAATCTTATCTACCTTCTTTACAAAACTTTTTTTTTTCCTTATTATTAGTTTGATTAAAAGTGCATGGTTCTGTCTTTCTCTCTTTTTTCTAACTATTATATATATTCTCTCTTCGATTATTCTATATATAGGATTAGAGTATGTCTAAATGACGTGTAAAAGCCGATGTAATAGACGTTACGTTGTTAATTTTTATTGTTATTAATTATAAATATATAATTAACTTGAGGATGTATTAGAAGTAAAGAATTTTTTTTTTCTCTCTCTATCTACAAATTAATAACATTTTACAAATTTTATAATTTGAATTTAAATGATCATAATAGTGAAGATAATCTTAATACAAAACTGGACTATAAAATTAAATAACTATTTATTATTATAATTAATTTAGATTTAGCTTGCTAATCTAATCAAATCTAATTGATATAAGTTATCATTATTATCAGTTTGCTCCTTAAGTTTTAAAATTATAATCACTGTTATAATTTTGTTATATAGTTTCTACACTATATATATATATATATAATAGATAACAATAATTTTGGAAAATACATGAAGGGAAATAAAATATAAGTTGAAATGGCATAAATATTTAAAGAAATTAATTTTAATAAGCAAAAAGGAGAAAAATAGAAGCAAAAAATGACCGAACGAAAATTTAAAATTCAAATCTACTTAATTTTTTCAATAGCGTAAATAACGCGGGGAATTTTATAAAATGGCAGACGATGGGATTATTCAGAAGGGAAGCTGATTGGCTAATAGGGGATTGAATGTGCGTAGTATTTACCGACCAATTAAATAAACTCTATATAGGAATATTAAAAACCTTTTAAAATTAAAATATTTCAAATCCTAATTAATATGTTAATAAGTCTAAAATATTCGGTTTTATCCACCTTTAAGCTTTATTAAACTTGATTTTCTTTTAGAATATTAAAAACAATAATTTTAAATATGATAGCATCAATATATAGTTCTTTAACACATAAATTTCTCTCATAACGCCTATTACTATATTATAATTTTTTATGAATTATTTATAAATATCAATGAACTGTGTGTGCGGTAATTAGGTTTTATTAATTATATTTATTTAAATATATAATAACAATATGAAATACGAATTATTAAAAGTATTGTATATCATAATTAAATTTTAAATATATATTAAAAATAAATATATATTATATAGTTTTTTTTTATATTTTGACTTTTTGGATAACTTTGTAAATCATTTAAGTCGTTAAATAAATTTATATTTAACCAAGGTTTGTGTATATATATAATGATGCCATTGTGTGGAAAATAAGAATATAATATTATTTCATATATCAAAATCATAAAATGTTTTTATTTTTAAACAATTAATTACATTTTTTTTAATAATTAGAGATAAAAACATAATACAGTGAGTGGTACCTCGACATACGAATTTAATTCGTTCCGCAACCTTGCACGTATCTCGAATTACTCGTATCTCGAAGCAAATTTCCCCATACAAAACAATTGAACTACCATTAATCCGTTCCAACCTCCAAAATGTCACCCCAGTTATTTTTATTACGTGGTTTTAAATAATAAAAACGTATTTATAAATATAAAATATTTATTGCACAAAACAAAAAAGAGAATGTAAAGAAATAAATTAGATATCCTCACTGGTCTTTGCCTTTTTCGCTACATTTTTCTCGCTTTCACCTGTAGGCCGTTTAGAAAAAAACATGTCCAAGGAGGTTTGTTTCTTCCTCCCTCTCAGAATGTTCCGGAAATGAGTTAGGCAAGTGTCATTAAAAAGGTCAGATGCACGACCTGCTGCAACTTTTTCTGGGTGTTTTTTTTCCACGAACTGTGAAACTCTCTCCCTCATTCCTAAGATCTCCTTTATCTCACTTGTAGAAATAACCTCCTCCTCTGACTCCTCAAAAACAATTACTTGCATAACCTCAGTATGCTGCTGTGACTGTAACTCTTGTATCTCCTCAAAACAAAACAACAACAAAACAAAAGTACTGGTCAAAAAGAAACATTTAAAATCACAGATTAATATCTTCAACACTACCGAACCGAACTCGTATCTCGAATTTCGCTCGTAACTAAAAGCAAAAATTCACTTGCTCGTCGGCTCGTATCTCGACAAACTCGTATGTTGGGGCGCTCGTATGTCGAGGTACCACTGTATACCTAACATTTAGCTGAACCAGTCACGTGAAACCTAGAGTTTCATGAGCGAGGAATTGTATTATTTTCCATCAGTGGAAAAAATGTGTATCTCATGATGATTTTTCCTAAATGAATGATTTTAAATGGCATATCGCGAAATTTAAAATTTGGGAGCGTTCCCAGTAAGCAACAACTTTGGTGACGGCGCTGCATGTTGCCACCGCCGTACCTTCGAGGCGTTTTACACGAGTTTGATTAAGAGCGATATATTTTGTGTGCCCCCCTTTATATTTGAATAATTTATATGAATATAACTATAGAATTGAAATATTTCGAACTCTATATTTTCGTTTATTAATATTTTTCAATCTATATTCACCGTTTATATATAAAAATGAGTTTTTACATCTAAATAATATTTGGGCAAATGTTAACGGTCTTCATATACACTTTTACACTACCTTTTCATTAAAAAAAAAAAATAAATATTTTTTATATTAAATTAATTAATTAATTAAATAAATATTAAATAATTATTAAATAATAACATTTTAAAAATTCGACTTACTTGTTCACACTTTGTATTCTAATCAAATATGTATTTTTGATTTCTATCTATAAAAAAATCTCGGTATAGTTTAGATTAAAATATTTTAAGTGGCATATTTTCAAGTCATATATTTATACAAAAGTTTCATATTTATTCTACAAATATTGTATGAGATGTGATTAATAAAAACTTTGTAAAAATATTCTTAATACATTTTTAATAACATGACGTTATGTTATATTCAAATAATATTATTTTCTAGTTTTATTTCACATTAAACCTAAATGATCGTTTTGATATATACAACCGTTATATTTTATTTGATAAATCGGACGCGATATCCCAGCTCGGGATACTTGCGCCTAAATTTTAGCAACCTATATACAATTCAATATATACAACTCTATAACCGGACTCAAAACACAATTAAAACTATAACGATGGTTTTCTCAAACAGAAGAGAAAATCTAAAATGAATTTACAAAAAATATTGAATTTAACATAAGTGTCTTTGTTATAAACAAATTCGCAAATTTCTTCGATGGGATAAAAATGATTACTTCTGTAGCTGTGAAAGAACGGACATTCTAATAATAAATGCACTGAGTTTTAGTTTTCTTTTCCACAGAAGCAGCTAGCATCATCCGTTGCGCCGAATTTCGACAGAAATTCTCCAAAATTACCATGATTTGTAATGAACTGTGAGTTATAAAACTTGGACGAAAATAAAAAGGAATTCCAAATGGAAAATATTTTCGGAATGTTTCATTAGTGTTCATTATAGTTTCAGCCATTCTTGATTCTATGAAGTTTTGAATTATAGTGTGTGTGTGTGTGTGTTGGGGCATGCGGTCTAAATAAATTAATTTATTCTTTTGATAAATTGGTCAATTCGTTTTTTATTATCAACGATTCTATGTGATCTGTGAGAATAGGTATTTTTGCCAAACTATGTATGTAATTTGATGAGGTCCTTTTATAAGCTCTCACTACCCAAAGAAGAAACTGATATTTCTGAGATTTTAAGGTTTGTTTACTTCTTTTTATTAATAAATTTATACCATATTTCAGACCACTAGGTTAGTATTGACCTGAAAAGAGTTTTATATAAAATTAATTTTTTTTTCAGCATCCAATCCCCACACTTTCCCACAGAGTGAAAATAACAGATTTTTCATACGGTTGATTTTACGTAAAATATCATTAATGTGGGATGTGAAGTTAATTTTTGAAATAATTCTTTGATTAGGAAATTTTATACCTAATATTTCTACTTATTCAACCGGTTTTATTATGAAGTTTGGAGTTCCCATTAGAATCTTTTGTTTGCCGTGTATAAGTATTAAGTTGGTTTTCTCCGGGTTTAGCTTCAGCTAATTTCTTGTACATTGTATTACATAATTTAAAGTATTTTCTGTTTCATTTTTTAACCCTTCTATGGTCTTGTGCCAGAAAAGATGGGAAACATCATCCGCATAACAGAATATTTCAGAATTTGGGGATACGAAGTTGATCAGCAAATAATTCAGCAGTATATTCCACAATAAAGGTGATAATGGTCTGCCTCGAGGACATCCCTTTGATAAATATTTTTAAATTGTTGTATTCGAGAAGGTGAGACTTGTTTTTCTTCTCCGATTTAAAAATGATTGGATGGTTTTTCTATAAGAACTGCTGGGGAGTGGTCTTCGTCCATTATTTTTATTAAGGCAGGCCACCACGCATATATATTATCAAACGCACCACTTATATCAATGGCAAACAAGGCAACAAACGTTTTGTTTGTGTTTCAATATGGTCTCGATTATTTTATCCGTTGCCGTTATTGTAGATTTTCTTTTAGTAAATCCATATTGTCTATGGCTCAGTAAGTTATAATGATTATAATAATCGAGTATTTTATTTTTAATGATCGTTTCTGATATTTTTTAGAAATTTTATGTTAGGGAAATGGGCGATAACTATTAATTGCTTCGTAGTCAGCTTTTTGCGGTTTCGCAATAATTTTTAATACCGAATGTTTCCAGCTTTCATGATAGTAACTTAGCACTAAACATCTATCAAAGAGTTTGACTAAACTGGGTAGGATTGATAATAATGAGTGCTTAAAGCATATTATTACTCACGTTATCTGGACCAGAGCCTTACTGACATTAAGATTCGAGCACAAATCCTGTATTTCCCTTTCAGTAATAAAAATGATTTCCCTGTTGGTAAAACTTGGAATGTAATTTCTAATTAAAGTGTGTTCTTCATTGTCCAACCACACTTCATCATCAGGAAAATATTCAGTTAGCATTTCCTTCATCTTTTGCTCTCTCATGCACTCTGCAGTTTTATCCAGTAATGGTATGCCCACTTTAATGTCGGCCGATCTTAACCGTTTAAAAATCCTGTATGCATTCCCGAAAGGGTTTGTAGACTCATTTTCTTCAATAAATATTTTCCACGACGTCTTTTTTACTTTATTAATGGCTCTTAAGTATTTATTTCTTGCTGCTCTGAAAATACTCGGATTCAGGTTACTCCCTCTATAACACAAATTAATGAGATAATGTAAATGTTCTTTTAATTGTTCAAGCTCTTTATTCCACCAATATTAGGAGTTTGTCGTGTTTATAGAGGTGTCATGCTTGACGTCGAGAGAAGAGTATGCAGCTTCAATGACTAAATTTGTCAATTATTTTACCACATTATTAACATCTTCACAAGTTACAATGTGTTTAGAAGCAGAATTCAAATCCAGTAAATCCGAAGGCGAAATACCCTCAGCAAATTTAGTCCAATTCGCCGATTTTCCTCTGAATTTCCATGTCGATGTCTGTTTATTATTGTTTGCCAAGTTCATCATATTGAAGATATCAAAAGGTATTGCCAAATGGTCTGAGGTAACAGAAAGTGCTGAGATTGTCCAGTTATGTATTAGACCAATGGAGTGTTTATTAGAAATTGTCAGGTCAATTATGCTATAATTTCTGCAAGTAGGGATTTTTAGATTATGAACAAATATATTCTGCTCCTCAATAATAGACTTTAGAATGTATCCGTTTTTATTTGTCGTTGAATCGAACCAAAGTGGATGTCTTGAATTGAAATCTCCACAAAGGATAATTGGAAGTTGAACAAAGGTCTCGAGTATTTCTGAGATGAATTGAATATGAAATGCAGCCATAGAGTTTGGGTGTATATAAATATTAGCAAAGACTATTATTTTCCCATTGAAAAATAGAGTGATCGCTATACAGAAGGAATTTATAAACCTATTAATTTTATCATTTATTATGTTGCGGTTCAAAATAGTAGTAGCAGTATAAATTTGCCTATCTGAGCTAGAATATACTATTCTTGAATTCTTGTCAAATTTCACTGTATCATTGCACATGTATCCTCAGGAGGATCGTCTGCAACTGTCATACTTAATTAACTAGTTGGCATCATACTTTTCCTTGCATTAAATTGTATACACCTGATATTGTTATCATTCATCTGAATGGTATTGAGTTCTTTGTATTACTATTACCATCTGGATTTGTACAGGGGACATTCGCTGGAGTTCGCCTTGTGATCAAGAGACCTTCCATTCTTGTACCTCGGGTGTTTAGCGCAGTTAACACATTTTTGTTTACGCGAACACTCATGATTTCCCGCCGCACCGCATATTAGGCAAATCATTATCACAGTTGTAATATAATGAAAGAAAACCTTCTAAAATCTGCTGATGACTTTCTGATATTTATCGGGGTAATATCAACTGAAGGTTATTTCTATTATTTTTGGTAATTGGCCTACACACTTTCTGAAATACCAAGATTACTTCAAATGAAAATTAATATTTTAAAAACATATTTAGAAACTAATTTGTTAACTTTGAATGAAATCAAGTCAAAAATAATGATTTTTCGAAACGGAGATAAGCCAGCACGATCTGAAAAATGGTACTGGGGCCAACAAATCATAAATTCTACATAGAAAAATTTATACCTGGGATATCTGCTAACCCCATCAATTTCATTTACCCAAACAGCTCTTTATTTTAAGGGTAAGGCCATAGCAGCTATAGGAGCAGTATGGGAGATTCTTATGAAATCCAAATTAAATTCTTTTCGCTAAACAATGAAGCTGCTCGATACCATAGTTATAACAACTCTACTATATGATTCTCCAATCTGGTCAGATGAACAAGAGTTAATATTGAATAAATTCCAAAATACATTTCTGAGACGATATCTAAATATCCTAAATTATACCCCAGGATATAATTTAAGAATAGAAACAGGAAGAACATCTCTCGCAGTGATATCAAAGAAATTATCGTAAAAATCTGGCTAAGAATGTTGAAAATGGACACTATGAGATTACCTTTAATCTATTTGGCTCACTTGTGGAATGTTTATACCTCTAAAAAGACAGAATATTGGATTTACAAAGAGTTTAACAAATAAACCAAATAAAGTCGGTTCCTCGTGGCTTATTGGATGCTCAGATCACAATATATTGCAAAGTTATATTACTTCGAATATTAGGACAATGTCAGATCAATCGATACAAGAAGACCATTCAAGAATAAGAAATTCAAACTTTATCCACATTATAAAAATTTCCATACGTCAATAGAAACAGAATGCTACCTAACCGATGATTTCCCTTTACCAGTCAAACGATGTATAGCTCAATCGAGAATACTATTTACAGTCTTCAAAAAAAAAACATGTTCTCACGTTTGAGGCCAAAACCTTAATATGTACACTGTATGACAAGAAAATTACTGAATAATTCCCCCATTACCTGCTTAATTGTACAGCCCTTGATGAAAAAAGGAAGGCCCTATATCAACAAATTGAAGGTACCAACACTTCACCCTACGTATTGCTTTCAAAAATATCAGCAAACAAATCTAAGGCAATAGCTTACTATAAATTTTTTAGATCATCATTATGTAAGGACCAGTCAACAAGTAAATGACTTTGAGACGAAAAGTAGCCAGTTCAATTTCTATTTCACTACCTATGTAAATAACACAAGATGATTATTACCTTAATAATTGGGAAAATCTGTATGGGGGCAAGTCCCCAATAAAGGCTTTTGTGTGTGTGTGTGTGAATTACCAAGAATAGCCAAGCAGTTTTAGTAACCATATAAAATTTATTGTTTGAATAGGAGCGTTAATAATCTACTTGGTTGGTTGATACCGCCAGAGGGAAGAGTGATAACAGCCTGAAACAACGGCTGTTTCCTTTCTTTGTTATTCCAAAAGAGAAACGGAAATGACCATTTCTGGATGTTAGCAATCAACTCTCAATTGATATATTTCAGAAAAATGACAAGAGGCCGTCAGCATTGGTCATTGCACGTCAATTGATTTATTCAGAATATAAAAATATCCGAGGTGAATATACTGAATGACGTCAGCAGGACAGGTTGAAGTTTCATATTGGGAATATAAACGAATACTTGAGCCATCAGGACTGAAATGAGTAGTGTGTTACCTAAACAAAATGCTGCCTAGATCTATGAGCGGGAACATTTTAAAAATAATCAGATATTTACAGCGTTAATATATTGATATTTTTATAAAACAATATAAATAAAAGGAAATGTAATTTATTCCTTTCATTTTAAAATGGATATATATCCTAAGATTTATTTTCAGGCTTTATGTTTCTTCAGGTATAGGTATTTTGGCCACGTCAAAAAAGATAAGTATAGAAAGATATATTTCATAAAAATTTGAAATATATTGCTTCTCCAATAAATATTTCAATTATTTTAGGTTTCGAATGAAAATGTTGTTTATCATATATGTGTGTAATTCGTTGTTAATGAATATCTCAATATAAATATTACTATACATATATATGCTATACAATCAAGCAATATTAGTTACCAATGTATGTTAAAATCAAAATGTATTTCGATAAAAACTAAAATATATATATTAATAGTGTTGAAATATTTTGAATTCGAAAAATACCATCTGAAAATGAATATGTTGTTACTAAAGTACAAAATGTTGTTATATAAAATAAAAAGTTGTTTTTAAATTGTAAAATGTTGCTTTTAAAATTGCAAAACTTATATATGAAAGGTGTCATATTATATATAAATAATTAAGATAATGAATATATATAATGAAACAAAAGATTAAATATTTTATATAGAACCCATAAAAATATTTTTCTAGTTCTCTGAAGTTTTTAAATGTTTCCGGCGAATTGTTTTAAATTATAAAAAATTGTGAAAGAAGGTTCTATTTATTTCTTCCGATATTATTTTAACTTTAGACAAATATTTGTTTTTATTGCCCTGATCTTCCAAACCTTTTATTAAAATAAATCGTATTTTCGATTCTATTTTTTTCTGAAATTGGAAAAAATTAAGGTGGAGTTTAAATTTTATATTTTGGGATGGCGCCAAAATAATTTAAATTCAATTTTTATGGAATTACATATTGGTGTTATAGAAATGTAAGATATGCAAACTACTCTCTCAATTTAAATATCTTGCGACAATCCTTATGTATATTCTAAAAATATAATATAAATTAAAAAAGAAATGTAGAAAAGCAGTATTATATTTCTAAAAATAAATACATTTCAAAATTCTCCGCGATAAACCCTTTATTTTCAAACAATAAATGTTGTAATAAAAAATTGTATAGATGGAAATTTTGCCGGGAGGAAATTGATATAAAGAGACAAGTGTCACCTCTCCGGTCAAAATAGAGGTCTAAAACCAGACGCCATCTATTGAACGTCGCCGCAACTAGCGGCCTCGGGTCGGTGACAAAGCCACAACACCAGCTTTGGCAAACTGAAAAGCGTCCACCTTGAGACCATGGTTTCGGGCTAATGGCCCTCGTCAGTCTAGGGCGGACTTTCTTCCATGAGATCCACACGGGATCTAATGGAATCTTGACAATCTGTCAAAGAGGTGTTTAGCTGGCCCGAAACCATAGTCTCTAGGTGGACGCTTTTCAGTTTGCCAAAGCTGGTGTTGTGGCTTTGTCACCGACCCGAGGCCGCTATTTGCGGCGACGGTCAATAGATGGCGTCTGGTTTTAGACGTCTATTTTGACGGGAGAGGCGACCCTTGTCTCTTTTTATAAAAAAAATGTATGTTAATTTTAAACAGTTTTTTTTTTTATCTTTAGGGTGTCATAATTGACAAAGAGCTCAGTCAAATATTATTAAAACAATATAACAAATTCTCTTATAATATTGTAGCGTAGAAATCAAGCCTTGAAATATCCTAAGATGTAAAAGTATTTATTGATGACGTCACAGCGACGAGTCGACAATTATTAACAGGTCACCCCAACTATCTCCAGCTAGAGAATCTTAAGCAAGCAAGCAAAGAAATATTTTAAAGATGATTTCACAAATACAGATTAATATATATTTTTATAATCTGTTGAATATATTTTAATTGAATAATATTAAATTAAATAATAAAATATTTATTTGTCACATAGCCTCCTCCTGTAGAGAGCATCGACCCGATGCTCAGCAGGAGACTTACGTCGTCAGTCTTAAGAACTAGTACTATGGCCAGGGATATTTTCCGGTGTCTGCGGTGGATGTCTTCTTTCAGTTGAGATATCTTCTTCATGAGGGCTTGGTAGGTCTATGTTTACGTCAAGGTAGCTTTTTCTCATTTCTACTGTGGTCGGTAAGGGGGCATTTTATAACTTTGCGGCCTCACCTCCAATGTGGTCTATCATCTAGTTTTAATGGCATGTCGTCCAGCTAGATCTTCTAGCAGGTGAGAAATGTTGTCTGTTTCGACCGAGATATGAAGTAGGGCTTCGGTAGCGAGTGAAAGTTTTCCTCGATGATTCGTCATTGGGGTCCTGAGATTCAGCTCGAGAGTTGTAGGATACCATTGCGTCTTGCTTTCTTTGGAAATAGTCATTTCTCCTTACCTCATTGTGTCTCTTCCTGTCACGGCAATAGCGGACGACGTGACCTGGGCGTCCGCAGTAGAAACAGATTGGCCTTCCCTCATTTGTACGCCAATCATTGGTGTCGCGTCTTCCTCCTTGTTTTGGGTATCGAGGTTCAGGGTGCGGTCTTATCGTTTCGGCCTCATATCTTGTATTTAAAAACTGTCGGGGTTTTTCCTTCTGAGGGGGTCTTTTCCTAGACTTTGAGATTGGCGCCAGGGTTCTTCCAATCTCCTCCTTTACAATTTCTTCGATTGTAGCATTTTTTGGTTCATCCCGAGGAGAGCCTAATGCCCGCTGTACCTCCTCACGAACAATTTGCCAAATCATAGATGACAGATCTTCTCCGTCATCCTGGTCACAGAGAGACGCTACATTTGGTAGGCGCTCGTACCTGGTTGGGGTAACTCGCCTACAACGGAGCGCTTCGACACGGCGACATTCTGTAATGAATTGCTCGGTGCTCTGTACATCCCTCGGTAGGAGTTCTTGATAAAGCTCCTCAGCTATCCCCTTCATGAGGTGGGAGATTTTATCTTCCTCACTCATTTGAGGATCAACCTCTTTGCACAAGCACAGGAGATCCTGGATGTAACATTCGGTACTTTCACCTTTTAATTGTGCCAGTGTTTTAAGTTTCTTCTCCGCTTGCAATCTTGAATTTTCTTTTTTTCCGAACACATTCTCTAACTGAGATGTGAATTCCTTCCAAGTCTGTATGCTTTCTTCGTTGTTCTCAAACCATTTGAGAGCAGTTCCAGACAGATAAAAATAAACTTTAGTAAGACAAAGGGTTTCGTCCCAATGGTTGTACCTTGCCACACGTGCATACCCTTTTAACCATTTTTGAAGATCTTCACCATCCTCCCCGGAGAAAATGGAAGGGTTCCTTGGCAAATGTTGAACAACGTAGTTGCTTACCTGAGTACCTTCCTTCTTTACATTCATAGAAGTTTCTTCTGGTTCAACAGAATCAATTTTTCTTTTATTTCTTAATGGGTATCGGTCCAGTCTCTCCACCAGTTGTAGCGTAGAAATCAAGCCTTGAAATATCCTAAGATGTAAAAGTATTTATTGATGACGTCACAGCGACGAGTCGACAATTATTAACAGGTCAGCCCAACTATCTCCAGCTAGAAAATCTTAAGCAAGCAAGCAAAGAAATATTTTAAAGATGATTTCACAAATACAGATTAATATATATTTTTATAATCTGTTGAATATATTTTCATTGAATAATATTAAATTAAATAATAGAATATTTCTTTGTCACAATATTGTTGTACATATATTAATTGATTGCAACCGCAGAGTGTGTGTAAGCTCACAGGTAAATAGGCGCTAACCGAAAAAAAAGTTACTTTGTTTAATATTAGTTTCTCTTTTATATTTTGTTATCTCCAGGAGGCGAAACTGACCGGACGTGCGTCGCTAGGCTCCGCTAGTTCCGGTAAATATTGTTTTAAATATTCATTTTACTTATTGTATAATTTATAAAAGTTTTATAAATTGTTTAATTAAAAATATTATAACCTTTTTTTAATTGGCAATCACTGTTTAAGAGTTTAGTCATTTTTGAAAGCCTTTTCAATTGTTGTTTTCGCACAAATATGCAAAAATAGAATATGGAAATAATTATTCAAACATTAAATGATAAGTTGGATGAAATTTATAACTATTTTGACAAAAAGGTTCAACAAAATCAAAAAAATCTAACTAAAAATGATATTACATTTTTGTCAACTATGGTTAGGCAAACCAAGGATGGTATTTCAACTTTAAAAGAAATAAATAACCAAGATATATTGGAACTAATGAAAACAACAATTACAGATGTTATGGACCAAAAACTGAAAGGGATCCAAGATGAATTAGTCAAAACAACTCCAACATATGCTCAAGTAGCTCGTACAGAAACATCACAAGATCACATAAAAAAAAAAAAAATTTACATAAGGAGTTCACAATAGTGGCAACACCTATAAATGTGGAAGATAATACAAAAATGTATCAAACTATATCAGGCAAAGTTAAAAAGCTTAGGGACGAAGGAAAAAAAATAAAGATTAACAAAATTATAAATGCTAGGAAATCTGTAATAATAAAGACCCCTACAGAATCAGACATGGAATCTCTAAATGATGAGTTAGGCAGGGCAGAGGAACTCGCAAATATCAGCAAAATTTTTATCCCCAAACCAAGAGATCCTACAGTAATAGTCAAAAATGTTAATAAACTTACAGAAACCGCTAATTTTACTAAAACAATCTGCAGTATGAACCCTGAATTGAACGAAATGGAAAATGATATCCATGTTTTGTTTAGCATGAAATCGAACACGCCCCACCACAACATAGTTCTTAGGGTTTCTCCAAAGGTTTACCGAATCCTTAAAAATATGAATAATAAATTATATACTGACCTTGAACGCTGTTTTGTGGAAGATAAGATTCTGGTAAAACAATGTCAGAAATGCCTTCAATTTAATCCCAACCATAAATTGGCCGATTGTACTAACGTCGAGATATGCAAATTATGCGGCGCGCAAGGAATTCATGACTGTTCAAAAATTTGCAATTGTTATAACTGTCTAAAACATCCTAAATTTAGAAACTCGCCGAATCATAGAGCTAATTCCTCGGACTGTCCTCTATACAAAATACAGATAGACAGAATTATCCAACGAACGAGATATCATCCAACCGACAATTAGGCAAATTTCGCAGCTAAGATTTTTGTTTATTTAGTTTGAATATCATGCAGGGAAAAGGAATTAAATGTTTACAACAAAATGTAAGAAAAAGTATCTTGGCACTGAATGAGCTTCAAGCTTCTATAAAAGACAACCCACCAGATATCATCCTAATACAGGAACCTTATCTGATTGATAGAGATGTAATTTTCGATTTGGAATCTCAAATAGTGCATTCAACGACAGATGAACAAATTTATACTGCAACGATCTTTATGAATAAGAGTTTAAAATTTAATAAAATCAATAAATTCACAAACTCCTTTTGTACAACCACTTCTTTAAATTCAGCAAAATCAAATACTATTATCGCAAACTTTTATATACATCCACATAGATTTAATGACACTCATAGAAAATTTATCCAAGAGCTTCTGGAGACCTACAATCAACAACCTATTATACTATGTGGTGACTTTAATTCTAGACACCCAGCCTGGTTTGATCCGACAACAAACTCCAATGGTTTCAAATTCCACTCCATCATAGATGAACATAACCTATTTATTCATAATCTTAAGATACCCACCTGCCGAAATTCTAGCTTTATAGATCTTACGATTTCAAACAAAAAATCAATAGGTTTGGTACAAAACTGGAAGACGACTATATTGACGCACATTTCAGATCACGTAGCAATAACCTTTGACATTTATCACAATTTTAACAGGCAAAGGACAGTTCAAAACTCAACATGGAAATTTATAGATAAAGATGCTGATTGGAAAACATTTACCGAAAAAATAGCAATACAAGACGTAGATAATATTATCACCATGATAAACCACGCGTCAAACATCAAAGATATTGACAACATTGTAAAGACTCTCACACAAATAATTAAAGAGGCAGCTTATCTGTCACTAAATGTCAAGACAAGAAGCGGAAATCATAAAACAAATACATACTGGTGGGATGGGAAGCTGGAGAAAATGAAAAACGATTTCCACTATATTAGAAATTTGTATTACCGACATGGAAAGGTCCTTGAAAAGACCTATAAATCAATGAGAAATAAATATTTAAATAAAAGTAAAAAGGCAAAAAGAGCGAGTTGGAGAATTTTTATAGAAGAAAGTCATTCAAATAACTCATTTGGTAATGCTTATAGGATATTCAAGTCATTGAGATCGAAAAATAGAAATTTAGGATTACCACTAATAGATAATTTACCAGATCATTTAAAGACCGACAAAATAAAAAGTTTAATGAACGATCTATTTCAGGATGATATTGGAGGTTTGGATAAAGATGATCATATTTTGATTAGAAATTATACGCCTAAATATAAAAATAAAAGTAGTGTTTATATCGAATCTAAGGAAATAGAGGAAACAATTTTAAAAACAAATATTAAAAAAGCACCGGGCCCTGATTACATTAGTAACAATATGATTAGACAGGCTAAAATAAAAATAATCCCAATTCTGCATAAATTATTCAATAAATGTATAGAAATGGGATATTATCCGGATGAATGGAAAAAATCATTCTTAAAAATAATTCCAAAACCAGGCAAAACGAATTATGAAATAAATAAAAGTTATAGACCTATATCATTGACATCTAATCTATCTAAAACATTTGAGAATATAATAAAAAATAAATTAAGTAACTATTATTTAGAGAATAATTTAATGAGCTCAAGGCAGCATGGTTTTATGAAATCTAGATCAACAATTACTGGAATGGATAAAATTATAGAAACTATATTGAAACATAAACAAAAAGAATTGACTTCCTTGATAGCTATAGATATTGCGGGTGCATTCGACAATGCATGGTGGCCTGCTATTATAAAAAGAATGGATAATGATGATGTTCCTTCAGATTTAATACGGATCATAAAATCTTATTTGAATAATGAAAGAGAGGTGAAATTTACATACGAATCAGAAACTTTTTATAAGAAACTAACTAAAGGATGTCCACAGGGTGGACCTTTATCTCCACTTCTATGGAATATTTTGCTAAATGATTTGTTGATAAATTTTGATTCAATGAATGCAGATATTATATGTTATGCAGACGACGTTACAATAATTTGCTGGAATAAGACTATTGAAGGACTAAAAACCGCAAGTGAATACACCTTAAATTATGTGATCCAATGGTGTAATAGAAATAAATTAACGATCAGTACAGAGAAGACTAATATGCTATACCTACATAACAGACAAAAAATACCTATTAAGGTTAATAACAATATAATAATGCCGGTCAAGCAAGTAAAAATTCTGGGAATGAAATTTTCTAATCACAAATGGAAAAACAAAGTTTACTTTACACCGCATGTTAATGATATTCTGTGTAAGGCAGGACGTATGAAAAATTTATTATGTTCACTAAGTGGCAATATGTGGGGTTTAGACACTGAAAAGAGGTTAACTTTATTCAAAACAATCATTAGGCCTGTACTTACATACGGTTCTGAAATTTGGTTCAAATATTTAAACAATCGTTGTAAACAAAAACTGAACTCCATGCAGTACCAGATCATTTTATGGGCAGTTAGAGCATACAAAACCACTTCATCAAACTGTGTGCATAGCTTGGCAAAAATTCCACTCCTAACAGATTATATAGAATCCAGAATAATCAAATTTGATCTAGCTCAAATGTCCATTGAAGATCTAATTACTTACGAACCCCATGCTCCAAGTATAGTCAAATCATTCTTACACGCAAAAATGAATGAAATTTTTGAGAACACTAATGAAATTTTCAGAAGCTTTTTCGTATTAGGAATTCCAAGATTTTTCCGTCCAAATTTTTATAATATCCAATTCATTACAGATCATGGCAATTTTGGGAAATTTTTGGCAACTATCGGCGCCGTGAAGGAACCAGGATGCTTCTGCGGAGGTGAAATTCAAGACGCGAGACATCTACTTCTGGAGTGCCCAATTTTCCGGGATTTTAGGGAAAATAGATTTGGTCGTATTGGACAGCTTGATGAATTTGTAGACAAAAAAGAAAAGTATAAAAATTTTGATCAATTTTGTAAATACATATACAACTTTCTCTTGAATTGGAAAAAAGAGAAGGAATCTTAGAAAAAAAAAAGAACTGCGATGCTTGCTCTGTGTGTTTTGCTTTGTTGTTTGTTTTTCTCTTTGGACAATTTTCTTTAGTTAATTTATGTAAAATAATGAATTGAACAGGATTGTATATAGCCGAATTGCTGTAATGCGGTGAAATGTATTGGCGCAAATATCCCTGAGTTTGGGATATCGCGTTTCATGATGTTAATAAAGTTAAGTTAATCTCTCTTTTAAATCAATAAATATAATGTTTAATTAAAAATATTCTTGGAATCAGTTTCATTAAAAATCTAAGCAGTCAACAATTAGTAGCAGAGCGTGGTTGTTTGATATAAAGCTCAAAAGCGAAAATATTTAATCAGAAGATTAAGCAAGAGGTTTATTCTGATCGGTAAAATGAAGCACATCTGAGAAGATTAAAGGTATTTATATTGATTAAGTTAAATTATATCTATGTAATAAGTTGAGGTCTGGTAGCCTCTTGTAGAATCCTGTCGACTCTCGCTATAAGCTGTGGTAACCGGTGGTCAAACCTGTAGTAGCCGAGAGGGACAGTCAGAGCGTGGAGAGTTTTCCAGTACCTCTCTGCACTTTGGAAGACCTTTAACAGTTTTCACAGAGTACAGGCAGTCGTGGTCGAGGCAGAGTGGAAAGCTTGGGAACCACACACACAAAACGAAGAGACACAGCTGAAGTAGGAAAGTTCCATGAACAGATAGTAGTTGAGCTAAGCAAGATGGAGATATAGAGTTCTTACTGTTTTACATGGCGATGATGTGGACCTGGCTACAAGCGACAAGGGCTTGCGCCGACGGTGAAGAGACTAACTGCAGACTATCTAAGGTCGGCTAAAACCGAGGTGTTTATATACCATTCCCGAGGAGGAGGGGGGGAGTTGGACTTTAAACGTCTGCGGCATTCCACACCCTTTGGACCAGATGGCAACGGGCTGCCGAATTCCTTTTCAGGGTTGTTGGATTGTCTGAGAATGTGAACTTTGAACGTCTGCACCCTTTGGCCTTGATGGCAACGACTCGCTAAATTCCTCTTCAGGATTGTTGGGTTTCTCTCTCGATCTTAGACGTTTTTGAATTTCTCAATCTTGCTTTAACTTAGCTCTTAATCTATTACATAGTTTTATTTATTCATCCTTAGTTTGTACAAAGTACATTACATATGGTGATGCAATGACACAGATTAATCATGCATATAATTATTTATAGATGTGTTTCTATATACAACATGACAATCTTGTTATAAGTAATTATACAATATAGGGGTGTTGGTTTAAATTACCATAGATGAGCCCCGGGAGTGAAAGGGTTTATCCGGGTTTAAACGGGTAAAGCCTCTCTAACACAGGTAAGTAATTAAAATATATTTTAATTAATTTAAACTGTGAGGGTTAAAAAGGGCTATAACAAGATGATTTGTTTGGATATATCTGCAAATTATAAAAATACAACTTATGTTTAATTTAAAAGTTATGATATTCATATAGAAGAGAAATTAAGATAAAACCTTTCTTTGATAAAAAATAATGATGATGTTTTAAGAGATTGTTGGCGGGCGTTGGAAAGGGTTAGTGGTTAAAGAATATGCAATTGTAGTTATTACACAGGTAATCAAATACTTAGGTCCAGGTGCAAAGCGAGAATATAGACTTGTGCGTCTTCCGAGGCAATGTTTCACCTGCGATCCTGTATAAGGGTTACAGTGCTTTGTCACAATTGTAGTGTTATTGGGTTGAAAAGTTGTTGAAGAAAGAGTTGTTCCTTAATATGATTGAAAGGGGTGAAATAGAGTCATGCGTTAAGTAGAATTGTTGTAGCGACAGTAGGTGATCTGACTTGACTTAAAAGGTTGATTGTGGTCCGCTAGAGCTAAAAAATTTGAGTTGTGAGAGTTGTGGACGCTTTGTGTTTGCGTGGGTGATTATGCTCTAGGGATGATTGTAGTAAACTTTTGAAACGTGTTCAAGGCCAGAAGTTGGGATTTTTAATTCTGGGGAACTTTGATCAAATAGTTTGTTGGAATCATGAAATCAAAAAATTGTCAAGCAGTACTATCGTTTTTCTACGTTGATGTGAAGCAATGACTAAGAAGATAGTAGTGTAAAGTACACTGAAGTGGTTAGAGAAATAGATTGTTGTATGCCCGAAAGTTAATGATAACATAGTCATTTTATAAAAAGGTATAAAACAAATATAAAATGAATAAAATATAGAAATATCATTGTGGTTGAATAAAGTTTAAGTGGATAAAATCAAACAATCAATATATAAAAGTGATAATAATGGAGAATTAAAGTGATTTTTGACAACAAATATATCTTTTGTAATACTAAAATAATATTATGAAAAATAAAATTGATTTTTTATATATAATGTTGGATTAAAAACTAGTGATTATATAATTGAAAGGCAAAAATAAAAAATAAAATATTTTATACAAAAAAAAACAGAATATAAGTAAAGATTGTGATCTCAATTTAACATGTAAAATGTTTGATATGTAGAAAAAAAATAGAGATTTACACAGGATTAAAATATCAAAATGTTCAATTTAAGGTAGGTCTTGTTCAAATTCAAATATCTAAATGTTTAAAAGTTGGGTTAAGATATCGACTGTAGAAAAATGTGTGGAATTAAAAGGAATGCGGGACATGGGGATGGAAGGACTGGGGGCTTCTGGGGGAAGAGTGGCGATGGATTTAGGTGTCCATTCTTACGACCGGGGTGCGATTTATATTGTTTTTGAAGGGGGAGGGAGATATGGGGGATGTCTGCGGCTCACTGGCTTGAAATTCTTTCTCTCCTAGTCTGGTTATTTCGGGGTATGGATTAGGATGAGTTATCAGATTTGGGGGTATAACATTGAACATTAAATAGGTGGGTGGAAAACTTGTGACAGAATGGGGTGTGTTATTAGAAATTTGTGAAATTTTTCTGAGGTAAAAGCGGGCGCTCTGTCAGATAACAGACATTTTGGAAATCCTTGTTGTAGTACAGTTTTGAGAGTTTGAATGTACGTTAGGGTACTGGTTTACTGGTTAAACTACTTTTGAGAGTGGTGAAAGCTTGTTGGTAGTTTTATGGTGTATTTGAAAGATGTAGTTTTCTCGGTGTTCGTAAGTGTTGTCGTTCGACGCTGTTGCGGTAAAAAATGTTATTCAATGATGTCAGGTTTAGATGTGAGTAAAAGTGCTATTTTCGACGTGGACACGCTTTGGGGTTAGATGTGTCACAGGCATGAAGGCGTCTTTGTGGCCTGTTAAGTGAGAAAAATTGTTGTGATGCGCTGTGTGACACGAGTGAGTGAATTGAATCGAAAGGTGTCACATTAAGTCTTTGTTTTTGGTACAGCATCTAACTTGTTTCATCATGAACAACAAATTTACTAGTCATGGGTGGTGGTTGTACAAAACACATCGAGATATCTTGGTTGTTAGTGAATATGGCACGTTTAGTGGCGACGGAGCTTGTGTTGCTCGAATTCGATTTGTTGCTAAGTCGCGCGCTAATAGATGGTGGCCAATTGTAGAAAGTGATGGGAAGTGTGTTGTAGTTTGTTGAGAGAGATGTGTGGATAATTAATAATTATGCATGTAAAAGAAAAGGACGAGTGAGTGTAGCTATGTTGGGATCTAACGATTGTAATAGTTTTGGAAGACTGTGACTTAATTTAGCTACTGACGTGGTAGTTGATGGGATTTTTATTTTTAACTTGTTTTGGGAAAGATAGTTACTTTTCTAGTTGTGATTTTGAAGATATTGTATCTTTCGATTTTTTGCAATTTAAAAAAAAAATGCGTTTTACCTATGTTTATTAAAATTTGAATATATTTTTTAAATCGTTGATTATTGTAGTGCGAAAATTATCTTTGTAAAAGGGGCAATGGCGTGATAGTGACTCATAAATTGAAAGGGGCGTTTACATAAAATAGTGAACATAACAATGATTTTTGCAAAGTTTTGAATATAGGATTAAGAAATTGGTGTTTGTTATAAAAATATGATATTAAGAAAAACACACAAATAAGTTTAGAATTATGATTCGAGTAATTAAAAAAATAATGATATTTTTTTTTAAAGTAAAATTGAAAGTAATGAATTAAAATTTATAAGTTGCTTAAAATGAGGTAAAAATTGATAAATGAGGGTGTAAAAGATTTAAAATTTGAATTTAAATCATATAAAAATGGTAAAAATTGATTTTATAAAATGATTACAGTGAAAATAAACATTAAACTTATGGAAAATCAAGTTGTGAGCATGAGGAGAAAGTTTTTAAAAACTAACAGTTTTGAAGATTGTTCAGTCAGGAAACTTGGTCTTTAGTTGTCGTCCTACTGATGACGTGGAAGACGCTCCGAGTAGAGCTTGTAGAAGCTTGTAACTTCTGTTTGGTGACGGCGGCATGTCGCCTGGAAGGTGGTTACGTTGTAAGGACGAAGGTGGGGAACTTCTCACCGGCTTATTTTGCGGGATTTTCGGCTGTGTCGTTGGAGGAGGAGATTGCTTGCTCCTGATATATAGTCTCTTGTTGGGGAAGAGATTGATAGGTCGTTTAGTTGGAATGGCGGCGGGCTTGTTCCTCCATCTTGGCTCTTTTTCTCTTTTCTATCTGGACAGTCTTCCTTCCTTCTTCGTTGTGGTCATACTTCGTTGTGGTAATCCTGTCGACTCTCTGTAATAAGTTGAGGTCTGGTAGCCTCTTGTAGAATCCTGTCGACTCTCGCTATAAGCTGTGGTAACCGGTGGTCAAACCTGTAGTAGCCGAGAGGGACAGTCAGGGCGTGGAGATTTTTCCAGTACCTCTCTGCACTTTGGAAGACCTTTAACAGTTTTCACAGAGTACAGGCAGTCGTGGTCGAGGCAGAGTGGAATGCTTGGGAACCACACACACAAAACGAAGAGACACAGCTGAAGTAGGAAAGTTCCATGAACAGATAGGAGTTGAGCTAAGCAAGATGGAGATATAGAGTTCTTACTGTTTTACATGGCGACGATGTGGACCTGGCTACAAGCGACAAGGGCTTGCGCCGACGGTGAAGAGACTAACTTCGGACTATCTAAGGTCGGCTAAAACCGAGGTGTTTATATACCATTCCCGAGGAGGAGGGGGGGAGTTGGACTTTAAACGTCTGCGGCATTCCGCACCCTTTGGACCAGATGGCAACGGGCTGCCGAATTCCTTTTCAGGGTTGTTGGATTGTCTGAGAATGTGAACTTTGAACGTCTGCACCCTTTGGCCTTGATGGCAACGACTCGCTAAATTCCTCTTCAGGATTGTTGGGTTTCTCTCTCGATCTTAGACGTTTTTGAATTTCTCAATCTTGCTTTATCTTAGCTCTTAATCTATTACATAGTTTTATTTATTCATCCTGAGTTTGTACAAAGTACATTACATATGGTGATGCAATGACACAGATTAATCATGCATATAATTATTTATAGATGTGTTTCTATATACAACATGACAATCTTGTTATAAGTAATTATACAATATAGGGTTGTTGGTTTAAATTACCATATCTATATATTGCATGTTTAAAAGCTATTCAATATTTAAATATATTTAATATATATATTTGTTTTAAAATTATATTGATTTGTTTTATATTAGTTCAAAAGAGAGAGAGAGAGAGAGAGAGAGAGAGAGAGAGAGGCGAAAATGGCTGAATATAATTTTTTATCCCAAACAAAATTTGAACCATTAACAGGAACAAATTATCAAATATTGGCGTTGAAATTCGGCGCAGTTCTGAGAGGAAGAAAATTATTTAAATGTGTAATTTCCGATCCAGAACCTGATATGGAAGATAAAGGTTCTTGGGAGATTTGGAGTGAGAAAAATGATGAAGCATTTGGGATAATCATCATTACGTTGACAAATGAACAAGCTGGAATGTTCATCGGAGAAACAAGTGCGAAGAAAGTATGGCATTCGCTAAGAAAAACATACACAGGCAATTTGGAAGATAAAATTATTGATATAGGCTTAGAATAAAAGAACATTAGGATGAAAGATAATGAAACTGCAGATGAATATATAACGAGGACAAAAAATATTGCTGCGAGAAGTTCATCATAGGGCATCAATTTCCCTCAAGAGAACTTTCATTACATATTGTCAGAAAATACATCCAAAGTATGAAATTATTGCTATTGACTTATGTTCTAAGAGAGAGGCAACAGTTGAAAAGATTCAACAAAATCTGAGATAAAAGGAGTGTCGAGAAGAAAAATGAGATTAAATCAGTCGTTTGAAAATGGGCATGAACAAGCATACAGATTTTAAGATAGAAAGGTTAAACAATTTCAGCCAAAAAGATGCTTTGTTTGTGATAAAAAGGGACATCTAGCAAAGGATTTCTGGTTTCGAGATAAACAGAAACAAGGATATCAAAAGAAAAGGACTCTTGATTATAGAAATCACAAATACAGTAGAGAACATTCAAATAATCTAGTGGGTACTATGAAAAGTGAAATTAATGAGCAAGCATTTGAAACATATGTAAAAGAATTTGAAGATTTCCCAGATGGGAGAAATGATAGGCAAATATGGTATATAGATTCAGGATGCACCACACATTTAACCCCAAACCTAACTTTGATGAAAAATGTGACAGAGTACAAAAGTGAAATCAACCTAGTTGAGAAGGGCAAAACTACCCAAGCCATAGCCAAAGGAGGTATGAGACTTACTACATGCACAAGTGTAGGCCAAGAAAATATTCGCATCAAAGATATCTTAAATGTACTAAATTTAAGGAATAATTTCTTGTCAGTATACGAATTATTCAACAAAGGAAATTCAGTTATTTTCAATAAGGATGGAGCAAAATTTTATAATGAGGGGAATGATTTAGTTGCTGAGGCATATATTAAAGATAAAATGTTTATGATGGAAACAAAACTAAGAAATATACCAATAGCAAAAAAATGAAAATGTCATGGTTATAAATGCGAAAACTTTCTTATCTTGAAAGAATTACAATCCTGTCACAGAGAGTAAAATGAAGTCTCAGGAGAATACTTCACTAAAACCAGGTGGTGACACTGAAAATGACTCAACACAAACTGAACCGATAGAAGAAAAATGCGTAAAAGGAGGAAGAAAGAAAGGAGAACCAAAGAGCATCTTATAAGAACGGCACAAAGCAAGACTTGAAAAACAAGAAAGTAAATTTATTGAAGAAGGAGTTTGACGCTCACAAAGAATAAAGGATAGGAATGAGGCAAATTTAATAATGGAAATAGATCATTATATCCCGGACAACTTTAAAGAAGCAATGGATAGTAAAGAAAGAAATCAATGACACAAAGCAATGGAAGAAGAGCTCAGTGAGATAGAGAAACATAGGGTATGGACACTAGTATCAAGGTAAAATGGTATGAAGGTCATCAATAGTAAATGGGTCTACAGTACGAAGAAAACATCAAATGATGGCATATATAAAAGAAAGGCCAGACTGGTTGCTGTTGGAAGCAATCAAAGATATAGTGTGGATTATAAGGAATATTTCTTACCTGTACTCAAAAAGGAAAGCTTTAGAAAAAAAATAAATGGTTGCCTGTAAAGTCGGTTTTACGGGCGAAGATTTTACGTGACAACGGTAGAATATTTATTGATATGAATATAATTAAATTGCACAATAGGAACAAGGAATTGAATGAAAATAAGAATTGCACAAATTTCAACTATAGAAATATATTCTGTTTACTAAAACATTGTACATGTAAACTTAAACTTAACTAATTCCTATTTGAGTGTTTAAGGAAGTGTTTCTGCTGTAATGTGTCTTGCGAAAGTCAAGTCGATAGTTGTTCCTTTTAACGTAGTTGACCTAGAAACGTTTGATACGCAATCAAGATTATACGTATTCTTCATGAAATTAGGAAACGAGTTGTCAGGCTTTACGTTTTTGTTAAAATCACCACACAGAAGAATCGGTATACTAGAATCAACTTGCACGAACGGTGGAACGTACTGGCTGTTGTGAATGTACGGACCGAGTCCTTGCCATAGTAACATTCCAATATCCTGCATACTAGCTCCTGGATGAATATATACAGCGCCGAGTATAAACTTGAAGCTAGTATTAGCGGCGAAGCAAGTAACTTCAGTCATGCACATGTCACCCTTGGTTTTAATGACACGAGTTACGTCTGTAATCGCAACTTGGAACACTTCCGCCGTAGATGTCGATGATAATTTACGATAGATCGCCACTCCACCAGCCGCGTTGGTATTTGAATATCAAAACACTTATTCAGATCGAAGGTTCAAATTTTTGCTAAATAAATTTGAAATTAAATAAAATTTGTAAATGTAAATGATGAAGTTGAAAATTAAAACATTTACTTAAATTAGATGTTAAAATTCTTGCTCAACACAGTTTAAATAAAGTTTTCTTATATCTGCCACTTTTTCTTAATATTTGTAATTTTAAAGAATCATTTCGAAAATCAAAACATTTATTCAGATCGAAGGTTCAAATTTTTGCTAAATAAATTTGAAACTATTTATTAATTGATTTTAAACTAATAATTTACACCACACGTGTGAACTTGTATTATGACGCTTTCTTGTTTTTCCAACGCCAAGAACGTTCGAGAAAGACAGAGAGCATAAGTGACTCCCAGCCGCAACCTAATTTAAGACGTTGTCACGTCAATAGTAGCTATTTCAACGCAACAGAATCTAATCATAAAGACTTATGATGTGAAGACAGCTTATATCTTTGGTGAGTTAGAAGAGACAGTATACATGAGACAACCAGATGGTTTTATGCAAAAAGGAAAGGAAAACAAAGTGTGTAAATTGGAAAAAGCCTCTATGGTCTACCACAATCAGGAAAATGTTGGAACAAAAGGGTCAATGGAATTTTATACCAGTTGGGAAAGATTAGAACCAAATGTGATCCATGTGTCTATAAACTCCAGAGAGGAGAAGAGTATGCAATACTGGGTTTATATATCATTGCTGGAACCAGTAAGGTAATTATTGACAACCTAGCCAAAATTAATGACAACCTAGCCTCAGAAATTGAAAAATCTGTTACTCTAAAAGAAAAGAAAGATAGCGAACCATTTATTGGAATTGAAATAAAAATGATAGAAGAAGGATTTTATCTGTCTTGGACTCATTATATTGATACAATTCTTCACAGATTTGGACTGGAAAATGCAACAGTGTGCAGACACCTGGAGATCAAAATCCAAATTTGGATGAGTATTTGGACTCTAAGCCAGCAGATAAAACTGTATCCCAGAAAATGATTGAATCACTTATGTACTTTTCTACTGGTACTCGACCAGACATATCCTTCAACGTAAGCATTTTATTTCAGTATAGTAATGATCCAAGAGGAATACACTTGACTGGAGTTAAGAGGATATATAGATATCTAAAGGGAACAAGAAATAAAATGTTGGCATATAAGTCAAAAGACAACAATATCACAATAAGTACTGATGCGAGCTGGTGCACAACCCAAGACGCAAAATCCTATTCAGGCTATACAGTCAAACCTAGCAACAATTTAATAAATTGGAGAAGTAGAAAGCACAATTTAGTAGCCTTGTCTACATGTGAAGCAGAACTAATTTCAATATGTGAAAGAATTTCAGAAGTATTATGGTTAAAGGGAATTTTAGAAGAACTTTATGAAAATGTAACTTTCCTAATCACCTTGAAAAGTGACAGCCAAGCAAAGCAAAGTAAAGCAAAGTAAACAATTGGTAGCAGAGCGTGGTTGATTGATATAAAGCTCAAAAGCGAAACTATTTAATCTGAAGATTAAGTAAGAAGTTTATTCTGATCGGTAAACTGAAGCACTTCTGAGATGTTTAAAGGTATTTATATAGATTAAGTTAAATTATATCTATATATTGCATGTTTAAAAGATACTCAATATTTAAATAAATTTAAAATATATATATTTGTTTTTAAATGATATTGGTTTGTTTTATATTAGTTCAAAAGGCGAAAATTTTTGGAATCAGTTTCATTAAAAAATCTAAACAAAGTCAACAAATTTAATATTAGTTTATAAAAATTCTGGAAATGTCGTAAAGACATAAATGTAGGCAGATATCTTTAATGAACCAAGTAAAATCTTTTAGTAATATTTGACTGCACACTGACACACATGATGTCAAAAATATGTTAATATCTTATGTTACCATTGTTTTAATGCTCGCCCATCTCTGCGGACATCTGCCCGCGTGGGTTCGAATCCCATCCTCGTCGCCAGTTGTTTTAATGCTTGGTATTTAAGATTTAGAACACATTTATAATTTAAATATTTTATTCTATTAAGATTAAAATTACACAAGCATAACATTTAAATATATATCCTGCCTAACAATTCTCTATACTAACCATATAACATTAAGCGATCTATTTACAGTTTGTTTTGGTCACTGGTCCAATATTTTTATTTTCATAGACCAAATTATAAGATTAATTCACAGATGAAAAATATGCAAAATAACTAAACAAATATATACATCAATTTGATATTTATTTAAAACAAATGAACAACTATATACATCAATTTAATATTTATTTAAAACAAATGAACAACTATATACATCAACCATATTTCAAGTTTATTTGGTAGTGACATATTTCTAGTGACAACCACCCATTTATAGCATAATATCCTACTTAGTCTGGAAGTTATTTCCTCAACAAAGTAGATACACACAAGTTATAGTGCATTGGAATCCGCTTTGGAAATTTCGTAATGCTAATACGATAGCTATGGTTCATGGCTATGACCTATTTGCGCTTCTAGACTAGAATGATGACTTTTCGTATTTTGTTATTTTGACCAATTATAGCCAGAGAAACGAGGTTTGGAACCATGTAAATGAGTTGAAACCATGGGATTGTAAACTACCGAGTGGCCTTAACAGTCACCCACTAATTTTAAAAATAAGTTTTGTATGTCCACAATATACTGAATATATAAAAATATATAAAAATATAAAGTAATTTATCTATTATTCGGCCTCTTGATTCTCATTCCAAAGCAAAAATAATGAAGTTGTGATGTTTAAATTAGTCAGAATGAAATATATTTTTTTCACGAAAAGCGAATATTTTCAACTTTTATACTTTTATTATGAAACGCTATTTATCATGATTCAAACATTAATAGTGCGACATCTTGAGCCAGAATTTTAAAATGCGATTTTCTAACAATTTTTCTTCACTGTATTTGATATTTCAAAATATTTGAAGGCATAGATTAACATATCACAGAGAGGAAATTGATCTATAAAAGCATAGGGCGCCTCTCCCGCCAAAGACTAGACGTCATCTATTCAACGTCGCCGCAAACTAGCGGCCTCGGGTCGGTGACAAAGCCACAACACCAGTTTTCGCAAACTGAGAAGCGTCCACCTAGAGACCATGATTTCGGTCTAATGGCCCGTGTCACCCTAGGACGGACTTTATGGAATTTTCATAATCAGCCAAAGAGGTATTCATCTGGCAATGTGGCTGGGCCAAATCTATGGCCAAAATATTGTAACATAGTATTTATTAATTTTATTTGTGTAACATAGTATTTATTTATTTCATTATTTTTTATTAACAGAGTGGTCATTTTTATGTTTATATCTTGCGACTCTGTAAATTTCCCTCGTGGCTTATCTTTTGTTTAAAATTGATAGTTTTTCCTTCCCTGAAATAAATTTTTGTCTCCTCCTGAAGTTTTTGACTTCCCTAATTTTCCACGTGGCAATATATATGAAAATTATGCCAGGAGGATATTGATTTATAAAGCATAGGGCGCCTCTCCCGTCAAAATAAATATCAGAATTAGACGCCATCTTTTACCGGTCTCCTCAAACGGGTCTGTGAAAAAGGCAATAATTGTTTAGGCTTTAACTTTACCCAGGTGTATGGAAAAGGCCAATTTCTGGCAATTTAAAAATTAAATTAGGAAATTCTACTGAAATCTACGGTTTCTTTAATGTTGAAATAAGATTCAGTCAAATAAATATTTCAGGGAAATTTAAAAATCACAAAAATATATTAGAGGGAAGGAAAGAGAGTTGAATACAAAAAATAATAAAATTGCTTAACATTGGGAGTTTTTTTTTAAATGACATGATACTTATTTGAAGATATTTTGCCTTCATTTTGTTGTTTTTATAAAACAAAGGGGGATCAATAAATAAGGTGAATTATCTTATTTCTTAAAAATTAAAAAAGCAAAAATAATTTAAACCACAGAATATTAAAATATAACATTGAGAGGCTATTTAAGGTGTTCTGTTCTTTTTTCCCACGCGCGGCGCGAGACTTATAAATAAACTAAAATGGAAGCTCCCTTGAAGGATTGCACCACGCTTGAACAACGTGCAGTTATTCGTTTCTTGAATGCAGAAGATATTCAAACATCTCAAATATGCCAACGAATGAAAATTATCTATGGTGAGTCTTGTTTGTCTCAAAATAACATTTATAAATAGGGTTAACGAGTTCAAAAATGGACGAATTACATGTTACTCAGGTCTCAACGTTCGGCCGGTAAAGTTTTGCAAACAATTTTTTGGGATGTTGATGGACCAATCTGTCTTGTTTTTTTATCCTCAAGGAAACGTATGAACAGCGACCTTTATTGTGACATTTTTGTAAATAAGCTAAAGCCCGGTATAAGAAACAAAAGAAGAGGGAAGCTTAGTAAAGGTGTTCTCTTCCTTCATGATAATGCAAGGCCGCATACATCATGTAAAACTGTATCTACAATCATTAAATTAGGTTTTGAAGTTTTAGAACATCCTGCATATAGTTCCTTATATCCATATATTTCCTTTTTGGACTACTGAAGAAGGAGTTAAAGGGAAAGCGATTTGACTCGGATGAAGATGTCCAGAAAGTTGTGCAAGATTATTTTCACACGCTTCCTAAGAGTGCCTATAAAGAGGGTATTTACAAGTTGCCAGAACGATTGAGACGATGTATAGAAAGCCAAAGTGATTATTTTGAATAAATCAAGTCCTAATTTTTAATATCGTTCTTATTTTTTTAAATATATTATAATTCACCTTATTTATTGATCCCACGTTGTATCAAAACATTCGTATCTCAGATTAAAAATGAGGTTTAAAACTTTAAAATCGATATTAAACTTCACATAGTGTGCTGTCTTATAAGTGAATATTTTTTGAAAATCGGCTATTTCCAAAATTGAGAGCTATACAGAAATAAAATTTACGGGAATCTCATTATATTATTCATTTTCCCGACTTCCCAGAAAAAAAAAATTTCCGCCATACGCACATGCCTATCGCCGTAACAAATCGAAGATTCACACACTTCCTACCGATTCATTGATCGATGCGATTTTTGCTTTCTCGTACCATCAGTACCTACAGTTCAGATAAAAATCTAACAATATCATTGAACAGTGAAGGGAATCTGATAATAAGACACGCACTGTTTGTTATACACCTACCAATAATGAAAATAACTGGATAAGATAGTATAACTAGATTAAATTTTTAGATAATATAAGTCATATATTCTATTTGAAATACATTTATCAATCAAATATATGACTTTTTATTATCTAAATATATCAATAGGGATTGCTCTATTTACAAAATGAATTATCACCCTGTCTCCAACTCTCAGGTTGTCCCTGAGATATCTTTCAATATATATATATAAAGCCCTAGTATTTGCACCTGAAAGAAACATATCTTTAATAAGATCAGAAATATATCAAACAGATAATGGCTTAATTAAAATTTGCAATGTTTCTATTAAAATCGAATCATTAAAGAAAATGTTGTTTGTAAAAGATAGAGAACTGTTTTTTTTTTTTAAGTTTAAATAGTGTTATTAAAATAGGTAAATATTATATTTTTTGAATGTAAAACGCTGCTATTGTGGTATTTGAAATGTTGTCATTAAAGTAAAAAAATGAGGTCATTAAAGTGCAAAATCCGGTCTTGAAAGTGCAACACCTATTTTTAAATTGACGAAATTAATAAAATATTTTTCATTCAAATAATTTTTGATTTTAATAAAATTAATTGACTCTTTTTTTGGAATGAATTTTCATTTTTTAATAAGTATTATTTTTTTTCTTTGTAATATTTTATTAAAGTAATTAAAATTAAAATATATATTATAATAATATATTTATATTTAATTTTTAACACACACACAAAAAAAGAATATTATCTCATATATATAAAATATTCATTGTAAAGTACACAATAACTTTAATAAAAAAAATTGAAATATAATTTATATAACAGATTATTAAATTCGTGAGTATAAATACTTTAAGTATTTTTCATGAAATCTTTTGATGCTTTATAAACGTTCAAGCATTCTCTGCTCATTAATGGCAATCTATAGATGTGGCCTGGCGGTTATCAATGCGCCATTTGTGGGCTGAACCACCCCCGGACGGCCACAAAAAGAACAATGTTGTAGGGAGAATAGCAACAACAAGAGGCATCTGTTGCAATCAATTCTGGAAGCGCCTTGTTCGATCTTTGTAATCTCCGTTTGGCTTTGATTTTCTTTATTTATTCAATGAACTTTATAATCAATTTTTTATAATAATATATTTACCTAATCTTTATCATATATAAAAATATATATTTTCAGAAATATAAATAAGGTATAAAAATTTATAATAGAATTTGTAAAATATTATTTTTTAAAAATTATATATTAAAAAAGATTAAATGTGTTACATGTTAAACATGTTACATAATGATTGATTTTAAAATGGTTTTGGGTAAATCTTCTATGAATCAATATATTTTATGTCAATTTTATTATACAGAATATATTCTAATATTTCACTAAAATATATAAAACACCATATTCTAACAATATAGATTTATTAACTTTAGAAGGAGAAAATATATATTTTTTCAATTTACGATATATAATCCATAGATTTGCAGAAAAATATTTTTCAAAAGAGTATAAAGAAATTTTAGAGTGAGAAATATTTAAAAACATTTTTCAAAATATATATAATTTTTGCAAAAATAGTAATAAATATAAAACCAACCCGTTCAACGAACGGGTTTAAAATGTGGCAGCCAATCTTGAATTTTATTAAAGTGTCCTATAATTAATATAAATGGTAATGTATGTGTATTATGTGTATATATTATTTATTTATCTTTAAAATATTGATAAAATAATTTGATATATTATTTAAATTAACTATTTATATATTCTACTAGTATTTGAGAGAGTTTCAGAACTCTAAGGCGATATCTATATATATAAAAATGAATGTTTGTATGTTTGTTGGTTGGTTGGTTTGTATGTCCGGTATACAAATTCGCAGTAGTTCACTAATTCAAACCAAAATTTCAATACATAGGTAAAAAATAACGAGGACGACGAAAGGCTATTTTAAAAAATATATAAATCAATTATTAAAACTATATATTCAAATTATTCTAAATAGCTCATCTAGAACGCGGTGGAATCTGATGGCGGGGCGCGCCCATTGGACGGCCTGCGACACGTGGCTTCCCTGTGCGCGCGCATGCGCCGGGAAGGCACTCGCACGCCGGCAGCCGACGGGAGCTGTCGCTTGCTCGCCGGGAGTCAAGGGGGCCGACATTTACTCGCTGGCAGCCAACGGGCACATGTTTAATGTGTTTGAATAATACATTTAATCATGTAAACCCGGGCGTTGCCGGGCAACCCTAGGAAGGAAGATGTATACAAGGTGTAGACAAGATGAAGATCTAGATGAAGATTAAAACGTTTTTAAAATATATTCGCACTCGGGTAAAACCCGGGCGTTGCCCGGGCCATTCGTCTAGTTGGAAATAAAATATAACTTTAGCTCTCTCCAGATTACACATTAATGCCAAATATCAACAAAATTACTCCAATATATTATGTGACAAATTGGAATATTTTCATCAAGTATTTGAATAACATAAAATATATCGATAATAAATATATATGTAAAGTTATTGTTACAAAATATTCACCAACGGTGAAATGTTGTTTGTCATGAAAAAAGTAGGCAATGAGAGAATCGTTATGTTTTTATAGGTTTTCACTTTTGAAACAATATTTGACACTTAATGACATTTTAAACTTTATAATGACAACCTTTGACACTTTAATGACATTTTACACTTTATAATAACAACATTTTACACTTTAAAGAGAATATTTACACTTTGATATAACCACATTTTACACTTTAATAACAACATTTGCACTTTAAAAACAGTATTTTGCACTTAGAAGACAACATATAAATTTTGATGTAACAACGTTTCACACTTTAATAACAACATTTACACTTCAAAACAATATTTTACACTTTAATTACAACATTTACACTTCAAAACAATATTTTACACTTTAAAGACAACATTTAAACTTTGATAACAACATTTTAATTTTTAAGCGATATTTTTGATTTTATCTAATGTTGAATTTGTTGGCCATTCCATGACGAGGTGTTCTTTAACATTGTGTCCGTTGGTCTCCAGAGAAAGTGTTCATCCAGCCAACAATTTCACATACGCACACTGGTGAACCCCTGGTGATATGGTGTGGGAACAATCCTCTATAGCAGTAGGATAGAACTGAAGAAACAATGACTTATTGATGCCTTGTCGACATTCTCTCTCTCTCTCTCGGCCGTGCGGCCACGCGGCGCGCGAGCTCCGCGTTTTTCAGCATTGGAGATGATGGAGATAGCAACCCTTATGGTGTATCGGCGGAGGATCACATCCTACGTGATGTTTCCATCAAGGGACAAGCAGAATACGTTTATTTATCGACGGAAAAGATCAGGAATATTATTTTCAATATACAAACAATTAACAAAGGTGCAAATTCAACTATGTTGAGCGGCAACTTTGCAAATCAAGCCGCGGAAAAAAGCAAAAATTGGGCCGATCGAGTAGAGGCCTCGGAAATGGAGTTTGCCCTCGTGGGCAATAAAGAGCCTAAAGGCTTTAAATGGAAAGATGATTTCCAAGAGATTGTTGTAAAGATTTCAAAGGCTTACACTACCACAGTAAAGCCGCCTCAACCACCAAAGAAGGCGACAAAAGACCCTGTTACGCAAGTTAAGAACAGTCGACAGCAGCAGGCGCCGAGCAAAGCAAGATCAGCAGCTTCCTTTGATCAATGCTGCTATATTGAGTACTGCTCGGATTTCGGTCCTGTGCAGTATATCCAGGCACTGGAGGAGATGCTGGGGAGGGGCGCCGTCTTCCATCTGATAAAGATGTTCGGCCAGGTTCTGATCGGGCTGGAGAGCACCGAGAAGGCGGAGCGCCTATCCGAAGAGGGCCTCACCATCGGGAACCCCCTCCTTAAAGTGTTCACCTACAGGAAACGCGCGGAGAAAATAGTGGTTGGGAACCTCCCAATCGCAATAAGAGATGAAGACATCGTCGCGGCGTTGCGGCCCTACTGCAGGGTTGTAATCCTTGACCCATGAGGTAGTGGCGAGTGGTGGCTACACCTGGACCACCGGCAACAGGGAGGCCTTCATCCTTCTAAATGAAGGATTGAAACTTCACCAGCTCCCTGCCAAGCTGGTAATTGTCTCGAAAGGCGAATCGACGCCAGCCTACATCATCTACGGCGTTGGTGTAGCAAATGCCACCGTCAAGGACATCGGCGAGCCACTTGCCCCTTAGGGATCAATGAAGCACGTCATCAGGACTCCCGGCAGGGCCCGGTGTCGAAGCCTCCTTCCTCTAAGCCCATTCCCTCCAACTCCGGCCACTCTCCAGCTGCGGATTTGTCTGCACCCATCAAGCAGACCCCCTCAACACCCTCCAGCCCTGCCGAGCCTTCGCCCGGGGCGAATATCTCTGTCCATCCCCAGGGGATTCCAACTGAGCCTCCGGTTCCGGCGCCGAGCACCAGCGAATTGCCATCACGACCAACGCCCTCCACGACCATTACTGAGCCATCAGCGGCTCCTGCTGGAGAGATCCAGGACAAGACCCCACCACCCATCCAGTCTTCTACCACCATGACCCAAATCCTGCCCTCTCAGGAGAAGGAATTCGAGGATCAGGTAGAGAGTCTTTTTAACCAATTGAACGATGAGTCATTCCTAGGCCCCCTATATGAGAAAATATATAGGTACGACGTCATGTACGCGGTTCTATACCGCCCTGAGAGGAGGGAAATCGTTGAGGCACTCTCGCCTACACACAAGAAAATTCTGTGCGAATTTCTCAATATTGCCATTGAGCATGTTGGGGACAAACCTGCATAATAAGCAAGGGCCTGTACACACTCAAGGAGGCTTGTAGCTCCTGATAATATCCAGACGTCCCTTCGGAGAAGGATTCGTCTGGTGTAAATATTTTCTATTTTCATCTTTATTACAATACTGTATTTTAATTTTACTTGATTATTTTGCTGTTGACTAGAAGTCAAAAAACCTTTTTCATTGTCATTGTTTCTTTCTCTCTGTACCGTTGGCAAGACTGTCAACATTCCTCTCACCGTCGGCTGGCCATTGCTTCGACGTTGCGCCTTTTCAGGGCACAATGCCGACATTGCAGTACAGCTGGCCCTGCACGCTCTTCCCCATCCTGCACATCCGGCCTCTGCTCGATAGACCTGTATCGCCTGTGGCTCTAGCGACCTGACGTTGGCCCACCGCTAATGGTCCTGCAGCTCCATCAGGCCCCTCATACGGAAAGCCTTCAACATCATACAGCAACCACCCGACCTGCAGGGCTGGCTCTTCGGTCAAGGGCTGGATGACGACGCCCTCGCCATCCTCGTGTCTGCCAAGTCATCCATACACAGGTTCTTTCTGAGCCTTGAGATGAGGGGAGAACGTGAAAACCCTTTACTGTCTGGAGGAGAACTCTCCGTCGTTGGGGGAATCTCCTCGACTGTACATAACTGTATATATTTTACTCTTTTACTTTATGCCTCTTTTATTTTATCCCTCTTTTTATAATTATTATACTACTACCATTGACTTGTGTATGAGGTCAATAGAATATTTTTAAATATCAAATCTCTCTCTCTCTCTCTCTCTCTCTATATATATATATATACAAGTACCATCTTGGTCTTGAGGTGGGTAACTCCAGCCATCTTATCGACCTGCCCACTCTGTGGGAAAGAGCTCGCGCAGTCCATCGGTGGCGGAGTCTTTCTCGAGGTGGGCGCCACCAATGACGACTTGTATATATATATATGTAATGTGGTGTGGTGAGGTAGCCTCTTGTAGAATCCTGTCGACTAGAAATGTGATGTGGTGAGGTATCCAGTCGACTTAAACTATGTGATGGGATCCGAGAGGAACAGTCAGGATGGGGAGTTTTTCAGTACCTCTCTGCACCTTGTAAGACCTTTGAAAGTTCTCACAGAGTACAGGCAGTCGTGGTCGAGGCAAAGTGGAAAGCTTGGGAATGTCCACATAAAAAACGAAGACACATTTGCACTAAAGGTTGAGCTAGGAGCGAAAGATGGATAGATAGAAGATTTCTTTCTGGTCTACATGATGGATGAGATGGACCTTGGTGACAACAGACAAGGGCTCACGCCGATCGTGAAGTAACTGTATTTTTGGCTAAAGACGGGGGCTTTATATACCTGAGAAAGGGAGTGTTTCCTTTCAACAGATGCGACAGGTGCGTGGATCGTCTGGTGAAATTCTACTGGCGCCGTGGTAGTTTCCATATTTAGACCTTGTTGTTTTGTGACTTCCATCTATCTCGAATCTAGACGTTTTTGACTTCTATCTCTTAGCTCAACTCTTAATCTATTACAGAGTTTTATTTATTTGTCCTCAGTTTGTACAAAGTACATTACATATGATGATGTAATGACACACGTCAATCATGCGTATAATCATTTACAGATGCGTTTCTATTATACAACATGAAAATCTTGTTATAAGTTATATACAATATGGGGTTGTTGGCTTAAATTACCATAGATTAGCCCCGGGAGTGAAAGGGTTTATCCGGGTTTAAACGGGTAAAGCCTCTCTAACACAGGTAAGTAATTAAAATTTATTTTAATTAATTTAAACTGTGAGGGTTAAAAAGGGCTGTAACAAGATGATTTGTTTGGATATATAAAAGTGATATAAAAATGACATTTTTGTTTGATTTAAAAAAATGATGATTAAAATAAAATAACGACATAAAAATTCACATTCTAAGAGAATATTGGTGGGAGTTGGAAAGGGTTAGTAGTTGAAGAATATGCAATTGTAAGCATTACACATGCAACCAAATAATCAGAACCAGGTGCAAAGCGAGGATATAGACTTGAGCGTCTTCCTTGGCATTGTTTCACTTGCGATCCAATATAAGGGTTACAGTGATTTGTCACAATTTTAGGGTTATTGTATTGGGTTACAAGTTGTTGAAGAAAAGTTGCGTATTAATATGATTGAAAGGGGTGGTAGAGCCATGCGATTAGTAGAATTGTAGCGAGAGTAGGTGATCTGACTTGACATGAAATCAAAGGTTGATTGTGGTCCGCTAGAGCTGAAAAAAAGTTGAAAGTTGAAAAAAGTGAACGCTTTGTGCATGCGTTGGTGATGTGCTCTGCGGATGATTGAAATAAACTCTTGAAGCGTGTTCAGACCAGAAGTTGGGATTTTTAAATCTGAGGAACTGTGTTCAAAGAGTTTGTTGAAATACGAAATAAAAAAAAATTGTCAAGCAGTGCTGTCGTTTTTTCTACAATGAAGTGAAGCAATGACTGAAAAGATAGTGATGAAAATAATAGGGAATTGGTTAAAGAATATGATTGTTGAAAACGATTGTTGTAGATGCCTAATAGTTGATGATAACAATTGTCATATAATAAAGCTATTTAAACAAATATAAAATATAGTGAATAAAAATATATAAATATAATAGCGGGTAAAAAAGTGTAAGTGGACAAAATTAAACATGTAATATATAAAAGATATAATAATGAATTTAAAATGATTATTGAAACAATTAAATGTTTTGCCATACTAAAATAATATCATGAAAAATGAAAGTAAATTTGATCAAAGTTTTTTTTTTGTTTTTTGAAAATCATGTTGGATTAAAAATTTGATTATATAAACGAAAGGTAAAAAAAATAAATAGTTAAAATTCAAAGATTTCATACAAAAAAAGGATGTAATAAAGGTTATTAATGATTGGATAAATGGTGGGTAGTGGAAAATTGAACAAAAATAGTCTCTTTTGAAGAAATGTTACAACTGTGGTGTGTAACTAGATCATATCCCATTGGTAAACATCGGTTTTTTTGACCTTCTGAAATTGGGAATAAGTGTAATGGCATTTTCATTTGTCCAAAATGCTGGTATGTAGAGAATGATTTCTCTTTTGCCTCATAAAGTCTATATAAGACCTAACCAAATTGTTTTAATTGGTGATATCAATTACCATGTAAAATGTTTAATGTATGCTGTGTTGTGATTAAGGCGTTGGTGAGATGTGTAAGAAAACCTAAATGGTTAGTGTGAAACATGTGTTAAAAAAAATGGCGGTCAATAACATCTGCCTTGAGAGGGGACATGTAACTGAAATAGATTCGGGGGAGTGACGTCATAAAGGGCGTCCACTTTCTGTCTTTCTCGGTATCGTCGGGGGTTCTATTTCTGGTATGGTCAAACATGTGGGATGGTGAGATTTGTCATTTACTTGAAACTGATTTTTTCTCTCTTCTTTTGTTGAGTTTGGCATATTACTGTTATAATTGAAAGATATGATTTTCTCGGTGTTCGTAGTTGTTGTGTTTCGAAGTTGTTTAGACTTAGTAAAAATGTTATTCAGTGATGTCAGGTTTAGATGTGAGTGAAAGTGCGACTTTCGACGTGGACACGCTTTAAGGTTAGATGTGTCACAGGCATGAAGGCGTCTTTGGCCTGAAAAGTGAAAAGGTTTTGTGGTGTAGCGCTATGACACGAAGTGAAAAATTGTGAATGAAAAGGTGTCCCGTGAAGTCGTTGTTTGGTACAAAATCTAACCAGTTTCACCATGGATAACAAATTGACTAAAGTCATGGGTGGTGGTTGTATGAAACACATCGAGAATTTTTATATTGTTAGTGGATATGGCACGTTTAATATGAAATTTTTGAGTGTTTAGTGGGGCGACGTTATGGAGCTTGTGTGGATCGAAATTGATTTGTTGCCAATTGGAGAGATTGATGTGTGAGGGTGTTGTAAGGTTTGTTGAAAGAAATGTGTTGATGACCAACCATGCGTGTAAAAGGAAAAGACGAGGGAGTGTGACTATGTTGGATTTTTAACTTGTTTTGGGAAAGATAGTTGTTTTTCTTAGTGGTGTTTTTGAAGATATTGTATCTTTCGATTTTTGCAATTAAAAAAAAATGCGTTTCTCACCCCTATGTTAATTTATATTTAAAATTTGAATATATTTTTTAAATCGTTGAATATGGTAACTAAAATGATCCTTGTAAAAGGGCAATGTCGTGATAGTGACAAGAATATTTTGTATTGTGGCGTTTACTTAAAATGGTGAATATGACGATAATGTTTACAAAATTTTAAGAAATTGATTAGGAAATGGGTGTTTTGGTATAAGGATAAAATATTAATGAAAACAAAAATAAGTTTAGAATTATGATATAATGAGAATTTTTTTTTATATAAAAATATGCCATTTTAGGTGAATTTAAGAAAGGCATTTAAGATTAGTAGATTGGTAAAAATGCGTGATTGGCGAAATTTTATTTTTTTTTAAAGTAAAATTAAGAGTAATAACTTGAAATTTATAATCTGATTAAAAATTAAAGTAAATTTGATAAAAATGAGAGTGTGAAAGTTTTAAAAATGGACTAAAAATGATATAAAAAAGTAAAAATTGATTTTGTGAACTTGAGGATAAAGTAAGGTTTTTAAAAACTTACAGTTGTGTGATGATTGTTCCGTCAGGAAACTTGGTCTCTGGTTGTTTTCCTGCTGACGTGGAAAGCGTTCCATGTAGGGCTTGTAGAAGCTTGTAACTTCTATAAAGTTGATTGCGGCTTGTCACCTTTGTTAGGAATATTATTAATTCAAATAATTTTTCTATGTAAATAAATTATATAAATATATGAATAAATATAAATTGATGATGATAATATTAGCTAGCATATGTTAATTAACAATTTGGCAACATAGTTAGTGCCTTCTTGATCCTTTCTTGTTGTTTGTATTTCTTCTTAATTCTTAAATTTTACTTTGTACTTTCTATGCATAAAGATAATATTAAAAAATATATTTAAGTAACATTTTCTCTTTTTTACCCCCAAAAACACCAACAATTGGTAGCAGATCGTGGTTTACGCAAATGGACAGTCTTCTTACCTTTTCGTTGTGTCATTCTTCGTTTTGGTCATCCTGTCGACTATAAATGTGATGCCTCTTGTAGAATCCTGTCGACTAAAACTGTGGTGAGGTTTCCAGTCGACTTAAACTCTCGCTATACTGTGTTGACCGAGAGGAAAAGTCAGGATGTGGAGTTTTCCAGTACCTCTCTACACCTTGGAAGACTTTTAAAAGTTCTCACAGAGTACAGGCAGTCGTGGTCGAGGCAGAATGGAAAGCTTGGGAATGTCCACACAAAAAACGAAGACACATTTGCACTAAAGGTTGAGCTAGGAGCGAAAGATGGATAGATAGAAGATTTCTTTCTGGTCTACATGATGGATGAGATGGACCTTGGTGACAACCGACGTGGGCACACGCAGATGGTGAAGTAACTGTAAAGTGACTATTTATAGGTTAAGACGGGGGCCTTTTATATATTTTCTGAGAAAAGAAGTATTGCATTGCAGCAGATGCGACAGGGGCGTGGATCGTCTGGTGAAATTGTACACTGGCGCCGTGTCAGTTTCCATTTTTAGACGTTGTTGTTTTGGGACTGCTATATCCTCGATCTCTGCGTTAGCTCAACTCTTAATCTATTACAGAATTTTATTTATTTATCCTCAGTTTGTACAAAGTACATTACATATGATGATGTAATGACACATGTCAATCATGCGTATAATCATTTACAGATTTGTTTCTATTATACAACATGAAAATCTTGTTATAAGTTATATACAATATGGAGTTGTTGGTGTAAATTACCATATATATACATAATCTTACCTTTAAAAATATTAATCGTGCAAACAAACAACGTGTAAAATTATTAACCAATCAAATTCATTTATCGTCGCCACCAGTGCTGCGCCCAAGCGGTAAAAGGCTGGAACTAACGCTTTTTGGTTTTACATTTATATTAAAAAAGCACATTAACCTTTTTAGTTTTTTGAATAGCCTATATGTTAAACGAAATCTTCAGCCACCTACATGCGAAATTTCATAATGATTTATTCTGTAGATTTGCCAAACGCGATAACAAACTTCGATTTTGGATTTCATTTTTATAGAAATAAAGGATTGTTACCCCAGAGTGTGTTTAAGCTCACAGGTAAATGGGCGGTAACCGAAAAAATAAGCTCCTTTGTTTTAATATTAGTTTCCCTTTTATATTTTGTTCTCTCTCTTGTAAATTAATAAATATAATGTTTAATTAATATTCTTTGAATCAGTTACATTAAAAATTCTGAGCAAAGCCAACAAATTAAATACATTTTGAAATTAAAAATGAGAATTTTGGACATCATTAGTAACCTATTTGTCAAAAAGTCTTTTGAACCATAAAAATAATACTTTGAAGTAATTTCGGATATTTCATGATATAATATATATGATAATTTAAACCAACAATTCTATGGAAAGGTGAAACATGGTGAAACAAAGGTTTCACCTTTCCATACAACAATTCTATATTGTATAATACTTATAACAAGATTGTCATGTTGTATCTAGAAATACATGTCATAATTTGTATATAACTGTATGCACCTCCGACCTACTATGTATGTACAATGTATGTTTTAAAAAGATTTAATAAAAGAACAAAGGTAACTGGAGGATAGAACGCCTTAGAGAAAAACCTAGGAAGTAGGCTTAGAAGAGAATACAACTATTAATAAAGTCACAGTCAACCTTTTGACCCCGGAAATCGTAAAAGCTAAGTTTAACGACCAGTATTTCCTGGGCAGGGTCGGGCATATCTTCCGCCAAAGAAATAAGCAAGGCCCACTTAGGAAACAATACCTAAGTAAGTCAACCAATAGAAAACGGGCCATGTGACATCTTCCTACCAATTAGGAAACAACACCTAAGTAGGTCAACCAATAGAAAAAAGCCCACGTGACAACTTCCCGCCAATGGGAAAGAAGAAAACTCTTGGTGTTAAATCGAGAACCTAGAATTGTTAGTAGTCGCTTCGCTCCCACCGAGTTCGGATCGAGTCTTCGACTTGCTCTCACCAAGGTAATCTGCTCTAGAGACCTCTCTCTCCGCTCATTCCATAGATAAGTCCAATCATCGCCATGTGATCAGCTAGTTAATAATCCAAAAATCGCTCCGCTTTCTCAAGCTTTCTTTCCTCCAAACCAGTTGCCTTTTATTTTCAAATCCCATCACGTGTCCTGATTATTCCTAACTGTATGCTTCACTTTCCACTCAAACGACTGCGTTTCAACCAATCCTAACCATTCTCATCGAATAACAAGAAATTCCGCAACGAAATTGTCACAGAACGGTTAAGTCGACAGGATAAAGATATTATGGAGCTTAATCAGGATTCCATAGGCGTAAAGTCGGACGGCCCGACGAAAACAACGGAAGAAAGGCAGGAAGTAAGAGAGACGGGCGAGACAACTGCGCCCCTAGCGGACGTCGTCACCCAGCTGTCGACGCTCTTGACCCGAGCCAAGGTTTCTGATGGAGCTGAGGCGACAATCCCTCCTTTCGATGGCACATACAGCGCGATCCAGTTTTTCCAGGCGTTCGACCGAAAAATGGAAGACGCCTCCATGGGAGAACAAGAAAAATTACTCCGCCTGCCAAACTACCTGGTGCGAAACCCCTGGAGCTCTTCAGGAAACTTCGGCTGGCCGACCGGGGCTATTTCCAGGTGAGGCAAATCCTCCTAGATCTCTATCCTGAATCAAGCGAAGCATCCTTTGCGAAATATTTCGCCATGAAGCTCACTGGACAAGCCAACTTAGAGACCTACTACCGGGAGAAAACCGCCATGGGATTGCAACTAGGACTCCCGCAGGAGGTGATTCTCGAGACGCTGACAGAAGGGCTGCCATTCAACGACCAGCGCCTAGTCCGCGTAGTGCCTCCCGAGAACCTAGGAGAATGGTTCCGACTGGTACAGCGGATCCACGGGCCCGTGTACCGACAACGCGATCCAGAGAGGACCAACCACCCACAATGTCGGGTCCGTATCACAGCACACCCCGACGCCCAGGTGCATGGAATGCACCTCTTCCGCCGTCCAACTGCAAGTTCTGCGGCGCGAGGCACTGGCACAGCGAATGCCGACATCTACCAGTCCCGACGACCCACGAAAAAGTGCGGACAGTGCAAACAGTCCCAAAACAACCAGTCCCGAGTCCACAACAACCAAGTCAAGCCAGAGACCCCCCAGCCGAGCAGACTTTTCGAGACTGAGGTAGGATCCCTAAACCAACTGACTGTCAAACTTTTTCTAGCCACTAATATACCATGCCCCTTTTTAATTGATACAGGCGCCAGCCTGAATATAGTGCCATATAATCTTTATCATATGTTGAAAACCCACCTGCCTAAATTAACCCTTAAGGGACATTCACTGGATCTCCAAACCCTAAACGGTTTTGCAAAAACCATGGGTAAACTGTCTATCCCACTGACAATAGGACAAATATCCCGAAGAGAGAATTTCCATGTAGTGAATGCACTGTTACCATTTGGAATTCTTAGCATTAATAGTCTCCACAAATTCAAATTGGCAATAGATTTTAATAAATGCACTATATTCCAGCTGGGCGCCCCATTGTATACCCCATCCTACCATTTTAACAATGTACCAAATGTATGCACGTACTGGCAGTGTCAGGCGATGTCACAAAGATCTCACCATACAGCCAAATCTTCCGCCTATGACAACCATTGCGTGCATTCATTGGAAAACACCCCCTTACCTACATGCCCTTTTTTCACTAAGGCCAATTGCCTTTTTATATGCCATCAAATAACAAAGCCACAACGGCTTTAACTTGTAAAAAACCTGCCCAAAACATGTCAATACAGCAGGACAACTCGCATACCAAGCACATAGGCGATCACACGTCGTCACACAACTATCACATGACAAAACCACACAACGAACTCGACTCTCCCATTGATACACAACAAAATCCTTTGCCACATGCATACTACAACACAACATCTAACACTCACTATACACCGCAGTTCACAACACTTCTACAAAGATACACTCACATTTTCACACAGAACAAATTCAACGTACCATGCTTACGGATTCCACCAGTAAAAATACCCACGAATTCCGATAAAATAATTACCATGCGTCCATATCGTGTTCCGATATGTGACCAACAAGAAATCCGTAATCAAGTCCAACAAATGCTGGAGAACGGCATCATAGAGCAATCTTTTTCACCTTTCTCGAGCCCTGTCACCCTCGTCACTAAGCGCGACAAGACCAAACGGTTTTGTATAGATTACAGAAAGGTGAACGAGCTAATCAGCTCTGATGTCCATCCCCTCCCGAGAATCGAGGATATCCTAGACCGCCTCGCACAGGCCAAATATTTCTCCACGGCAGACATATCCTCTGCGTATTGGCAAGTCCCAATACACCCCGATTCTCGACCCCTGTTAGCATTTGCCACCCTTGAAGGGTTATACCAACCCACTCGACTACCTTTCGGATTAAAAACCAGCCCTCAGATTTACGAAAGAGCCATAAGTCAGGTCCTACAGAGACACTTCATCATTTACTCCAACACATTGGAGGAGCATCAAAACCACCTGCGACAATTTTTCGCCTTTTGCGAAGCGGAGAAGCTACAACTTAACTTCATAAAATGCGAATTTTTTAAGCAGTCCATAGATTTTCTAGGTTACACCATTACAGCTGGTACAATTACACCACTCATACGTAACACCGACATTATCCACGCCATCAAACAGCCAACAACCGAAAAACGCTACAATCCTTTTTAGGCGCTGTGAACGTCTATAACAAATTTATCCCGGAATACGCTCGCTTGCGAGCACGACTCAATAAACTCCTCAAAAAGGATGTCGTGTGGAACTGGAATGAAGTTTGTCAAGAGGCGTTCATTGACCTGAAAGGAAACCTCACACAACACCCCATTTTACACCTTTACAAAGAAGGTCTGCCATGCCAAGTGTATTGCGATGCATCCACCCTCGGTATGGCAGGCATTCTCAAACAAGTTCACCCTGACGGGAACGTATATCCAGTTCAATATTTCAGCCGAACATTGCGCCCACACGAGAAAAACTACTCCATCTCTGAACTTGAGTGCTTAGCAATCGTTGAGAGTGTGGAGAAGTTTCGCATCTACCTTATGGGCAGAAAATTTACTATATTTTCTGACCATCACGCCTTACAGTGGCTGAAAACCATCAAAAACCCGTCCGGCAGACTGTTTCGATGGAGTTTACGACTATCGAGTTACGAATATGAGGTCCGCTACATAAAGGGGAAACTACAATATGAAGCAGATCTCTTGTCCCGTAACCCGTTTTGTGGATTCTTGGACGCCACCCTTATCAAGACACACCAACCTCCTCCATCGAAAGAGTCTAGTTTGACCATTGATCGTAATGAATTACATAGTTTCCCGAAAAGGTGTAACCAAGATTATAATTCCAAAACCACTCATACAACAACTCTTACAAACAGTACACACACAATACAATCACCCCGGTATTTCACAAATGTCACGACTCATATCCACGCAATATTACTGGCAAGGTATGTCCAAAGATATTAAACAAAAGGTTAAGACCTGCCCCACCTGCCAATTAACAAAACGACCATTGGGACCCACTTACGGGGAATTAAGTCAACCTCCGGAAGCCAAAGAACCCTTTGACCTATTATCCCTTGACACCATAGCAGGATTTGCCAAATATGGCAACACCAAAATATACCTCCATGTGGTAGTCGATCATTTTTTCGCGCTACGCGTGGACTTTCCCATCTAAATCCACCAGTATCACCACCTACCAACAGGTAATTAAGCGAGTATTACAGGATGGCTCTCCGAAACGCCTTCTCACAGATAGAGCCCCTGCTTTCACTTCGCCAAAATTTCGTAGTTTCCTCCTTAATAGAAATATTCACCCGTTACTCACAACCAGCAACAATCCACAGGCCAACGGTCTATGTGAACGCCTGAACGCCACCCTCACGGGAAAACTTAGGCTATTACATCTAGAAAATCCTAAGATCGCATGGACCAAGTTGGTCAAAAGAGTCACAATTATATATAACAAAACCCCACACTCTAACACAGGTTTTCCACCCATCTACTTAATGTTTGGTATACTACCCCCAGAAATCTCTAACCACAGCACACCTTACCCAGATATCGACAAAGCTAGAAAAATTGCACACACACGCACACAAAACAAGCATTTACAAGACAAAAACATTTATGATCAACGACACAAACAACCACATTTTGAAGTAGGTGATCTAGTGTTAGTAAAATTATATCACCACCCAAATACAGGGAAACTTGCGCCATATTTCACAGGACCCCACACAATATTAGAAATTATTTCACCAAATGTGGTCCGTATAGATCGACCAAATCAACCTCTTCAAAGAGACAATGACACAATCCACGTCAACAAACTCAAGCTGTATACAGAAACAATCCGTTATATATCACCACCCGCCGTTAGCACATATCACATAAAGCACGAACCCGATTCCACGTTCCCATTTAAGCACTTAACACCCAAATTATTCCCGGCAGATCCATCAAGGTTCAAACCCACCAGCAGCGAGCCTTTCAGGCATTTAGACCCTGCCATTTTTGCAACAAGGCGATTTGCACCACTCTTCCCCGATGTTAAAAACTGCAAACCTGACAACCATTTCAATCATATCACACCACTCCCCAAAGATATCAAACAGTGCGAAATTGAACGACCAACAATGAATAAGGTTCGAACAAATATTTTAGAATCAACATTTATAACAATATGGAAGAACATGGGTCAATACCCTATCTTTCATCTGATTTTTATCCTTTGTTTGCTTGCTTTACCATACAAATATATCCCAGTTTTATTTCTTAGTTATTTGTTTATCTATACCATGCCCTCTCATAGAATTTTCGAACTACAAGAGGCAGTTTTTAATTTTGGACAAGCATTCATAAAACTTCTCATAATTCTAGGAAACATTTTTGCAGAAAATCTAAATGAATTCCGAGGAGATAGAAGTAACTGAAAGTAACAATCAGTGCCGAGAAAAAAAAAACCAACACCAATAAAATAAGTAGAGAGACAATAAAAGATGCAAGTCGCACACAAAATCAATTAGGCGGCAGGAAGTGAGAATTTTGAGACGTAGTGACAAAGACGAAACGCCCTTACTTCAATTACGTGCAAATAGAGGAAGCGTAGTCCCCCACTTCCGGATCCAATTACTTGCAAATAGTGGGCGGGTAATTTTAGATCGGATCCTGCTTCCCCGACACACCCCACTTCCGTATCTCTAATTACAATGAGAAAGTCACCTATTGAGGTCAACTGGGAACCTCTCTATGCCACCGATTTTGGATTCCAGTTCGAACCTGCGTACCGACTTTTGCAAAATGTATTCCAATCGCCTTATCACAAGAAAATTAAACAAGGTACACACACAAACATTCTAAATGAGTTCCCATCCCTATTATAACTAATCATAATTACTTTACAGACTTCCAAAAAAAAAAAAACATTACATATTCCACCTACACGTAGATATCACAGACCTTAGGATCTCGACAACACATAGAATTCGCTCACACATTTCTTACACAAAAAACTTCTAACATTTTTCACAATACACACAAAAACAAAAATTATACATAAAGGTTATATAGATTTCCATGTCTCCTGTACACATAGCATAAACGCGCATTTGAGGACTAGGATCACGTTTTCCGCCTAAGTGTCGCTACAGATGAGACAAAAAATTTATAGGGCATAATTGAGCAATTAATACATCTAGATCAGGGCATGTAGATACAAAAGGGTTCAAATCAATACACCTTATTGTTCATATTAACTATTTTCATTATTTTCTTCCAATTAAAATTTAAAATATTTAACCAATTTAACAATTTATTCAATTTATTATCACTTTTAATCATTAATTATCATTTTTATTTAACACTTAGTTTATATTATCATAGTTTCAAAACAACGAAAACTCACTGGTTTTCTTTTAAAATTATATATTATATTTTATTTTGATATATTTACAAAAACATTTTTCTTTTTTTTTTTTCACCTTACATCAAGCATTCATTTTGATTTCTTCCAACTTTTATATTATTTTTGATTTCTTCAAAACACCTTATGAAATTTCCTCGTTTTTTTTCCCCAAAATTCGAGCAAAAAGTAATTAGGCATTTTTCTTTGTCACCATGCAACAAAACATTTTTTTCCCTTTTTCTTTTTCAACCAAACACATTCAATTTTGATTTCATTCAACTATTTTTATTTTTATTTTTATTTTGATTTCAAAACACCTTATGAAATTTCCTCGATTTCTTTTCCCAATCTCGAGAAAAATTAGTTAGGTAAATTTTTTTTCCTTTTTCTCACCATGCATCAAGCATTCACTTTGATTTCTTCCAACTTTTTATATTATTTTTGATTTCTCAAAGGCCTTAATAGAATTCCCTCGATTTCCATTCCCAATTTCGAGTAGAATATGGTTAGGCATTTTTCCTTTTTTTCTCACCATGCATCAAGCATTCACTTTGATTTCTTCCAACTTTTTATTTTATTTTTTGATTTCTCAAAAGCCCTAATAAAAATCCCTCGCTTTCCATTCCCAATTTCGAGTAGAATATAGTTAGGCATTTCTTTTTTACCATGCAACAAGCACTTTTCTTTTTTTTCTCACCATGCAACAAAGCATTTTTTTCTCACCATGCAACCAAGCATTTACTTTGATTTCTTCCAACTTTTTATTTTTATTTTTTGATTTCTCAAAAGCCCTAATAGAACTCCCTCGATTTTATTTCCAATCTCGAGTAGAATATCGTTTAGGCGCATTTTCTTTTCTTTTTAACCCACTATGTACCATAGCATTCATTTTGATTTCTTACAATTAAAAAATTTTTGATTTCTATTAATTATACTCAACCTATATCATCAACACCATTCTATTTTACCTCTTATATCACCACCAATGCTTGTATATAGCCTCTCAATACCCACAACTAATTTTCCCACAAAATTATTTTTCCCTTTACAGAATTCTCTCAGGCTAACCCCTTCTTGAATTCTTCACATGTAGGGGGCGCATCTGTCATAATTTGTATATAACTGTATGCACCTCCGACCTACTATGTATGTACAATGTATGTTTTAAAAAGAGTTAATAAAAGAACAAAGGTAACTGGAGGATAGAACGCCTTAGAGAAAAACCTAGGAAGTAGGCTTAGAAGAGAAGACAACTATTAATAAAGTCACAGTCAACCTTATGACCCCGGAAATCGTAAAAGCTAAGTTTAACGACCAGTATTTCCTGGGCAGGGTCGGGCATATCTTCCGCCAAAGAAATAAGCAAGGCCCACTTAGGAAACAATACCTAAGTAAGTCAACCAATAGAAAACGGGCCATGTGACATCTTCCTACCAATTAGGAAACAACACCTAAGTAGGTCAACCAATAGAAAAAAGCCCACGTGACAACTTCCCGCCAATGGGAAAGAAGAAAACTCTTGGTGTTAAATCGAGAACCTAGAATTGTTAGTAGTCGCTTCGCTCCCACCGAGTTCGGATCGAGTCTTCGACTTGCTCTCACCAAGGTAATCTGCTCTAGAGACCTCTCTCTCCGCTCATTCCATAGATAAGTCCAATCATCGCCATGTGATCAGCTAGTTAATAATCCAAAAATCGCTCCGCTTTCTCAAGCTTTCTTTCCTCCAAACCAGTTGCCTTTTATTTTCAAATCCCATCACGTGTCCTGATTATTCCTAACTGTATGCTTCACTTTCCACTCAAACGACTGCGTTTCAACCAATCCTAACCATTCTCATCGAATAACAAGAAATTCCGCAACAAAATTGTCACATACATCTATAAATAATTATACCCATGATTGACATGTGTCATTGCATCACCATATGTAATGTACTTTGTACAAACCTAGGATGAATAAATAAAACTATGTAATAGATTAAAAGCTGAGTTAAAGCAAGATTGAGAAGTTCAAAAACGTCTAAAATCGAGATAGAAATCCAACAACCCTAAAAAGGAATTTGGCTGACCGTTGCCATCAGATCCAAAGGGTGTAGAATGTCGCAGACGCCCCAAGCCCTTTGCACCCGCTCAAAGTCCATTCTCCCCCCTCGGCAAAGATATATAAGAAAAATGAGCCATTTCACCATCAGCGTGTGCCCTCGTCGGTTGTACCCAGGTCCACCTCATCGACCATGTAGAACAGTAAGAACTCTTCTATCTCCATCTTGCTCTTAGCTCGACTCCTATCTGTTCACGGAACTTTCCTACTACAACTGTGTCTCTCCGTATTTTGTGTGTGGACATTCCCAAGCTTTCCACTCTGCCTCGACCACGACTGCCTGTACTGTGTGAGAACTTTTAAAGGTCTTCCAAGGTGCAGAGAGGTACTGGAAAACTCTCCACACCCTGACTGTCCCTCTCGGTTACTACAGGTTTGACCCTCGGTTATCACAGCTATAGCGAGAGTCGACAGGATACCACATCACATATATACATTTAAACGTATAATAAAACCATAATTTTAAGATTTACTAAAAAAATACAGATAAAGTTTAATATCAACTATTTTGAAAAAAAATTACAACCACAATTAATGTATAAATAATCTATAGTTTAAAATAAGAACATGAAATTAAATAACAATTTTTTGAAGTTAATAATATTTCTGATTATTGTAATTTTGATAAGACATTATCGAGATTTGTCCTATTTAATAGCTTTTGATATATTTATTCCATAATAGAGTGTTTTACACTTAATTTATGATGTTCTTACAACAGGCACACACATCCATACATAGTATTATATATATTATCATATATAAATCCAAAGGTGTTAATTTTAAACGAGGATTGTAATGTATAAAAGCCACTAAATGGAGGGTTTTTTCGATAACAAAATATAATTTCTGATAAAGATGATTTTATTAACCACTTTCTCTTTAGGATATTGTTGTTTAATTTCATAATGTTGTTTTAAAGTTATTTTATGTTGTTTTTTTACATTAAATATGGTATTAAGCATTAAAACGGCGTAAGCGAATTTTGTGAATTCTGCTTCTAAACATCAAAATTTTTATTAAATAATAAAATACTTATATTCTCTATCAAAAACTAAAATTTCGTATTATACTATAAAATTCTAGTAATGAAATTCAAATGTTATCATAAAGGTGTTTAATATTTATATAGGCAAAAAATATAATTAAAAATGTCCTTAAAAAATAAAAATATCTTTATTAAAATCAAAAATGTTTCTAATAAAATTAAGTGTTTATATATTGCCAATATTTACAAATATATTGAAACATTAAAAATAGATATGTAAATAAATATATATATAGAGGAGAATATTTAATAGGCTAATATTATTTTTTACTTGCATCTCTTGTTTGATGACACATTTTAGCAGTAGCTACTATCAATATTTGATAGGGAACTATTTGTCTTTCGGTCGAAATTTATTAGTCCATTATTAGATTGGCGTAGAGGAGCTTCCACCAAATTAAATCCATACGAGACTTACAGGTTTTCCTTTAGTCGGATAACTTTCTATTTTTAATCAGGCGCGCGTCTTTCTCATTTTTTATATTTTACTCTAAAGTGATTTATGAAGTTTTACCTCCGGGCTTTCTAAGTAATTGGCCAGAATTTTATTATATTTTGTGACCGCACGTCTTTGGCAGATAATAGATATATTATTTCTTTATGGCATTTTTTGTTGTTTTACATATTTCGTTTTAGGTTCTGTTCAGAGAAATTTCTATGTTTTCCAAACAATAATGTGATTTCAATAAATTAATTAAATTTTGAAATCTACATTTTAATAAATAATGTAATAATTGAAGATATATTTTCTAATTTGGGTATGTTTCGTAATAAAGTGGAATTTCTATATATATAATTTTCATATTTAAGAGTCGGTAATATGTTGCGTTTATATAGAGTATCGTTTTGAAAATAGAGCAATCCATAAATAAATCTTTAAATAAAAATGCATATATTGGATCAAAATATCATTTATTTTACCAATAAATACCATAATTTAATGAATAAATAAATTTAATAATAATAAAATATGATTAATAAAAAATATAAAAATAATAATAATAAATAATAAATATATTTAATAAATTTAAATTAATAAATTCAATAAATACTATAATTTTACCAATAAACCAAAAATATTAGAGTATTTATCGTTTTGAAAATTTTGTATTCAGAGATTTAACTCTATACACCTTTAAAAATAAAATATAAAATTGAATAACCTTATATTGCTTTTAAATTTGAATTTACTTTCTTTATTTCCGTATAAACATAATTTACCAGACGATCATATTTCTAAAACGGTCTATTTTACCAAATCTAAATTATTGATAGTTAACCCTTATAGTAACAATATAAAAGAAAGAAACAATCTGGTTCGAACTGTTGTATAGTTATTGTTGTATAGTTATTATTTAATTAAACATTACTCACCAGATGAAATTATTATTACAAATTATTTATTACACTTTATATTTATATTTTTACATCAACACGTTGTTTACATTATACATCGTATATTATTGTTTATGATGATGATCTATTGTATATTTTAAAACACAGAATACTACATTCCCTCCTTCCTTTAGATGAAAGGAATCATGTCTTTATATCTTGATGATGGCTTGACGACTCTTCCACTCCTGGTGATCACGGGTTCCTTGGTGGACGGCAAGGGTGGAGAAATCTCTGGTGGCAACTGGTGAAGAGCCTCGGCATCAAGTCTATCTGAAACAACTGCGTTAAATGTAGACCCTGTTCTACTTGAACTTGGTCGGTTTAAAGAAGTGTCCTTGTCTTGGTTTGAGGAATTATCATCTGGTATTTGTACATCAGAAGAGTTGAGGTGTTCAATTCTTGTCGAATCTGAACTAAGATTTTCCTGGCTCTCTTCTGGAATCAAGTCAGAAATGCCTTGATTGGTCTCTTGAGTAGGAACATGTTTCAAATGTTTAGCATTTCTATGAATTATTTTCCCATTTTTAGTGTTGACTAATTTAAAAGAATTTATTGAAGTGTTTTCAAGAATGACATGATGTTCTGATCTGAAATTTGAATCAAGTTTTCCATTATTTGGATTTGCCACATAAACTAAATTTCCAATTTCAAAATTATGAGGACTAGCTTTCCGAATTATATTATTATATGTTTTCATTTTTTCTTTGTAGACCATATTGAATTATTTGATGTTGGATTCATCTTCTTCTGCATCATTAACAAGTGAGCTTAATTTAGTTTTGATTTCTCTTGAAAATAATAGGAATGCTGGAGTCTTTCCTGTAGATCTGTTTGGAGTAGTTCGGTAAGACATTAAAATTCTGGATAAATCTTCTTTCCAATCTTTCCCTTCTTCAGAACTTGAATTGAATTGTTTCTTTAGAAATCTATGGAATCTTTCTATCTTCCCATTACTTTTTGGGTAATAGGGTGAGGCTTTGATGTGCCTGATTCCACATTCTTTTAAAAATCTTTCCATTGATGTACTTACAAACTGTAAGCCATTATCTGTTACAACTTCATGTGGATAACCATGTCTTGCAAAAATCTCCATCAATTTTTTAATAATTGTCTTGCTGGAAATGTCTTCTATTATCATTGCTTCAGGATATGAAGAATAGTAGTCGATCACTGTTAAAATATAATGATGGCCAATTGGACCAACTATGTCAATTCCAAGTTTCATCCAAGGTTTTGATGGTAAAGGAACTATTTGCAATGGTTGATCATTCATCAATGGTTGATTCCTTACACAAATTGGACAGTTTCTAATCAAATTTTCAATGTCAAAGTCCATGTTTATCCAAAAATATTTTTCTCTTAACAGTTGTTTGGTTCTTGTCATTCCTTGATGTGTTTCATGTGCAATTCTCAAGACTCTCTTTATTAGTTTTGAAGGTAGCAAAATTCTACTTCCTTTTAAGATAAGATTATCAAAAATTGAGAGTTCATCTTTAAACTTATAAAAACATTTGAATTCTTCATTCAAAGGATATGGCCAAACTCCCTTTTGAACCATATCTTTCAGTTTTTGAAACAAAGGATCTTGCTCTGTACAAACTTTTATCTCTTTCAAAGACAGTGCTTGAAGCTCTTCAGAAGTGATGGATAAGACTTTATGAACATAGTCCTCCAGTCATTTTTAATCACTTGTGTTAGAAAGAGGTTGTCTTGAAAATATATCTGCAATATTTTGCTTTCCTTGAATGAATTCAATTTCAAAGTCATATGGTTGTAATCTCCAACTCAATCTTTGAATTCTTGGAGGCAAAACAGCTCCATTTTTAGGATTCAGCATATAGATTAGAGGTTTGTGATCTGTTTTTAACACAAATTTCCTTCCCCAAATATAGGTGTTAAAAGATTCAATTGCCCATACACATCCCAATGTCTCTTTTTCTATTTGTGAATATCTTTTTTCAGTATCAGTTAAGGATCTGCTGGCATATGCAATGGGTCTTTTAATGCCATTTTGTGTGTTTGTATTAATACTGCTCCAAGACCAATAGGGCTTGCATCTGTGATTAATTCAGTTGGTGAGTTCAAGTTGTAATATGCCAAGCATGGCTCTTTTGTTAGTGACTCTTTAAGATCCTGAAATGCTTTATTTGTTTTCAAATCCCAATTCCACCTAACATTTTTTCTAGTCAAATTATTTGAAGGTTCTGCCAATTTAGAAAAATTAGGTATGAATTTTCTTAAAAAGCCACAAGTTCCTAAGAATGACCTTAACATCTCAATATTTTTTGGTATTGGAAAATTTAAGACTGCTTCTATTTTCCTATTATCAGGTTTAATACCTTCACTGCTAACAATGTGACCTAAAATATCCAATTCTTCCATGGCAAATTTGCACTTATTCCTGTTGAGCCTAATGCCTACTTTATCAAATCTTTGTAAGACTTTTCTAAGCCTTTCTTCTAGTTCTTGTCTATCTTTGGCGTAAACAACGACATCGTCCAAGTAACAAATTACACCTTTCAAATCAAGCAAAATTGAATCCATTCCTTTCTGATATGCCTCTGGAGCACTTGATAGACCAAAAGGAACTTTACAAAATCTGTAACAACCACGGTGCGTGATGAAAGTTGTAAGGGGTCTTGATTGAGGGTCTAAGTCAACCTGCCAAAACCCTTTTTTGCATCCAGCTTTGCAAATACTTTAGCACCTTTAAGGGCATGTAACATATTGTCAATTGTAGGAATTGGATGTCTTTCTCTCAATATTGCTTTATTCACTTCCCGAAGGTCTATGCATAGTCTAATTTCCTCACTATCCCTTTTTGGAACAACTATTATGTTAGAAACCCATTCAGAACCTTGATGCACTTCTTCAATGATTCCATTCTCTAGCATCTTATCAAGCTCTTGATTTACTGCTTCTACCATTGCATAAGGTATACGACGGCATCTCTGGGCAATGGGCCTATAGTTGTCTTTCAATGTCACTTTATGACTATAGCCTTTTATAGTTCCAAGTCCATGGAAAAGATGTTCATGTTCTTGAACAAGAGTTTCTATATTAGTAGACATTGATTCTCATTTACATGATTTACCCTTTTAATTATACCTAGTTCAAAACTAGCCTTGCCTCCCAACAAAGATTCAACTTTTTTATCAATCACATAAATTTCTTCTGAAACTGAATTTTCTTTCCAAGAAATCACAGCATTGAAATAACCATAACATGGAAGAGGTCTATCTTGACCATAGGCAAAAAAGGTTCGGGTGGTGTCATGTAATTTTGGCATAATTTTATGGCCATATAATTCAAGCATCTTATTATAGCTTATGAAAGTTCTATCACTCCCTGTATCAATTATCATATTTATTTCACTACCACCTATTCGCACTTTTTCTTTATTTTCAGCACCTGTATAGTAGGTATATTTATCTGAACTTTCACCTACTTCAGTCTTATTTTCTTCTTGTATGGTCTTAACTTTAGTTTGATTGAAATTTTTTGTGGTTTCTATTATTATTTTGATTTGGGCGGTTCCTGCAAGCTCTAAAAAGATGTCCTAATTTATTGCAATATGAACAAGTCATTTTTTTAGCACCACATTCTTGTGCTGACTGTGTATCTAATCCACAGCGATAACATTTAGGCTTTGAGGCACCTGAAAATGATGGGGTACCTTGATTAGTGAATCTACCTTTGTTGAAATTATTAGCATTATAGTGCTTTTTAGGTTTATTTTGAACTCTATTTAGTGCTTGATCATTTTGAGGTTCAAGAAGTTCAATTTCTTTTCTAGAAATTTCTAACATTCTAGCAATATCAATGGTTTTTGACAGTGTCAAATTTTCTTGTTGCAACAATTTTTCTTTAAGTTTTTTGTTGTTACATTTTTCAATTATTTGGTCTCTTATCATATCAGCTTCTAAATTCCCAAATTCACAAGATTTAGAAAGCTCTCTTAAAGAAATTAGGTAGTTGTCGATCGATTCATCATCTTTCTGGACTCTTTGTCTAAATTTAAATCTCTCAGTGACCACATTTTTATGAGGTGTGAAATATTTATCTAAAGCCATTTTAGTTTGTTCATAATTTTCCTTTTCATCTGGCAAGTTGAAAAATATACGTTGTACATTTGGCCCTAAACAATGCAATAGAGTTGCTCTCTTAATTTCATCCGATTTTTTTGAAATTCCAGATGCTATTTCAAAAATGGCATAGGATTCCATCCATTGCTTATATTCCGCAAATAAATTGCTTGCATTTCATATTCATGGGTAAAGGTGGCGTCAGGTTGGCTGCCATACTTGTTTTTTTAGGGCTACAGTTATATTTTCAAATTCTCGTCGCCAATTTATGTTGTATAGTTTTTGTTGTATAGTTATTATTTAATTAAACATTACTCACCAGATGAAATTATTATTACAAATTATTTATTACACTTTATATTTATATTTTTACATCAACACGTTGTTTACATTATACATCGTATATTATTGTTTATGATGATGATCTATTGTATATTTTAAAACACAGAATACTACACGAACAAAATAAATAGTAATTCTTCACCTAAATTGGATCCAACTATCAATACAAGTGTTTACCAAACAAAAGAAATCTAATTGTATATTATTTCACATAACCCATTATTTTTAGAAATTATTTGATAAGAAATCAAAAAGCCAAACTAAATCTTATATTTTATCGCCTGTTAAATTCATTTATTTTTATTTTGTAATCAAATACATATTTCTCACAATTGTGAGAACGTTAATATTTATGTATACATTAAGATATAGCGAATAAATAATAATTTACCTATCATTAATTTAATTAATATTTGATTAAGTTATTGTTTTTATAGGGGTCGGTGGAAGGATGGTCTAAACCGTTGGTTTTCGACCGCTACGACCTAGGTTCGATTCCCACATTGGCACTTCTTTTCTGATTTAAGAAAAAACGCTCCAATGGCCCCCGATTCTTGCAAAGGTCTTCCCCACCAACAAGTACAAGTAAACGAACGGGGCTCTGGCACATTTGTAAGTGCAAAAGTCGAACTGATTTTCACATGTGTAGACATGTGGTGCATTTACAGTAAAAACAGTCGCCTTCTTCTTCTACCCACAATGATTCCCATGGCCTGTACCACGTGCACTAAGGATAAGGAAAAATAATTGATTTTATAAAGTGATTTATATTATCTCATGAGATTATAAATACAATGGAACGTCGTAATTCGGTCTTATGAGGGACCTGAAAAAAGACCATATTAAAGGTAGAGCCATTTTTTAAATGTTCGCCGCTCGTTATCGTATGCTACCTATAAACCTATTTATAAAATTTAAATATGTATATATACACTGCAAAAGGGTAGAATGCAAAATGACACCTCCTACCTTTTAATATATGCATTGATATTTATTAATTCATAGTGCATAAAACGAAGAATTTATTTGATAATATTTGTTTAGAGGGCACAAATTTAGATCATTGAAAAACTGATGTGACTTTTTCAATTATTTAAATTGTCTTCTGAGAAAATGAAAAATAAATGTATATTTGATATAAATTAAAATGCGGTGTAATTTTTCTTTTAAGGAAGGGTGTTATTTCGCACATAAATAGCATCTTCAAGCACATTTGCACAATAAATTATGGCCTTAGATCCGATGTATAGTGTTTAGTGAATATATATAGGTATAGTATATATGTGTGTGTATATTAAACTCTTTTCAGAAATAAAATTAATGTTATGTGAAAAATATATAATTAACTTTTTTGAATAAAATTTAAATTCTCAATTATAATTATAATTGATACATTTAAATTTAGGACAATAATAAAATCTTCCTTTGAGACATCAAGGTACCGATTAGGTCTGTAAGTCCATTTTTTATTTATTTATTTATTGTTACAAAAGCACGAAGTCCAAAGGACTATTGTGCTGTGCTAGTATTATTTACATATATATGATTAATTATTTACACGATGGATTAGTATTGTTTTATAAATTATTGTACAAATAGTTCTAAACTTAACAAAGTTCTCATAAGATAGAGTATATACACAAAGAGAATTTGGTAATGTTTCAAAGTATCTACATACAATTTGATTAGTCAGAGGGCAAGATAAAAGAAGATGCTCTGGTGATTCAACATCTAAGTGGCATTCACACGTTGGATCATTGATAGCATTCAGTTTGAACAGGAAACTTAGAAGGGTCTTTGCCAGTTAAGAATAAAGTAGTGAATTTATCAGAAGAAATGAAATTTGGGACAGCAATTGGAAAGAATTTCTTGAACAGTTCATTAGATTGAGAAAGATAAAACTTAAATTTTAGATCCAGATATAGTTTGATTAATTCTTTTTGAAGGGGTTTTTTGAGTGTTCGATCTGTAAGTCCATGGTATATACGAGTATTTAGATTTTCTAAATTATTTGAAATATTCTTGTAAAAGAAACTAACCTTAATAAACGAAATTTACTAAAATAATTTGAAAATATGTTTTGTAAATGCATTTTCTTGATGAAAATGCACGAATGTGCATCCTTTGCACAGAAAAGAAGATGAATAATTGAAATAGTTTCCAAAAATATAGCGATGATTTTTTTTTCTAAATATTAAGTATTTAGACAATAGCGAATGATACTAGAAATTTTAGTTTTATTAAATATTGTATAGTACTATATTTTATATTAAATTAACAATTTATTAATTTAGTTGTTATTTTACCCAGTCTTTCTCTCTCATTGTCTCTCTTATTTTCGTTATTAATTTTGTATTTATAACATTATGCATTATCGGAAATATCTGTCATAAGAAATTTCAGCTATTTTTGACCCATATGATTATTTTTGAAATAAATTAATTTTAAACTACCCTCATTGCAATGATAAATATTTGGGAGAAACTGGCTCATAAATGGTAAACATTCCCAGCGGTTTCACAATTTTAATTTACCAAACCGCTGTAATACTGCATTGATCTGTTTTTATTTTTATTCTGTTTTATTTTATTTTTTTGCTTATCCCTAGTACACGTGGTACAGGCCATGATAATCATGGTGGGTAGTTAACGACTGCTTTTTACTGTAAGCGCACCACATGTCTACACATGTGAAAGCAGTTCGACTTTACACTTACAAATGTGCCAGAGCCCCGTTTGGTTACTTGCACTCGCTGGTGGGGTTGGACCTTTGCAAGAATCGGGGGGCCATAGGAGCATTTTTTTAAACAGAAAAAAGTGTTTGATGCGGGAATCGAAACCAGGTCGTAGTGGTCGAAAACCAAACGGTTTAACCAGCCTTCCACCGACCCCCCCTTTTTATTTTTATACTGATACTGAATAAACTGGAGAAACCGTTGAAAGGGTTTACTACTGATGAACCAGGCACTCCTATTACTTTATCATTTCATTAAGGGCAGTAAAGATTATATCATCTTAAAAATAATCTTATACGTCAAAAATATTTATATTTATAATAAGTTAATATTTGTTCGGATATAATTAAATTGTCCTTTCATCTTCACGTTTTCTTCCGTTATATACGTGACAATATATCATAGATACCCACACTACACTTATAAATACACAGATAGAATTTGATTTTACGGCGCTCATTTTTCTTGTGAAATATGAAACTTTTGAAAAAAAATTAAAGTTACACATTTAATCTTAATTTTATCATGACGGGGAAAATATTTGAAGAAGAGAGAGTAAAAAACATGTCTTATAAACCAAGTGTCCTAACATAAAAGTTATAATTTTAAGGTATAATACATTGCGAGTTTAAAAATTCGTCTGTGTCTTATTCTCGCCTCGAGCGAGAGCTAATTAAACTTCTTTTGGGATTTTAAAAGTATTAAATAGTTAATATAACCTAGGGCGCTTTAATATTTTATTACGTATTGAACGTCTCCCTATGTTAAACCCTCACATTTATTATTGGTATTAATTACAGATTGGATTGTTACAATACCTTTCAATGGATAGATATATAATTTCTTATTGGAATTATACTAGTGAATAGAATATATTCGATGACAAATGACTATGAGAAATAAAACAATTTATATTTTAAAGTAAAATTAAAGAACAATTCTATCTGTTAAACTATATGAGTATTATATTGTATATATATTTATAATGTAACAATCTATATTTTGAACACATTAAATAATAAAAGCTTATCTTGAATCAATATTATTTATTCTCTTTCTACATATTCGATATATAATCCTTTAATGAGTGAATGATTAAAGAGCGAAGTTTTATAATAAATTCATAAAATTAATAAAATTCCTCCCTTTCTCTACAGTAAAACAAATATATATGTGTAATATTGTTGCAAATGTCGATGTATGGATAAGCTGGCAGTCGTGTACGTGAGGCGAGTGTTGATTATCTTCCCACACGCGGTCAACAAGAAGCAGAGGCAGGGCTAGATGTTAGCACATAGAAGGATCGGGGACAGCCCACGGGACAGAGGTAGAGGCCATGACACAAACTTGGATGCTTCTCACCGAGACATGGAGAGAGAGACTGTGTGAGACAGACAGGCTGAAGCGAACCGCCGAGACACACCCCCTAGAACATCTGCCGACTCCCTGCCAAAACATGTCCTGTTTACAGGGAGGTCGTCAATAAGAATGCCCCTCGGGACCGCACATGGGCTTTGGCATTTTCCTCCTCTCTCCCCAGCTGACCGCTCTTTAGATCTTTATTTTGACGTCATTTTTAGTTTCACATACAAATAGGGGGTTTACAGGTATTATTAATAAATATATAGCATATATATACAAAATATGGGGGTGGTAGTAAATAGAAACAGTGTACATTTTAATAGAAGGTAGGATATTTTAAGGCATCGGCTCTAACTGGAAGATATGTGACATATACTAAAAGTGTAATTATTATACAGTGTAAAATATACGATATATATATATATATATATATATAATATTGTTGCAAATTATCCTGCCGACGTATGGATAAACTGGCAGTCGTGTACGTGAGGCGAGTGTTGATGTTCTTCCCACACGCGGACAACAAGAAGCAGAGGCAGGGCTAGATGTTAGTACCGACAGTGATCGACTTAACGACTACATGGCAACTCCCTGATATCTTTTAAGCCTCGTTCTTAAACGTAGTTAAACTTTTATATCTCAATATTTGTTATTATATAAGCTCAACTCTTCTTCTATTACACAGTTTCATTTTATTATCCTCAGTTTTTACAGGGTACATTACATATTGTGATATAATGACACATGTCAATCATGCGTATAATTATATATATATAACCCCAATAATCTTCAGAAAAAATTACTGAAAACATTCAGTAATTTTGTCTTAATAAGGTAAAAATGCTGTTACTGAAACATCACACATAATTCGTTTATTTTTATTTGGTCTTGCTTTTTTGGTATTTTTAAATTGCCCTTGACTATTAGAAAATGATGCAAATTTCCTATTTATTTTATATACCATTTTAAAAAGTACATTCTTTTGTAAAAATATCCAATTTCCCACACTTTTATAAAACTGCCAACAATAACCTAATAAAAAATACATCCAAGTCCGGGTATTTCAGTATTGCAGATATATTACATTTATAAAAGTTGCTTAACTATTTAGAGATGTAAGTGCCGGATAAGGTGCCCTTAAAAATGCTCAATCTGGCTGTTTCTTCTTGAACAGCCGAGAATGAAGTGTAGAAAGTGAAATTTTCAGGTTGCGAGGATCATTTTCCTTAATTCACACTAATCATTAGATTTTTTTCTTTCATTTTTTAGATACCATGGCCCAGTTTGGTTACTTCACTAACTGGTGGGGTTGGGCTTTTTCAAGAATCAGGGGCCATTGGGTCAAATATTTTTCCGAACAAAGTGGCCAAAGCTGTATTCGATGATCCCGGAACGTGGCTTTTCAAAATCATCAGTTTAGACCACTCCTCCAAAACAGCACTCTATTCATTAGATGTATTTGTGAAATTGATCTTATATTTCAGATTATTTTTACCAGCATTATTAATTTTGATATTTGCAGTTTATCCCCATTGTGCTGGAAGAAAAAAATCATTACTATAAGTTTTAAAACAGTTGGGGGCTCTATTCATTCATGAGTAAACTCCACTCGAACAATACCCGGGCGAAGCCGGATCCAGTCGGCTAGTATATATATATATATATATTTCGTCGAGGTAGTTCACCCATCTTATTTTGGAAAATTTGGCCTTAAATACCCATTTCTTTGTTCCTCAAAAAGCCTTTGGGACCAAAAATATTTTTGGCTGACGAGCCCGAAACGCGTTCGTGGATGGCTTTTCTTATTTTATCAAGAAATTGGGTTGGCTAAATATCACGGAGCAAGTTAAATAAACGTCTAGTTTATATTTGCTCCACTAGATGATGCTCTGCCATCTAAAAAGCACATGTGCTCGTGGTCAGGATATGCTCTCTTGAATTTTTAATATCAACACCTGACTCACTTATTTTTTATTGTTTTCCATATATATATAAATATATATGAAATAAAAGAAAAAAATAAAATATAAAAAGGTCTGGTGTCGATATTAAAAATAAAATTGGTATATCCTCACCAGGAGCACATGTGCTTTAACAGAAGGCAGAGCGCCATTTGGTGGAACAGAAATCAATTAAACATTGATTTAGACTGTTCCCTGATATTTGGCCAACCCAATTTTCCTGATAAATAAATAATAAAAAAACATTAACGAACGCGTTTCGCGCTTTTTAACGCTCGTCAACGTGGAGTAGGTTGTACCACTGCGACCGAAAAATATTTTTGGTCCCAGAGGCTTCTTGATAAACCAAGAAATGGGTATTTTAAGGCCAAACCTGCGTAAATACCCTTCGTGGATGGCCTTCTTGATTTATCAAGAAATTGGGTTGGCAAAATATCAGGGAACAGGCTAAATCAATGTTTTTTTTTATTTCTGTTCCACCAGATGGCGCTCTGCCTTCTGTAAAGCACATGTGCTTCTGGTCAAGATATGCCATTTTTATTTATAATATATATATAAAAAATAAAAAATAAGTGGGTAAGGTGTTGATATTTTTAATATCAACACCTTATCATTAATAATCAACACCTGACCCACTTATTTTTTATTTTTTATTGTTTTTCAAATATATATATAGTATCGTTATGAGAATATAATGATATATAAATTTGTTATTTGGTTTAAACAAGTAAACAAAAAAGAATAAAAACACAATTTGATTTAAAGTTTAACACTAAGAGATAAGTATGTCTCAATCTGATTAAGTCTAGGGAACCGAATAAATTATAGTTACTATTATCAAAGGAAGGATCCAGACCTATGTCTATTGAATAATACTTCTTTTTATCATAGTTATCACACACTACTTATCTATTTGAAATGACTCATATTATCTAATATTTTCTAGCAAATTATTATCACCCTCCTGTATTTCCAATAAAAATATATATATATTCTCATTCCTACTCCTTTTTTAATACATAGAGTAAATAAGAACATGCTAGATTATAAATAGTAATTATAGTTTAGGTAGACTTGATCCTATAAAAAAATCCTTCGGTTCTTTTTGATTTGAATCTACTGAAGTTACCTCAATTTGACAAACGATTCAATCCTGGGTCTGTCGACACTACCTTTTTAGATTCATTATTAACACATACATCTGATTTGAGGGGATCAAGACGTATTAACTTATAGTTCTAAGAATTTATTAGGCATGGTGATAGGCATCCAAGTTAGTGTCATGGCCTTTACCTTTGTCCCGTGGGCTGTCCCCGATCACTCTCGGTGCTAACATCTAGCCCTGTCTCTGCTTCTTGTTGTCCGCGTGTGGGAAGAACATCAACACTCGCCTCACGTACACGACTGCCAGTTCATCCATACGTCGTTATTTGCAACAATATTACAGAAAGTCGACAGGATAACTGAGGACAGCGGCATTCAGAGGATGACAGAGGCACCTGTGGTCAACGGCACATTCGTGTGGATGCTCCTTCTACTTTCTCTCCATCTTGACGATCAGGTGGACCATTTCAAAGACGCCATGCGAGGACTAGCCATACCTCGCACCGAGAAGGTCATCATCGCCCCCATCGACATCTCCTGCGCAACGAGCACTTTCTTCCATCGGCTCGAACAAGCAGACAAGATTCATCGAGAAATCCTCGCTACGCCCCCGCCAACCAGAACCGACGATGTCCCATGGCAACCACCGCAAAAAGTGATTACCAGGCCTCATCGCAAGCAACTCCACAAGACCCATCCAAGACATCATCCATCTGGTAGGATACTTTTCTCTACAAAACTTTCTTAATGTAACACCATTTCCGTTTTTTTTTCCGCACTGAATTAACTACTCATTCGATACCATTTTTATAGCAATAGCATTATTATTATAAATCCATCAAGTTCATTATTTTACCTGCCCTATTACTATTTCAATTATTATAACTTTAGATGTGTATAAAACATTTTAACCGTAATCATTTTTATTATTCTTTATTATTATTTTGTGTGCCATTAGCAATGCTGTCAGCCAACACACAACAACTAATTATACCTTTTTTTTCTTCAATTGTTTTTTTTTTCATTATCTCTAGGCTTATTACACACATATTATAACTTCAACCATCTTTCTAATCATTTTAAAACATTTAATATATTGACAACGTTAATACTATTTTTTAATAGTTGAAGATATTTTTGAATTTATATATTTTATCTATTTCGTTTATTAATTTTATCGCTGACTTCTCCTAACCTCCCCTGCCCATACTTTCTCGTGCATTGCCCCAAGGGCTTCCTGTTCACCAAATTTTTTTTTCATTGATTAATCCAACTGAGAAATCCTTCCTCGCTATATCATTACCAAAAGTGAGTTCAGGATACCCAGCTAGATTATTTTTCTTATCACTCGGCTCATCATTACCAATCATCATTATTATTATTTTTTTTTGTTACCATTCAAGTCGGGTGAAATCATCATTGGCAACAGAACAACCCTTGCAGCTACCTTCCCCTTCTTCATTCCCCAATCTCATGTATTCCCCTCAAGAGAATTTTGCTCGCCAGAATTATTTTTTTAATTTTATTATTCCAACTGGAAACATCCTTCCTTACTATATCGTTCCCAATAGTGAGCTCAGGATACCCAGCTAGATTAGTTATTTTACCCGGTTAATCATTTTTATATATATTTTTAAATTTTTTTTTCATCATACAAGCCGGGTACCATCATAATTTGGCAGCAGAACATCTCTTGCGTTTACCTTTCCCTTTCCACAATCTTCAACCTACCTACCTCTCCTTGCTAGTCTGAACTAAAAATGCAGACGGAAAATCTTGAACGTTATATTAATGAAAACAGTACCTCACTAACACAAGTTGGTACTGCATTGCAGAACTCATTAAGCTATTTCTTTGCAGGAACATACCCTCATCAACCCTCTGCGTCAACTCATAACTCATAACTCGTCAACTTAAAAACTTTATGCTTTTCTTTTAATTATTTTTTCATTCAATAGGTTCTCAATTTTTTTTTCTCTATAAGTAAATTACTTTTACGGCATTTCTAATTTTATCTTGCATATTTTCTCAAATTATTCTTATGTATTTTCTTTTATCATATTCCATATCTTATTGAGACGTCATCATTATTTTCTATTTTATTCTACGTTATTTATAATAATTTTAAATAATTTGTGTCCAAATATTTTTTTGAATTTTATAATAGGTTTGTTAGGTCATCCATTCATGTTATTTTATTTCACCCAAACAAACCTTCATCACCGGGGGCACATTCTATAGTATATTTTAAACTGCATAATAATGACACTTTTAGTATATGTCACATATCTTCCAATTAGTTAGAGCCGATACCTTTTAAGATCCTACTCTTCTTATAAAATGTACACTATTTCTATTTACTACCACCCCATATTTTGTATATAAACTATTTGTATTTAAACCCCCTTTTGTATGTAAAACTAAAAATGTTGACGTCAAAATAAAAATCCAAAGAGTGGTCTGTCAGCTGGTGACAGGGACAGAGGGGAAGAAAAAGCCAACGCCCAGCCCATGTAGGGCCCCCAGGGACTCTTCATAGACGACCCCTGAAAACAGGACAGTTTTTGGCAGGGGTCAGCAGCAGAATGTTCTAGAGCGTGTCGATCGACAGACTGCTTCTGTCTCTCGGAGTCTGGCTCTCCATGTCTCGGTGATAGGCATCCAAGTTTGTGTCATGGTCTCTACCTCTGTCCCGTGGGCTGTCCCCTATCACTCTCGGTAATAACATATAGCCCTGCCTCTGCTTCTTGTTGTCCGCGTGTGGGAAGAACATCAACACTCGCGTCACGTACACGACTGCCAGCCTATCCATACGCGCGCGCGTCGGCAGGATCACATTTTCAACAATATTACATATATATATTTTTTAAAAAGATGCATATATTGGATTTCTAATTATTTTATTGTCCCAATATTTCGAGGGGCAACTCGCCTCTCTTTATCGAGGATGTTCATGTTTTCACTAGAACATGCGCGCGCGCGTACACCACTCTCGTTCTACAAGGCCAATGAAAGAATTGTATCTTTGATTTAACTATTGTATTCAGTTTATATACAGCTGATAATTATATTTAATATTATAGATTATTATTTTATCTATGAAAGATAGAGAGATATTTATATACAACAGTGTAATTGTAAATAATCTATATATATAATTGCCTTATCCTGTCTGAAGCTCACGGATAGAATGCGCGCCCATTGGCTGCCGGCGAACACGTGTCCTCCCTGCCCCCCTCTAGACAACCCTGTTATCAGCTGTGTGATACATACACCTGTCTATAGCGGCCATTCTAGACAACCCTGTTATCAGCAGTGTGTTACATCCACCTGTCTATACAGACCACCCTGTCTATAGCGACCACTGACCACCCTGCCTATAGCGAACACTCTAGACAACCCTGTTATCAGCTGTGTGATACATCCACCTGTCTATACAGACCACCCTGTATATAGCGGCCATTCTAGATAACCCTGTTATCAGCTGTATGATACATACACCTGTCTATAGCGGCCACTCTAGACAACCCTGTTATCAGCTGTGTGATACATCCACCTGTCTATACAGTCCTCCCTGTCTATAGCGGTCACTTTAGGCAACCTGTTATCATCAGTGTGTTACATTCACCTGTCTATACAGACCACCCTGTCTATAGCGCTCACTTTAGGCAACCCTGTTATCAGCAGTGTGATACATACACCTGTCTATACAGACCACCCTGTCTATAGCGGCCACTCTAGACAACCCTGTTATCAGCTGTGTGATACATACACCTGTCTATACAGACCACCCATATAGCGACCACCCAAGACAACGTTTTTAAAATATATTCGCACTCGGGTAAAACCCGGGCGTTGCCCGTGCCATTCGTCTAGTACCTAATAATATCCCAAATTTTCACGGGGATTGGATGTATGGTTTTTGAATCTATAGAGTACACACAGACAGACAGACATTAAATTATATATATATACGAGTGAATGTTTGTCTAACGAACATTTGTTAAAACAATTCTCTAAAAACTTATTAAATAATAAAAAAGATATATTTTGATAATTGTTGGCTTTTTATCTTACATTCATTTTTCATTGTTGGCTTTTTATATTACATTCACTCTTCATTGTTGGCTTTTTATCTTACATTCATTCTTCATTGTTGGCTTTTTATATTACATTCACTCTTCATTGTTGGCTTTTTATCTTACATTCACTCTGTTGGCTTTTTTTATTACACTAGCGGATGTGTCCGGCTTCGCCCGGGTTTTACCCGAGTGAATGTTTGTCTAACGAACATTTGTTAAAACAATTCTCTATGACTTTTAAAACGTACTCGGCTTCGCCCGGGGTTTTACCCGAGTAAAGGTTTGTCTAGCGAACATTTGTTAAAACAATTCTCTAAAAACCTATTTAAAAAAAAAGATTGCCCGGGCCATTCGTCTAGTTGTTTATATACACATTAATTCTAAATTAATAAAATTTTGAAAGCAAAATAAATAAGTAAATAAAAAGTATATACATAGTTATTTACAAATAATTAAGATATGAATTCTTTATAAACCTCTGGAAAATCAATTTTTCTGTTTATACTGTGTTTATCTTCGGCAGAAGCCCAACTTTCTAAAAACAGTCTACAATGCTTTTCTGTTATATTTTTGTATATAATTGTGGCCTGTTTGAAATATGGTACATGGCTATTGTTCAGGAAGTGGTCAACTAGTAGGGAAAAAGGTTTGTAGTTTTTTAAAGCTTCTTAATGTTGATTGATACGATCTTTAAGTGATTTACCTGTTTCTCCAATGTATTTAGCTTGACATGTTTGGCGGGGAATTTTGTAAATTATATATATATATATTAAAAATAAAGAGGGCATGTCCTGACCACGAACACATGTGCTTTTTAGATGACAGAGCGTCATCAAGTGGAGCAAAAATAAACTAAACGTTTATTCAGCTTGCTCCGTGATATTTGACCAACCCAATTTCTTGATAAATCAAGAAAAACCATCCACGAACGCGTTTCGCGCTGTTGGCGCTTGTCAGCCTGGAGTAGGCTGTAACCACTGCGACCAAAAGGCTTTTTGGTCCCAATGGCTTCCCGAGAAATCAAGAAATGGGTATTTAAGGCCTAATTTGCGTAAAGACGCTTAACACATGAAAAAACAACAGAAAAAATAGAAGAGAAGTGGGTCAGGTGTTGATATTAAAAATAAAGAAGGCATCTCCTGACCACGATCACATGTGCTTTTTAGATGGCAGAGCGCCATCTAGTGGAGCAAAAATAAACTAAACGTTTATTTAGCTTGCTCCGTGATATTTGGCCAACCCAATTTCTTGATAAATCAAGAAAAGCCAACCACGAACGAGTTTCGCGCTGTTAGCGCTCGTCAGCGTGGAGTAGGCTGTAACCATTGGGACCAAAAAGGCTTTTTGGTCCCAATGGCTTCCCGAAAAATCAAGAAATGGGTATTTAAAGTCAAATTTGCGTAAAGACGCTTAACACATGAAAAAACAATAGAAAATAATAAAAGATAAGTGGGTCAGGTGTTGATATTAAAAATAAAGAAGGCATCTCCTGATCACGAGCACATGTGCTTTTTAGATGGCAGAAATTGGGTTGGCCAAATATCTCGGAACAAGCTAAATAAACGTTTAGTTTATTTTTGCTCCACTAGATGGCGCTTCGCCATCTAAAAAGCACATGTGCTCGTGGTCAGGAGATGCCTTCTTTATTTTTAATATCAACACCTGAACCACTTATTTATTTTTTTATTGTTTTTTTCATATATATATATATATATATATGGCCAAATAAAATTATCTTTGAAATTATAAAATTCTGTATATTTACTTCTTATTTTAATAATGGAATATTCCTAAATATAGTACTGTTGATTAAGGAGTAGGTAAAAATAATCAAAGTTTCATAAAATGAGACTAAACAAATGAAGATAGAACAAAAATTGATATATGTTTCAGGTTGATTGAAATAGATTAACTTTTTTTTATACCATTTTTATTCTATAGAATGATAGTGTGTAATCTAAATGTCTAAAGAAGAAGAATTCAAGTACATTTTACATATTTAAAAGAATTTATATAATTATTTTGTAAACCGAATTGAGTAGCGATCATCGCCCGCCTCTAGACACGACTTAATTTCCACCAAACGATCCCGAGAAAAAAGGCGGGGAATTTCCCTAATGTATACACGGCGATATCTCCTGCTGCATCCATCATTCCCGAATGAATTACTTTTTGTAAACTTTCTTATACCACTATTTTTACTTCGGCAAATTAACAAACTGGAAAATATTTCATGAAAATGTCATTCGAATTAATATTTTTTCAAATATAAATATGATATTATAAAATACTTATTTCTTTATTTTTTTTTAATAAAGTAAAAAATATTTTGAATATGAGAGATATTTTAGATTCTCTGTTTTTAAAGCCAAAATAACAGTGAAAAGTTCATTTTAAAGTTTCTAACACATTCGTAGCAGTGCCGTTTCGAAATTATTTATTCGACACTTAATTCACTCTTTTATATATATTATACTAGCCGAATGAATGTTTTTATTCAAATACTATTTGTTACAATTATAAATTGGCGCCTTAAATAAATGCATATATTAGTTAATAACTATAGCCTATGTGCTTTATCTGTCTATGTACTGTTGGCTTCCGTAGTCGTCTCTTACTGGGAAAAAGAAAGAGAGGATTCCATTTAGTTATTAACTAATATATGCATTTATTTAAGGAGCGACCCGCTCCAACACAATAGTTACAAAAACCAAAAAGCGAGTGGGGGGGGGGCAAAGGTGGCGTGATCGTAGCCAACCAATAGGAGAGCGCCATTCCAAAAAAAAAGCAAACGGTAACAGAGATGAAGAATTAAGAACGCATGACACTCATAACTGTATATAGAATATATATGTTTGAAGATAGAGCATATACTAAATTATTTTAAAATGCTTATTTTGGATCATAAAGTTTTATTTTCCAATATTTCGTGTGAGAACTCGCCAGCCAAACTTCTTCGGGGAACAAGATTGTTTTGAGATGTTCGCGTATCAATTGTGAATTGATACGCGAGCATCTCAAAACAATCTTGTTCTCCGAAGAAGTTTGGCGAGTTGCCACACGAAATATTGGAAAATAAAACTTTATGATGCAAAATAAGCATTTTAAAATAATATATATGGTAATTTAAACCAATAACCCCATATTGTATATAACTTATAACAAGATGTTCATGTTGAATGATAGAAACACATCTGTAAATGATTATACGCATGATTGACATGTGTCATTACATCATCATATGTATTATACTTTATACAAACTGAGGATAAATAAATAAAACTCTGTAATATTTAGAATTCCCACAACAAGGTCTAAAAATGGAAACTGCCACGGCGCCAGTGTCCAATTTGACCCGTGATCCACCCTCGTGTGCATCTGTTGAAATGCAACACTCCCTTTCTCGGAAAATATATAAAAGGCCTCCGTCTTTAGCCAAAAATACAGTTACTTGACCGGACGAGGGCTCACGCAGATGGTGAAGTAACTTTGTCCTCCAGGTCCACCTCATCCACCATGTAGACCAGTAAGAACTCTTCTATTTCCATCTTTCGCTCCTAGCTCAACTTTTATCTCTCGTGTTTCTTAGTGCAACTGTGTCTTCGTTTTTTTGTGTGGACATTCCCAAACCTCGTCCACGACTGCCTGTACTTTGTGAGAACTGTAAAATGTCTTCTAAGGTGCAGAGAGGTACTGGAAAACTCCTTATCCTGACTGTTCCTCTTGGTCAACACAATATAGCGAGAGTTGACAGGGACTCACACCATAGTTTAAGTCGACTGGATACCTCATCACAGTTTTAGTCGACAAGATTCTACAAGAGGCTACCAGATTTCACCACATGTTTAGCCGACAGGATGACCAAAACGAAGAATGACACAACGAAGAAGGTAAGAAGACTGTCCAGATAGAAGCGAGAAAGAGCAAAGATGGAGGAGTAAATCGACCATTTCAACGATACGACTGTGCAATCTACCCCAAACAAGAAGCGACATTGGAGGAACAAACCGGCCATTCCAACGAAACGACCAAGCAATCTCTCCCCTACAAGAGATATTTACGCAAGAAACGACGCCCCAAGGGACCTCCGCAGACCTACTAACAGAGCGCCAACGTCAAGAGCAAGCTGACCACCCCCTTGACACAATCGGAATTCCCGCAAGTCATGGAAATCGAGAAGCTGAATGGTGCAAACCCGTTGAGAAATTCTCCACCTTCGACCTGACATCGTCGAGACAATGCTCAAGGCAACAAACTGCATCGACTTTACAGAAGCTACAAGCCCTCCACGTCAAGAGGAAAACAACCAAAGACCAAGTTTCCTGACTGAACAATCATCACACAATTGTAAGTTTTTAAAAACCTACCTTAACTTTATCCTCAAGTTCACAACTTTATTCCCCATAAATTTTGTATTTATATTTTCACTTAAAGCATTTTAAAATCAATTTTTACCCTTTTATGTCATTTTTTATTGAATTTTTAAAACTTTCACACTCTCATTTACCACATTTAATTTAATTTTTAATCAGATTATAAATTTCAAGTTATTACTCTCAAGTTTACTAAAAAAAAATCGCCCATAACGCATTTTTACCAATTTACTAATCTTACATGCCTTTCTTAAATTCACCTAAAATGGCATTATCCAAAGCTATAACTTGAAAAAAAAATCAATATTTTTATATTAAAAAAAAAATCTTATTCATCATAATTCTAAACTTATTTTAGTTTTTTTATTAGTTATCTTTATGCCAAAACACCCATTTCTTAATCAAATACTTGAAAATTTTCAAAAATCATTGTCATATTCACCATTTACACTATATGCCCCAATTCAAATTATTCTTGTCACTATCACGACATTGCCCTTTTAAAAGGATAATTTTCACGCTACCATAATCAACGATTTAAAAAATATATTCAAATTTTATATATAAATTAGCATAGGTGAATCGCATTTTTTTTAATTGAAAAAAAAATCGAAAGATACAATATCTTCAAAATCACAACTAGAAAAATAACTGTCCTTCCCCAAAACAAGTTAAAATTCCAACATGATTACACTCCCATGTCCTTTCCTTTTACATACATGGTTGGTCATCAACACATTTATTTCAACAAACCTTCCAACATTCCCACACATCACTCTCTCCAATTGGCAACAATTAATAACGCGCGACTTACAACAAATCCAATTTCGAGCCGCACAAGCTCCATATCGTCGCCACTAAACATAAGCGCACACTAAACATTTTCACATTAAGCCTGCCACATCCACTAACAGTCAAAACTATTCTCGATATGTGTTCGTACAACCACCACCCATGACTAGTAAATTTGTTATTCATGGTGAAACAGGTTAGATATTGTACCTAACAACGACTTCGCGTAACATCTTTTCATTCGCAATTCTCACTTCGTGTCACAGCGTCACACCACAAAACCTTTTCACTTTTCAGGCCAAAGACGCCTTCACGCCTGTGACACATCTCACCTCAAAGCGTGTCCACGTCGAAAGTCGCACTTTCACTCACTGCTAATCCTGAAATCACTAAATAACATTTCTACTAAGTCCGCAACAACGTCGAAACAAAGACTTACGAACATCGAGAGAACTATATTTTCAAATAGGCAAGAAAATTGCCAACCTCAACAAAAGAAAAAATCAGTTCCAAGTAAATGACAAAAATAAAAACACCCCTCACAAGTGACCCTACCAGAAATAGAACCATCGACGATACCGAGAAAGATAGAAAGTGGACGCCCTTTAGGCGTCACTCCCCCAAGTCGAATCTATTTCAGTTACATGTCCCCGCTCAAGGCAGATGTTATTGACCGCTATCTTCATGATCGCCATTTTTTACACATGTTTCACACTAACCAATTAGGTTTTCTCGCAAAAATCACAAGCTCCTTAATAACAACACATACAACATACATTAAACATTTTTCATGTTAATTGATATCACCAATTAAAACAACTTGGTTAAGTTTGATATAGACTTTATAACGGAAAAGAGATATGATTATCTACATATCACCTTTTTGGATAAACGAGAATATTGTTCAATTTTCCACTACCCAACAATTATTTAATTCTTAATAACCTTTAATTATATTCTATATTTTGTATAAAATCTTGAATATTATTTTTATTTTTACCTTTCAATTATATAATCAAATTTTAATCCAACATGATTTCCAAAAAAAAAAAACTTCAATCAAATTTACTTTTATTTTTCATGATATTATTTTAGTATTGCAGCAAAACATTTAATTGTTTCAAAAATCATTTTATTTTCTTAATTATTATATCTTTTATATATTACATGCTTGATTTTGTCCACTTACACTTTTTTTTATCCGCAATCATATTTCTATATTTTTATTCACTATATTTTATTTTTTTGAATACCTTTATTATATGACAATGTTTATCATCAACTATCGGGCATATAACAATTATTTTCAACAATCATATTCTCTAATTACTTCCCTATACTTTATTATTACTATCTTTTACAGCCATTGCTTCACTTCATCGTAGAAAAACGACAGCACTGCTTGGCAATTTTTTTTTATTTCGTATTGCAACAAACTCTGAACATAGTTCCCCAGATTTAAAAATCCCAACTTCTGGCCAGAACACGCTTCAAGAGTTTATTTCAATCATCCGCAGAGCACATCACCAACGCATGTACAAAGCGTACACTTTTATTTTAACTTTCAATTTTTTTCAGCTCTAGCGGACCACAATCAACCTTTGATTTCGAGTCAAGTCAGACCACCTACTGTCGCTACATTTCTACTTATCGCATGGCTCTACCACCCCTTTCAATCATATTAATATGCAACTTTTCTTCAACAACTTTTAACCCAATAATCTTAAAATTGTGACAAGGCACTGTAACCCTTATATAGGATCGCAAGTGAAACATTGCCAAGGAAGACGCTCAAGTCTATATACTCGCTTTGCACCTGGATCTGATTATTTGGTTACATGCGTAATGCTTACAATTGCATATTCTTCAACTACTAACCCTTTCCAACGCCCGCCAATATTCTCTTAGAATGTGAATTTTTATGTCATCATTTTATTTTAATCATCATTTTTTAAAATCAAACAAAAATGTCATTTTTATTTCACTTTTATATATCTAAACAAATGATCTTGTTATAGCCCTTTTTAACCCTCACAGTTTAAATTAATTAAAATAAATTTTAATATATTGGAAATAACCTACTTCAAAAATATTAAGTAAAAAATATAAGAATCCTTCTCTCTAATTGTGTAAAAATATAGCAGCTATTGCGCTAAAACAAATATGCCGACATAATCGCCCCGGGCGTTCGATCAGAGGGGACGCCACAAAGTAACAAATGATCATAATGATACAGTGGTCACACACACACAAATGGGAAATTTTGTCTGCTCCATTCCACGGAATGTTTAACTTGAGAGATGAATTTATAACAACGCAGGAATAATTTAAAATGTCGGTTACATTTGAATTAAGAGAGAAATATATTTAGCAAGTATTTATATGCATATTTATTAAATATGCATATATTTCACCTCTGCCCTATCACATTAATTTATACAAAAGCTAACTTTAAAAATGTCGCCTATTGTATTACATATTCTTGTCGGCGCAGTTAATCGATCAATACCATTGTCTTGGCAGTTGCTAGGGGACTGGAAGTTAATGAGAGGAAATCTAATCAGGTCTGATCGGAAGATTCAATTTGGCAATCTCAAGAGTTGTGTTGATGAAACAAATGAGAGATCCTTTGATACAGACACTTAGTTCATTATTTGTGGAGTTTCATTAAAGATGACATCGGTCCTTGGATTCCTCCCATAATTGGGCACTGGACCTAATTATGGCGAGCCGGGCATATTTGCCGGCAGTTGGAATGTTTGGGCACAGTATCCACATTGTACGAAGCATCCTACGTGATTTCTGAAGCCACCCACGGGTCCTTGAAGTATCTAAGAGACCAAATCATGTTTTATCGTTCATTAAAAAGGTAAATTCTTTATTTATATAAAGACCTATTTTATTTTTGTGTTTATTTGTGGTTATGGAGTTTTTATCAAAATAATGAGGCCCCTACCATTCCTCAGCTCAAAGTTTATTCCACGGCTCCAATTTTCGGAACAACCCTTTAGGTTCTCACTCGCCCGCTATACGAGGGACAGTATAGGCATACTGCCCGTCGTCCTTGCCTGCCAGCATTTAGCTTTAGCAAAAAAATGTTAATTCAATAAAAGTTTTGAAGAATTCCAGACAAGTCAAGCATAATTAGAAACAATAAGTCTTTGGTATCTAAAAGCATAGTGCTAGCTATTTGCTAAACGACGACACCAACTTTCAAAACCTTGGTATGACAAAGATTGTTATACTATGAAAAAAACGACCAAAGTAAGTTTACAAAGATGTAGGAACTCAAATAACATACACGACCGCCAAAAATATATTGAGGCTAGGAGGGAATATTTTAAGCTCCTGCAAAGAAAAAGAGATGAATTCAACAAGGACAAGAATGAAAGGATAAAAAACGCCAAAGATCCCAAATCCTTCTGGAATGCCATTGCATCCTTCAGAAAAAACCAATAATACAAGGAGAGATTGATATAAAAGAATGGTTTTTATTTTATAAAAATTTACTGAACAAAGAAAATAAAGAAGCTACTTTTACGTTAAACCAGATGATCGGTTGGAAAGATCCAGATTTAGACGCGGAAATAACCCTTGAAGAGATCCATGATGTAGTAAAAAATCTAGCGAATGGCAAAGCAGTGGGACTCGATGGTATACCAAATGAGTTGCTAAAGAATTTACCGATACCGACTTTAACTAAATTGAAAAACCTATTCAACAAAATAATGTCCACAGAAAAATACCCGCAACTCTGGACGAACTCAATAGTACACCCTATATATAAAAGCGGTGATAAGAATAACCCAACAAATTACAGAGGGATTGCCCTCTGCAGTAATATATCTGAATTATTTACTACAATACTAAGAAACAGATTAAACAACTGGATAGAAAAAAGAGAGATTATTTTAGAAAACCAAGCAGGTTTCCGTAAGAACCGATCATGCACTGACCATATAATACTATTGAATTCACTCATCCAATTATCTCTGAGAAGAAAACGAGGCAAGCTATATGTCTTCTTCGTCGAGTTGACTAAAGCTTTCGACACAGTCCCACATGATTTACTTTGGCAAAAATTGCATAAAATGGGCATTAGCAATAAATTTGTAATGCTGATAAAAAACTTTTACCAAGAAGCTAAGATTACTATCCGATGGAAAGGACAATATTCAAGTAATGTGAAAATTAATTCTGGAGTGTTGCAGGGAGAATCACTTTCCCCACTTTTATTTATACTATATATGGCCGACCTTATAGAACTTTATAATAACTCAGCACTTACAGGATTTCATCTCCCTGATTTTGGTGTTTTACACCTACTTATGTATGCGGATGACATAGCCATAATTGGAGAATCGAAAATTAATCTTCAAATTAAAATCAATTTACTAAAGTCTTACCTGGATAAGAACAAATTAGTTTTAAATGAAAATAAGTCCAAAATAATGGTATTCAGAAATGGAGGAAGACCGGCAAGACACGAAAACTGGTACTGGGGTGACACCCCACTGACTGTTGCGTCCAATATTACATATCTGGGGGATATCCATTCACTTCCACTAATAATAGCAAAAAGGTAGCCCTCTTTTAAAAAGCCAAAGCAAATACGGCAATAAATGCAACTATTAGACTGATAAAAAAAGAAAAAATTAACTCATTAAAAGTTGCACTGAATCTATTTGACTCAGTTATTAAATCAATACTGCTCTATGCGGCCCCTGTGTGGGCTTGGGACAATACGGATATTATAGACCAATTACAGAATACGTTTATGAAAAATTTTCTGAATCTACCAAGATATATACCAGGGTATATTGTAAGGCTGGAAACAGGCAGAATATCTCTGACTTTTACAACGATCAAATTAATTTTGAAATATTTCATTAGATTACAAAAAATGGAAGACAATAGACTACCTAAGTTATGCTGGAATAGATTGAAGGAAATTTCCTTAATGACAAAAAAACCTATAGGATTCTGTAAGAATATTATGGATATCATCAATCATTGTGGACTCACATGGCTAAACTATAGGTTAAATTATGACGACATACAGATCGAACTTCCGAATATAATAAAAATAAAAATTGTACAGCTATTGCAGCAAGATTTGGCAAAATTATCTCTTACGAAAACATACTCAAACTATAGGTTACTTTATGATTCATTTATTCCAGAACATTACTTTTCATGCAATTTGTCTTCAGCTTTAGTGAGTTTTATTGCACAGATCAGATTAATGTCAACAATGATCAAAGAAAATCATATTTACGCAATTAAGAAGGAAGATTTGTACTGTGGGTTATGTGGAAGTCAGATAACTGATGAAATATACCATTTTGTTGCTGAATGCGGGGATCTGGAAGGAGAGAGAAAAAAGATCCTGAAAAGTCTTCCTAGACCGCATTTGAACTCAATAAAACTAATAAAAATTGTTTCAGATAAGAAAAGTTGGGCAATTGAACTGTTCAACTATCAAAAAGCGGTTAGAAATAAAATTGCACTCGTGGAAGAGAGAAGAACAGGGGCACAATAAAAAGTCACCCTGTTTGCCATACCTTAATTGTAAATACTCTATCTTTACCTGTCCTCTTAAGTTTAATATTGTCTGTAACTCCACGGGGAATCCGTACAGGGCTAGATGCCCTAATAAAGTTGTTTTGTTGTTGTTGTTGTTGCATAGTGCTAGCTTATTGGAATTAGTAAACTGCTAATATAAATTGTAGGAAACCGTATCTCAGATCCTACCTGCATTGAAACAGTTTTAAAAATGTATAAAGCTACTTCGATGACCCCTACTCTTGCACATATTAAAACATTTTTTTGTGTATAAATAAATAGATGACACTTTGTGATTGCAACCGTCGAATTGCTTGAGGGTGTGTAAATATGAGGTTCACTAACTTTATAATTAAATTCAAAAATCAAATATGATTATCAGAAAATGTATTAAGGTACGTAGAATTAGAAACGACTCTAAAAGACACATGTATGAAAAGATAACCATTTTATAAGCACACAATGTCGCTTTTTAGAACAGATTGTTTAGGCAGACTTCTTTGTTTGCTCGCGAACGACAATGCTGACATGTTAGGTGTTTATAGCACGAATTGGGGATCTATAGATTTGTGTGAAGTTGGCCTACTGAAATGTTTTACAGTAACAAATTGGTTGTTTGAAGAGTTACCAGTAATTTTCACTAGAGCCTTGGCACCATTATAGCTTTGCAGATGAATCGATTAATATTTGATGATGATAAAGAGCAAAATTCAAGTTAGCGAAATAGAGCTGTTTATTTTTTATTAAATGAAAATATTGTGAATTTATGTCCTATAATATATTTTGGAGCTATTAAAAAAAGATAAATTCCTTATCAATAGGTCGAATGGATTTAAATCAAAATATAACGATTTACAAAAGGAAAAGTGTCACAGAAATAGTATAATTTACTTATAAATGATCTGGCTTTTTGAAAATATTGTAATTATTCATTAATTTTCTTAATGTATAAGAAGTTAAACTATTAAGCAAGAATCCTTTCCTTTTAAAGGAACACTCCTAGAGGTTTTACAGTTCAATCAACCATTTTATAACTATTCAACTTATATTTAGAGCTCTAATATCGTATTAGAGATTTTGAATATATATCCAATACTGTTTGGATAATCTTGGTTATGTGTGGTTTACGAGCAAACTATGGTGGACATATGGTTTGTAGACAAGATAATTGAATAGCATTATTTGCATCGAGCAAATCATTTCCGCAAATAATTCATAGAAAATCAGTCAGACACTATTCTCGTTGAAATAATTACTTTATTTGATAAAGAGATATTCTTGCATTATAGCTTTATTCATAAATATATGAATATATATAGGAATATAACAAAATATTTCAAAAACTTAATTCTGTTGACGTTATGTGGCGCTGAGTTTGTTGCTGACACACATTAATATGCTATAACACCTTGATAAAGGTTGGAGTTCAGCCAACTGAAATATTGGTAAAATAAATGATATTTATACGAATAAAAATAAAAATAAGACGATAAGAGGAGCTTATTTTATAAATTTTAATGCGCAAGCTTTCGGACAAGACGTCCTTCTACAGGCATGGATAGTGGTAATACTAACGAGAGTATAACCTAACATTGAGCCATAATAAAGAGGACAATATTTACATAAATATATCTGTAAAAAACTAAAAGGAATTAATTAAATTTATGACTTAGAATTTGCATGTATGAGATTGGAGAACTAAAAGAAAAATTAAAATTTGAATTGAGAATATAGAATTAAAAATACAATTTTTTAAATTTACATGTATGACATATATTTTACTACGGTATAATCTAAAAATTAAATATAGAAATTAAAATATATACAACTTAGAGATCAATAAGATTGGGCTAGACACCAAGATACAGAAGACAGGGGGTCCCACCTACATGTGTTTAAAATGGAACAAAGTAGTAAATGATTATTTGTAGAGAAAATGGTATATATTATAAGAGACGGGGGCGTATGATTATAAAACAACTTAAAGTTTCACCGCATAAGTTTCTTTTTCTGTGAAAAATCAATATTTATTTCAAAGAGAAATATTTACTATTTCTAACTTTTTTGGATGAAGTATGAAAGGGTGAAAATATGAAGAGTAATGGCGAACGAAAAAATAAAAGTGTCCAGGGGCGGGAATCGAACCCACAACCTTCCGCTTACCGGGCAGATGCCATGTCCACTAGGCTACCCTGGACGTATTTTTCCGTTCGTAAAGCCCGGTAAGCGGAAGGTTGTGGGTTCGATTCCCGCCCCTGGACACTTTTATTTTTCCGTTCGCCATTACTGTTCATATTTTCACCCTTTCATACTTCATCCAAAAAAGTTAGAAATAGTAAATATTTCTCTTTGAAATAAATATTGATTTTTCACAGAAAAAGAAACTTATGCGGTGAAACTTTAAGTTGTTTTATAATCATACGCCGCAGTCCCTTATAATGTATTATAAGTTACTTTAAGTATTATTTACGAACGGAAAAATACGTCCAGGGTAGCCTAGTGGACATGGCATCTGTCCGGTAAGCGGAAGGTTGTGGGTTCGATTCCCGCCCCTGGACACCTTTATTTTTCCGTTCGCCATTACTCTTCATATTTTCACCCTTTCATACTTCATCCAAAAAAGTTAGAAATAGTAAAAAATTATCTTTGAAATAAATATTGATTTTTCACAGAAAAAGAAACTTATGCGGTGAAACTTTAAACTGGTATATGTCTGGGATATCTATTTTTATATTAATGCTGTTGATTTGGTTGGATATGATTGATTTTAAATGAAGTCTATTGTATTTATTGTGTATATTACGGTATAAGATTTTTGGTTGATCTAAATTAAACTGATGACCTGTTTGTGCTGTGTGTTGATATATTAATGATTTAAGGTCTTTATTATGGATATTGCGTTTGTGTTCGGTTAGTCTGATATATGTCGTTTTGCCTGTCTCACCCACATATGTGGATGAGCAATCTTGGCATGAGACGACATATACTGCTCCTGTAGAATGTATGGGAAGGTTAGGATTGTCAGCTTTGGTGATTGGATGTCTTAATATGGTGGCTAAACATGGAGAACTATGGTAGTATACTTTAATGCCAAAAGGACGGAGGATTCTGGATATTGCAAGTGATGAAGTAGTATATGGTAGGAAACAGGAAGCTCTGTGTATAGTGGTGGATCTTGAGAGAGATGGATCATAAAAATGTCTATAAATACCAGGTCTATTAGTATGCAACGCGAAATATTTTAGTGAATTCAAAAGTTCACCAATTCCATACAACAAAATATTTTATATTCAAAGTAATTGCCCTGATTAGCTATACATTCGGACCACCTTTCAGGCAATTTTCGAATTCCTTGTCTGAAAAATTCTATTCCTTTTGAGTCGAACCAGTCAACAAGCCATTTCCGGAGTATGTCTGAGTTCGAAAATTCCTGTTTTTTTAGGTCGTGTCCTAAAGATGTGAAAAGGTGGTAGTCCGACGGCGCTAAGTCTGGTGAGTACAGCGGGTGGGGTAAGAGTTCCCAGCCCAAGTCTTTTATGGTGTTTTTGACCACCGTAGCATTGTGGGCTGGAGCGTTGTCATACTGCAGTATCAGCTTGTTGTGCTTTTCACGCCATTCCGGTCTTTTTTCATTCAACGCCTCTCTCAAACTGTGCATTTGTTGTTCGTAGCGACTAGTATTGACCGTTTCGCTAGGTTTCAGGAGCTTGAAATATACTACGCCGGTCTGGTCCCACCATACTCAAAGCATTGTCTTTTTCCTAAGCGATTGGGCCTAGGCTTCCGTTTTGGAAATTGGCCGAGCAGGCCCCACGACTTTTGGCGCATAGGATTGCTGAAGTGGATCGATTTCTCATCAGAAAATACGATTCGGTGCAAAAATGACTTTTTTTCATGCCTGGCGAGCAGCCCTTCGCAGGTTACCAGACGTCGTTCTTGCTGCCTTTCGCTCAACTCGTGGGGGACCTATCTGGAAAGCCTTTGGGTCATTCTGAGGCTGTTTAAACGTAGGGAAACAGAACCTTGAGACACCTGGAGCTGTTTCGCGAGTTTCTCCTGCGTTTGGGTACTGTCGTCATCCAACAAAGCTTGCAGTTCAGCGTCCTCGAACTTTTGGTGCGGTTTTCCACGCGGTTCATTATCAAGTTCGAAATCGCCACTTTGGAATTTTTTAAACCACCTGTAACACTGTGATTTGCTCAGAGCGTGGTCGCCGTGAACTTCCTCGAGCATTCGGTGGGCTTCAGTGGCACCTTTCTTCCAGTTGAAGGCGAACAACAAATCTTCCCGCAAATGGGCACTTTTTGGCTCGGAAATCACCATTTTCCACGGGCTCCAGAAATTTTCCACGATTTGAATTTTTCTAAAACTCCACACATGCTGATGCCACGTGGGTCAAAAAAACAAAATGCCTTCAACAGCGCCACCGTCGGCTCAAATAAAGTTGCACAGCGCCCTCTGGCAGCCATTTTCGCGTTTCATACTAATAGACCTGGTAAAGGGTCTAGGATAACCTGCTTTAATTAAAATGGAAACTATTCTGGCTTTTTCTATTGTTTTAAATATGGTTAGGGAACAATGAGTGAAAATTCTCTTTGATAATGTCCTGACTGTATTAATTTTATATGCGACCGGACTATTGGAGGAGAAATGGGTATACTGCGGTGGAATGGTCTTCTTATAGTATACAGTAGAGTGGAACTTATTTGGAGTACGAATGATTAAACTATCCAAATAATGTTAAAACAAAATTTTGTTGGCAAGTACAAGCGTCACTTCAAATGTTTTTGCAATCAATATTAATTGCCTTTTTAAAAAAAGAAGCCTACCTTTCTCCCGTCAAACTATGCCTCATTTATTGATGAGTATTAACATTGTATTTCGCCAAATCCGCGAATACAGTCCAACATGCATCTTTCAGATTTTCTTCTAAATTTACTTTTTTTTTAAATAATTGATAAATTTTAGTCGAACCAATTCATTTAGGAAACTATGGCTGAAAATTTCGTTGTCATGGTTGAAACCACACGACACAAATAGGAATCAATTTACCCTAATATAAATTTATTAAAATATGGATTTTTTTTTCATAATGTTCTTTTAAAAATTTCCAATAAATATAAATAAAAAAATAAATTAGATCTCTATTTCTAATTGTATATAATAGATTTCTTTGAACATCACAAATCTCTAAATTCGCCATCCAATATATTATATTTGAAAATATTTTCAAATATTAATCAATAGATGGTACTCTAAAATATTTATTAAAGGTTTCACCTGTAATTAATTCGCGGGAGGTTCGATATAAACATTCGTCCCCTGACTTATAATTTTAAAATATTTAATGTTCCTGTTGAAGGGCATCATAACCCGAAATCTAGAGAACTAAAATTGTGTGCAAGATATTTAGCCCTAGGTACTTTTTTTGTATTTTTAAATTGTTCGATTTATCAACTTCTAGTTATTTGTATGTGTTATGGCAGTCCTAGAATCTTTGGTTCTCTCATATTTCCCGGAAATATTCTTGACATAAAAAAATAAATTGATTTTTACCCATTATATGAACTGAAAAGAGTAATACATTTGATGATGGGTTTAGAGATTAAACTATTGAAAGCCTGGGAAAATTCATCACAGATTATTTTAGACTCTCCCATATAATATCTTTACTTAATGAATGTATAAATGTAAAGAACTCTATAAATCAAACTATTATGCCTTCATTTCATCAACAGATACAATAGGAATCGCTGGATGACCTGGTAAGCACCAAGAATGAAAGTATAAAGATTCAGATGGAATTCTATTTTCTATAATTACAGATTCCACCCTATATGTAGCCTTAGAAACATCGTTGAATTTTTTCGAACTGACCTAGCATTTTGATTTCTTATATACATATAACTCTGATAAGGCTCATCTAGCATGTACGGTGAATTTTTAAAAAGTGTTTTCAGAACAGGTAATGAACAATTAATATTTTTATGTGCATATATGGACGCATTAACTACTCTTGATATTATATAAAACAAATAAAGCCATTGATTAATTATATAGGTTCAACTAACATTCATATAATATATATTTCAAATTTAACACATATCATACTTACTCTTTTAAAATATTATTTTAGTCACTAGAGGTTTTTCTGTCTGGGCATATACCTTAGAGATTTCATGCTGTTTTATTTCCAGTATTAATGTGTAATTTATAAAATAAAAGGAATAGAATCGAATATCAATTTTTAAGATCAAGCTATATATACAGAGCTAGAAAGTTTCAAATCAGAAATGACTTTGGAAGTTTTTCATATAATTGTTTTACCACCCTAAAATTGAAGGTCTGCCATTAGTCATTGCCAATTTTCACGATCTCTTGCCAGGATCTGAGGTGATGATATAGGTTGATAACCTTCTAAATCCTCTGCAGCTTCTAAAGCCGGGTTCAAAAATAATTCGATGCAAACACCCAACGCAATATAAAAATGAAATATTTTGGTTTAGAAACGATCAAATTGAAAAATAATTTAAAATAATTCGAGATTAAGAATAGTGGTTTTAAACCCGTCCTAGTTATTAAATGGATAGGGTGTATTTACGAATAGCTATTATATTAAGATGGTATTTGAGCCTTCTGCTTGCATAATCTTGCTCTTATATGAGATCAGTTCTTGAATTTGTGGTTCTTAAATCTAAAATAGAATACATCAGTAAATTATAATTTTTTATACTCAAGAATATTAAGGAAAATATTTGTAAATGTATATTACATAAAAATTTAACAATTTTTTAAAGATATATTGTCCGAGAACAACTCTGTGAAGTCGGCCGACAGATAGCGCCCTTTTGCGCTTTAAAATTATTGTTGTCGTTTCCCTCCGCTGGCACAAACTTTTGTAAATATGTAAAAACATTATCAAGTTCTTCTTTATTCACGTTTCAAGTCAGGTATATTATCATAAATTATTTTATCAGCGCAATTAAATCAAATAAGGATTGCGAAATACTCATGATTCAAAAAGTTAATGATAATCCTCTATCTCTCAAAAACTCACTTCTTGTTCCAAAATCACATTATTAGGTCCTGCTCAAAAAGAACATCCTAGTTTATGATATTTTCAACAATGAATAATATGTGAAGGTTATTCACATATTAAACAAAATGTTAACGCGGGATTCGAACCCGGTTCATGACTGTCGGGAACCTAGGGTGTTACCCACTCATCCACCTACCTTTTTCTCAAAACCTCAATATAACACATATATCTCTATGAAAATAGTACAAATTTGAATTTGTACTTGGATCAGGTCGATAAATTAAGAAAAAAGGCATCTCCTGATCGTGCAAATAAAAGTTGCTGATGGCTTGCGCCACTATCGGAATAAATATCAACTAATCGGTGATTTTTAATTATTCCAGAATTGGCCGTTTCTTTACGTTTCTTGATTAATAAAGAATCAAGGTACAATTTGTACCACTCTAACGAGGGCCAACAGCCCGAGACGTGTGCGTGGTTAGATTTTCTTGATTAATCAAAAAACGGTATTTGGCCAATTCTGGAATAATTAAAAATCAATGATTAGTTTATATTTATTCCAAAAGATGACGAAAGCAATCAGCAACTCTTAGTTCACGATCAGGAGATGCCTTTTTTCTTTATATCTCTGTTTCAAAGCTAATATGCCATTATTTTCCATTGCATAGTGAGAACAAAAATGTTGGAGCAGTTTGAAGGAGAGACCTACCCTGGACAGAACGGCCGATAGAGTAGAGGTGGGTGAGGTCGGGGTTGTCCTTGTCGATGTTCTTCAGAACCTGGGTCATCTCGTCGTAGTAGTGGTAGGTGAACTCGAGGGCCATGGAGGCGGTGGCTAGCCAGGCCACTAGGGCCGCGATCTGGAGCTCCATCTGTCATCATAACTCTCTTAGCTCCCATTGGAATCTTTACTATACAGTCATAGTCCGTAGTTGCGCTATAGATCGGATTGGCAAACAGTAATCACTTGATTTATATTCACATAAGACGAAAAACTACTTTGTATAGGTTTATATACTTGAGAGAATTAGCCTATCACATATTCCACGGAGAAAAAATCTAAATAATAATTACATATAAAAGGTTTAGATAGATATTTAAATAGAAATTTATATAAAAGTGTGGAATTAATGTTAATAGAAATATTATTACAAATATTTGTACAATTACCTTGTAATAAAATTTACATAAAAATAGATAAAAGATGACAAATATAAAGCATTTTAGTGGACATCAATAAATAAAATCATGATGCGAACAGCTTTTATTTTACTGTCAATTAGTATCGAGAACCCCTCTTTGTAACAACTAACCTAAGAAAACCCACTAATTGGCAGATAAATCAACGCTTATTTGCCTTTTAGAGTCATGTGATAAAAGAGAATCGTTCAATAAAAGATTGTCCCAGGGGACCATATATAGTTACAGAGAAACCGATTAAGGCTTTAGATTATATAGAGTGCTATAACGAGATATCTAGAGTTATACTCGAGATCGTAGAGTTATAATGATGTACGTAGAATTTTCCTCGATATATTTAGAGTTGTAATCTGTACGTAGAGTTCCCTCGATGTACGCAGAGTTGTTTTCATGTACGTAGAGTTGTTATCATGTACGTAGAGTTCCTTCGATGTACGTAGAGTTGTTTTCATGTACCTAGAGTTTCCTCGATGTACGTAGAGTTGTTTTCATGTACGTAGAGTTCCCTCGATGTACGTAGAGTCCACTCAATGTACGTAGAGTTCACTCGATGTAAGTAGAGTAACTCGATGTACGTAGAGTAACTCGATGTACGTAGAGTAACTCGATGTACGTAGAGTTTACTCGATGTAAGTACAGTTCACTCGATGTGCGTTTAGTTGCAATCATGTACGTTGAGTTCACTCGATGCACGTAGAGTTGTAATCATGTGCGTAGAGTTTGTGGCGACTACACTTTGCTTCAGCGAGCGCGAACTAGGACGGCCTCGGCAACCGCGAGCGTCAACTTGACTACGCATGCGCGCGGGACGTCATCAGAGACTCTGGCCACTCACGCGGTAAACATCTAGGCTAACTCCAACGGCCGTTACTTCAACCGTTGCTTATTTTCTATTTTTATATTTCTGGCTTTAAATAAATTAATTTTAATTATAATTTTTATCAGCAGCCTTTCCACAAGCCACACCAACACATCACGCAACAATCCTACAAATTGGTGAACCGGACGTGATGTAAAAGTTATTTTAATCACACTTCTATATTTTATTATTATTATTATTATTATTATTTCATCCACGAAACTTTCAACAGCCTCAGAATGCAAGACGCAAATACGGAACAATCGGAAGGGCCAACATCCACGGCACCCTCCCAAATATCAAGATTGATTTTCCGTGCACCACCATTCTGGCCCAACGACGTTGAGCTGTGGATAAGCCAGCTAGAAGCCGCTTTCGGTCTAGCCGAGATCTCCCGCGACGAAACTAAATTCCAAGCAACGGTAACGAGCCTAGACCAGCCAACCCTTACTTACGTCGCGGACATCGTAACGGCCCCCCCCCCCCCCCCCCCACCCTCTGGTAAATACGATGCGCTGAAAGCACGCCTTCTCCAACGACTCGGTCAATCAAAACAAACTAAAATCTTACAGGTTCTGGATGGGCGTCCCATGGGAGATCAGAAGCCATCAACAGTCCTAGCCGCGATGCAACATCAGGCAGGAAGAAATTTCTCCGATGCAGTACTGAAAATGCTGTGGACTCGACGCCTACCTCAGGACATAAGGGCCGCTCTCGCAGCATCCTCTGAAACAAGTTTGAGCAAGCTGGTGGAAATGGCAGACAACATACACGAAGCCATACTGCCAACGGTCTCAGCAGTGGACCACCCAAGCACAGGTCATAGCGCGGAAGCCCACCAACAGCTGATGACGCAAATCCAAGACCTGCATACGCAAATCGAAGCTTTGAAGTCATCTATGGACACCACACACAATCGCTATCCGAACGCTAGGTACCCGACTCACAACAAAAAAAGAAACGCAGGAACTTGCTGGTACCATATGAAGTTTGGAGCGCAAGCTAGGAAGTGCCTCCAACCATGCAACTTCAAGGTCCAGGAGCCACTGACGGCGCAGGCCTTCATTACGGACCGACACAGCGCCTATTTGTTTTTGGTCGACACTGGAGCCGAAGTCTCAGTGATTCCACCACCAGTAAAAACGCTAGGCCCTCGCACAGGCAGCTTTTCGCAGCTAACGGATCTATCATCCACACTTACGGGGAACGACATCTTGAGCTTGACCTCGGTCTCGGACGATTATTCCGTTGGCCTTTCATCATAGCCGACGTCGGCGTGTCCATCATCGGCGCAGACTTTCTCCGACATTACGGGCTGACAGTAGACCTGCGTAATCACCGGCTGAGCGACCCGGTATCTTCCCTTCATTCCATTGGACAAGTTTCCCTTTCCCCCGCTGTTAGCATTCACCTTACAATCGCCAATTCGCCTTTCTCCATAATACTCAGACAATTCCCAGAGCTCACTAGTCAGAATCTTGTAAAAAGCCCTCCCCGTCACTCAGTGACTCATCATATCGTCACAAAGGGCCCCCCGATTGCAGCAAAACCGCGACGACTCCCCACGGACAAACTCGCCGCGGCAAAGAAAGAATTCGCCTTCATGATGGATCACCGTGGGCCAGCCCTCTCCACCTAGTACCCAAAAAAGACGGCTCGCTACGACCATGTGAAGACTACAGAAAACTGAATGCCACTACCGTCCTCGACCGATATCCAGTCCCTAACATTATGGACTTTGCATCGCATCGCCATGGTAAGAAAATATTTTCTACTATCGATCTGGTTAGAGCGTACCACCATGTGCCCGTTATATCTAGAGATATCCCTAAGACTGCCGTTATTACGCCTTTCGTCCTTTTCGAGTTTCCCCGCATGTCCTTTGGCCTATGTAACGCAGCCCAAACCTTTCAAAGGCCTATCAACGAAGTACCCCAAGGTTTGGATTTTGCATATGCCTACATCGACGACGTGCTCATTGCATCCGATTCAGAAAATCAACATGTATCCCATTTTCAACAACTTTTTGGTCGCCTTCGAGACTACGGCCTGACGATCAACGAAACCAAATGCACCTTCAGCCAACCTTCAGTCAAATTCTTGGGGTTTATCATCACTAACGCCGGAATCTCGCCCGACCCTCAGCGAGTACAAGCAATTAAAGACATCCCAATCCCTGATACTGTTGGAAAACTTCGACGTTTTCTGGGTATGTTAAATTTCTATCAGCGCTGCCTCCCCAATGCCGCTAGTACTCAGGCACCACTCCTTGCCATGGTCGAAGGGCGCAAGAACGCATCCTGCCAATGAACCCCAACAGCACTCCAGGCTTTCGACCAGTGCAAATTTCAACTAGGCAACGCTGCCCTCTTGCACCATCCTTTTCAAGAAGTGCCTCTCTGCCTTACGGTAGATGCCTCGGATTTTGCAGTCACGTGTGGAACCCATCTCCCATCACCAACCTTATGACCCGAAATCCCTCGCCGAAGCGCAAGCAGTAGACCAGGAGCTACAAGCTCTCTTGACATCGGAAAACCGCAGCTCACTACAACTGGAAAAAGTACAAATCCCAGAAACGAACATTTCCCTGTACTGTGACGTTTCCACAGCAAAATCCAGACCATTCGTACCCGCATCCTGTCGCCGCATAATTTTTTCTGCATACCACAACTTGTCTCACCCCGGAGTACGAGCTACTACAAGGATGGTCACCGCCCATTACGTCTGGCCGGCCGTCAAGAAGGATTGCGCACTTTGGACTCGCGCCTGCCACCGCTGCCAAGTTTCCAAAACCACTAGACACACAAGAACGCCCCGTCAGTCGTTTAGTCCCCCAGACGGAAGGTTCAGTCATGTTCACATTGACCTGGTCGGACCACTACCACCGAGTGAAAGCTATCGGTACATATTCACCTGCCTCGACCGATTCACTAGGTGGCCCGAAGCCCTACCCATACAAGACATCACCTACAAAACAGTAGCAAATGCCTTCCTATCGGTCTGAATATCTCGTTTTGGCGTGTCAGCAAAAGTGACTACAGACAAAGCCAGGCAGTTTGAATCAGCACTTTTCGGTGAGTTGACACGGCTTCTGGGAATCAACAGAATAAGGACATCACCATACTACCCAGCAGCAAACGGCCTGGTAGAAAGATTCCACAGACAGCTGAAAGACTCCCTTCGCTGTCACGATTCCACGAGCTGGTCCTTTAAACTTCCCCTGGTGCTCCTAGGGATTCGTTCGTCGCTAAGGGAAGATCTCAACACCACAATCGCTGAGCTGATCTATGGGAAGCCCTACCCCTTCCAGGAACATTTTTCGAGGATCCCCCCTCTGCAAGCTCGCCTACCGAACCGTGGCTGGAGGACTTCAAGCGCGCCATGGCATCTCTGAAACCTGCACCAAGCAGGCCACATGGGAACCGCCACGTTTACGTGCCCAAACCACTCGAGACATCTTCCCATGTCTATCTACGTCGGGACCTGATATTGCCACCGCTAGCTCCCCCATACGACGGTCCATATGAAGTCCTTTTTAGGAAACCCAAAATTTACAAACTGAAAATTAAAAAGAGATCCACGTGGGTGTCAATCGACCGCTTCAAGCCTGCTTTCACATCAGAAGGACCGACGTTTTCCCAAGACCCGAACTTGGCAAGCCAATAAGATTGCATAGGGTCGCTGGAAAGATCCTACTGGAGGGGGAGTAGTGTGGCGACTACACTTTGCCTCAGCGAGCGCGAACTAGGACGGCCTCGGCAACCGCGAGCGTCAACCTGACTACCCATGGGCGCGGGACGTCATCAGAGATTCTGGTTACTCACGCGGTAAACATCTAGGCTAACTCCAACGGCCGTTTCTTCAACCGTTGATTCTTTTCTACCTTTATATTTCTGGCTTTAAATAAATTAATTTTAATTATAATTTTTATCAGCAGCCTTTTCACAAGCCACACCAACACATCACGCAACAAGTTCATTCGATGTACGTAGAGTTCACTCGATATACCTAGAATTGTAATCATGTGCGTAGAGTTCACTCGATGTATGTAGAGTTCACTAGATGTACGTAGAGTTATAATCATGTGCGTAGAGTTCATTCGATGTACGTAGAGTTCACTTAATATACGTAGAATTTAATCATGAGCGTAGAGTTCACTCGATGTACATAGAGTTATAATCATGCAGTAGAGTTCCCTCGATGTACGTAGAGTCCTCTCGATGTACGTAGAATTCACTAGATGTATGGCCGAAATATATATTGGAACATGAGCTATCATTGGAGAGAATCAGCCGCAAATAAGCACACAATGATTGTGAAACTTCGATTTCGTTTGAGAAGAATTGCATAAGCAATAGAGCTTGGCTAGGTAAAAAAATATTTTTCTCATCAATAGGTATTTTTCTTGCTTCGACTATTTAGCTTTTATTTTTGCACTTTTTCATCGCTTTTCGAATAATCAATCAAATACAACTTATGTAAACTTTACTGCGCTATGATAATTTCATTTCCATTCACATAATTTTACCGAAATAATTAATTTCATTGATTAAAATATACATCATGATTCTTGATAAAACAATCAAGTAGAATAAAAAAAAGGAACTCACCCACATTTAGTTCCTTTCAAATGAAGATATTTGATTTTTTTGGAAAATATGTCTAAACTCAATAAAAATATTTAAATGAAAATATATTTATTTTCAAAAATGATTAATATTCACAAATATTTGATCAAATGAATCTGATTCGATTAAATATGAATGTGTGAGGAAAATATTGACCATTTTTCGATTATTTATGAGCGTTTCATCGTGTACTATTCGCGCCTATAAAATTCTTTAGGCAAAGCTTATAAAACGCGAAAGATTTAATATTTTCTACTAATTTGTTTCTTTAAAAATTCTCTATAGAAACTTTATATTTAAATTTCGTTTTTCAACTATTCCATTGTTGAAATGTTATGGTATTAATACATCTATTTATTTAATAAGCAACTAGACACTGTGGAATTCAAGTGTCGTTATGTCCCATTTGTGTCTATATATATGAATATATATATATATATATATATATATATATATATATATATATATATATATATATATATATATATATATATTAAAAGTATTTTTTTATATTTGGAAAAAAGAGGAAAAGTATAATATTAAGAACTACAGATTTTGAATTAATTTTGAGTCAGAATAGCAAGCTAATTCTGTATCAAATATTTTTGTTGTGAGAATTTTAAGACTTATACATTTTTAAATTTAATTTGAACGTGTGAGGTTTGTTTTTATTTATTTTTTTTTTTGTAATAAATAATTATTTTGAATATATTATTTAAAAAAAAAGAAAAAAAGTAACACCAGCAAAGCATCGGCAGTTACGCGTCATAGGCTGGGTGAAAAAAGGAAAAAGCGAAGAGAAAGTTTTATGGAGAAGAGCAAAGACAGAACCATGATAATAATAATTTTCCAAATCCCTATATATATATAAAAGTCAGTGTATGTATGTATGTATATATTTGGGTATCTATGTCGGCTATACACGTCCACAATACGTAACTAATCTGACTAAAATTTTAACAGTATATAGAGTAGAATCTGGAAAAACTTATAGTGAAAATTTCAGGTCTCTATCCCGAATATTCTTCGAGTTAATTGCAAATTGCGTTGCAAATTTGCCTTTTCGCTCGCATGCAGCGCCTCTAGCGGTGAAGATGGGAGGTAATATCAGCTGACCTAATGTACATGTAAAACGTGCTTTGACAGGACATAGAGAAAAATCTGGAAAATATATTTATCCGATTTTAAGCCACAAAAAATAAATTTGACAGGTTCTGGGCAAAAATAGTTGTTTTTTTTTTAGTCAGAAAATGATGATGACAATATTGCTGTATTATGTTTGATTATCAGATACAAAATGATATCGGGAAAAATTCCATTGTACGCAGGAACAAAATTCTAACAGAAAAACATTCATTCGAGCAGAAAACAAAAAAGCCAGATCATCTTTCTATAAAAATATCGCTTCTCAGACACAAAGTTTGGAGCGGGACGTTTCACAAGAGTGACATCCACGGAGCCAATTTATAATTGTAACGAATAGTATTTGAAAATCAAAATAATATGATTTTCAAATATCCTTGTGAAAATTTACATTTTTATTTTTATATTTTAAAAACACACAAAGTTTGGAGCGGGACGTTTCACAAAAGTGACATCCACGGTAGCAATTTATAATTGTAACGAATAGTATTTGAATCAAACCATTTAATCGGGTAAAACCCGGGCGTTGCCCGGGTCATTCGGCTAGTATAAAATAAAGCTAATGAGAGAGAGAAGTATTTTTTGCTCTATTTTCTCTCTTGATGAAAAGATTTTTTTGGGGAATTTTATTTTTTTTTTCTAAGCTTATTTTAAAGACAATCTAGTGTAAATGTGGAGGACACGATATAAGATAGTATATTAAATTAGTGTATATATGTATATGTTATAAATAGAATAAAGATGAGAGATTATTTTTGAATTTAGATCATGTTGAGGATTATGGTAATGTAATGCAGTCTGGTTAAATCTTGAAAGTATGATAATAAAAATAATTTCGATCAGTATTTTAATGTGTTAAAGGAATATATAAAAAAGACATAATTTGATAAAAGTAATGCCTGGCTTAAGGGGCTAGAAGAATAAGGAAAACAAAAGATTATTTACATAATGTACAAAAGTTTTGAGCCGGCCATTGGGATAAAACAACAACGGGATTTTATAGGAGAAGAGTGACCTCTGGCGGTCGATTTAGCAGAGTATTTGGATCTATGAAATATAATTTTAAATAGAATAATATTTTAATATAACATATATATATATATGGAAAATTTGCCGAGAGGAATTTAATCCATAGAAGCACAGGGCGCCTCTCCCGTCAAAATAAACGTCAAAACCTAACGCCATCTATTGACCGTAGCGGCAACTAGCGGCCTCGGGACGGTGAAAAAGCCACAACACCAGCTTTGGCAAACTGAGAAGCGTCCATCTAGAGACCATGGTTTCGGGCTAATGGTCCTCTTCAGTCTAGGGTCGACTTTATTCCATGAGATCCACACGTGATCTAGATGGCGTCAGGTTTTGACGGGAGAGGCGCCCTGTGCTTCTATGGATTAATTTCCTCCCGGCAAATTTTCCATCTATATTCTAGCCAGAGATTTGGCCCAGCCACCTTGCCAGCAAAACACCTCTTTGGTAGATTGTGAAGATTCCATTAGATCCCGTGTGGATCTCATGGAATAAAGTCCGCCCTAGACTGACGAGGGCCATTAGCCCGAAACCATGGTCTCTAGGTGGACGCTTCTCAGTTTGCTAAAGCTGGTGTTGTGGCTTTTTCACCGACCCGAGGCCGCTAATTGCGGCGACGGTCAATAGATGGCGTCAGGTTTTGACGTTTATTTTGACGGGAGAGGCTCCCTGTGCTTCTATATATATTTTTATTTGAAAAAACCATAGAAAAAAATTAAAAGGTCAGGTGTTGATATTAAAAATAAAAAAGGCATATCCTGACCAAAGAAACATGTGCTTTTTAGATGGCAGAGCGCCCTCTAGTGGAACAGAAATCAACTAATCTTTGATTTGACCTGTTCCGTGATATTTGGCCAACCCATTTTCTTGATAAATCAAGAAAAGCCGTTCACGAACGCGTTTCGAGCTGTTGGCGCTCGTCAGCGTGGAGCAGGCTGTACCATTGGGACCAAAAATATTTTTGGTCTCAGAGGCTTCTTGAGAAACCAAGAAATGGGTATTTAAGGCCAAACTTGCGTAAATACGCTTAGCACATAAAAAAAAAAACAATTGAAAAAAAAAATATGTTGTCCATTTGTCGATGATGCACACCTCAACTCGGGAGTTAAGACTTGACTTTTGAAGAGACTATTTTTTACCTCAAAGGAAAGGATTAAATAAAATATTTCAGGTTTCTTGATCGAATCTCCCCAGAGTTACAAGTCAAAAACTTTCAAAACAATCATTAATGCAGATGCAGCAGAGACGCAGCTTCCCCGCTTTTAAACGCTTTTCAGTCGCTTTCAAACCCAACCTATTTATGATGGGAGGATTTTGATATTTCCTAATTATGCAAAGTTTAACAAGACACAAAGCGTCGGAATCGTTTATCCATTATCAATATAAACAATAGGTTTATTTCTTAGTATTCAATTTCTGATTCGTTTTATTTATTTATTGTGTATCATTTTTATAATAATATATATGACTTTACTTTTTGACATATATAAAATTTTGAAAAAATTAATTGAACTTTTGAATTTTTATTTTATCTTTCCCAGGTGGAAATAGTGTATGAGAGGTATATTTACTCTCAAGTATTGCACCTTTATAAAGAAAAACTAAATAATAAAAATTTATTTGAAAGATATACACTGGTGTCCAATAAATAAGAAACTTAACCAATATTGAAATTTCTCAAAAGCTAATTTATTAACAAATATAAAATTTTGTATACAAATAGTTTAAACTATGGAGAATTTGACTAGCTATATGAAAATAAAAAATATATATTTGAAATTATGAAATATGCAAATTATTACCAAAATACCCAAAGCTAAGGTTCCAGATCTTAAAGAAATAAGAAATCAATAGGGAGTATGATCACCTCTAACAGCTATCAAGGTCTCACAGCGAGCCCTCATTCTGTTTACCAGGCTTTGGAGGAGGTCCAGGGGTAGTAAACCTCACTCCTCCAATAGAGCAGTTCTTAGCTCAACGAGCGTTCTGGGAGAGGGGTGACGAGCTCCAATACGCCTTCCTAGAGCATCCCACACATGCTCTATTGGATTCAGGTCCGGAGATCTGGCTGGCCAATCCATCCTTCAAATATTCTTACTCTGGAGATATTCATTGACTAGACTAGCCCTATTCGGACGAGCATTATCGTCCATTAAAATAAAATTGTAACCAATTTGATCTCTATAAGGTCTTAGATAGGGATCAAGGAGCTCGTCCCTGTACCTTTGGGCAGTTAAAGTGCCCCCAGAAAAAATGTGGAGGGGTGTGCGTCTGCTAGAACTGATGCCAGCCCAGACTAAGAGACTGCCCCCTCTAAAACTGTCTATTTCCCTGATGTTACTGGGATGATAGCGGGTTCCAGGCTCCCTCCAGATGAAAACTTCATTGGAGAGTTGAATAGCTGTCATCTCCCTATGGCGCTTGGCAGTTACGACCAGATAACGGTCTTCAGAGGTAGCTGTTTTTCTTTTTCTACCAGAACCTTCTTTTCTTTTGATGGTTCCTGTCTCAATGAACTGTTCCATATTTTGCTGACCACAGATTTATTCACATTTAGCCATTTTGCTACTTCAACTTGTGATTGCCCTGCCTCCATTCTTCCAACAGCTCTCCATTTTAAATCATCTGCTAAATGTTTCGTAAACTCATAATTAACTAAGGATTAAATAAAATTATATTTGGACAATTCTTAAATGGGGTAAACGACACGCCAAATAGCACACTTATAAAAACAAGCAAAAATGTGCATATTTTCAATTTTACCGAATCGAATGGTTGCGATAAATAAATTCTATAACTTAAAATACCTATTTAAATTACTTTTTAGCTTTTAGCGTTGAATATTTTAAAACATATTATTATAGTATTTCTGAGATTCTACCATTTGAATATAAAATTCTAGCAAATTTAAATGATGGGTTGAATAATTATAAATTTTTATTAAATAAATTAAATGTTTTATTTTAATGAATACTAAATAACTCGTTTGTGTGTGTTAACTTATATTTTTTACTTACAGAATATGTGGAATTAATATTATACATATATATATGGTAATTTGAACCAACAACCCCATATTGTGTATATAACTTATAATAAGATTTAATGTTGTATAATAGAAACACATATGTAAATGATTATACGTATTATTGAAATGTGTCTTTACATCATCATATGTAATGTAATTTGTACAAACTGAGGATAAATAAATAAAATCTGTAATAGATTAAAAGTTGAGCTAAGCAAGAGATAGAAGTCATAACGTCAACTGGTGACATGCAAAGCCCCCTTTCTCAGAAACGGCCCCCTGTCACATAAGGCCCCCCCGTCTTTAACCTATAAATACAGTCTCTTTACAGTCACTTGACAGTTTAGTTCACTCTCAGTGCAAGCCCGCGTCGGTCGTACCTCATGTCGATCTCATCTAACATGTAGTTAGTAAGAACTCTTCTATCTCCATCTTTCGCTCCTAGCTCAACTTTTATCTGTGCACGGAACTTTCTTAGTGCAACTGTGTCTTCGTTTTTTGTGTGGACATTCCCAAGCTTTCCACTCTGCCTCGACCACGACTGCCTGTATTTTGTGATAACTTTTAAAGGTCTTCCAAGATGCAGAGAGGTACTGGAAAACTCTACATCCTGACTGTTCCTTTCGGTTAACACAGTATAGCGAGAGTCGACACTTCATCATCATTACAGTTAGTCGACAGGCTTCTACAACAAGGCTTACCAGACCTCAACTTATTTCAGATAGTCGACAGGATAACCAAAACGAAGGATACCAAACGAAGAAGGCCAGATAGTCCAGATAGAAGCGAGAAAGTGCAAAGATGGAAGAGCAAACCGAACAGTCCAACGATGCGACCGGGCTATCTGTCCCCCAACAAGAGACGACATTTGAAGAGGAGGAAACGTCGCCGCCCCAAGGGAACTCCGCAGACCCGCTGACACAGATCGCCGATGCCCTGAGTAAGCTGCTGATCACCCGATCTCCTAGGGAGATAGATGTGAGTCCATACGATGGTACATTTGAAGCCCAGAGCTTTTTCGACAACTTCGATGCCCAAGCAGACCGAGCTGAGCTGACCTACACGGACCGCCTACGCAAGTTACCCTGCTACCTGCAAGGTAAGCCCCTCCAATATTTCCGAAGCCTACGGTTAGATAGGTTATTTTATAATGAAGCCCGCCAAACCTTGATAGATTTATTTCCAACAACGACAGAAGCGTCGTTTTCACGCTTCCTAGCCATCAAATTGACACCCCAAATGCCCCTAGAAGACTACTACCAAAACAAAACGGTAATGGGCATGAAATTAAACCTACCCGCCGACATATTAATAGATTCTCTGACCGAAGGACTACCCGTCGCAGATCAGCGATTAATCGCCACGGTGCAGCCAAACACCATTAAAGAATGGTTCGACCTAGTTTCAAGAATAAGAAGAACCCAGTGTGCCACCAGTGCAGTGTACCAATGCCAAGTAGACAAGGCCCCACATCCAACCTACCACAACCCACCACCGCGGCACAACAACCAGCGGTCATCACGTGTAACGTACCAAGTTGCACCCCCACCCTCGCCTTACAAGTATTGCAATGCTATTCACTGGCACTCCCAGTGTGAACAACGGTTCCAACAGGACCGAACACGCCAAGTCTACAACGCCAGACCACGCACAACCACTGTACCAAAATCTGGTACCCGGCCCAAGGTCCAATCTCGGAGCCCTGTTCTCCAAGTCCAAGCTGCAAGCCGAGACGACTCTACAAGCCCCGCGAGCAACTCAACGGTAGGAAAACCTGAAACCTTTTTTCGTTGAACAGCTAATAATATGGACTGAACTGTCACCAAATGTAAATTTGCCCTTTTTAATAGACACGGGAGCATCTATAAACCTACTTAACTTAGATATTTTAAGAACCATAGAAAATAGATTACCATATAAAATTATTATCCATCAGTACAGTTTATATATATAAAATTGAATGTCTGTCTGTGTGTGTGTCCTCTATGGATTCAAAAACCATACATCCAATCGCCGTGAAATATTGGGATATTATTAGGTGTATCCCCGGAAAGGTTTAGGAAAAATAATATCTTGAATATCTTAAATATCCTTAGAGTTATTTGCAGATTTGTAGCTTTAACTCGCAAGCAGCGCCACCTTGCGACGGAGATAGGCTTAGGTCTGCCCCCCACCCCGCCCCCCGTCCGGCCGGTCAGTCCAAGTTCCCACCGACCAATCAGAGGGATCAAGAGCCCCCCCCCCCCCCTCCCCCGTCCGGCCGCCGGCCAATCAGAGGGATCAAGAGGTCCTGGCGCGCGGGGGGCGGGTGACCTCCGGGAACTACGTCCATCTTCCATAAACGACCATGATTTTATTCAACTTATCGAGTATTTTTCAAGGGACCGGGAAAATATGTAGATAAAACGATGATTTTGTAATGTAGAAAATTAGGAAAGACAAAATTCAGGATGACACGGCACACAGGGACCGGGAAAAAATAATCACTTTATCGAGAGATTCACGACCATGATTTTATTCAACTTATCGAGTATTTTTCAAGGGACCGGGAAAATATGTTCACTAAAAAAAAATGATTTTGTAATGTAGAAAATTATGGAAGACAAAATTCAGGATGACACGGCACACAGGGACCGGGAAAAAATGTTCACTTTATCGAGAGATTCAAATTTACGAGTTTCAAATTATCAAAATATATCTTTTTTTTATAAGTTTTTAGAGAATTGTTTTAACAAATGTTCGTTAGACAAACCTTTACTCGGGTAAAACCTCGGGCGAAGCCGGATACGTCCGCTAGTTTAACTATAAACGCAATAGCCCACAATGTAAATACCCTTGGATATATTTTTTAAAACTTAAAATAGGTAACCTCACCCAAAAACTAAAATTTTTTATAAAAGAAGCTTCACTACCTTTTGGTATTTTATCTATTAATACCCTTAAAATATTTAAATTAATTATAGATTTTAATAATCTCCAAATTAATCAAAATAATGATGCTCTCCCAACGAATGTCTAAGTTCACCAAGTGCAAACAGGATTTATGTCCCACTCAACCGAGGGAAACGGCTATTTTTACCACCTTCCCCTCGAACCAGTCCTGTTTACACGTGGCGGACCCTACCCCAATTATATGTTCACTCACTATTGTTTCACCCACTATATCTCCTACCCATGATATTGAGATTTCTATACCTTCTAATGCGGCACCTCAGTTAGAACATTGTCCACACGAACTCCACCGAATTCTATATGAATTCTCGCATGTGTTCTCTACTAATAAATACAATGTGCCCAAATTGAACATATCACCGGTAAAAATCAATACCACCACAGATAAAATAATAGCATTACGCCCATATAGAGTGCCACTACACGACCAACAAGAAATACAAACCCAAATAGAGCAAATGCTCCAACATGGAATTATTGCCCCGTCAGTTTCACCTTATGCCAGTCCAATAACTCTTGTTACAAAACGTGACAAAACGAAACGTTTCTGTATTGATTATAGAAAACTAAATGAAATCATCGCTCCAGACGTACATCCTTTACCTTTAATAGAAACCATTCTTGACAAATTGTCGAAAGCCAAATACTACTCTTCTGTAGATATAGCATCCGCATAATGGCAAGTGGAAGTAGAACCTAACTCACGTAATCTACTAGCTTTCGTGACGTTAGATAGTCAGTACGAATTTTGTAGACTTCCTTACGGATTTAAAAATTCGCCACAGATATACCATCGTGCCATAAACCACGTCATGCAAATATATAAACTAAATTTTGTTACCTATTACTTCGACGATTTCATTATTTTTTCTGACACCTTAGAGGATCATCTACAACACCTACAACAATTTCTAACGGTGTGTCAACACGAAAACATCAAACTCAATTATAACAAATGTTCGTTTTTTAAAACAAATATAGATTTCTTAGGATACACTGTTACCGCAGGTACTTATGCACCACAGAAGCACAACCTTGATACCATAAATGCCATCAAACCACCTATCAATCGAAAGACGTTACAATCATTTTAGGAGCAGTGAACGTGTATAATAAGTTTATACCAGATTATGCCCGCTTACGAGCACCTTTAAATAAACTACTTAAAAAAGATGTGAAATGTAATTGGGACCCAGATTGTCAACAAGCTTTCACCACTCTCAAAGAGAGTTTAACCAGTAACCCAGTACTACACTTGTATCAAGTCGGTTTACCATGCCGCCTTTATTGCGACGCATCCACCCAAGGGATCGCAGGCATACTCAAACAGGTACATCCAGACGGACAAGTACATCCTGTACAATATTTCAGCCGCGCCCTTAGAGCACATGAGAGAAACTACACTGTTTCCGAACTCGAGTGCCTCGCCATCGTCGAAAGTGTAGACAAATTCCGAATATACCTCACCGGTATAAAATTCACCATATACACAGATCACCAGGCTTTACAATGGCTTAAAACTATAAAAAATCCGTCAGGACGACTCTTTAGATGGAGCCTGAGACCATCTACCTATAATTACGAAATCCACTACCTCAAAGGCAGCCAACAGTACGAGGCAGATTTGCTATCACCAAACCCCTTTGTAGGATTTGTCAGCGCTGATATTATTAAACAGCATCAACCAACAGCATCCCCTTTCAACATTGATACAAACGGCTTACATACCATTACCCGAAAAGGTGTAATTAAAATAATAATTACCGAAACCCTGCAACATACTCTAATGAATAAAGTTCACCAAGAATATAACCACCCAGGCATCTCTCAGATGACCCGCATAATTACTGTCCAGTACTACTGGAAAGGTATCTCTAAATCTATAGAAAAATTTGTCAAGTCGTGTCACACCTGCCAAATCATTAAAAGGCCCAAAGGTAAACCCTATGGTGCCCTCGGACAAATTCCACCACCTCAACAACCATTCGACTTAATCTCTATAGATGCCATAGCTGGATTTTCGAAATATGGACACTCCAAGACATATCTACACGTAATAGTGGATCATTTAACGCGATATGCTTGGACCTTTCCATCGAAGTCCACCAGTACCCTAACGTACATTCAAACCCTCAAAACGGTACTACAGCAAGGATCTCCAAAACGTCTGTTATCTGACAGAGCGCCCGCTTTTACCACAGAAAAATTCCGTAAATTTCTAATAACACATGGTATACAACCTCTACTCACCACAAGAAATAACCCACAAGCAAACGGTTTAATAGAACGCTTAAATGCGACCATTACAGGCAAGCTCAGACTAGCTTATCTAGAAAATCCGAAAGCTTCCTGGACTCAACTAGTTAAGCGCGTCACTCAGACGTACAATAACACACCCCATTCTGTCACAAGTTTTCCACCTACCTACTTAATGTTCAATGTTATCCCGCCAAATCTAAGAACTCATCTTAACCCATACCCCGAAATAAATACAGCTCGAGAGATAGCAAGCTCTCGTACTAAAAATAAGCATTAAAAGGATAAAGAAACATTTGATAAGCAGCACAGAACACCACATTTCGAAGTGAATGATCTTGTTTTGGTCAAAAATTACAGACATCCCGACACAGGTGAATTAGCACCATATTTTACTGGACCCTACAAAATAATTGAAATAATCTCACCCAATGTCGTTCGAATAGATCGCCCCAATCAACCTCTCAATAGAGACAGTGACACCATACATGTCAATAAATTAAAATATTACACAGAGAATGTTTTGTACATAACACCTACACAACCCCGATTTGTTCAAAACCCACAGCGATTGCCTCAAAATGTATATCTCGGTGAATTCAATCATTTGACTCCAGATATCTTCGAGGCGCGAGTATTCCGAATTATACCGCCTACAAGCTCACAGCCTTTTTTGCATTTAAATCCCGGTATTTTCAAATAGGCAAGAAAATTGCCAACTTCAACAAAAGAGAGAAAATTAGTTTCAGTTAAACGACAAAAATAACAAACACCTCCCATGATTGACCACCCACGACGATCCCGTGAAAAACAGCACGTGTGACCCCCCGTAAGAGGATCCCCCGAATCTATTTCAGTTACACCTCCATCCCTCACCAGGCAGATCCTGACCGCTAGCTTCATGATCGCCATTTTGAACACATGTGTCACACTACTCATTTAGATTTCTTCGAGAATCTCATAAATCTCACAAGCTCCTTAACCACACCATACTTCACATATTAAACATTTTACATGTTAATTGATAACACCAATTAAAACAATTTGGTTAAGTCTTATATAGACTTTATAACGCGAAAGAGAAATCATTCTCTACATACCAACATTGTGGACAAACGAAGGGGGATCATTTCACATATTCCCGCTTCAGAGAGTCAAAAACACCAATGTTTACCAATGGGATATGATCTACACACAACAGTTGTAACTTTTCTTAAAAAGAGACAATTTTTGTTCAATTTTACACTACTTAAAATTTATCCAATCATTAATAACCTTTAATTATATTTGAATTTTTGTATAAAATCTTGAATAATTATTTTTATTTTTACCTTTCAATTATATAATCAAATTTTTAATCCAACATTAAAAAAAAAAAAAAAACTTTAATTAAATTTACTTTTATTTTTCATGATATTATTTTAGTATTGCAAAACATCTAATTGTTCCAAAAATTATTTTTATTTTATTATTTATTATATCTTTTATATATTACATGTTTAATTTTGTCCACTTACACTTTTTGTACCCGCAATCATATTTCTATATTTTTATTCACTATATTTTATATTTGTTTAAATACCTTTATTATCTGACAATGTTTATCATCCACTATCGGGCATCTACAACAATCGTTTTCAACAATCATATTCTTTAACCAATTCCCTATATTTTTCTTCACTATCTTTTCAGTCATTGCGTCACATCAACGTAGAAAAACGACAGCACTGCTTGACAATTTATTTTTTGATTTCGTAAATCAACAAACTCTTTGAAAACACAGTTCCCCAGATTTAAAAATCCCAACTTCTTGCCTGAACACGCTTCAAGAGTTTATTTCATTTCATCCGCAGAGCAAATCACCAACGCATTCACAAAGCGTTCACTTTTTCAACTTTCAATTTTTTTTTTCAGCTCTAGCGAACCACATTCAACCTTTGGTTTCGAGTCAAGTCAGACCACCTACTGTCACTACAATTCTACTTATCGCATGGCTCTATTTCACTCCTTTTTCAATCATATAAATAAATAACTTTTCTTCAGCAACTTTTAACCCAATAATCCTAAAATTGTGACAAAGCACTGTAACCCTTATATAGGATCGCAAGTGAAACATTGCCAAGAAAGACAGCTCAAGTCTATATCCTCGCTTTGCACCTAGATCTAAGTATTTGGTTTACATGTGCACTTCTAACAATTGCATATTCTTCAACTACTAACCCTTTCCAACGCCCGCCAATATTCTCTTAGAATGTGAATTTTTATGTCATTTTATTTTAATCATCATTTTTTTTAATCAAACAAAAATGTCATTTTTATTTCACTTTTATATATCCAAACAAATCATCTTGTTATAGCCCTTTTAACCCCCACAGTTTAAATTAATTAAAATAAATTTTAATTACTTACCTGTGTTAGAGAAGCTTTACCCGCCTAAACCCGGATAAACCCTTTCACTCCCGGGGCCCATCTATGGTGATTTAAACCAACAACCCCAAATTGTGTATATAACTTATAATAAAATTTAATGTTGTATAATAGAAACACATCTGTAAATGATTATACGTATTATTGACATGTCTCTTTACATCATCATATGTAATGTAATTTGTACAGACTGAGGATAAATAAATAAAATCTGTAATAGATTAAAAGTTGAGCTAAGCAAGAGATAGAAGTCATAACGTCAAAATCGAGATAGATTTAGAATGCCTAAAACAAGGTCTAAAAATGGACCAGACCACCCACACTGTTCACATGTGGTGGAATGCAGAGCCCCCTCTCACACCTGGTGACATGCAAAGCCCCCTTTCTCAGAAACGGCCCCCCTGTCACATAAGGCCCCCCCGTCTTTAACCTATAAATACAGTCCCTTTACAGTCATTTGACAGTTTAGTTCACCCTCAGTGCAAGCCCGCGTCGGTCGTACCCCATGTCGATCTCGTCCATCATGTAGACGAGTAAGAAACTTCTATATCTCCATCTTTCGCTCCTAGCTCAACTTTTATCTGTGCACGGAACTTTCTTAGTGCAACTGTGTCTTCGTTTTTTTGTGTGGACATTCCCAAGCTTTCCACTCTGCCTCGACCACGACTGCCTGTACTCTGTGAGAACTTTTAAAGGACTTACAAGGTGCAGAGAGGTACTGGAAAACTTTCCATCCTGACTGTTCCTCTCGGTCAACACAGTATAGCGAAAGTCAACAGAAACCCTCATTATTACATATATATATTTTTGATTATCCCTAGTATACGTGGTAAAGGTCATGATAATCATAGTGGGTAGAAGTTAGCGACTACTTTTACTGTGAGTGCTCCACATGTCTACACTTTTCACTTACAAATGTGCTAGAGCCCCGTTTGGCTACTTGCGCTCGCTGGTGGGATTGGACTTTTGCAAGAATCGGGGACCATTAGAGCATTTTTATTGAATCAGAATTTCCAATGCGGGAATCGAACCCGGGTCCTAGCGGTCGGAAACCAACGGTTTAGATCATCCTTCCACCGACCCCCTGATTAAATGAGTAAATATTGGGAATATTTTAAAATTTATTCGTGTGCGACGGGGTAATACACTAGCATTTAAATATGTTACACGGTAATTCTCAGTCATCCTATTTAATATTTATATATAGTTGGAAGCACATTATTTTCAGATAGCGGGTAAGTTTATAAAATGGATGATATTCAATGAAAGGAAGTATTCTGGCAAATAATACTTATTTTCGGTGATGTTAGGCACACCGACAAACAACCTCTACAAATGAAAAAAATTGTTTTCCATGACTGCACTCTAGGCAAATCTACTATTCATTCTGGGTGAATAATTTAACTTCTGTTTGGTTTTAGTTGTATGACCAACTGTAGTGTTATGTACCAATGGCCGCAACTAAAGAAGATGCTGTTTTAAAAAACAGTGTCATAAAATGACACTTGATGTCGTTCAAAAGTGATAGAGTTGAAGAAAATCTCTCAATATCCTCATATGTTAACTAACCACTAATAGCAACAACATCGTCCTACTTCGGGGCAACGTTTACGGAGATTTATTCGGGATCTAATGCTTTTGGAACAGATGGCATAGGGCTATATCACTGCGACGCCGAGGGTGAATGTTGTGATATGTTAAATAACCTATTATAATGTTGCGTAGTGTATTGATTATTGGCTATACAAAATAATGGCTTTTGTAAATTGTTTTAACTTTATGTAAAATATTTCCTCTTTACCTCTATTTTTCTATTTTGTATAAAAGGAGATTACTGGATGAAATAAACATTCAGTTCAACTTATAAAGCTGGAACGAGTCTGGAAACTGCAGAAGCAGGACCAAGGGTTGTAAACCCGAGAAGAGAAAGAATAATAGAAACATTTAAGTGGTGTGGACAACATAACAAATATGGTAAGTGCCCAGCGTATGGAAAGTAGTGTAATACATGCGGGAAAGACAATCATTTCGCAGTAGTTTGCCAAAAAAACGTATCAGAAATCTCTTAGCGGAAAGTGAAGTCATAGAATCCTGCGACGATATAAATCTAAATGAAGTTGTTGTGAAGACTGTTGGGTCGGACAAGTGGTCCACGGCGATAATCATTAATGGCAAGAAGACCAGGTACATTTGGACACAGGCGCACAGATTAATCTGCTTCCTCAGAAAGTGATATACCAAAGGCCATCAAGACCAGCAATCAGGCCTACGTCATTAAAGGCGTTCGCATATGGAAATATAGAATTGCCTATCGTCGGCAAATGTAATGCGTTATGCAAATATGGTGAGAAGAAAGGCATGTTCGAATTTATCGTAGCCGATGTAGAGACGCAGAGACTTATCACGGGCGACACTTGCGAGAAGCTTGAAATACACTGCGTGACATTGAAAATGGAACACCAAGAAATATTGGCCAGAAAATTATGCAAATTTCAGGGTAGACACGCCTAACCGAGTTATGCAAATGATGTAAAATGCGCAGCTCTCGTGCGCACATGGAGTAAGATATAAGGGAAGGAACTTGCAGAAAGGACAGTATTCGTGTCGTTATTTCTTCAAGGAAAATCATTGTAGAAATTTTGTTCTTGTGTCAAAAGACACGTGTAATAACAGAGAATGCCAGGTCATCGTAAACGGAGGCAGTTCAAGCAGACAGACGCTTTTACGAGGGGCATGGTGATCGGACTGAAAAGGGCAGGTTGGTCCATACGTCAAATCGCAGCTGATACACACCTTGGTGCGTCCACGGTGCACCGACTGTGGAGAAGATGGTTGGAACAAGGAAATGTGGCAATTTATAGGAATGCCGGTGCAACCAGAGTGACGTCAGCACGTGTGGATCGGCGTATCCTTCGACAAGCAGTGGCGGCCCCCACAAGCCACTTGTACCGCCATCCTGCAACATGTGCAAGACACCCTAGATCATTCCATCTCGACCAGAACCATTTCCCGTCGATTGGTTGCTAATGGCTTGCACTGATGCCGTCCGCTAAGAAGACTGCCATTGACCCCACCGAATAGGCGCCAACGTTTGGAATGGTGCCGGGCTAGATCGACGTGGATGACGGAATGGCACAGGGTCGTGTTCTCAGATGAGTCGCGTTTCTGCTTGTCCAGTGATAGTCGCCGTGTATGCGTGTGGCGTCGACGTGGATAAAGGTCCAATCCGGCAGCAATTGTGGAACGCCCCACCGTGCGACAACGTGGAATCATGGTTTGGGGCGCAATCGCGTATGATTCCAGGTCACCTTTACTTCGTATTCAGGGCACTATGACGGCCCCAACGATACGTTGATGATGTGCTGCGACCGGTGACACTCCCCTACCTTCAGGGGGTACCCAATGCCCTTTATCAGCAGGATAACGCCCGACCGCACACTGCTCGCATTAGCCAACAAGCTCTGCAAGATGTACAGATGCTTCCCTGGCCACCGTACTCTCCTGATCTCTCACCAATCGAGCACGTCTGGGACATCATTGGACGCCGTTTGCATGCCTTGCCACAGCCGCGTTCAGAAGACGAACTGTGGCAAATGGTTGAGAGGGAATGGAGAGCCATCCTTCAGGACGCCATCCGTACTCTGATTGACTCTCTACCTAGACGTGTTGCTGCGTGCATCGCCGTACGCGGTGGTCCTACTTGCTACTAAGCCGACGCCGTTCTCGCTCTGTATTATGACTATCAATTTGAAATAAAGATCACTTATTGTTCGTCCCTGTCTCTCTCTGTCTGCCGAGTTTCATCACTTTCTGGCCACTATTTCTTGGTGTTCCATTTTCAATGTCACGCAGTGTATTAAGGCGAATTAATCACATAAAAACGGATGAAATGAAATTGTATTCTGAAACTGAAAAATCCTCGAACAATGCCATAAAGTGTTTCAAGGAGTAGGATTAATCAACTCGGAATGTAAGATTTACACAAAGCCTGAATATTCGCCTGTGCAAGCCCCTCCCAGACGCATCCCAACAAGCCTCGGAGCCGAAGTTCAGTCTGAATTGGAAAAATGGTGAAGCAAGGAATCGCTATAAAAATATATCATGAAACAGAGTGGTCTCATCCTGTGGTCGTGCTGAAAAAAAAATCTGGTCAAATCAGAATATGCCTGGATCCTTGTAAACTAAATAAGGCCCTTGTGGGAAGGCACTTCCAGACTCCGGTTCCAGCTGAACTATTACACGAGATACCCTAATCTAAATATTATACCGTGTTGGACGTGAAAGCAGCCTATTGTCATATTCCGATTGCAAAGGAATGCAGAGATCTGTTGGTGATGACCACGACATTTAGTAAATTCAGATATAATCGATTGCCATTTGGTTTGAAAATAACAGCACAAATTTTTGTTGAGAAAATAACAAATATCTTTAAGGATAGCTTTCAGAATATTACATATGTAGATGATTTGCTGATATATGCGGATACCATTCAAGAGCAAAATAAAAAATTAAAGGGAATTATAGAAAATTAAAATCAAATTTGATTTAACAAAGGCTTAAATATGTCTAACGAAGGTTCGTTTATTGGGCCATGTGATTTCGCAAAATGGAATTGATCCAGAGGCAAATAAGATTGATAAATTAATTACATTTAAACGGCCAGAGGATAAAAGGTCACTTCAAATGATCATGGGTTTTTCTATTTGCTTAGGAAAATCCTTTCCGAATTTAGCTGCGTCCACATCCAATATAAGAGAAATATTAAAAAAGAATGTTGTCTGGCATTGCGGGTCTAAACAGAATAAGGAATTCGACATATTAAGGAATGCGTTAGGACTTCTCCTTCATTGGCAAATTTAGACAAAATCAAGATGTTAATCTTGCAATGTGACGCCAACAAAGATGCTATGGGAGTTGCTCTGCTACAGGAAGATCGACCTCTAGCATTCGCATCCGCATCATTCAGCGACTCGCAGAAACAGTACTCTCAGATTGAGAAGGAATTGCTAAGTGTTTATTATGGATGCAAAAAGTTTTAATACGTATTGTCAGGACACACTTTCGTTGTCCAGACGGATCACCAGCCTTTATCACCTCTAGTCAAAAAACCGCTGAGTAATATATAGCCGCGTTTACAAAGATTAGTGATGAAGATTTTGGCATTTGACTTCAAATTGCAATACAAACCAGGAAAATACTTGATTATCGCTGATATTATACCCAGGAATACTTACCCCATGGACGAACTACAAACGCCTTTTCTTGAGGACAAAAGAATGGTCAAGATGATGTATGTTAATAAATCGGACGAAAAACTGGTAACGCTGCAGAAAAATACCCGAAGGATCCCGCTTTAGTTAAAGTAATCAATTAGGTGATTGAAGGATGGCCAATATGCAAAAAAGACGTCGATGAAGATGTTAAAGCATTTTTCGATTTTAAGACACTGTTTGTATTTATGGAATGATCTATTATGTATCGGATCGGCCGTAATATGCTCAATTTGTTGCACCAATCGCACCAAGGGATATCAGCAATTCAGGGTTTGGCACGAGAATATTTGTTTTGGCCGGGAATGTCCATCGCCATTGTTGAAAGAATTAAAAAATGTGAAATTTGTCAAAATTATCAGAAATAAAAAATACGGCAGCCGTTTAAACCTTTCCCAGTTCTATATTATCCATGGCAGACAGTATCATTAGACATATTTTTAATTCAGAAAAAGCCCCATTTGTTAATGGTCGACAGATATTGTGGCTATCCAAAGGTATTTGCATTAAACCCACCTACGGCGATTAATGTAAAAAATAAATTGAGAGAAACATTCGCAAGATTCCGGAAGCCATGATGTCCGACAATGGTCCACCGTTTCTCACAGAAATTATGACGGACTTCTGTATAAAATGGGGTATAAAACATATTTTCAACACCTTCATAGATCAAATGGTCTGGCCGAAATAAACATTCAAACAAAAAATCTAATAATCAAATCTAAAGATGAAGGATCCGACCCATATCTGGCTATTTTGACTTATAGGAATACACCAAAGAATGACCTACCGTCACCGGTCACAGCTATGTATATCGAGGAGCCTTCGATGTCAAATCCCAATAATTACACTGCTATATAGACCATATCAAACTAATTGGGGAAGTATAGAGAATGCCAAAAGAAGAAGGCAGAACTTAATGAAGGTATATTATGACAGAGACAGTAAATGCTATACCAAGTTCAATGTGGGAGAGGAGGCATGGTATCAAATGCATCCAAAAGAGACATGGACACCGGTGAAGATTGCAGCGCAGGCTAATTATGCTCAGAGATTTGAAGTCTTAACACCATCAGGCAACAAGTTAATAAGAAATCAGCAATTTATTAGGCATAAAGATGGATTCAACGAAAAATAGGAAGTAGCCTGTAGAACCAATTTCCGGCTCCCCAGCAGCTCAACATCTGCATTACGGCAGTCCAACAATAGGAGAGCCATTCACAACCCCGATACAGCGGTCAAATGAAGAAACTAATAGTAAGCAGAAGGAAAACGCGACTGCATCTACTGGGATTTCACCACAACCATCCGAAAGGCCCCTGTTTTCAAGGTTCGGAAGAGAATTAAAAAGACCACAAAGCCTTTGTTTTCAAGCGGAGGGAGAACATGTCAGTGGCCTTTTGTTTTGCCCGATTTATTTATTAATGGTTGTCCAAAATCGTGGCATTCTCTAATTGCAATATTGTTGTGTAGCAGAGGGGAAACAGGTTATGATATGTTAAATAACCTATAATAATGTTGCGTAGTGTATTTATTATTGACTATTAAAAATCATGGCATTTGTCAATATATCTCTATTCTTCATTGAGGTAGTAGCCAATAAAAAATATGACTTCTCTTTCTCCTTAAAGCTCATATATGCCGCTTTTGTAATTCACATTTGTCTGATTCTCTAAAATGATCCTCAAAACTTTTTTATTTAAATTGGACGAGCAGATAAACATTTTTTCAGAATTGATTCGAATCTCGACTTGAGGAGTTTTTTTTCCGGAAGGTTATTATGGATCTTCCAAAACAGAGAGCCTACATTAGTGTTGATTTTAATTGTATTTCTTTACAAACTAATGCATTCATTCTTCAATATTAGGATTATTTAAAGGAATGAATTAATCACTTATAATAGTTTAGATATATTAGTTCTTTATTTACATTTATTTTTAGGAATTTTTGATTGACATTTTTTATTTTTATCTATTCTAGTTAAATTCATCGTATCTTTACCGCCAAATTTGGAAAGCGGTAGATGGGTGATTTACAACTGCATGCTTTCCATTTTGAAAAATAAAACAACAAATCCTATATCATTTTATTACCCTATTCCACTACCCCACCTTTTTAGACATAATACATTTCAGCAAAAGTTCTTCAACCGTTTATACTGCTACCTATAACACCAACAAACATACTCTCTGCGTCAACTTATATAATTGATTTTATGCTCAATTTAAATAATAAACCCTTTTTTTCGAACTTTCAAAACATTTTGCAATTTATTTTTCAATATAATCAGAAATATATGAGCAACTTATACTGGATTATTAATTGCTCGGCGTTCATAGTTGTTGGCTTAATAACGAAATAACTTGAAAAATTAATATCACAAAGGAATCCTTTTTTTACACATGCACTTCAATTTTAGTCTTAAAAAATGAAAATATTTTTAAAATAATTAACTCTAATCCTGAGTCACCCTAAATTATTTTCTGCAATCTATTTTAAAAATTGATCGAAGTATAGCTAGGTGTAATTTATTTAAAGCACAAAGTTTAAAGATTTATATATACACGCGTCTTCTTAATTAATTTTTATTAATTTTGTGTCCGCGACGGTTTCTACTTTACAATGGCATTGATCTACTGTTCCCAATTTTGTTTATTAAACAAATATTTATAGCTACATTTTTATGATTATAATTACAATTATATTATCACAATGAGTATCTTTTTTATTTAAAAACGCTAGCTTTCAAGCGTTATTCGCTCTTCAACGGGCTTACAAAAATATTTGTAAGCCCGTTGAAGAGCGAATAACGCTTGAAAGCTAGCGTTTTTAAATAAAAAAGATACTCATTGTGATAATATAATTGTAATTATAATACTTTTTCACAATTTCATAATGAATAGAAATTTTTATGATTATTATATTTATAAAATATATATATATATATTCAATTAGATTATTTAGTTAAATATAAAAAATTATAATATAATTAGAGGTAGATATTAATAAGAAATTAATAGCTATAACTATTTGTTGTAATAAACAAAATTGGGGAACAGCAGGAGTCGCTCTCTCTCTCTCGTTTTTGAACACGTTTGTTCGGCTGTACATATACCAAATTAGGAACGATACAAAAAATTAGCATAGTCCCTGTGCAATGTGATACGCCAAATCGTGAATCGTTCTTTCTCTCTCTCTCGAGTGGCGCGGAGAGACGCACGCGCTATATTAAAAATCGATTACATAAGATTTGTGGACAAACACATGGAGGCAAGTTGAATAAAATCTTTTTTTAAGGCCTCCTCTACCGTAAAAATCTATTAATCCATATATTAATCATTAATCTTATTCAAATATATATGTTAATGTTTTTACTTAGGCCTCCTTATCTGATCTTATATGAACGATTAAATAAAGTATTTCCAATCTGAAACTTCCGTCAAAATTGACGCCGAAAAACTAGTAGTCATCACTAGACCAACCCCGTATTTTTACTCGCCTTGGGCTGACGAGGACCATAGCACGAAATCATGTCTCCAGGTTTCTAAAGTTAGTGTTTTGGCTTTGTCCGCTGGTTTGCAGAGATGGCCAATAATAGATGAAACCTAGTATTTAGCCTCAATATTGACGGGAGAAGCGATCTTATACGAGTATATTGTATATATCACATCTCAAAATACAACCTATAGATATATAATAAACTACCTATTAAAAATAAATTGCTGACTTGTGGCGTCATGAGACACATGATATACACAGTATAATCTGTAAAAAACCTTTTTATTTGAAAATAGTTTGTTTATATATCTCTCGGTTGTGTATTTTGAGCTGTGACGAAATTTGTGAATAGATTTCTTGTTAAAATATTTTTTTTATGATTAATCGTTCTGGTTTCACTTATAACTTTGATATGGACCAATCGAATATAAAAATGAAGCCACCCCCCCCCCCAAGATGGTGCAACGGTAAATAGCAAGATGTAAGTGATTGGTAGAGTTGTTAGGGGCAGCATCGAAAACATCGGCGCAAACCTATGATAAGACTTGGCCTGGTACCATCTTTTTCTATTCACGATTGATCTGTTTGGCTAACTTGTGGGATGTTTATACCTCTACAAGACAAAACATTGGATTTACAAAGAGTTTAACAAATACACTAATAACGCCGGTTTCTCATGGCTTATTGGATGCTCGGATCACAATATATTGCAAAGTTATATTCCTTTGATTATTAAGACAATGTCAGATCAATCGATACCAATCAAGAATAAGAAATTAAAAAATATATCCACATTAATAAAAATTTCCATACCTCAATAGAAACAGAATGCTACATAACCGATGATTTCCCTTCACCAGTCAAACGATGTATAGCTCAATCGAGAATACTATTTACAGTCTTTAAAAAAAAAACACCTTCTGACGTTTGAGGCCAAAAACTTAATATGTATACTGTGTGAAAAGGAAATTACTGAAGAATTCCCCCATTACCTGCTTAATTGTACAGCCCTTGATGAAAAAAGGAAGGCCCTATATCAAGAAATTAAATGTACCAACATTTCATCCTACGTATTGCTTTCCAAAATATCAGCAAACAAATCTAAGGCAATAGCTTACTATACATTTTTTAGATCATCATTATGTAAGGACCAGTCAACAAGTGAATGACTTTGAGACGAAGAGTAAAGCCAATTCAATTTCTATGTAAATAACACAAGATTTATTTATTTAACAGTTGGGAGAGACACGCCATATCCACAATTAGGATAATTGCGTGTATATCTGAAATTATATACAATTAACACAATTGAACGTTTTTGCATATAGTAATTAGAAATAGTAGCTTGAAATATGTACAGTCAACACTTTCGCCTTAAAATATACAGCCTGAATAGCTGTATATTCTTTGTTTTTATGTTCTAGAGCTATTTTAACAATTTCATTTAATGCTGAGATGGTATATCTTGATCTTCTAAATCCATGTTGACGATTGTTAAGCAGATTCGAGTCTTCATAAAATTTTATTAATTTGTTGTTAATTATTTTTTCAAATATTTTGTAAATGTTTGGGTTGAGACAAATGGGTCTGTAGCTTTTATAACTTTTCATGTCTGTTTTGCCTGCTTTGGGAATAATTATTACCTCAGATATTTTCCATTCATTCTGATAATAATTTAAATCTAAGCATTTTTGAATAAGTTTCACCAGTATTGGAACTATTAGTTGTTTAGTATGTTTTATCATATTGTTAGAAATATTATCAATTCCTGGAGTTTTCTTTGAGTTTAGCTCATCAATTATTCTATTTACTTCATTGGGCGTTATTATTATATTTTCATTATTATGAAATCCTAGAATATAGTTCCTTATGTTTTTGTGGAAGGTTGTGTCTTCATTATCTCTATCATCGGGAAAAGGTTTTTCAAAAGTTTCGCTGTCTTCTGGAATCGTTTTTCATCTTTATTCACTTCTAAAATTTCCAAAAATACCTTTCGGTTAGAACCGTTTTTAATATTTTTGTATACTCTGTATAAATTTCCTTATGGTTTTTTTTATTTGATGTCCTGTAAGAAAACCTCCAAGACATTCTTTTAGCTTATAAAATGCTAAAAATGAAGAGAAAATGTTTTCTTTATTAAAATATATAGGTTACAAGCTTTCGGGCACCAAGCCCTTCTACAGGTACAACGTATTGTGAGAAACTAAAGCTATATATAGAATCGATATGTGAAGAATCTGCATATTTTAACTATGTATGAGGCAAAGATATCAAAATAAGATATGGAAAGAAGGCTTTTTTAGAAATATTTAACAAAATATAGGATATGATAATTGACAAAATTATGATAGATTTAGCATACTACTAATAGAACTATTGCGAAATAAGATAACGCGTGATCATCTCTGGATGCCAAACAACTGAAAAATACCATACACACCGTAACGCTAAAAAGTATTAACAGAGAGGAAAATAGGTTTGACCCGCCATCAGCGTAATCCTCGGATTATGAAAAATAGGGGTCGGGGGGGGGGGGGGGGGGGGGGGGGGGGGTTGCGGGGGGGTTATGGCAAGATCAGGGGAATGAAGTGGCCGGCCTAAAGATTATTACATATATCTAGGTACTGTATTGGTATATCAATGTGTCTGTTAATACTGTTGTTACTGATGGATAATACTGCTTCGATAATTAACCTTTGATATTTGCTGTTGATATTAGAGTATAGGGTGGTAGGGGAGGATAGATTGAATGAGTGGCCAGTGGTGTCAATATGGTTGAATATAAGGGATATAAGCCTGGCATCCCCCTACGTCCCATCATAGCCTACCACCTTTCCCCTGCCTACAAACTATCTAAATATCTGTCTAGCTATCTCACACCTTTGGTGAAAGCCAGCCCACAGTCCTCTGCCATAAGGGATATCCCGTCCTTTGTGCAATCTGTTAATTCTCTCAGCCCTGTCCCCAACTCCGTTATGGTATCTTATGATGTTAATTCCATGTATCTTTCCCTCCCCCACCAGCTCATTATTAGGCAATTGACAAAATTCTTGCAGGATAGCCACGTAGATCCCCATACCACTGAATCCATAATCGCACTGTCCTCCCTATATTTAGACTTCACTACGTTCACCTTTAACAACCTGTATTACAAACAAATCAGGGGCTCTCCCATGGGCAGCCCGCTATCCTCCCCCCTTGCAGAAATAGTCATGGCCACCATTGACCACTGGATCCAACAGCAAATCACACCGGGTATTCACATGTGGCGGAGATATATTGATGATATCTTCTGCATATGTGATACCGGACAGAAAATAAGTATTTTAGATTGTCTTAACTCCTATCATCCAGAAATTTCATTCAGTTTAGAATTGGAGGACAGATCTGTATTGCCGTTCCTGGATATACTTGTTATACGTACCACCTCCCATTATCATACTACCGTATACCACAAGATCAATAATCCCACATTCTACACAGACTTCAATTCTTCATGCCCCCTATCACATAAAATAAATACTGTTCGAACGCTTACCAAGAGATTGGTCACCCACTGCTCCCTTCCCCTATTCAGAACTATTGAATTTTCTCTAATCATAAAACAGCTGGCCCTATCCCAATACCCTCCCCATTTTATACATAAGTATAGATATAACCCTCTTTCCGTTAGGCCTGCTACAGTCAGCAGAAACAGTTGTCTATTGCCCTTCTCCGCCCAATCAGTCGCCATCTCCCGCATCCTCAGAACACACGGGATCAACACCTATTTTTCTAATAGCAAAAGTATTGGCGCCATCCTCAGACATCCTATCACCAGACTACCCAGATCTACCGTTGCTCAGTCCTCTGGTGACTCGGTCTACTCAGTCTCATGTAACGATTGCAGCGCGTCTTACATAGGCGAGACTGGTAGGTCCGTAGCCATCAGTATGACTGAGCACGGTAGATGCATCACCAACAAGGACAAGAGATCCCTTATATTCAACCATATTGACACCACTGGCCACTCATTCAATCTATCCTCCCCTACCACCCTATACTCTAATATCAACAGCAAATATCAAAGGTTAATTATCGAAGCAGTATTATCCATCAGTAACAACAGTATTAACAGACACATTGATATACCAATACAGTACCTAGATATATGTAATAATCTTTAGGCCGGCCACTTCATTCCCCTGATCTTGCCATAACCCCCCCGCAACCCCCCCCCCCCCCCCCCCCCGACCCCTATTTTTCATAATCCGAGGATTACGCTGATGGCGGGTCAAACCTATTTTCCTCTCTGTTAATACTTTTTAGCGTTACGGTGTGTATGGTATTTTTCAGTTGTTTGGCATCCAGAGATGATCACGCGTTATCTTATTTCGCAATAGTTCTATTAGTAGTATGCTAAATCTATCATAATTTTGTCAATTATCATATCCTATATTTTGTTAAATATTTCTAAAAAAGCCTTCTTTCCATATCTTATTTTGATATCTTTGCCTCATACATAGTTAAAATATGCAAATTCTTCACATATCGATTCTATATATAGCTTTAGTTTCTCACAATACGTTGTACCTGTAGAAGGGCTTGGTGCCCGAAAGCTTGTAACCTATATATTTTAATAAAGAAAACTTTTTCTCTTCATTTTTAGCATTTTATAAGCCATTAAAGAGAAATTTCGTGATTTTCGTTTTAACATTCTTTTAGCCTTATTTATTTCCCTGACGTATTTGTTTCTTGCACTTTTATACTGTTGTCCAATAAGGATAGAGGGATTTTTTTTCCGATAATAAGAGTTACGGAGGTATTTACAATAGTTCTCAAGACGTGTCAAGTCCGCGTTCCACCATCTGTTTATGTTGGTTTTTATTGGTTTGTTTTCTTAGTTTAATAGTATTATATGCTGCTTCAATGAGCGTGTTCGAAAGTTCTTTTACCGCGCTATCGACGTCTTTCCTTGTATTTGCTGTATCTAAAAGGTTTTCAATATTATTTTGATCTATTTTATTGGAATTCTGGCCAAATTTTGACCAGCTCGCTTTTTCTTCACTGAATTTCCATTCGGAATAATCAGTAGCTGTGGTGAAATTATCAGTTGTATGTACTTCATAGATTATTGCTACATGATCAGAGATTTGCGATATTTGTTTTGTGTGCCAGTCTCTGATAGCTGCTATTGCTTGTTTGTTAGTCAGCGTAAGATCAATCACACTAGCATTTCGACGTGTAGTGGATTTATTATTATGTATGGTTAAGTTCGTTTCGTCAATGATGGGGATCAATCCATGCCCTTTGAAATTTTTTGTGGAATCATACCAAAATGGCGATCTGGCAAGATGATTATTACCATACCCAATTGGGAGAATCTGTATGAGGCAAGTCCCTAATAAAGGCTTTTGTGTGTGTGTATCCACGATTGAACCATTAGGGATTCCAATTTAAAATATAAAAAAATCAAGTTATATTATCGTCAATCTGCATTAAAAAATAGAAACTACAAGATACTTTAATTTTTCGATAGTTTTTTTTACAATACATTATTTTATTTGAAGAAATATTATCATGGTTCTGTCTTTAGCTCTCTATATCTCTTTTCTACTCAAACCATCTTCAATTATTTTTATTTTTTCCTATGTTCCGCATATATAATGTGTAACTGCCGAAGCCTTTGCGTAAACTCTGCTGTAGCTCTTTATTGTTATTAAAAATAAATAATCTTATTGAAATATCTATTTATATACTTTATATTTTTCCATTTCCCCCTATTTTATTTCATTTTAACACTTTTAATTGCTGAAATACCTGAATAAAACATTCAATTTATAATAATGATTATAAAAATAATATATTCCAATGCTCGGCTTTCTAGATTGCTGAAATGACAAAAAATTAACACACAAATCATATTTTAAAAAAATAATTTTTGAATTATTTAATAAAATTATTAATTTACATTAAAAAGATTACCAGAAACATAGCTATGTCACTTAGCATAAAAAGAAGCTCGTTTTGAGAAAATATTTTGTAATTTTAATATAAATGTTGTTACAATTTATTTTTGACGGATACATACGTGGTGAGGACATGGTTTCCTCAACAGTTTGGTGGGCTTCTGTAAATTGAGTACTGCGGTAATCAGACGAATGTTGATCAGCTTAGCGACAAGATGGCGTTGTGTAATAACTGGCTAATGGCGTAGCCTACCATCCCGGGTAACGGCCCCGGGTATTAATCCCAGGTACCAGGTGCTAATGGATCTGCCCTTTATCGGAAAGTGATTGACCTACTTCTGTAAACTACTGTCTTTTTAAAATATTTCCAAATAATAAATTACAATCTGCGCAATGAGACATTGAATATTTAGTGGAGAAGCCTATAGAGTAATAAGTTAATGTGGTTCTTTAATACATTTCTAGGATACTTATTTTAAATAGGATGCAATAGCGCGTCATATTCATCAGTATCAATATATTATTTATTACTCGACCGTTTCTTTTTAGCTTTAAAATTTTTTATACTCCCTATATTATATATTGAGGGAACCTAGCTCATCAGTGGAGAACCTTCCCAGCGGTTTCTCCAGTCTAATTTAATATACTGCTCTTATATTTTGTATACTGACGAACTCGTGATAGAGGAATATAAACAAACTATATACATAAGCTTTGAGAAAAGTCGAAATACATTGGAAAATAAATACATGCTTCTTCCACAAACAATTCATATAAAGACCTTTTAGACAATTTAAATATATTGAATGAACGCGACATCTGTATTTAGAAATGGAAACTATTGATATGTGTTCTTTTAAAATGAAACTTATTTCTATTGCCCTTACTGCAATGATAGAAATTCTCTTTAATTTATTTTTGCTAAAGATCTCTCTAGTGTCGAAGTCACATTGATGAGTTTGTACTTTACGAATATCGATCGCTTTTATATACTCATGCTTGTTTGTTTTCGAATACATTTTTATAAATTTACAAAATATAGAGTATATATTTGTATTATAGTAATAACATATTATGGTGATGTAATATCTTCATTTTTCAGAAAGCAATATGTAAGTATAAAATATCGTTGTTCATTTACCGTATTATACTATATTTATATCTTATATAAAAAGCACATGTGCTCGTGGTCAGGAGATGCCTTTTTTATTTTTAATATATATATATATATTTTTTTTTTAAGGTTGAATTTAACAAAATGCAAAGGTGGGCAAATTGAAAACATTTTTTTTAACGGTTCCCTCTTATAAAAAAGCTTTAGTCTTATTTTCAACGTGAGTCAATCTAATTTCCTTCTATAGTTTCAAGTAACGTGCAAGATCTAAGTTACTATCCTGCCTAAATTGTATGTTGGGAATCCTACTCTAGAGCAGAAAAAAAAGAAATTGAAAACCTTAACCCATCTTTTTAAATATATGTACTAATTTGAAACTACTTTTTAAGAATATATATTATGAACAATATTTTTATAATATAAAAAAAAAATATTTTTACTCTCTATCTAAAAGAGAGCGAAATGTAACTCAATCTAAGATATCAGAATAATTCCAGATGTCTAGATTGAAGACTGTTTAAAGAGGCAATTCCAGGATATTTCTACGATGTAAATATTCTTGTTATAATTTGCATATTTTTGTAATGTTGTCTGCGTTATATGTATTTTGTTATAAATCACAGGTTTGTTAGCTAGCGGTTCTTGAAAGGTAAGAGCTGCTAGTATGTATATAATTTTATCCAGTATAATTTCTTTGATATATTTTCCTTACTCACAGTTTACCTTTTAAGTAATAATGGAACTTTTCATAATTATCAGCCTTCTTTCATACCCGAATTTATTATTTTCCTCAACATAGACATCCGGTTTTTATAGGATTTAATAGAATCTCAGCAATATAAATACATCTCCTGACAAGAGTACCTCATCTGCACTCCAGAGAGGAATGAAGGAACAGACCAGCGCTGTTGACACTCCACTCAGGCTAACTTGGAGAGCCTTGCCTTCAATATTTCCGAGTCTACCTAATCTTACATTACTTTCTCATTTATATTACACAATCTTTTGTATTCACCTTTGATCTAATAAATATTCAATCATTATATTGTGTAACCATTTCTGATATATAAACATGGAATATTTGCATGAATAAATATTTACTTTTATCAGATAAAATTTTAGTAATATTGAGATAAAGTAATCGACACTATTATCGAATTTTTTGAAACTGAATAAATATTATATATTCAAAAACAAAAATACTTGTCTTAATTTTAATATATAAATATGCGCTTATTATGAATTAAAACAATGCACATACCTCTACACAAGTATTTGTTTATTAGAAAATATATTTCTATAAAATGTATTAAAATAATAATGGCCAAGAATTTTATTCTCATCCGTTGAAGTATGCCGAATTGAAAATGCAAAATTTGCGTTGAAAATTTGTCATATTCAAGTGCGTGAGATGCAAGTGATTCTGATTGTATATAACTATTGATTCATAACCTATCACTATAACTAAGTTTATAAACTCAAACTGAATATAATAATTAAATTTAGTCAAATTTTTAAATCACAGTCAAATAATAGTTCATTATACAGTCGAACCACAGACCCTATGAATATTTATTTTTCAAAGAGGTTGGACAACAAAATGGGTTTCTATAAAATATAAATAAAGTATCCCTAGAATGTAGGTTCTTTCTATATATTATTCATATAAAATATATTATGTTATAATAATATAAGTAAATAATATACTATTTACTTTAAAATATATGTTGAGTTTGTATTTATAATTTTTATTCAAGTTCATTCGATTTTATATTTTATGAGCAATTTTTTTTATGAAATGATTATTGATGTTTTTTTGCCTTTTATTGTTGCCTACTGTTATGGTTGGAAAAGGGTTTTTTTTATAACCTTTTTCGATAAAGATAAATATATATTCATATATAAAGGTATGTGTATATGTTGTCACGATTTGAACGCCAAGTGCCATCTATTTATGAAAAAAATCGAAATTATCATTATTATCAGAATTATTTATTTTATTTTTAAAAGGACAATATTTCACAACTATTAAATGGGAGGTGAAAATATTGTATATATAAGGGCCTATATTATGGCAGAGTTTTCTCCAATTTAATATACCAGTTTCCCGTGCCAGAGCTATCTGTTTACCTATATATTCTATATTTCGCTATTTTATACTGAAATACTTTTAAATAATCGAATATTAAAAAGAAAATGCTGATTACACTGGTAAACAACATTTTTGCCCAAGAAAACCTGATTGTTTTTCTAGTGTAACTTTTAATGCTGAACTCAAAAATCTAATAAGAAATTTTCCATGAACCATGGTTTTTGCGTGACAGCCTTTTTTGGTATTGGGATAAATGCAGCAAAAAATGCAAAAAATATTAAGTAAGCATTTCTCCATAAAACGTATTACATTACACTGGTTTATCAAAAATTATTTTTCTTCGTCCCAAAATAAACAGCATCTTATCTAAATTTAACTCTTTGTGCTGATTCCAAATATACCATTAGGTTTTTTCTATCACGCAAGATTTTTGAGATACACCTACTTGAAATTTGGAAATATTTTTAATATATAGGCTTATATGAACGAAATATATTTATTTTATTGAAAAGTAGTGACAGTGGATTTTCTTCTATACTTTGCTTGTGGTACATTCCTCTTGAGTGTCCAGCAGAAGTCAGCAAGCATACCGGGACTCCATTTACCTTGGTACCGCTTCTCCATGCTTGATGTATCTTGATGAAACCTCTCACCATGCTCATCGCTAACTACACCAAGATTGTCTGGTAAGAAATCAAGATGTGAATGCAGGAAATGGATCTTGAGAGACATGTTAAATCCCAGTGCCTTGTAGGAAATCAACAGATCATTAACTATGTCTCGGTAATTTTCAACCTTGACACTTCCTAAGAAGTTCTTGTAAACGTTTCTAAAGGAATTCCATGCTGCTGCTTCAACTTCATTCAAACTATTTTAAAAATTTCCATCCTGCATCAATTCTCGAATCTGAGGTCCAACGAAAATGCCTTCTTTAATTTTCGCATCACTTATGCTAGGACATTTTTGTTTTAGGTAGACAAATCCACTGGCGTTTCGATTCATTGCCTTGATAAAGTTATTCATTAATCCCAGTTTAATATGTAATGTTGGTAAATATTTTCTGAATCGATCAGGGGAGGATTTACAATATTTTTATGTCCCGGAGTAAAGAATTTACGGTTTGGCCAGCTTTTTTTTAATGTAATGCCTTTCTCTTTCTCTGTTATCCCATTCACACAGAAAACAACAAATTTTGTATATCCAATCTGTAATCCACGCAAGACAGCAATGACTATCAAATCGCTGCATATTTTCCAACCGTATCTTTCATATTCTATCTTTTTCAAAAACAGTTTCATGTTTTCGTAAGTCTCTTTCATGTTGGATGCATGTGCTATTGGCACTGATGGGAACTTATTTCCGTTGTGAAGGAGAACAGCTTTCAAACTAATTTTTGAAGAATCAACGAATAAAGGCCACTCTTCTGTATCATTGCCATGAACAAGCGCTTCCATTAGACTAACAACATCATTGCAATATACTAAATCATTCTCTTGTGAAAAGAAGTCTTGAAATTCATCTTGACGCTTGCGAAAAAAAGCATACTTTTGTGCCTTTATGCAGCAGATTACAGCCTTTTAACCTAGAGCCTAAAATTTCACTCTGTGTTTTGGATAAATCTGAATTACGTACGAGGTCGTTCAAATCTCCTTGGGTTAACAAATGAGGTTCAGATGAAGCACCTGCTTCAAATTTGGTGTCATCCGACTGTTGCTCTCGTCTATCTGAATCGTCGTCACCAAATATTACATTTTCAGGAGGCTGTGGCACAGATAACATATCACTATGAGGAACCGGTCTCATAGCAGAAGGCAAATCTGGATATTCAGCTGTATGTCTTGATTTGGATGTAATACCTGTAGTCTTTGTCAAACAAAAATAACATTCTGAAGAAGGGTCTTTAGGTTCCCTTCATATCATTGGAACCGCAAAAGGCAATATGACGTTCACATTTAATTCACCCTGTAAGACGTCGAGCACAAATTTCACAACTATGATGAGGAGCCCAAGTCTTATCTTGGTCACCAACTTTACAGCCAAAATAAAGTTGATAACACTTTTTGAAGAGCTGTATAAAGTTTCGCCTTTGAACTTTGAAATTTAATTCTCCACAAATGTAACAGAAAATATCAGGAATATTAATGCAACGCCTCGGCATATTGACACAGTCTAGTGCACACGAATTTTAAAAGCAAATCGATAGAGAAGAATAAATTGATCACTTCAAATTTACCTGTCACTTCTGATGCAAATCTATCAAACAAATCGTTAGGTTCAATTCAAATATATATATTAAAACTGTTATTCAGCAAATAGCATTCCAGAGCTTGTCGTTATTTTTGAGTTGAAAGCAAAGCAGATTGCATTATAAAAGAAACATATTTAATTAAAAATTCAATAATATGTTATTTAAATTAATATTTATAATTCTTAAAGAGCAAATTTTAATTAATAATAAATAAAATAAAGCTTTTGGCTCCACATATCAACTCTTCTTGTCAAAAATAAAGCGCTAGCTAATGAAATGATGTTTACTTAAAAATGCTTACGTAACATTTTCTGCATTATTACTGTATATACCAATTTATAGAAAAAATGGTTATCCTGCAAGAACTATGGGTGATGGAAAACTTCTGATTTCATTTTTGAATTCAGCATGAAGAGTTACATTAGAATCAACATCAGGTTTTCTCCGGCAAAAAAAAAAGTTTTTATTGTAGACCTGTGTTATAGAAGGAGAACTATATATATATATCAGCTGTGACGGCCTTTAAAAATCGAATTGAAGAAACAGTTGATTAATTATCTGAGCCTTACTAATATATCTCTTTTCTCTCAAGAATTGTAGAAATTTGTTCAGTAAAACTTATTACTGACAATTTTTTAAAATTGTATTTTTAAAGGTTTTCAATGTTGAAAATTTGAGAAAAAACATTCATATTTTAGGCACCTCTCACGTTTAAAATGTATAAATGCAATGCATTTTCTTATTCTTCCCTGCGTAAAACTCACAAAGGTTCCAGATCAATAAATATGTTAAATCATCACGTTTGCCTATCATAAAAATTAATTGTTTTAAAGAAATTTTTAAACGAAGAGGTCAACCTTTTAAAACGACACATTAATTACACTTAAAATTAAAGAAAATACAAATGTATCAATTCATCCAAGTAGCCATCATATCCCAATGTGGCACATAGTCTCAAGAGTCCACATCGAAGAATTCATAGCGCGTTGACAGCATCCTTGATGGGAATTCTGAAGGATGGTCCCTAGACACTGATGATTTATCTAGTCTCCTTTTCCCAATTCTATAATTCTCAACAAAGATTGAATAAATGTAAAATAATGCCTATTTTGTTTTAATTTTCTCCAGAAATTTTCCTGATAATTAAATACTGCGATTTTTAATACTCTTATATAAATTAAAAATATTATTTCGTCGCTTAGCAACATCTGGCTTGACCATGCATTTAATAAACTCAATTAGATAATATGAGAAATTCAAAAAGTTATTGAGTTTGTTCAAATTTTAACATTTATAATTTATATAAAATATATAAAGTAAATGAGGCATATCCCAACCATGTACCGTGAATTTCTTGATAATCTTAACAAAAAAAAAACGTTACATTTTATTTTATTCTCGAATACTGCCTAAACCTTTCCTAAACTTCGTTAAAAAATAACAATAACATGCAGCAAACACCTTTGTGACTATTAGTCAGAGTATTGCAGGCTTGTGCCTTAACTCCTACTAGTTCATTAATGTATAAATTCTATTAATATATATATTAATATATATGAAAAAACTATAGAAAAAATAGATATGATATTTTTAATAATACTACATATTTGACAACTAGTACAAGATTGAATATATATATATATATATACATATTGGATATATATTAGATATTTAGGGCATCTCAATTCTTTCGAGTTCTTTCGATCAGGAAATTAGTTCATCTTGAGTGTTTTTTTTATTTAAGCTTATTTAATACAATACAACAACGCGCCATCTATATAAAACAATGAAGACATTAAAACGCGTGTGTTTCTTTTTAAAAATAAATCAACTTCTACTATCCTTACTGCGATGAAAAAAATATTGGGAGGGCTTGGCTCATTAGTGGTGAACCCTCTCAGCGGTTTCGCCAATTTAATCTACCAGACCGCTTTTTAGAGCTCTAATACTGTATTGGATCATTCTGTTTTTATATGCTACACTGAAGGGTGGAATCTTAGAAAAGGTATTTAAACAAACTATGGACATAAGCTTTTGAGACAGTAGAGTTATATTTAAATATTTGCATCGAGCAATGCTCTTTCACAAATATTATGTTTTTAGCTTATATCACAAAAATGCCTGTGAGAAGAAGTTATCGAACATATAATGTTTTGTCTTGTTTGGGTGAAATATAAAAAGGAGTGATGCTGTATTTGGAAGGTATATATGATTTTATGCTACCTAAATGAAGTGAGAGAGAGAGAGGGAATTAGAAAGGAGAAAATACAAAATATATGTACAACAGTCTTATTGTAGAACCATTTGTCATCGCCTGAAGAAGTATTGTTTTCGAAAAAAGGAAATGGGCGAGTGATAAGGTTTTTTTACTTGGAAAGTAATTTTTAAAATGAACAATAAGTTTGCTGCTCACATGCTGATAAGCAAACTGTTGATAGCTGAATGTTTCCACGGCAAGTGGGTTGGGGTTTATATATACTGTCATTATTAATTCCGAATAGCTTCCTCGTTGAACATCCTCGAAGAGGAGGGGAGTAAAATAATATTTACACAGCGATAGCAAAGCTTAGGGTTTCAAAGAAATTTTACAATTGAAAATCTACAAAGGAAGAAAAAAAAACACTAATGTAAAGATAAAATATGCGCATTTTGTTTTGCTACTTAATTAACTTATAAGATTATTTATTTAAAAAGGATTATGAAAATTATTTATTAGGCAGAAGGGAAATTGAATGGTTAACAATTGAAAATGACAAACGAGAAATAGAAAATAGAGGAGGAGGAGCGGATGAAGTTGCAAGAACTTTGAGGAGTCAACGTAGTGACAGAACGATTTGTGTTACTTCAGGAAAGTGGACAATGAATTACTGAATCACTCTCCAGGTTTCGTAACAATTACGTTATCTTGCTTATTCAGCTCTTTGAGCTGAAAACTGGTAATTTCCAAATAAGATGGTGAAATCTTTCTTCTGATTATTGCTAAAGTCTGCAGAAATCACAGCCATTGCTTTTCTTTAAAGTTTAATGTACTGTATCGGAACTCTATGCCCTGTTATGAGTTTAACAGAGTTAGTGTCTTTCAAAGCCTTTGAAGTAACTCTTAGCTTCACGAGCCCAGGTAAATATGAGTAAAATATGGCGATCTTCCCATGATGTTTATATCCTGTTTTATTAGCTTCATGAATATATTAGATTATTTATATTTTCAAAATGCTATTCGGGCCTGTAACGATGCAAACTGGTAGAATTTAATTTGATGTGGTAAAATTTATTGTTGCGTTTTATATTTATTCTGTGCTTACCTTCAGTCATTAAAAATATATGTTCCCAGATTTTGATACATAATTTATAGAATTATAAATATTAATTTTGAAAATAGAGCAATCCATATATAAATATTTAATTAAAAAGGCATATTTTGATCCAATATATGCCTTTTTAATTGAAAATATATTTCAATGTTGTCTCATTAGCATATGAGTATATATTTTATGCTTGATTTCTTCCTCATAAATGGAGCATTCCTAATTCAATCAGAACAATCTAGTTTTAGAAAATATAGAATAAAAATGTGTGTGTATAAATACATATATTTTCTAATATATTATATACATTTTAATTATCTTTCAATGGAATCTCGCTTTAGTTGATAATCCTTATTGCAGGTTATTGTCACTAATTGTCCTCATCCTTTGTCGTCTTTTGGACCGTCTGTGTAGGTGTTCTTCCGAATTCTTTCCGAGGAGTCTCTCTTCTGACGTGTGCCATTATCGGTTTGGATAGCCCTCAGGCTAGTTTAAGATGGAACGTAGAATTACTTATATTAAAAAAAGAAGATAGTGTGAATTCCTTACACACCTTTTATAGTTATTACATTATATGGGCAAGGTTTTGAAAAAAAGGGAGTAGCTGCTCCTGTTATTATATTACGGCCCTGCATATATTTATAGCGAAGAATTTCCTCAAGAAAATAAGGTTGAAAGAAATTTTATATTTTCAAAGATGTTTCCCTACAGAGGTTTGGATTTCTGAGTTTTACTACTTTGGAAGGGCTCTGTTATTTCTATGTGGTTACCTAAAATAGAAGAGCGATTCTTTAGTAGGCATTATTGTCGCCTAGGTGTCTCAGAATTGAGAGGTACTATCAGCATCGAAAGCTCTTTATGTATCGAGAGGATAGTAAGAATTTACCATTTATCATGGTAGCCCGGGCAGCGTGAGTCTTTAGTAGAGTTCTAGGCAAATATTTATATTTTTTATCTGAGATTGAGAGACTGTTTATAAAAGACAGGATAACCATTGTGAAAAAATATATTTTTTGAATATTTTGCTAAACTGGTTTGATAGATGTTGTACTTTAACGCCCAACTCAAATCTATAAAAGGTTGTTTTGATTGAAAGTAGGCAAGTGATCTTAAAGATGTGAAAAGGGAGTATCAATTGTAAAACATCAGGAAGTTAAATTATTTTAAATAAATATAGAATAATTATACAGCTTAGGTTTTATAAAGGCAAAGCGCTGTCAATAGAAATCACCACACTGACAGAAGAACTACGTGGTTGCTTTTCCTGATTTATAAATAAATATTATTTTGTTTTATATTGATTTGTTTCAATTTTATATTTGAATAATAAAATTAAATGGATTGGTTGATGTGTTACATAAAGTAATACATATCCTATTCACATACACGCAAATAAAAAGCACGCGTATTTTTATACCTCAGCTAGATATGCTCCAATATAAATATATATGTGGTGTGAGATCCTGTCTACTCTCGCTATACTGTGATATCCTGAAGGTCTCTCGCTGTGGCGTGAAATCCAAAAGGGTCTCTCGCTTTACTGTGGCAACCGAGAGGGTCAAACCTGTAGTAACCGAGAGATGGATCAGGATGTGGAGAGTTTTCCAGTACCTCTCTGCACTTTGGAAGACCTTGTGGGGGCTTAGAGACTTCCTTCCAGCCTGCTGGGATGACGAACCACGCCGTCAACAAACATACAAGCGGCGCCATGAAATAGGAGATGACCACCGCTGCTCGGCGCGGCACAGCGGCGGAAACGAGAGAGGACCAGGATAGAGATTTTAGGGTGTTGTCCTTTTGTCTCCCATACAAAATGTAGCTAATAAGTAATACCAATAAAACACTAACTTTTAAATGCTTTCTGGGCCATCGCTGGACTAATAAATCGACACACCACATTGGTGAGCCGGACGTGATATATATAATGCTTAACGCTATGTTTTGCTTCTACAAAATCTGATGGTGGCCTACATAGGTTAGGATATTTGGTTAGGATAGCGCTGACCTTGGATGATGAATTTAGAGTGCTAATATTTCCCATGTCTGAGATTGACTGAATGACGCCTCTTATGGAAAGATTAGTTATTCCATCAATTAGGCGTTTATTTTTTATATCAATAATCAATCCAAAGTTGTTCAGAAAGTCTGCTCCTATTATAGCTCTGTTAGTATTGGCGATTACAAAAGGCCATTGGAATTGACGTCGAAGTCCGATATCCAAATTTCTAACCTTTGTTCCATAGGTAACAATTTCTGTACCATTGGCTGCATAAAGTTTATAATCAGAACTAGGCATCCTATTTTTATCCTTTGAGGGTATTATAGAGATATCAGCACCACTGTCCACCAAAAAACGCAATCCTGTGTTTTTGTCTGTAACAAAAACTCGAAGATTGCGACAATCCTGAATGTCGGCGGAAGAGTTTGTTGCTACTCTGTCCGCCGGTTGGAGTTTTCCCGACTCTTTCCAACTGCACGGAGGCCTGCATTTATTTTGCAAGCAATTAGGACCAAATCTAAAATGGTAATAGCAATATTTCCTATTTTTGGATCGAGATCTTGATCTCAATTCGGACACCTGCCGTTCAAGTTCTTCAAATTTGGCGATCAGACGATCTGTTGAAGAAGAAGACACTTCCGCATCATATATTTCTTTGGAAGGATTTATTTCATTTATTTTATCAGCCATTATGGCCAATTTGCTAATGTTCTCATCGTTTGTAATGAGTATAATCTTTATGGATATGGGTAATTTATCGAGCCATAAAGTTTTAATCAAATTGTCAGAGATATCTGGGGTAGCGAGGGATCTGAGCTTTTGTAATAACTGGCTCGGCTTAATGTCTCCGAGCTCTATACCTGAAATTAACTTTTTAATTCTCAACCCTTCACTTTCTCTGAACAATTCAAGTAGTCGTGATTTACATTCAGAGTACTTGTTGTCAATTTTGCTATTAATTATGTCCCAAATGTTTTCTATATATTTAGGTTCTAATTGGGAGATCAAATAATGAAATTTAGTGTCTTCCTGAATAATTCCACCTATTTCGAACTGTGCTTCTACCTGGAAGAACCATATTTCAGGTTTTTCAACCCAGAAAGGCGGTATTTTAACACTAACCTTGCATATTTCTGAGGTATCGCTAGGCTTATTTTCTGCTTTCATTTTACGTAAATTTAAATTCGACACAACAGCTTAGAGATAAAGTTAAAAATAAAAATATTGAGATAAAATAATAAGGAAGATGATATAAAAACTTATCTTAGTCTTGAGATGATATCGCGATATCTTTGATGATGCTTCTTTTCAAACTTGAATCAATTTTTGCATTTCTTTATCTCTTGATATCTTCGTATGCTTTTTCTTTTCAATCACGTCCGGCTCACCAATGTGGTGTGTCGATTTATTAGTCCAGCGATGGCTCATAAAGTATTTTAAAGTTAGTGTTTTATTGGTATTACTTATTGGCTACATTTTATATGGGAAGACAGAAAGGACAACACCCTAGAATCTCTATTCTGGTCCTCTCTCGTTTCCGCCGCTGTGCCGCGCCGCGCAGTGGTGGTCATCTCCTATTTCATGGCGCCGCTTGTATGTTTGTTGACGGCGTGGTCCGTCATCCCAGCAGGCTGGAAGGAAGTCTCTCAGCCCCCACAACCTTTAACAGTTCTCACATAATACAGGCAGTCGTGGTCGAGGCAGAGTGGAATACTTGGGAATTTCCACACAAAGACGAAGGGACACAGTTGCACTATGAAAGTTCCGTCAACAGATAAAAGTAGATCTAAGAGCAAGATTGAGATTTGAGAAGAATCTTACTGGTCTACATGGTCGATGGTGCGGACCTTGGAGACATCTGACGAGGACTTCCGTCGATGGAGAAGTGACTGTTTATTTTTGGCCCTGTTGAAGGCTTATATATCTTTGCCGAGAGGAAGTATTGGGTTTCAGTGGATGCAACAAGGGCGTGTATTGGAAGGGATCATTGTACACTGGCAATGACCTGACAGCTTGTAAGCCTCGTTTTTAGACGTTGTTGGATTGTATCTCAAATTCTTGCTTTAGCTCAACTCTTAATCTATAACAGAGTTTTATTTGTTTATTCTCAGTTTGTACAAAGTACATTACATATGAAAATATAATGACACATGTCAATCATGCGTATATTTATTTACATAGGTGTTTCTATTATACAACATGGCAATCTTGTTATATAATTATTCCTCGTTATATTATACACCAATATGGGGTTGTTGGTTTAAATTACTATATATATATATAATTACTATATATATTAAGAAAAAGGCATCTACTTATCGTACAACTGAAAGTTGCTGATGGCTTGCGCCATCTATCGGAATAAATATCAACTATTCTCGGGGTATTTGGAATGGGTATTTGGCCAATTCTGGAATAATTAAAAATCAACGAGAATAGTTGATATCTATTCCGATAGATGGCGCAAGCCATCAGCAACTTTCAGTTGCACGATAAGTAGATGCTTTTTTCTTAATTTATGCACCTTATCCCAGTACAATATTACATTTGTACTATATTTTCATATATATCTATATATATGTGTGTGTGATGATTTAAGACCATGGGATTGTTGTAAATAATCCAGATATTTACTACCACATATTTCACCACGTGACTGTACATAACTTGTTATTTACTGCAAAAGAAAGCATCAAATAACACCAATCTGTACCGCGTAAGACTCTAATAAAGTATAGCAACTGTACATATAGAAGGAATGGAGAATAACAGGAGATAATTAAGGCTAAAACCAATCAGGCACAAGTGAGAATAAGAAAGTAGGCCTATCGAGCCCAGTTCAATTTTTACGAGGTCGTGGCCCTCCTGGATGATGTAACTTTCCCCCCCTGTTTACGTAAGAAAGGGGCAGTGACCTGCTTGGACCAAGGGAAGCTATAAAGTAGGCCCCAAGCCTCAGTCTTCAGTCTTTTGTTTCAGTCCAGTAGGCCGCTCCTATAGAGGTAAATCCTTTCATACCTCCTCGTCCCATTCCTTCTTGACGTTCAGACGCTTCTTAGTGGAATCTCTGTTTGTTTATTTCACCTTTGGCCCAGCTGTGTCGCCTTCCACCACGACTGCACGGTAGAGGTGACATCGAGGTTCGTCTAGCATCAGCTAACACTGGTCCCAGAAGTCCCAAGATATCACATATATATATATATATATATATATATATATATATATACAAAACCATTAGAAACCATTAAAACAAAGCAATTTGGTGATGATAAATAAATAAAGTAAAATTTGAAAGCGAAAAATCCATGATTGCAAAATTGAATAAGTCAAAAAATAAATTTAACTACTAATATTTTAAGAATAAAAATAAGTGTGAAACACGAAGCAAAAAAAAAAAGACAATTTTATTGTATAAATTTTTATGTATAGTATCTTTGGAAGATATTTCTCAAAATATTACAGCTGAAAATTGTTAGTGTATTATATATATAGATATACACAAAAAATCGTAACGCCACCACAACACACTAATGCACTTTCACACTTCTCAAAATTTTATCGATCTTAGAATAGTTATCACCTTGGCTACCATTCTTTATTCATAGACATTCGTTAAGTTGATACAATAATAATTCTGCTTACCGTTGGAACATGTTTAGGTTCCTTTCGTTCTTGAACTAGCATCTTACTTCAAATTGATGGATGTTTGGATTTTCACTCTTCATTAACCTTATTATTTTTTTTGAATATTCATTAGTGTATCAAACCAGTATTAAAATTTGCATATTAGAAGGTTTTGAATATACAAATTGATATTGAGAGGTTTATTTTTATATATAAATAATATCTAAAATATAAATATATATTATATATATAAAATAGGAGAAAACATATTCAAAAATATATTATCAGAAATTAGACCCGAAGTTCGAGATATCTGAGGAAAATTTTCAAGAAGGAATCAGATGTTGCGGGAAATAGAATGTGGGGATTCCATATCCAATTTGGTTCCGCCTCAAGTGCTACTTTTTCCATTGTTTCCCGGATGGAGAGGAAATAGGACTAGCTGTTTTGTCTTTTTTTTCGCATGGTATCATAGAAATATTTTCATACGATCCTTTGCGTAGCAATAATATTTTTAACTATTTCCTATTTAATTGGTGTATTTTGAAAATACACACACATATGTATATTTTATAAATTATATTCTTTTCTAACTAAAGGGTTCTTAAGAAAGCTATATGTGTACAACCTTCAAAAGCAGATGTGAACACTTGAACCACACACCACTATTATTTTCTTAGAAAAATTATATTTTAAATGCGCCTATTTGAACATTAATAGGACTTATGTTTTCTGATTTGCTCTATCATCATAGCAGTGCCATCTTGGCACGCGATTGCAACGCATGTGCATGTGCATTTTCATTTTTTTTTTATAATCGTTGTATATGCATGCATATCATTTTCACCAACTCAGAAACCACCTTTAGATGGCTATTTTAGTGTCGAAAGTTAGACTTGTGGTAGGAACATAATAACGAAAACGAGAGATGCCCTGAATAAATGAAAATATCGAAGGTGATAGTATTTTTAATGGGTCAGAGAATATAACCCAAATTAAATTGGTTTATCATCAATTCCTGTTACCTTTGATTATGGGCATATTTTGACATAGGATATGGTTCCATAAAAATATTAACGAGCAATAATAACATTATTTCTATAGGTAATATTATAAAAATATGCTTCAAGAGATGTGCTGGTGAGGCTTTTTCCTAAACTTCGATAACTTGAGTATTTCAGCCATTCCAAAAAGTTATTTAAATATGCCTTTCCTTTCCCTCCAAATGGCCGAAAGGCTATGATAATCTACAGCGCGTGCTGTTAATGATATCAAAAACATTAAAGCGTCAGAGGGAACGACTCAAAACCGTCGATTACAGGCCTTTCGACGAGGTGGGCCACAATCTCGTCTTTCGATAAAATAAATCCTCAAGTAAGAGACTAAAAACGGCTATAAAAAGGTTGGCCCTAGGGTAAGAGACAAAACGACTCCAAGGCAAAAGGCCGGCAAGCCTAGAAGGATCTAATTCCAGGCAGCTAGCCGTGGCTCCAACCTTCAACCATTGTCAGACTCTTAAGTCAAAGTATGATAATATATGATGACTCAACAGAAACAGGCAGGGTTCCGGGTAGGGTAGGAAAGGTAGACCATTGTCTCTATATATATATTTGTAATTATTCCCAGATTAAAGCCGGGCCAGTAATTTCGGGTGCTGAAGGCAAATCTAGGAAAGGGTACTGCCTACCAACTGACGAGAAAGAGGCATTTTCTGGTTGGACTCTCCAGCGTACAGATTGATGACAGTTAATCAAGAATAGCATCTTCATAGAGTATGCCACGTTGCGGGTCTATTCTCTGAGAAAGAGGACTGAAATAACCGTTCTAGGCAACATTCTATTCCTCGTAAAGGACGCTGACCTCGTAACCGTGCATCACCCTTATGGACAGGGAAGATTCCAAATTGGTTAATGCTATTCGGAAGGATTTCATAATTATGCAGATGGAGTAATTCTCTCTAATATCTCTGCCCAGCTGTCAAGTTTAATAGTATTTCGTTCACAATCACGTCACGCATCAAGTGCTTTTTATACTACAAGCAGGGAGAAATGTACCAACTGCTATCAAAACACCGGTCTGCAGGAAGACAAGCTTCTGCTCACCGTGGGAACTTAATTTGGGTTAGGAAAACCTGGAGTAAACCCACTCCGAATCGAACCTCCCTTCTATTGCAGCACCACCAACTCACAGATACACCTCAGATGAAACAGATATGGCGATCATTTCACACAAATCTTCTTTGATTCGAGGAGCTCAATAAAGCCCTCTGTCACCACAGGATAAGCTGGCTTGTCCACAGCTAGTCGTTCTTAACACCGCGGGCTCCTGATAACTGGCTCTCACCTTAGATTTCTGAATCCTTGCTTCATCGAGCTGTACGAATAAATTTTTCTCTACAAGAGTGAACGCCCTGTGTCTTTGAGTCGACAAAATCCTTGCCGCTGCCTGAAATTCTGTTTTCCGAGCATTAGCTGTAGCCATTGCCGGGGACTTTTCCGAGAATGCTGCTACTCTAACGTGGTCAACGCTTGCTGCGATCCTTGACGCGCGGCATCTGGAAACATTTACCGCCTTCTACAGAGATAAGTCAGCTCAAGCTATTGGTCCGAGTGCTAGGTGAGACCATCTTCCTATGTTGGAAAAGGACTCTGCCTACCCTAATCACCGCCAAAGCGCGTTCCAGATACTGGAATTCGCTTTGCTGCCAGATCAACTTGTCTCGAACTTGGATGTGCCCCACTCCATCCCCTGAGCCGACCTACGTCTCAACTTCTTCTTGGGATACGGCGTAAATATCGCACTTAGACTAGCGCTTCAAGACTTATTTATTCCTTAACACCCGTGTCGAGGTGTGCTAGATGTGTCCCTGTGGGTCTAACGACAGATCGCTGAATCAAAGATACTGAAATTGCCGAGCCGTTCAACATATGAATCGCTTCCCGCGAGACGTCGCTTAAACTGTAGAACTCGTTCAACGGCCTCACGTAACAATGTATATGAATATAATAGAATAAGGGTAAGCTAATAGTTTTATTTTCAAAACTAATAATAGGTTAGCTTGATATTATCAGTAATCATATTTTAAGTTATTCCGTTGTAAAAAAAAAAACATATATTAGAATCTTTATCTCCCCCTTCCTTAGAAAAAATAACATTATGTTTGTGAAATGATTTATTATTTCATTTAGCGTATTTTTAAATCTACTCTCCTCGCTATATGTCCAAATTTCCTCAACAAATATATATACATACTCTACTCGAATATTTTTCTAACGAGATTGTGGAGGATGTTAATTTTTCTCTTCATATTAATTTATTCCCTCCTTGAATAATCACTTTGTTTTTATCTTTCGCAATTAAAAAAACCTTAGAGAATGTTTGTCGTCAATAGATTCTTGTTTGTCTCTTTTTTCCAGCAACAGTTTAGTTTTAAATATTTTTGTGAACAGTTTTTTTTTCCATTCTGTTCTAAATTCAGAATCGTTTTTTTTTTGTAAGTCTTAGGCAAACCCATTAGTTTATATCTGCCAATTCCGAAATATTGTCTTTTTTCTTCAGATTTATATGGATGTTCATTATTCTTGCTAAGTATTCCATTATCGATTCTTCATTTAACTTCTAAATGGCAAAAATTTCTCTAGTAACTGTAAAATATTAATATATAAAATTAAATGTCAAATCTCTTCTCTCTATATAAATAGATGCTAAAACTAAGCACCATCTATTGACCGTGTCCCCAAACTAACGGACTCAGGTCGATGACAAAGCCATGACACCAGCTTTAGCAAACTGCGGAGCGTCCACATGGAGACCATGGTTTCGGATTGATGTTCCTCCTCAGTTCATCTCATGAAATCTTCACAATCTGCCAAAGAGTTGTTTAGCTAGTGTAGTGGCCAAATCTATGGCCAAAATATCAATGGAAATTTTGCCACGAGGATATTAATCTACAAAAATAAAGGTCGCCTCTCCCATCAAAATAGACGCTAAAACGCATCATTCATAATTTTAGCGTCTATTTTGACAGAAGTGGTGACATTTATTCTTATAGATCAATTTCCTTCCAGTACAATTTCCATCTATATAAAATTAAAAAAACAAAACATATTTTGTGTGCATTTCTTCCAGAATATTCCAGGCTTCGCTTGCACTTTTAATTTCTCCTATTTCGCGCAAAAATGAATATTCTAATCTCAGGAAAACTTGGGATTCGAAAATTGTTGCTTTTCTTATAGGCAAAAGTTTATACGAGGTGTGTTCAAAAGGTATCGCGAATTTTGAATTTTCGCGGGTTACGTATATTCGAATTTCGATCTTTTTGTGGCTTTATGTTGGTACCCATGTCTCTCACTTATGCCGACAATTTCGGCCATTTTGAATGTTCACTTTATTGTTGACAGCTGCTTTGCTTGCAGGTGTTTTGGATCGTCTTCAATTTTTACCTATTAAAAAAAATGAATCAAAGAACATGTATCAAATTTTGTGTGAAAAACGAAATTAAGTGCGCGGATGCATTCCGAATGTTGACTGTGGCATACGGAGAAGCTACCTTGGACCGAAGCAACGTTTATCGGCGGTACAAAATGTTATCAGAAGGCCAAGAAGATGTGAACGACAAAGAGCGTGCCGGACGCCCGAGCACTTCAACAACAGACGAAAAAAATAATGAAGTGGAGAAAATGATATTGTCCAATCGTCGAATCACCGTTAGAGAAGTTGCTGAGGACCTAAACATATCAATTGTCTCGTGCCATTCGATTCTTATCAATGATTTGGGCATGAGACGGGTCGCCGCGAAATTCGTACCAAAATTGCTCAATTGCGACCAAAAACAGCATCGCATGAACATTGCTAATGAGATGTTGGACTCTGTCCGCGACGACCCAAATTTGCTCCAGAGGGTCATAACTGGTGACGAAGCGTGGGTTTATGGTTATGACGTGGAAACCAAAGCTCAATCATCTCAATGGAAGCTGCCGCACGAACCAAGACCGAAAAAAGCGCGCTAAGTTCGGTCGAATGTGAAAGTTTTGCTGACAGTTTTCTTCGATTCAGGGGCGTGGTGCATCATGAGTTCTTGCCACAGGGTAGAACGGTCAATAAGGAATATTACCTGCAATTTATGCGCAATTTGCGCGAAGCAATCCGCCAGAAACGCCCGGATTTGTGGAAGAACAAAAATTGGCTTTTGCACCACAATAACGCCCCTGCTCACACATCGTTGCTTGTGCGCGACTTTTTGGCCAAAAACAACACACTAATGATGCCGCAGCCACCGTATTCCCCAGATCTGGACCCTGTGACTTTTTCTTGTTCCCTAAACTGAAGAGGCCCATGAAAGGACGACGTTACGCTACGCTTGACGAGATAAAGACGGCATCGAAGGAGGGGCTGAAAAAGATTTTAAAATATGATTTTTTGAAGTGCTTCGAAGATTGGAAAAACCGTTGGCACAAGTGTATAATATCTCATGGGGATTACTTTGAAGGGCACAAAATAGGTATTCATGAATAAATAAATAATTTTTGAAAAAACACAAAAGTCGCGATACTTTTTGAACACACCTCGTATACCATCAAAGCTAGGATCAATCGCTTCCCAAATACCCTTTTGTATATCAGCCATCATCACTATACCATGCATGGTAATTCCTTCTTTGAATTTTAATTTAAATTTTTTTTTCTATATTTATTATTTGAATAAAGAAATTAGTTCCGTTAACCTTTTTTGAAGGCCATTCAATTTTTAAGACTAACAGATATATTTTAAAAGTTTGATAGTTCTGCAAGTATTTGTTTTCTTAATATATATTATATGTATATATATACACTTCATTAGGGGAAATAAAATATTATCAGATTTTGAAATTATTAATTAAAAATTAATTGTATTGTAAAAATATGTATTTTCCTTTAATATTCATTGTAATATTAATTATTCGCGCGCGTATAACCATATATAAAATTAATAACGATATATATTATTTTTATGTTAATATTCTTCGTCTTTTAAAAATATGGCGTCGTTATTCGAAAAATAGTTGTTTTTCTTTAATTTTATTTGCGCATTGGAAAAATATCCCGCTCCGTTAGAATATGCAAGTAGTTTATTTTAAATCGAGGTCATTAAAAACAATTACCTAACACTTAAGACAAATAATTTTATATGCGAATAATACTAGTTTTTACATGGGGTTAATAAAAATACAATCGCACTCACTGATATATTCTAACTAGACAATAATAAAATGTGAAAAAAGAATTAGGTTTCCAGGGATTAGTTTCTTTTAAATTTTCAATTCAAAGTCATGAAAATTATTCTACAGGAGAAACACGAGGCATTGAATTTCCAATAGGACACAAGTTCACTATTAAAAACTATTTTATAGATTAATTTAATGCTATATTGCTATACAACCAGGCTAATGTTTTCATCTTAATATTGATACAGATGATTGATTGATTGGGAATAAAACAACAAGTATATGGCGATGGCAACTGTACAAGAACCAGACGATATAAGCCACCTCATCGACCTGTCTACTTTGTAGGAAAAAACTCTCTCATACTACCGGTGGTAGAGTATTTATCGCCGTGGAAGCAATTGTATAAATAATGCATACATGCATAAACACATATCAGAGTTTTATATTATATTCACTTATATTATAATATTAATATTGTTAAATATAAGAGAGAGAGAATATATAAATATATTTGAATATAAAAAAGAAATCTTATATGACATCGAAATTAAAATTTCTATATCAGTCTCTTCCCGTGGTATAACCTAAGCAGTCATGCGCGTAGCCCTGACATCTGAAGGTGGCAGTAGCGATAAACATCTTATAGAAAAAACCTCGCATTTATCCGAATACTTATTTTGGAATATTCATCAATTCCTCCTACAACTTCATTTTATAATTCAACTGAATAATATAAATCTTATTTATTACAAATACAGTAAAAATACTCATTTAAAATATTATGTTTAATTCTTTTTTTTTTACCATTCTGATTCACAATAATAGATAGTAGGGCCTTCTCATTCGTTTAGTTTTATTTGATATTACATATTATAGTATTATCTATTTCACATATGTGGATTATGTGTGTGTGGTAGATGACAGGGAGAACAAGCCGCCGTGTCACCAACAGACGCTGTGATTTGGCGTCCAGTTAATTACAGAGTTAACGAGGTCAGCAATCAACACAAATGAGATAATTAAGAGTCCAATTGGACTCAACGATCGGATGTCACCACTTAACCGCTCCATATCCTCACATGACAGCTTTCACATTGTCTCAAATGTAATGACGAAATTCCATAGTCTATATGTATGTGCCTGCATGTGTTTTATTTGTAAGTGTGTGAATATATTTCACTTACTAACTTCTACATAGTATTAATAATTTCATCTATATTTGATTATATATTGATTCTATTGAGGTTTTTTTAAAAACGATAAAACTTTCACTCTTACGCAAATCTTCAGTGTTTTTATTGTTGTGATAAACACGCATCATATCACGCATCAAGAATCTGGATTAACCAAATATATATATATATAATTTCCCTGTATTCTGTCTCTGCGTGTTGTGTCTGAAGAGTTCCTTGTATTCGCCATCTGATTGGTTCCCTACGACCACGTGACGTTATTGTACCTTTCAGAGAGTACATAGTTTCATTAGGCCAGAGGCAAATAGCCTTCGAAATTCCATTTTAAATATAGGGTTGAAATTTCTATTCCAGAGAGTTCTATATATTTTTGTTAATATTATTTAGAAATGAAATCATCTAAATATATTTTTTTAATGAAACATCTCGAAATTCGAGCATTAATATAAGCTATTTGAATATTGTCATAAATGAAATATTAGATAGATCTATACAATATTTTTTTCGCAATTAAAATTTCCTACTTAAAATATATTTTATTTGATATTACAGTAGAATATAACATATCAAAATTGCTTTTAAACTGATATTAATAAAAATATTTGAATAATATACGATACATTTTATACAATAAAAGGTGAACAGTAAATTTGAGATATTTTGACATTTAATTAGAATAGCAAACTACAATAAGGATTTTAACTGATATTAATATGGTAATAATAAAGTTAGTGGTAGAGCATGACAAAAGAAAGAGAAGGTGACTTACTGTCGTAGAAACACGTCTGTTGTATATTACATAGCGTAACGGGGTTGGTGTAATTTATATAATTGGCAATGATTAGTTGGCATAGTTGAAACTGACACACTTCAGTTTCCACCTGAACTCATTTACTTTTTTATCTCTTGGTACAATTACATAAGGATATGGAGCTCAAACCGTTCCAGTAATTCATTTCATTTTTTAATACAGATTGTTCTTTGCTTAAGAAATTTAAAACCAAAGCTGGAGAAAACATGAGAATAATTAATATGTGAATAATGTGCGAATATCATGAAATATTAAATTAAGAATAATTAAATATTCTTTTGAAGTGTTAATTAACATAAATATCACACACAGTTTTTTTAATAATAAATAATGTTGGAAGTTTTTCAAATATAAAGTATTAAGGCTCATAAAGAGAGAAAAATAATTTTGATATATATTTTTTTAATATCTCGATTTGAATTTTCAAACGCTAAAAAATCACTCAACGTCGTGAATAACTATTATTTAAACTGTAATAACAATTATTGCAATACGGGCTGTATCTATGAGTAAAAAAACGGGAAAATATACAGGATCAGATGGTGAAATAAGTATATATGGTAATGATGCAAGTGAACGTTGCTTATGGCTTGCGTCATCTCTCGGACTAAGTATTAGTTGACATTTATTCCTCTAGATGGTGCAACCACATCAGCAAAGTAGGGAGAGAATGTATAGGGAAAAATGTAGGATATATTGTCAAAATCAACATATATCGGTTCAATTTTTAGACGCCTAGCTGAGAAAAAGCTTTATTAATAACATAAAATTAAGCACTCATTTGAAAACAAGCTTATTTTACTGAAAATAAAGAAAAATAAAAAATCCTGATACTCTGTATAAAACAAGAGACTCGTTCTTATTTTAAAATAATTAGAATAGTGGCCCGTTTTCAACAAATGGGTTTTGATATACATCTAGAGTCGAGTGCGTAAAATCTAAGATTGTTAAAAATATTTAAACAGAAATATGTTTAAAATTGGGGGAAAAATATTATTACAAATTTTATCGATAGATAGAATTGAATTTATAAATAAAATCAATGATATAATCTATCCACTCTTAGCCGCTGGAATATTAGAATTGATACCTTTGCAGGTAAAATCTATATATAAAATACGGTTCGTAATAGAATCCGTTAATAATGTTTAAATCAGACTTCTTCCAAATCTTAAATACCCGCCCCAGATGCTAGTCTCAGCTCCCCATTAACGCCGGTTGACACAGGCAGCCACCGTATTTATATAAAAATATCATCCCAACTAAAACCTACACTAAATCGCTTTCTTATCTCACACTAAACATGATGTAGTCCGTCCATAAACGTTAGACACATATTCTCTAAACTAGAAAGAGACAGCAAAGGTCGCAAAAAAACAAACCCATGACAAATGCTGCTGGGTTTCCTTCCCAATCGACCAGGATATTGATGGCAACGGTCGGATTTCATTTGTCCACTGCGTGCGACTCAATTTTGAAAACCCATTTCTCACACGCTGGGACATCAATTGTCTGCTGTGTGTTTACATTAGGATGGGGAGTAATGGGCATCCCAAGCTCCGATATTTCACACATGTGTTCGGCCAATATCACAATTCTTTGTGGAGAAATATAATATTTATGTTTTATCATTTCAATTGTATTAAATAGTTTCGACATGTTGTTGAAAAGATAATAGTCCCCCATATCATTCGAACCAGGGTGGCTCAAACAAAGTTTAACAAATTTTGCTTAGATGCTCAATATTTATTCTTTTATAAAGGGATTTGCTGTATTTTAGTTTCCATATTTAGGAAGTCTTCTGTTGTTTTAAGCAATCCTATCATTATGTAAATTTTTGTTATCCTTATAAGAGTTATTCCAGAAACTTTTAATTTGCTAAATATATTATAGAGGGCGGTAAATTGGCGTAATCTATCACATGGAAATGCTTAGAGAAATTATTTCACTGGTTTGTAACAGGATAGTGAGCATTGGTGATAGAAGGTCTAGGTAGCCCAATATCCATTGGTTTATCTTGTGTGTATTTTGTATATGTAATTTAGAGAAAACAGGAAAGACAAACGTAAGGAAGACAAAATTTATTTTTATCAAATCTTTACTCACTACTTAACCACAAGAAAGCAGTGAGACGTGAGAAATATTAGAAATATAGCCAATTTTTAAAAATTAATAAGCATTATATAAGGATATTTCTTTTGTCACAATAATGAACACGTTTTAGTCCAATTTGTTTGTAACCTTCAGAAATAATTATCATGATAGACAACGTTTATACCGTTGGTTTACCAGATACAAATCCTTGCTTCAGAATATGTTTCGGCTTAGATGGTCCTGGCCCGCCTGAAAGAACTCGCGGGCTACTTTCGTTAGGATTTTTCTTAGTTATTTCGTTTCCATCTACAGTAAAATTTTATTGAGAAATAACATTATTTTTGTCCGCAAAAACATTGTTTTGGATCTTTTAATTTATATGCATGGTGCATGATATAGCAATGACTAATTAGCTATTAACGTTTGCCCCAAAAAATTGTTACCCTTCCTATAATAACCAGACGTCAAATATAACAAGTTTAAGAAAATTGCGTTATCTATATATATATAAAAATGAATGTATGTGTGTCTGTCCTTTATGCCTGACCAAACCACTCATTGGAACGCCATGGAACTTTGGGAAGTTATTTAGTATAGTACTGGGAAGGTTTCTAGCAAATAAAATTTTTGAAATTACTTTTCGCCTAAAAATAATCAAGATAAATATTCTAATTTATCTGTTATAATTCAACAATCTGCTCTAAATATTATCATGATGATACGATGATTTTGTAATGTAGAAAATTCGGAAAGACAAAATTCAGGATGACACGGCAATTTATTTGAGACAAGAACAATGATACAATTCCAAGGCAAGATACTATTCCTTTAATTTCCAATTACCGAGGGAACCAATTAATATTGATTTTATTCAACTTCTCGAGTATTTTTAAAGGGACCGGGAAAAAATGTTCACTTTATCGAGAGATTCGTTAGACAAACCTTTACTCGGGTAAAACCCGGGCGAAGCGGGGTACATCCGCTAATATCTCCATAAAAACATCAATATACCTTTCGCGAAAAGTCTTTTCATTACAAAAACTGCTAGGTTTCGATATATCGCTCTTAAACGGGCTAAATTATATGTAAAAGTGAGCACGGGAGATGTGATTTACATATTTGATGGCTATTTATACTGAGAGTGAACATGTAAGTCGAGATTTGCATATATGGCTATTTATAATTGATATGGGAGATATGAAAAGAAGTATAGTAGATGTAGTAATGGAATAAACCATAAGTCGAGCTGACGTAAAGTAAGAAAAGTTTTATAAATACAAACGTAACATGCGAATAGAAGTTACTGGCCAGGGGGACCCGCTTAGGAATTTCTTACGAGAAGCAAATAGACGGGTTTCATCAAAGAATAAATGAAAAGTTGTCTTGTTGTCTGAGCTTTTCTCATTGCATGTCGGCGGTGACGAAGTTTCTGAGCAACCTTTCTTGCAGTGGTCAATTCCGATTGTATTTGGCGAGTTTCTCCACCCAGTATAGAGCCTCCAGTTATTTACTTAATAATCCTCTAATAATTTACCCACGGTTTTCATATAATTTTTAATTTGTGGAAAACACAATAACTCCGCCTTTTCCGGTCCCAAGTCCGGATGAAAAAGGAGGTGGGGGAGCAGTAACAAGCGAACTAAAAAACCTGGGCTCAGCTGACCCGGCTGATAGTACCCTGTGAGGGCTCCTAATCCTTTTGGAGCTAAGTCGGCCTGCCACTGAGTAGTGCTCCCAGTCTTAATGACAAAGGCAGACGCATTCCACTTCACCCAGTCATGATGGTTGTCAACTTTACAAACTTGATACCCTAATATGATTAGGTGCAGATAAGAAAGAAGAAGAAAAATAAGACAATTTACATTCGAGGGTTCATATTCCTCATAAATTTCCAAAAGTGAACGATAACGTTTCTGGGCCAGTTTTCTCTGAAATGAATGAATAAATGTGCAATTTCCAAGAATTTATTTTCAAGCTCAATTTGGTATTTCTCTCTTTAATAAAACGAATATTTATCTTTCACATCTCAAACACCCATCTGTTTTTCTATTCGAATAGAAATTCGAAAAGAAAGAGTCGTATTTATAATCCAACACACATTAGTGAAATTACTATATTTTACAGTGTGTGTATTATTTATATATATCCATTCTTTTTTAACTGGAAGTACGAGACCTCGTGAGGTGCTCTTGATCATTAGTGAAGTGTGTGTTTCTGTGTGGTGTCGATATTTTTTCTCCACCTATAGTAGCAATGTAACTTGACTGCTACTTCCACCTGTGTGTGATGGCATTTTTCACACATGTAAAATAATGCGAAATTCAGCGAAATATATATAGTTATATATATATATATTCAAATTTATATACTAAGGATATTCTTGTTTTTTTTTTTTTCAAAGAGAAATCAGCTATTATTCAGCTATAAAAATGTATTGGTGAATACGCACATGTATACTATTTGCTTCATATTTCACATATTTATTTCTATCTCTCTTTCGAAATATACTAGTATACATATCATCAGAAAATTAATGGAAAATATTTATTAACACTTTCATGGTTTATAAATTTTCTACCCTCCTAGAGTAAATGTCACCTTAAATGATATTTTCCACTGCTATTTTATTGCTCTATAATAATGTTATGTTATAGCATTTCTTCGACACGTCAGAGTTGGTGATCTGATGGTTTGGCGATGGGTAAAAGTCCGACGTGGGTCCAGTAGGTTGAACGGCCAAGAATCCGTGACAAATGACAAACCCGTGACAATTAATTGCCAGGACCGGGCGACAATGAATTGCCTCCAGTGTGCCGCAACTAGAAAATAATTTGGTGAATGTTTCTTTGTCGCTAATAGCTGATACTGATGTATTGTTAGATAACTGTATGGCTGTTTATTATTTCACTCTCTTTTTTACTATTTAACTATTTTCTACTATTTTATAAAATCACTATTGTTTCTTTGTTGACTCGTTGTTATATGTGTGTAAATGTAATTGCTATTTTAACATTGTTTTGTCGAATTGATTACCTTTAATTTCATATTTGCCCTACCTTAACTGTACGATACACTATTTCTATTCATTAATGTTATATGAGTGGCTTGATGTGTGTTGGAGAAGAAGGTATCGATCCTAAATAACATTAATTGTCCCTGAAGTAACTCACATACTTATTGTTTAGCAAATTTGAAAATGAAGACACCATTGTTTCAGCCTAGGACCGTCATTATTCAAAGTGGCTACGATTCCAGAACTGGCCGATTTTGTAAAATATTCCTAAATTTCTAATAAAATTTTCATAAATTCGAAGCTATTCTGGACTGACAAGCATCCTCGCCCGAATTGCTTGTTAAGAGTATTCATAATTTTAGTAAAGCTGTTGTTGAGTCATTTCCATTAATATGAGTCTGTGCAATTACAGAATTATCAAAAAATAACGTTTTGTATTGCGTTTATTTTTACAGAAATTAAAATATTAGATTTACTAAAATATTCAGACATATAATTTGAAAAATAAAATATTATAAGTGAAAATTATTTAGCGTGAAATCGCCATTACATTCTATATCGATTCAAGAAAGAGAAAATAATTTGAAGAGATAAAAATTATTTTATAAATTTATATTATTATTATATAAAAAGTGATATAAACTTAGGAAATTAACGTATATGTAAATATGTAGGTATGTATAACCACAAGACAGGGTATGCTGTGACCCAGTAACTTGTAGGTATTCAACTTAAAATGTGTCACCAGATCCTGTTTTTCATTAACTGCTACACTCTGCTCCCTACTCAATCAATTAAGAGGAACTTTCTGAACATTTTTTTTTCTTTGATATGAAAAAATAGTTAACTTGTTTTTAGCTATGACTAGTCTTCTTAAACTGAACAAAGGAGAATAACGAAAAAATGTCAATATCGTGATTATTTCAAAGGAATTATACATAAATATTTGTATTTAAAGGAATAAAGACCTTTTTTTCTCTCTCTCCCTCTAAAGAAAGAGTACCAATGGGTACGTCATCTAGTCCATTATTGGCCAACCTCCTATTATTTTGGTATGAGAGGGAATTCTTCTCTCTTAACAAAGTTAACTGGTGGTTGTTCCGATACGTAGATGATATAATTATTTTCAACAATAACAATTTTTTAAATTTAATAGAAAATATCTATCCTCCGTATTTAAATCTAAAAAATAATGAAAAAAATCAAATTTGATCAAAAAGTCAACTTCCTCGATTTATACATATATCTAGAAGAAAAGAGTATAGAAATATACGACAAAAGATCACATTTCGATTTCAACATCATTAAATATAATGAAGGTATCTATCTTGGACAATATTTAAGATTCTACAGAATTAACAACAAATTAAACAAATTCATTAGCAAAATTAAAAGCTTGAACAATGAATTTTAAAAAATGGATCAAGCCAAAATTCAATTTAAAAAATTAAAATTTTAGCAATAAAAAAATATCTTTACAAAAACAAATTTTCAATGACCGTAAATTCAAACTTGTTTTCTCCGGTAAGTTTGAAGTGTATTTATGAACATTAACCGTCTCTTTCTAGGTAAGTAAAACTTCCTTGCGATAATTATTATAACATGCAAATATTGAATTTTAGGCTAAAAACATTAATTGTAATTGAATACATATAAATTAATTATAACAGCGATAGTGACTTCAACTGGAAAAAGTAACCTAAATAGTAGTTTTGCTTGATGGCAATGACGCAACTAACCTAAGTTACATCATTTATTTATCTGGATTCACTATTACTAACTCCACTACCTTTAATCTATATAATAAATATTTAATTATAGGTAAATATTTTTAAATCACAACAATCATAAGGAATAACGTCACATTAATTAGGTTTATCTATCTGCTATTATAAATATTTTAAAAGGGAAAAAAATAACTTTTCTCTTTTCCCCCTTTTTTTCTTATAATTGGACTTAGAACAAATAATAACTAAGCTTTTAAAAATAATTCTGTCTACACTAATAGAAACTAATAAATTAAATATTCTGAGACACTAATATCATACCTTTATTTCCGTATTTTCCCTAATTTTTCATTATTTGATCCCTTAAAATGATACGATAATTTCAGTTTATTTTTTTTCTCTCTTTATAGCATACATATCAATTATCTGTGCTTGATCAATCTTTATAAAGGGGGGTATAGAGAATGAACAATCAATCTAATTGATATGAAGCACCAAAACCTAAATCCTATACTTCCTTTATTAGCAGAAATAATGTAGAAATGTTGAAAATGTAGAAATTGATTTATTTATAGAAACTACGGGACCGTTAGGACTGATCCATGTAGAGTGGTGATGTGAGTTATTACGAGATGCAGCATTGTTACCATCTTCAGACAAGGGATTTAGTTCTTTGGCTGATGAGGATGACTTTTCTGTTTCCGTGTTGACGCACACTGTTGACTTATTAGGAATTAGTCGTATCCTTGTAGTTCTAAATCTTATTATTTTCCTGAAGTATTTTTATTTAGAATTAATAAAAACAATTTGAATTATAGTCTGAACCTACCAAAATCAGACAAAGGATCTATTTCTTTGTCCTTTTACGTTAGCTTTCCTATTCCCATGTTGACGCACATTGTTAATTGGTTTGGATAGGGTCGTATTTTCTTGTAGTTGTAATAATTTATTAACTGTACTTCTATTATTTTATTATTTTCTTGCAGTCCTAATATTTAGAAAGAATAAACACAATTTGAATTATAGTTTGGCACTACAGGACCGTTAGGACTGATCCATGTAGATTGGTGGTGTGAGTTATTACGGTACAGTATTGTTTCCATCTCCAGACAAGGGATTTAATTATTTGGCTGATGAGACTGACTTTTCTGTTTCCGTGTTGACGCACACTGTTTACTTGTTTGGATTCAGTCGTATATTCTTGTAGTTCTAATAATTTACTATTCTCTTGCACTTCTAATTTCTTATTAGTTTCCTGAAGTCCTAATATTCAGAGAGAATAAACACAATTAGGATTACAGTCTGAACCTACCAACATCAGACAAAGGATCTATTTCTCTGTCCATTGACGTTAGCTTTCCTGTTCCCATGTTAACGCACATTGTTAATTTGTTTGGATAGGGTCATATTTTTTGTAGTTGTAATAATCTATTAACTGTATTTCTAATATTTTATTATTTTCTTGCAGTCCTAATATCTAGAAATAATAAACAAAATTTGAATTATAGTTTGGCACTAAGGGAAAGGTATGTCTTAATCTGATTAGTCTTAGGGATCTGAATACATTGTAGTTACCAATATCAGACAAAAGATCCAGTCCTAAGCCTATTGAGGAATACGTTTCTGTTTCTTTATTATCACACACTGTTGATCTCTTTGGAATTAGTAATATTTTCTGATAGTTCTAGTATTTTATTACCCTATTGTATTTCAGAAAAAAAAAATTCACACCTGTCCTAATATGTAGAGAAAATGAACACATGTTGGATTATAAATAGTAATTACAGTAAAGGTAGACTTGATCCAATATATTTTGGTTCTATTTGTTGTTACGAATCCACTGAAGTTGCCTTAATTAGACAAAGGATTTAATCCTTGGTCTTTCGACGCTAACTTTTTTGTTTCATTATTGACGCAAACATCTGATTTGAGTGACGTATTATCTTATAGTTCTAAAATTTTTTTTTTTTTTCATAGTTTACAAAAAATGGAGGGTAAAAGTACATCTTGGATTATTGTTTTAAACTACGTAAATGTAAGTTTATATCCGATTAGGTTGATAGTTTTTGTTGTTTCAAAGACAGGCTGATTGACGTCATCAGACAAAGGATTTAGTCCTTTGTTCTAATTACTTTAGCTTTCCTGTTTCCGTATTGACACGCACATTTTTTATTCGATTGCTTAAAAAATTTATCCTTTTCTTTTAGTTATAATATCTTATTTTATTCCACACATTTTCAATTTCTAGAAAGAAAAATCACATTTTAAATTTAGTTTGAAACTACGGAAAATGAGTCTTGATCCGGTTCATTTGTTGATTTGTGTTGTATCAGTAGCATAGTTATTACCCCATTTCCATTCCAATCAAAATATTATTTTTATTTGGTCAAAGAGGTATGGTTTAGTAGTCATGAACCCTTGGCCGAAACTACTGCTCAGGTCTTCATCTGAAGAGGCCCGCCTGGGTACCATTCTCTTTCCATTTGGTCTAGCCTTTATGGTTTTCATTTGGTCTAACCCTTAAGGTTTTCATTCCTCCTAATTGGGTCCATTAAATTAATATATTATCTTATATCGTGTCCACCAGTTTTACACTATATTGTTTTTAAAATAAGCTATCTTAAAAAAATAACTTCACAAAAAAATCTATCTTCTTTCACCAAGAGAGAAAATAGAGAAAAAATACTTCTCTTTCTCTGATTAGATTAATTTTAATATTTGGAAAATTATTATTATAGTTCTGTCATTGCTATTTTCTATAAAACTTTCCCTTCGCTTATTCTTTTTTTTTTACCCAGCAAATGACGCTTCACCGCCGATGTTTTGCTCGTGTTACTTCCCCCCCCCTTTATATTAATATATGCTAACTACTTATTTATTACATATATCAAAAACAAACTTCACATGTTTAAACTGAATAACAAATTATATATATTTTGAAATTCTCTTAACGGTATTATATATATATATATGAAAAACAATAAATATATACAAAGGGTCAGGTGTTGATATTAAAAACGAAAAGGGCATATCCTGACTCAAGGCTCACATGAGTTTTCTAGATGGAAGAGCGCCATCTAGTGGAACTAAAATAAACTAAACGTTTATTTAACTTTGTTAGGATTTTTATAAGTTGTTTTTTCATGGATTGATTTATTTATATTTTGACCAGATGACCGGACGACTTTACATGTATATATTTGGTTTTTAATGATGTAAATTAGTTAGTCATGAAAGGAAATTAAAGGTGTTAATTTTCTTAGAGGTGTTAGTGTTTACTCTGCTCGATTGTAGACTAGGAAAGAATTGATTCCTAACAGGTTATGGGCCCAGCACGCTTCCACTGCGCCGTAGAAAGAATTTAGAGCTGAAGAAAGAAAATTAGAAGTTTATGTTAAGCTAAAGAAGAAACAGCTGAAGTTAAAGCTGAAGGGAAAGCCAAAGAAGAAAAGTTTGTTAGGCTAACTAAGATAGAGAAAAGAATTTGATTATAAGAAATTTGAGTGATTTAAAGACTGAACTTTGTGCAACGAAGAAGAAGAAGAAAAGCTTTGAGTTATAATTTTTTGTCAGATTTGCATAACTAGAAATATCAATGGCTGACGAGTTGAGAATACCTAAACTTGATGGTAATAATTATTATTTCTGGGCTATAAGAACTAAATCAATCTTGATTCAGAAGGATATATGGGATGCGATTGAGCCTGGCTTTCCTAGTGAAACTTCAGAAAAACAGAAGCGTAAAGATAACTTGGCATTATCTGTCATATTATTAGCAGTTGAGGATTCATTCCTAGATGACATCGGTGATTGTAAGCGAGCGATCGATGCATGGCAGATACTGGAGGACATCCACACAAAGTATGGCTTACTGCATATATTACAGCTACTAAGAGAGTTTTTCAACATTGTCAAAAGAAATGACGAAGATATGAAGGAATATTTCGCGAGAATAATGGAATGTCATAGAAAATTGGCAAAGTGTCACCATGGATTTGGGGATGGCGAATTGGCGTTAATTATGCTATTGGGATTGCCAAAGAGTTACGAACCACTAATTCTCAGTTTAGAACAGCAAGAAGAGAAGCTATCTACTAGTGTGGTTAAATCCAAGTTACTTTTAGAAGAAAAAAGACAGAAACAGCGTCAAATTCCTCAAGAAGATCCTAATAGCGCTTTTGCGGTAAAAAGAAAAGAGGATACATGCAAATCACCATGTCAAGAGCGAAATAAATTTGAATATGATCAACCAAGGAATTATCATATTACGTGGACGGAAGGGAAAAGGGAAACCTATAATTACTCCAGGCAGATAAGATGTTTCAGTTGTGGCAAATTAGGACACATGGCTAGGAATTGCAGATTTTCCAACTCCTCAAGGAGAATTAGTGAAGGTATGCTGAAACAAAGTACGGTAGACCTTACTCATAGAGTTGTATTTGCAAACAACTTTAAAAACAATAATTCGCAGAATATCTGGTTTCTGGACAGTGGAGCTACTGAACATATGACGTCGAACAGACTGAAATTGACGAACACAAAAAGTATTTCAACTTCAGTAGAAATGGCAAACAATGAGAAAATAAAGGTATCAGAGATGGGTGATGTAACAATCAAACTCGGTCACGAATATGGAGGTGAAACCTTGTTCTTGGAAAACGTTTTATACGTTCCTGAGTTAGACGGAAATATTTTGTCTGTTGGAAGGATTGAGGAAAGAGGAAACAAAGTTTTATTCCAGAATGGCAAGGCCTCTGTTTTTGGAAGTGATGGCGAGTTAATTTTGAAATCTAATAGAAGAGGAAGAATCTATACAGTGGAAGAACTGAAGATGGCTAAAGTGAAGCCACCTAGTGCAGATATTTGGCACAGAAGGCTAGGACACATTTACAAAAGGGATCTCCAAAATGTGAGTGACACAGCTGAGTGCGAAGTATGCCTTGAAGGTAAAATGCGAAGACTCCCATTTCCTTCCAAACCTGTCGAAAGTAAGAAGACTTCATCACCCTTGGAGCTCATCCATTCGGATGTGGTAGGTCCCATTAGCCCAATGTCGAAGGGAGGAAACAACTATTTCGTGACATTCATAGACGACTTCACTCATTACACTACAGTATATTTCATGAGATCTAAATCGGAGGTACTTGACAAATTTAAGGAATATAAGAACAGTGTTGAGAATTACCACAGCAGAAAAATCAAAGTCTTAAGAAGTGATAATGGGACGGAGTATGTTAATGGCGAATTGAATAAATTCCTTAATGAAAGTGGCATCAAGCGACAGCTTACAGTTCCAAGAACACCTCAGCAAAATGGAACTGCGGAAAGAATGAATCAGACATTGCTAAACACAGCAAGGTGCATTTTGCTTGAATCTGGGATTCCCAAATCGTTCTGGGCAGATGCCGTAAATACAGCATGTTACTTGAGAAACAAATGTTCTAGCAAGGCAATAGGTAACAAAATACCAGAAGAAATGTGGACCGAACGGCCAGTGAAGATTGAGCATATCCGAGTTTTCGGTTGTCAGACCTGGGCATTCAACGACCAACATCGATCCAAATTTGATTCAAGAAGCCGAGAATGTATTTTAATTGGTTATCCGGAAGGAGTCAAAGGATACAAGGTTTGGGATATCAGAAACAATAAGGTCTTCGTAACCAGAAATGTCAGATTTAGAGAAGATGTTTTCCCAACTAAGAAAATTGATAAACAAATTTCACATGAAACTGATTTTTTCCAGGTTTTACATAACAATTTTGAAGAAGACTATGAATCTGTAAATGAGGAAGAGACGAAATTTGTAGAAAGAAACCAGAAAGACGAAGAACTAAAGAAGGAAGATGAAGGGGAATACCAAAATGAAGCTGTAATCCCAAGAAGATCTTCAAGAATTGCGGCTTGGCGGAGGGAGTATTGCAGATTTTCTAACTAAGGGAATTGGAAGAATTAAACTGACCAGGATCTTGACCACTCTAGGCCTCCGATGAGGGTATGAAAACAACTTTGAAATGGGGGGCATTGTTAGGATTTTTATAAGTTGTTTTTTCATGGATTGATTTATTTATATTTTGACCAGATGACCGGACGACTTTGCATGCATATATTTGGTTTTTAATGATGTAAATTAGTTAGTCATGAAAGGAAATTAAAGGTGTTAATTTTCTTAGAGGTATTAGTGTTTACTCTGCTCGATTGTAGACTAGGAAAGAATTGATTCCTAACAAACTTGTTCTGTGATATTTGGCCAACCCAATTTCTTGATAAATCAAGAAAAGTTAACCACGAACGCGTTCGAGCTGTTGGCCCTCGTCAGCGTGGTACAGACTGTACCTCTACGACCAAAATTTGGTCCCAGAGGCTTCCAGAGCCCAAATATCACGGAACAAGTTAAATAAACGTTTAGTTTATTTTTGTTCCACTAGATGGCCTTTTCCATATAGAAAACTCATGTGAGCCTGGTCAGGATATGCCTTTTTTTATATTATATATATATTTATAATATATTTTAAACTGTATAATAATGACACTATTATTATATTTCACATACCTCCCAATTAGTTAGAGTGATACTTTATGAAATCATAACCTCCTATTAAAATGTACACTGTTTATATTTACTACCACCCCCATATTTTGTATATATGCTATATCTTTATTAATATAACCTGTACACCTCTATTTGTATTTAAACTAAAAATGGTGACGTCAAAATAAAGATCCAAAGAGCTGTCAGCTGCGGGCCAGAGGGGAGGAAAAAGGCAACGCAAGCCCAGATGGGTCCCCTCCAGGGGCTTTATATAGACGAACCCTGTCAACAGGTTTTGGCAGGTGGTAAGCAGCAGTATGTTCTACAGTGTGTCCACATAGGCAGACCGATCTGTCTCTCTCGGTCTCTCTCTCCATATCTCTGTGATAGGCATCCAAGTTTGTATCATGGCCTCTACCTCTGTCCCGTGGGCTGTCCTCGATCACTCTCGGTGCTAACATCTAGCCCTGCCTCTGCTTCTTTTTGTCCGCGTGTGGGAAGAACATCAACACTCGCCTCACGTACACGACTGCCAGTTTATCCATACGTCGACAGGATCATTTGCAACAATATTACAGAAAGTCGACAGGATCATTTGCAACAATATTACAGAAAGTCGACAGGATCACTTGCAACAATATTACATATCTATATAGTACTTAAACCTCTCTATAACCTAGTCTTTTTTTAAGTAGAAAATGAGATAAAACAAAATTTCCCTAGTAACTTTCATTTACATAATTAGAAACAAGAGAGATAAGGTTGTGAACTTATTTGTTTGTAAAAATAAAAAAACCTGATATAGAATAATACCTATTCTCAATTTTAGGATATATAATATGTACCATAACGAGAATCTCTCTTTCTTTTAAAATGAATTAAAACGAGCTATCCTTTTCAGATTGACAAATATGTCCCAAAACAAGCTTTGATGGATTTCAGCAAAATCCAACCCTTCTAACACGGTTCCATAGCCCTAATCGCACATGAATACCGGCCTCTCGGTAAATTGCATATATTTTTTCAAAAATCCTTGTAGAAATGCTTCCCATATGATTCCTCCTATTGTCTAAAAGTTGAATTAGAATTAACTATACCTATATATATAATTGAATTAATTACTAATATTTATAAACATAGATAACTAGACCGCTAATATAGACCTCAAATTGGCATAATATTTTTAAACTAGCATATGAGGATAATGCAGAAATATGTTAATATTTTTTTTGTATATATATTTTCTCTATCCGGAAAGTCTAATATAGTTATATTTAATATTATCGCCCTGTGTCTATAGAGGGAAACATGCCACTATAAAAATTTGGTAATCTCTCTATAAGATACCAATTAGATCGATTTAAATATAGCCGAAAGCCTAAAATCGGCTAAATAAGCCCGGAATTAGTGATTTCATATGCAATAAATGATTAAAATAATTGGTTATACACAAATTAATATTTAGAATTTAACAGAAAATTCTGATCATCAGTTAAAACTTTTAAAAATTAATTTTATAGGGTAAATACCAAAGTTGAACACCCTCATCCCACTTGACCCAATGACAATTCCATCCTAACCCGTGTTATGATGTTCATTAGGAGGGATCGGCGACCTGATAAAGTCCTAATGACCCGCCACATACCAAGAGTGTCATAAAATTGTCACGTTTATCTTTCTTTGTGCGACATAAATGGAAGGCGATATGATCAAATTAATTACTGAGACCTAATCAATATGGTGGACAATTGCTTCTTTCGGTTTTTAACCCGTTTTCTCTTGACATCTCTGGCCCCGATATACTGTATTCATTGAAGAACATTTTGAAAACTCTTCATTGTACATGGAGGTCGATACATTAAGTTGAGAGATAAAATATTTCTAGCTGTTAAAGGAATTATCGCAACGAAAAGTATATATGTGATAATAATAATATATATTTTTTTTAATTTGGAGATGCCTTCTAGGGATTTGAAAATATTATTTTCAAACGTAATTGCATTAACCTTTTTTTTTTTATTTCATTCTATGTTTCAAGTGTTTTTATTGATTTTTTAATCCTACTTATATGCGTATTAGGTTATTCTTTTGAATTTATATGTGATTTTTTATGCATATATATTAAAGCATGTATATCCCATCATATTTGCATATCAGCATGTATTACCCCTTATGTTTATTTATATCCCTTTAACTCAATTAAATTACTGATCAAAACTAAAGGTTTCAACCACGACTGCATTTCCATACAATAATCTTCAACATGATCTAAATTAAAGCAGAAAATCTCTATCTTTTTTTATATATAACATACACCTATCCCCCGATTTACACGGTACTTGTTTTACACGTTTTCGCTTTTACACGGTTTTCCAAAAAAGTTTTATTTTTATTTTTATCGCACTATACTAAATGCTACTATGATTGAACAAATGCGCTGTGCACACATCTCACGAGGAATCCCGAACTTATGTGCTGACTACATATTTTAACCGGTCAATGCATTTTATTTTTATTTCTTTGTACACCTATCCCCCGATTTACACGTTTTTCTCAGGAACGTATCTACCGTGTAAATCGGGGGATAGGTGTATATATATATCAGGATGATGTGATATATGATGTAATATATGTTATTTTTTATCAATTATATATTTTACATATAATCATCTATCCATCCTTATATACAATCTCATTTATATTCATTTTGAATTAAATCCTATAATTCGTATATGGATATTGTATAAATTAGTTTCAACCTCAATAATCTGAATTTGCACACTCTGCACAAATAAATACGTTGCATAGTCAACTTCGATAAGTGTTATTTTTATGTGCTCTTTAAAATTAAGAGGTACGTATTTTAAACATTAAATCAATTACCCCACACATATACATGTATAATGCTTGCTAATAAGTTGAGGTAGGATTAAATTCTTTTACTTAGAGAGAAATATTTCCTTTAATTATTCATCAAAACGATCCATTATATTCATCACACTTGTAAAATAATTTACTAGTGTAGATGAAGAATGAGCCACAACACCAGTTTTGATGCATAATTAAAGGGAGAAATCCCTCTCTAGGTGCATATTATGTGTGTGTATGGGTGTGAAAATAATAAAAAAAATGATTAAAAAAATAAATAAGGTCAGGTTTTGATATAAAAAATATTAGGCATATCCTGACCACTAACATGAGCGTTAGTGATGGCGGCCGAGCGCCATCTAGTGAAACATAAATCACCTAAACCTAGTAGGCTTTTTTTTTATTAATAAAAAATATGAGCTGGCCAAATATCAGGGAACTGGTTAAATAACCTTTTAGCTGATGATTTCCGTTTCACTAGATGGTGCTCTGCCATCTAGAAAAAACTCATGTTAGTGGTCAGGATATGCCTAATTTGCTTTTAATATGTATGTAATTTCAAATAATTAACCTTATTGGGTTTTGCCAATAAATAATTCCAATTCATTTAGCATTACAGATAGAAACAATTCACAAATAAATATTGATAACCTGTCAATAAATTGAAATGTGCACAATGCGTTCAAATTCGTTAAAAGTATGATAGAGTAATTTACAATGATTTTGGTTATTATATTTTTATACGTATATAGAGGGGAAACATTTAAAAATCATAGTTAATTTTAAAATCTATTTAACATATTTTTAAAGTGATAGAATTTATTTTTATTAATACCACATATATTTTCTTTCTCTCTCTCTCCCTCTCCTTTTCTCTCAAGATATGCTTATTTTATTCAATGTTTAATAATTAATTTTAGGAAAATTGTTTATTGTATAAAAAAAATATTTGTTTATCACATAAAAAGGTACATCATAAAATAGCTTATTATTTTTAACCGTCTGCTTCTACCCCGGCAGAACCTAAATTTGGTCAAATGTAATTAAATTGAAGAACTCATAGAGGAGGGAGCGCTAATCTAACTAATTTAATTCCACATTCGATAAATCCTATAAAATTCTATTTACATTCAATTTACGAACACAACAAATCTCCTAATCAATATTTCATTTCCGTGAATTTCTTTTTTTCTTATATTTTTAATATTCTTTGAAATAATTTATTTCTAGTTTTTCAGGGAATTTTTAGTAAATTTACTTTTCACTGAGCTTTAAATTAGAAGTTTAAGGATATATGCGATTTAGGTTAACTATATATAATATATTATATATTTTTTTATATTGTTCTCCTTTTCTGAAAAGGGTTATACATTCTAAAAAATATATAATAAAAAAGGAATCAAAATTTAGTTTTATTCATTTTAATGAAGTATTTTGATTTATTTTTTTACTCTTTCCTAACTCGGAATTTTCAGGTGTTGATATTTGATATCTTCAACGATTGTTTTCTTGACCTAAAAGAAAGACGAAATATAAATATTCGATGTTCTATCTCAAACCTATTTGAAATTACAAGTGAAGATTGGAAAAATTCAAGATAAATATTAATTTATTGGATTTAGACACACAATTCGATAAAAATAATCCCTTGTGATCAATATTAAGGCAATTTTAAGGTTGAAATATCAAGCCTATAAGAATAGATTTCTTTTAAAAAAAATTATTCACAAATTTCTCTCTAGCTTTCGGGCACGGAAGCCCTTCTACGGGAGAATAACACAACAATGTACATACATTATTGTATCGTGTTTTTGTCTTGTTCATTAAAATAAATAATTCGTCCAGAAAATTGTTTTTATTTCTCAACGTTTCGACAAAAATATTTTCTCTTCATCAAGAAAAATAAAATAAAAAAAATTTGGCAAGGCTTTAAAAATATTCTGAGGTTGCAAGAGCGTTCTCACGCGATATTTTTCAAATTTAGTACAACAATTAAAAATAGAATTTTATGACGTCTAGACAACCTCTATTTTCAATATGTTGTCTCGGTTATGCATGATTCCAACTCGGAATCAAAATGAGATTCAATAATTTAAAATTTTATATAATCATGGTTAAGGACTTCAAATGCAAGTTTTAATGTTGAAAAAAGCTTTTATTCTAATCAAGTAATTATACACAATTCAATCAAATGGGTCAGGCTCCTATTATTTAAAATATTGATCCAATTAAAAAGCCTTCCAAATAATGAATTGTCGTCGCGAATGAATAGATTCAAAAATGCTGAAATAGTCAAATTTTATATAAACGCTTTTAATGATTTATATTTTAAAATTATAGTGGCAGATGTCATCACATATATTGGAAGAATAGTTGAACGCATTGTCTTAAGTGTATTAAGAAAAAGATATAAAGGAGTGGCCTATTTTATTTATAAATATATATGTATATGTAATAATGTGTTGAGTCGACTTATCTTGTGATTAGGGATCCTGTCGGCTCTCTGTGATAATGCGTTGAAGTTCTGGTTGACTCTTGTAGAACCTCGTCGACTCTCGCTATAAGTTGTGGCAACCGAGGGTCAAACCTGTAGTAACCGAGAGGGACAGTCAGGGGTGGAGAGTTTTCCAGTACCTCTCTGCACCTTGTAGGACCTTTAACAGTTCTCACAAAGTACAGGCAGTCGTGGTCGAGGCAGAGTGGAAAAGCTGGGGAATGTCCACACACACAAAACGAAGCGACACAGTTGAAAGAAGGAAAGTTCCTTGAATAGATAAAAAGTTGAGCCAAGAGCAAAGATGGAGATCGAGAAGGTTTCTTACTGTTTTACATGGTCGATGAGTTGGTGACAACCGGCGATAAGGGGTGACGCTGACCGGAACTGACTAGAACTGAACTGGCTGTTGCTACGTGGGGTCCTATTTATACAACTCTTTTGGACCAGGAAGGGGACCAGGAAGTATTGCCTTTCTGCACGTGTCCGTAAATCGACACTGGCACCAGTCTGTTGGCTTCCATCTATCTTTAGAAGTTACTTTGTGATTCGCTCAATCTTGCTCTTAACTCAGTTTTTAATCTATTATATAGTTTTATTCATCCTCAGTACATTACATATGGTTATGTAAGGAGACATGTCAATTATGCGTATAATTATTTATAGATTTGCAATTAGTTCTATATACAACATGACAAGCTTGTTATACGTATTACATAATATAGGGTTATTGGTTTAAATTATCATAGATGGGCCCCGTGAGTGAAAGGGTTTATCCGGGTTTAAGCGGGTAAAGCCTCTCTAACACAGGTAAATAATTAAAATTTCTTTTAATTAATTAAAACTGTGAGGGTAAAGGGCTATAACAAGATGTTTATTTGGCTATATCTGAAAATTATAAAAATAAAACTTATGTTTAATTTAAAAGTTATGATATTCATTATAAAAGAGAACTGTTGATAAAACCTTTGTTTGCTAAAAATAATGATGATAAAAAATGATGTTCTAAAAGATTGTTGGCGGGCGTTGGAAAGGGTTAGGGGTTGAAGAATATGCAATTGTAAGTGTTGCACAGACAATCAAATACTGAGATCCAGGTGCAAAGCGAGGATATAGACTTGTGCGTCTTCCTAGGCAATGTTTCACCTGTGATCCTGTATAAGGTTACAGTGCTTTGACACAATTGTAGGGTTATTGGGTTGAAAAGTTGTTGAAGAAAAGACTTAATATGATTGAAAGGGATGGTAGAGCCATGCGATAAGTAGAATTGTTGTAGCGACAGTAGGTGGTCTGACTTGACTTGAAATCAAAGGTTGATTGTGGTCCGCTAGAGCTGAAAAAAAATTGAAAATTGAAAAATGTGAACGCTTTGTGCATGCGTTGGTGATGTGCTCTGCGGATGATTGAAATAAACTTTTGAAACGTGTTCAGACCAAAAAGTCGAGACTTGTACTTCTGGGGAACTGTGTTCAAAGAGTTTGTTGAATTAAGAAATCAAAAAGAAAAAATTTGAGCAGTACTGTCGTTTCTACGATGTCGTTTCTAGCAATGGCTGAAATAGGTAGTGAGAAAAGTATAGGGAAGTGATTAGTAAGTAGGATTATTGAAAAACGATTGTTGTATGCCCGGTAGTTGCTGATAAATAAACATTGTCATATAATAAAGTTATTTAAACAAAAATATAGTGAATAAAAAGATAAAAATATGATTGCGGATAAAAAAAAGTATAAGTGGATAAGATCAAACATGTACTATATGAAAGATATAATAATGAATTAGTAAAATATAAAAGATATAATAATGAATTAAAAATGATTATTGAAAGAATTAAATGTTTTGTCATACTAAAATAATATCATGAAAAATAAAATTGTTATAATAAAGTTGTTAAAAAATGTTGGAATAAAAATTTGATTATATAATTGAAAAGTAAAAAAATAAAAATAATTATTCAAGATTTTATACAAAGTTATAATATAATTAAAGATTATTAATGATTAGATAAATGTTAAGTAGGGAAAAATGGAACAAAAATTGTCTCTTTGGAATAAAAGTTACAACTGTGGTGTGTAACTAGGTCATTTCCCTTTTGGTACACATTGGTTTTTCTATGTCTCTCTGAAACTGGGAATACGTGATCTGACATGTTCATGGTAATATGTTAAATTGGGTAATGATTGGTAAGTCAATTAATTATAGGTGCTGCAATCTATCCATTCTGCGAGCTGGAACACGTGTCAGGTACAGGCGTACTGGAATTAGAGGTGTCATGTCAACATGGCGGCTGTAACTGGTGTCATTTTAACACGGCCGCGGTGGCTTTGATGCCGACTGGTACTGCTGGTGTTTATTATTGTTGGCGATGTGGTGAATCATCCTGCTGGCTAGAAAAATTCTCTCAGCACAGTGGTACTTGCCTATTTGAAATATAATTTTCTCGGTGTTCGCAAGCGTTGTGTCTCGACGATGTTGCGGACTTATTAAAAAATGTTATTCAATGATGTCAGGTTTAGATGTGAATAAAAGTGCGACTTCAACGTAGACACGCTTTGGTGAGGTGTCACAGGCATGAAGGCGTCTTGGGCCTGTTAAGTGAGAAAATTGTTGTGGTGCGCTGTGTGACACTAGTGTGTGGATTGAATAGAAAGGTGTCACGTGAAGTCTTTGTTCTTGGTACAGCATCTAACTAGTTTCCGAATGAACAACAAATTTATTAGTCATTGGTGGTTGTTGTACGAGACACATCGAGAATTTTCAGATTGTTATAGAGGTGGCATGTTTATCGTGAAATCTTTGTGTTCGCGACGATATGGAGCTCGTGTGGCTCGAAATTGGACGTGTTGTTAAATCGCGCGTTAAAATGGTGGCCAATTGGAGAAAGGATGTGGGAATGTAATGAAGTTCGTTCCGAGAGATGTGTGAATTATTAATAATTATGCATGTAAAAAGAAAAGGGCGAGGGAGTGTAGCTATGCTGGAATTTTTAACTTGCTTTGGGGAAGGACAGTTACATTTCTAGTTGTGCTTTTGAAGATATTGTATCTTTCGATTTTTGTATTAAAAAAAATGCGTTTCATCTATGTTTATTAAAATTTGAATATACTTTTTAAATCGTTGCTTATGTTAGTGCGAAAATTATACTTGTAAAAGGGCAATGGCATGATAGTGTCTTATAATTTGAATGGGGCGTGTACATAAAATAGTGAACATAACAATGATTTTTGAAAAGTTTTGTGTATTTAATTAAGACATTGGTGTTTTTTTGGTATAAAAATAAGGTATTAAAAAAAACACACAAATAAGTTTAGGAAATAGGATTCGAGTAATTAAAATATAATATGATTTTTTATGTAAAATTGAAAGTAATGAATTAAAATTTAAAAGTTGCTTAAAATAAAGTAAAAAATGATAAATGAGGGTGTACAATATTTAAAATTTGAATTGAAATGCTATAAAAATGGTAAAATTTGATTTAAAAATAATTACAGTAAAAATAAACATTATATTTATGGAAAATCAAGTTGTTAGCATGAAGAGAGAGTTAAGTAGATTTTTTAAAAACTCACAGTTTTTATGATTGTTCAGTCAGGAGACTTGGTCTTTGGTTGTTGTCCTGATGACGTGGAAGGTCGTCTTGTAGAGCTTGTAGAAGCTTGTGACTTCTGTTTGGCGATGGTGGCATGTCGTCTGGATGGTTGCGTTGTAAGGTCGAAGGTGGGTAACTTCTCACCGGCTTATTTTGTGGGATGTTCGGCTGTGTCGTTGGGGGGAAGATTGCTTGGTCGTTTTGTTGGAATGGCGTGCTTGTTCCTCCATCTTTGCTTCTTGGCTCTTTTATCTATCTGGACAGTCTTTTTACCTTCTTCGTTGTGGTCTCCTTCGTTGTGGTAATCCTGTCGACTATCTGTAATAATGTGTTGAGTCGACTTATCTTGTGATTAGGGATCCTGTCGGCTCTCTGTGATAATGCGTTGAAGTTCTGGTTGACTCTTGTAGAACCTCGTCGACTCTCGCTATAAGTTGTGGCAACCGAGGGTCAAACCTGTAGTAACCGAGAGGGACAGTCAGGGGTGGAGAGTTTTCCAGTACCTCTCTGCACCTTGTAGGACCTTTAACAGTTCTCACAAAGTACAGGCAGTCGTGGTCGAGGCAGAGTGGAAAAGCTGGGGAATGTCCACACACACAAAACGAAGCGACACAGTTGAAAGAAGGAAAGTTCCTTGAATTGATAAAAAGTTGAGCCAAGAGCAAAGATGGAGATCGAGAAGGTTTCTTACTGTTTTACATGGTCGATGAGTTGGTGACAACCGGCGATAAGGGGTGACGCTGACCGGAACTGACTAGAACTGAACTGGCTGTTGCTACGTGGGGTCCTATTTATACAACTCTTTTGGACCAGGAAGGGGACCAGGAAGTATTGCCTTTCTGCACGTGTCCGTAAATCGACACTGGCACCAGTCTGTTGGCTTCCATCTATCTTTAGAAGTTACTTTGTGATTCGCTCAATCTTGCTCTTAACTCAGTTTTTAATCTATTATATAGTTTTATTCATCCTCAGTACATTACATATGGTTATGTAAGGAGACATGTCAATTATGCGTATAATTATTTATAGATTTGCAATTAGTTCTATATACAACATGACAAGCTTGTTATACGTATTACATAATATAGGGTTATTGGTTTAAATTATCATATATATATATTTATAATTTCTGCTTTTAGATTAACTTTCTTTAATAATATGGGTTGATGGATGTTATTATAAAACCTATTTTTGGTTTGAGGCAATTCATGCATAAAATCAATTTTCAAATTCTTCGCGATTCTGGAATTGTTTGGCACCAGATCATGTGTCATCGACTGGAAGAAGATATAATCCGATGGCGTGATGTCTGGGTAGTATGGCAGGTGGGTGCAGACTTAGCATTTGAAATCTTTCATGGTATTACCGATTGTACGACATGTGACCTGACATTGCCATGAAACATTTATCAACTTTTCATGTCGCTGAGCCCATTCTGTAAGTTGCACTAAGATTTATTGGCGTATCAGCGTTGTTGATTACGATGAGCAGTGACTCTTTTGTCTGGTTGCAGGAACTCATAGTAAATATGCCGCACTGATCTTACCAGATGCACAGAAATACTTCCCTACCGTGATGATTGGGTTTAGCAGTTGAAGTTGTTGGCTATTCTGGGGTTACTCTTGATTTTCTGCGCTTCGTAATGTCAAAATATACCGATTTTCATAATGATTAAAATACTTTCATGGAACTATTTTCTTTGAAACTTTTCGATTTTTCTTGTTCTTTCAACTTAATTCCTAAGGAAACCATTTCCCATCCTTCTGGAGTTCACCTATAACATACAAACGAATTGAAACAACTTTTTGAATGATGCCAAAAGAAGCCGCTAATTGATTTTGTGTTTGAGCATAGTTTTCGTCCAATAATGCTTGCAGTTTCTCATCCGCTAACCACTCTTGATAAAAGGAGACAGGTTTTTAATGAAGGAAAATTGTTGTCATAGGCGCTAAGATGCATTTGATGATCTTCGGTTGCACTTGAGGTTGAAGATAAAAATAAAAATTTCCCGCAAATGAGATTTTCCTCGCAAAGTAGAATTTTAAAGATCTTAAATAAAAATATGCATAAGCTTTTATATTAAGTATTGCATATGAAAAGCTGGCGTTTAAGACGCAGAATTCAATGCGAAACAACGCAATAGGAAAAGGTTAGTTATGCCAGTTAAAATGAATTTTTAAAAAGGCGTAGTCATATATGCGTACTCAATACAAGAATTTTTCATTTTATTAAAGTGATCGCACGTGGAATTAGATCTTCAATCATCAGGAAAGTCGCACATGAAGAGGACCTTTAATGACATAGCCTTTCTTGACTACTCAACTTAAAGTTAAAATGTGGCTACATCTCTCTCTCTCTCTTTGATATTTCAGAATATATTTCAACTAAGCTTCAATTTTCAATCGCGAATGAAATACAATTAGATAATTTTATTTTACACGATAAGGTTAATATTATTAAGAATAATTTATTTATCTGATTTTTCTCTCTTTATCTCTCAATCCATTTATGTGGATAATGCTTTTGGTTTGATAAGATTAAAATACTTGGTAAATCTTTACGCTTGTATTTCCTAATATTCTACCTGAATACATCTACCAAAATAGTTGATACCCTATTTGTATTGGTATTTATTTCGATAAAGAGAGGTGGTGACAACCATCGTTCAACAAGGATACCATTATGGATCAGGGTCATCATCTAGTCATTAACCAACGCGTGGCGGGATTCGTGGAGCAGCTTGATTGTTCCAAATAAATAATTTATCGAACTAGAAGGTCCCAGGATTATTCTGTCAAAACACTGGATCAATTTAAAAATGTTTTTAAAATAGAACAAGGATGATTGGTCAACTTACAGAAATAGGACTTCAAAGGCAGTCCAAAATGTAAATGTGGACATTATAAACAATATTGCATATTTAATTGAGGACTTCTTTCAGGCCCTGGTTGAACTTGTTTCCATTTTAAACAATGTAAAAATAATTCTTATCGTGTTTGTGCTTACATTTTTAATGTATATCTCTTGAAAATCTCATTCTGTGAAATTATTAGTCTAGGATCAAGGTAGATATGGTCGCTGAGATACGGTCACTCGGTTCTGCCGTCGTCGAGAGAGAGACAATCATATCCTGAGGCAAATATGAAGGACGACACTGTCGCTCCAACCATCCTTTTCCGGGCGTTCCCACTGAGCCAGATGTCGCTCTCCTCTTACTTCCAATTACAACAACGACTTCTCTGCGACAGACACTATAGAGCGTTTTGGACAACTTTGTCCATTTTAATGCAAGAGAAAAATCGACATTTCTTGATATCAATTTATAATTATTACTAATTAAATTTAATTACAGCACATTTGTATTAATGAGTGATAGAAATCCATTTGTGTTGTGTGAATTTAAATATCATTAAATAAAGATACTCACAAGCATCTCAAAATATTCTATGAAACTCTTGTATATCAATTCTACATAATTTATATTTTGAATTACACACACGTGTGCTTAAAAAAGGCTTTTTATTTAAAAATATACCAATATATCAAATTTTAATATTCAGGTAGAGCTATATTGAATATTGTAAATTATTATTGAAATATAGTGAAAAATATAAGCACTTATCTTTGCATTACACGTTTTCTCGAAAGATTTCGAGTTTTCTCTTTCCAATGTGTACTTCGGCATAAAATAGAATACTGTCTCCTCACTGTTGAGTATTTCTGTATTTTATTTTCTACGCCTATGTTAGTGCGAGCCTGGCTCATCAATTTTTAATTACCTTAGTTGATTATTCTATTTAATCAACCACATTCCAACAATTATAATATTCGGGGGGTTATATGGATACATTGCATTTTAAACACCTCATTCAATTTTTTGAGGTTTTAATTATCGAAATTGAGCGGAACCACAAGTTTTATTTTTATTAAATATTAAACCTATAACAAGTACTAAAATGTTATAATTATAAAAGCTTAAGTAAATTCTAAAACTTTTCACTTTTATGAGCCTCTGTAAAATTTCTTTGAAGAAACATGAATATTGGTTGCTATTTACATATTTATATTTTTATTTAGGAAAATTTCTGAAGAATTTGAAAATATAAAATATTATATATTAGCGCTTGGTGTTTAGTGTTCCTATTCAGTGCATTTTTTAAATACGGAAATTATATATAGAATTGTGTTGTGTCTCGATATTATATGTATGAATATATTATAGAAATAAATATATTTTGCGTGTTCTACTTTGTCTAGAAACGTGTAATTTGTGGAATAAACTGATAATTGTTGCTAAGACGTATATTATCGCACAGAGCGGATGTCCCCAGCTAACCTGATACAGACGACTGGCCAAAACAAGGCTGTTTTTCTACATTGCAGTTTTAAGGGAAAATTATAATTATGTGCAAAGAATAACATTGTGCAAACGGTGATACCTATGAACTGGAATATCTTCCCTGGAAGAAGGTTCGCTATAATTATGCCTAAAAGAAGTACTTTATATAAAAAAAGTTTAAATCCAATTTACGCATTAATTTTATTCAATGTTTATTTATCTGAGTACACTCATTTTTTTTTTTGACAAAATTAGAGAAAATTTCATAGTTTATTTATCTCGGTTATCTGCTTTCCTTAAAGGAAACAGAGCCAATTTACTTTAGACTGGGTTATCTTGTAGGTCTTCAATAAAGGTCACTATGTATCAAATATCTTTCAGAGTTATTGCCTGAATCCCATATACATGCTAAAAGGTACAACTTCCTTAAGTTTTGTCCATGTTTGCACATCCTTACAAGGGGAACGATTTACGTAGAATATTTGAAGAAGTAGTGGAAGTAATAAGTTTTTGGATATATGAAGATGCAAGAATATTGCCACGTGGAAAATTAGGGAAGACAAATTAAGGATGAGACAGCAATTTATTTCAGGTAAGAACAAACTATGAAGGATAAACAAAGGATAAGGAATGAGGGAAGTTTACAGAGTAGTAAAATATAAACATAAAAAATGATACTCTGTTAATACTAGTGTAAAATAATAAATGCTTTTTTAAAATAATAAACACTTCGCTACATAGCTCCTTCCCCCCCAGGGAAGCTGTGACTCACAGCTTGTAATTATTATAGATATTGACATGGATCTGAAGTGCTTCTGCCAAGGATTTCATCGAAGTCTTTAAACTTTGTCCCTAGTTCCTTTGCCTCCTTTTTCTTGCGGTGTGAAGAACGGCTTTGCGTCGTATCGTCTAAAGGAACATCGTCATCTTGGAGTGAAGTCTTGGCTTTGATACGGCGGTGGAATCCTGGAGCCAGTCTCTAAAAATGTAGATCACAACACCCATGGCTTCAAATTCTTTTCGGCGATCTTCAGTTTGTCTTCCCTAACTTACCCAGCATATCCACCAAAATGCCACATGGAAAATTAAGGAAGAGAAACTTCAGGATGAGACAGCAATTTATTTTAGGCAAGAACAAACTATGAAGAATAAACAAAATATAAGGAATGATGGAAGTTCACAGAGTAGTAAAATATAAACATAAAAAATGATACTCTGTTAATACTAGTGTAAAATATAAATACTTCGCTACAATATTTATTGATCTCCTCTGTAGGATAATCTATTATTTATCGATAAAAAAAAAAGTCAGACAAAAACAACTATTGAACGAGTTCTGTTATATATTGTAACAAAGTATTTATTAATTTTATTATTTTTATTAACAGAGTGGTCATTTTTATGTTTATATTTTACTACTCTGTAAATTTCCCCGTGGCTTATCTTTTGTTTACCATTCAAAATTTGTTTTTGCCTTAAATAAATTGGTCTCTCATCCTGAAGTTTTTGTCTTCCTTAATTTTCAACGTGGCAATATGATAGATAAATAAATAAAAATATATATATTAAGCATCTGTATTTTTTCGGTGAAAAAATAAAAATATTCAGAATTGAATAATTTATAAATTAAAATAAATTATTAAATGATTCACTGGTCATGATATTTAAATTGAATACAAAATATCTTTAGCTGGCTAAACATGAATAATTTTAAGATATAAATCTTCGGAATAATGTAATTCTCCAAGTATTTACCGGATAGATAGTCAAATGCGTGATAGTTGCATTCGATCAATATGTGTTTGTTCTATTAATTTGTCAATTTCTTGGATGAGATTTGAATGATGAACTCTCCAGCCATGTTATCGGATTTAATTAATCTCTCTGTAGAATGAGACATTGTAACACTCCATGTAATTGTTAGAGCGAGAGACAAAACAATAGTGAACAGGGTGGGTTTTTAACGAAAGGCTTCAGCACTGATCTGCGTCTGTGCAGATAATGAATGGGTTAATTTCGCTTTTAAAATAGGAATGCGCATATTCAGCACATTTTTGCATATAATGGTGGGTCATATCTTAATATTGAAGCGGTGCAGCAAAAAAAAGAAGAGAAGATGTGGGAAAAGCCAGTAAAGAAGGTATGCAGCCCCCCCCCCCCCCTCCACAAGGAAGTGTTTATTGACAGATTCCAGAGGAGGGCGGCGGCGGCGGCAGCAGGACAGTCGGGGAGATAACGGCGGGGACGACAGACGCGACAAGTTGGTGAGTAAGTGTCTCGAGGAGTGGGACCCTGTGGATGAACAAGCAGAGGACGGTGCAAAGAAGGACGAGGAGGAACCTCGGGTGACGGACAATGGAGGCAAGTTCATCTACTGTATATAGTTACTAATCTACTCTTTAAAGCTCTTATAATAAATATACCGTAATAAGCTGTATCCACAAAGAATTCACATTGTTCTCTTAGAAACCTTGAACGCAAACATCGACGGCTGAGAAGCGTCGTAACAATTGAATCATCTAAGAGGATGTCAATGCTATAGGGATTAATATTACTGAACGCTGATTAATTTCGTATTTAAATCCACACACACACACACTTTCTTCAAAATTTAAAATAAAATTCAACAATTTTGGTGGCGTTCAGTCAGTAGTTCTTCATCAGCGTGGTGCAGTCGGTAAATAATCGACTCACAAAGGAGAAACCATATGCTTCTTTGTAAAACATGAAATAATTAATGACCTAATTCTTGATATAAGAAGGTTTATATTTCAATAAGCCAAACTGGGATGTAAACCAAATTCAGCTTCAAATTATCTTCCATAATTATCAATAATGTATCACGTGAATGGGGAGAGACTCATCAAATGCTATGTAAAAAATGCGTCAAAATAATGTATATATTTTGGTTCATCATCTCCAATAGAGAATGTTGAGATAAAGAATGAAGCACAACACCAGTTCTGGCAAATTCAGACAAAAGGCGACCTGTATGCCATAGTATTGGACTATGGCCCTCATCCGTATAAGGACAGCTTCGATTTCTTCTCATTCCAGAATATTTATTAAGTTGGTCGAATTTTTCAAAAAGGTGTTCAAGTTAGTGAAGTGGGAAGACCTATTCTCGGGACAGAATATAACATAAGGTAATAATCTACCAAAAGTGGCAGTCCTTATATGACCTTACGAACGTTGGGGTGATAAACCAAATGCATTCCTTTAATGCATTTTAACCCAGGAGGTGGCACTTTCGGTACATGAATCCCATTCTCTCGCAACTTTAGGTCTACATATGTTGGATAAGAATCCTAACGCCGACTGGGAATCAGCACAGATACTCAACAGTGGTATCAAAAATAAAATTGAAAAGATGGTTTAAAGGGATGGGAATCCAATAAAATAAAATATAATTTTATAAACAAGAAAACAGATGTTCAACAGATAATAAAAAAATAAAGGCAGAGCTCCATATTCTTAAAAGGGAGGAAAGAAAAATGCGTAAAATCTTGTTTTATTCTTAATGAAATAAAACCTCTCTTTATTACATATTTTGAATCAATTTTACATATTCATATACTTTTACTATATATACATACTTATACCTTTAAAAAGGTACTATACTATAATTATTTCTGACTTGATATATATTTTAGATTTTATTTTTAATATTTCATAATTTATTTTTCGTTGCCTCGCTACACGTTTTAGATAAGTATATATTAAGAGAGAAAGGCATCTCCTGATCGTTCAATTAAAAGTTGCTGATGACTTGCGTCATCTATCGGAATTAATATCAACTAATAGTTGACGTTTGATTTTCTCTATTAATTAATCAAGAGCTAACCACCCGCCCAATCAAAAGCTATCTATGTGCGCGTTTTGGGCTATTGGTTTACACCAGCGTGGTGCAAGCTGTACCTCAAGGAGATGCCTTTCTAGTCATTTATCAACCTGAACCCAGTTAAATTACACTCTTGTACCTTTTTGGTGTTCTCACGCCCTTACGGCCTTAAATACTCATTCCTTGATTTTTCAGGAAGCCTCAAAGCTCAGTTTTTTTGTTTGTTTTGAGGTATACATTTTGCGCCACGCTGTTAAGGGCCAGCAGTAAAAAACGCGTGTGGTTTAGCTTTTTTTGATTAATCAAGAATGGAAATTTGGCCAATTCTGGAATAATTATATTCAATATTAGGTGAGGTTCTATTAATATTAAAAACTTTAAATAGAATTGAAAAGTTGTAAATAAAAGGGAAAAAAAGAAACTCTCCCCCTTTCCCATTATAATATATAAATTTAATAATTCTGCCGAGAAAAGATTATAATATTAACAAAAATGAAAAGTTTAATAAAGGTTCGAATTCCCTAATATAAAGGGTTATATATTTTTAAATATAAAACAGAAAATATAAATATATATATATATTTTTAAATCCCTTATTTCGAGAGAGAAGATCTATATAATATATGTATATATATTTATATTTATAATTTATATTACAAAATAAAATATTATCATATTTTCTCATGTATATAATATTTATGCATATAGAATCAAACATTATCTGATAAAATATGCGTATGAATAAATTTAAAGATTATGTAGCAAAATAAATTTAATGCAAAAAAAAAATAATAATTAGCTTGTGCGCTTATAAAGATTATAAAGTTTAAAATGCTTAAGTCATGTATATAGATATTTCTAAAATATTAAGCTGAAAAAGCTTTTTTGGAATAACAAATGTTTATGGTCAAATATTTATTAATCGTTATATATAGGAATGGGAGCATATAACTGCTTTTGTTCGAATATATAAATAAATTTATGTATATTTAATATGAAGTGTGTGTTGCGGGAAGATGGTATTCTCATTTACCAAAAAAGGCACCTCTCTCTAACAAAATATTAAAACTTTTTTTTTGTTTATTACACTAAAATATGCGTAATAGTAGAGGTAAAGAATGGGCTACAACACAAGTGGCTTCTTTGGTACATGTATACGATCATCCCTCAACTTTATATTGTATTCTGGCCTGAAAAACGGTTTGGCTCGATGAACATCTTAAGCATCATTCTAGCAAATCTTAGAAATTTCTAGCTTCCTCTCTTTGAGCGTTATGAATCGAAGCCACCTCTATATTGGTGAATTCCATAGCTCGAAACCATGGTATTGAGATTGGATTTCATCAGAATTTTCCAAATCTGGTATTTTGGGTCATTCTTTATCACGACCATCATGTTTTACATTGGGGCGATGAACAAATAAATTGCATTGTTTTAATGCATTTCAGAAGGAAGAGGTGCCTCTCTTGTTACATTCATTCATGTACAGAATACACTTTTGTACTAGTCATACTTTAGTCAGTTAACTTATGGGGAAGATGATATGAAAAACAGATATTGAATGTTTATATGAAGGACAGAGAGAGAGGCGTCCATATATTTAATGTAAGGTTGAGATGTTTCTGCAGGATTCCCTACTTTAATCATCAAGAGGACACTTACCTCCCTTAGCGCGTGTTGGCAGACTAATCTGGCAGGAAGGGGCACCGGATATTTGGCGGAAGTCCTCGTAAAGAACGGAAGCCACTGCACACGCAACAGCTCGCTAATTGGTTCCCCAAACTTTAAAAAATAGAAACACTGATCTCAAGTTAAATGCAGGAGACAAGGAAAGATTTGTTGGGCAAGATTCATTTCCCGCCACAAAACATAATTGCTCTTTTCTAATCTGTTAAGTACCGGCAATTTAATGGGTTTTTCCAGTAGTTCGGCTGGCTCATTGCATGCCCGAACGTGAAACACTTCTTCAATATAAGCCTTATTCTCAATGTTTATTAATATATTTAGTATAATTATGGTTTAATGTCATTACGTTATAAAAGGCACTTCACAATTTAAAATATTCACATACCCTAAAGCAAAATATTTAATCAAATCTGTGTAAGTCGCGCTTATTTAAATCAGCAAATAACGACACCAAAAAATTGAAAAAATTTGGATAAAACAAAACTATATATGATCTCATTCATCCATGCCTAATTAGTACAAGTCTCTGATTTCATGATATCATATATGAGTACTTAGAAAATCGGTTATATCTGCTAAAATGTTACTTAGCTGATGATTGGGCCTTTTTACGTCGAAATATACGGTATATCAAAATTCTCTTTTTTAAAAGCTGGTGCTTTGGAATTTTCTCTGATCTAAATATGTGCGTTTTTGGCAGTAATAATTAATGAACCTATAAGAACTATATCTCATCGGCATTATATCAATATGTGAACAGTTGTAAAATTAGGAAGGTATATACCAGGTGAATATGAATCAATAAAATAATTATTGAATCGGTTTTAAGTATGAACATACACACAAGGTGATATAAGGGTTCTCGTTATAACACTCCATAGTGCTATGATTGGTTCAGTAAATATTCCATCTCAGTGTCGCTTTTATTTGTTTGCAGTAGTTACTAATTAGATTAATAAAGAAAAATTCAGGCCTAAATCGGAAAAATAGTACAAAAGTAAATTTTACCAGAATAAGGTTGATAAATTAAGAAAATGGCATCTCCTGATCGTGCACCCAAAACCTGCTGATGGCTTGCACCCCCTCCCCCTGCATCGAGTCTTTCTGAAAAATTAATAAATAGGTATTTGAAACGGTAAATGTGTGAGAATATAGATTAGAACATAGATCACACCACTTCCTCGGGCAAGACGGCGAATGGCGGGCTTGGTGATTCGCCGTATATTGTCATGAAATATTTGCGATGCTGCTTGGCCAGCTTTCTTGTTTCCAATCATGATTATGATTGAGAGAGAGACAATTTGATAATTGACATAGTTTTATTGACCTCTTGTCTATACATGTAAAGTGCAGAGTCCGCTCTATGTATTTGATAATAAGAAATTTACAATGAGGATGATGAATATAACAAAAATGATTAAAATATACAACTATGTAAATGGCGCATCTACCACCGCTGCGGAGTTTGATGGAAGATCGCCAATGGGTCCCCAGCGACACAACACGCATTTTCCGATCTACGAAGAAAACGTAGATGGCATGCTTCGCCGCTGAGGAGATGGTGATGGCGTGGTCTTCGGGACTGCAGGTCCTGCGGCCACCCGATGATGGAGAACACCCGTCTGTATCGCCTTCGGCTCCAGCGACCTGTCGCTGGCCCACCGCTACTGGTCCTGCAGCGTCGTCCGCCCTCTCATCCGAGAGGTGTTCTACATCATCGGTCGGCCGCCGGACCTGCAGTCCTGGATCTTCGCGGTGAACCTCGAAGACCACGCCATCACCATCTCCTCAGCGGCGAAGCATGCCATCTACGTTTCTTCGTAGATCACGAAATGCGTGGTGTCGCTGGGGACCCATTGGCGATCTCCCATCAAATTCTGCAGCGGTGGCAGAAGCGTCATGTACATAGTTGTATATTTTAATCATTTTTGTTATAAACCATCTTCCTCATTGTGAATTTCTCATTATCACATAAATAGAGCAGACTGTGCACTTTACATGTATTGACAAGAGGTCAATAAATCGTCAAATTGTCACTGTCTCAATCATTAACATGATTGGAAACAAGAAAGCTGGCCAAGCAGCATCGCAAATATTTCATGACAATATACGGCGAATCTCCAAGTCCTTATTCGCCGTCTTGCCCGAGAAAGTGGTGTGATCTATGTTCTAATCTATATTCTCACACATTTACCGTTTTGAAATACCTATTTATTAATTTTTCAGGAAGACTCAATGCGGGGGGAGGGGGTGCAAGCCATCAGCAGGTTTTGGGTACACGATCAGGAGATGCCATTTTCTTAATTTATTAACCTTATTCCAGTACAATTTTACTTTTGTACTATTTTTTCGATTTAGGCCTGAATTTTGCTTCATTAATCTAATTAGGAACTACTGCAAACAAATAAGTTGAGGGTAGTTAGTTCGCCGATGTTCCTGGCGCTTATACTTGGAACACTTCACGCTGTGTGTAATGTATGCGGGGTTGATCATTCCCTTTGACTTGATTTAAATCCGGGCCGGTAGTTGATGGATCTTGAGGCCTTCGTTTAAAAACACAAAGGCTTCTCTACGGCCGGAAGTCCAGGAGTACCGTCCAACATCTTTAGTGGCTGTGTGATGGACACCACTTTGCAATAAGGTCTTAAGGCCTCTGCGACGCCATCATCCTACACCACGAATGGCAGGTTGTTGATGGTAATTTTTTCTGCCCTCTTCCTATAAGGATAGGTTCTCAGCAGGGTGTAGCCGATGGTGAGGCCCTCTTCGACCAGGTGCTCTGCTTTTTCCACACTTGAAAGTTCAACCATTATTTGGCCGGACATTTTCATAAGCTCGTAAACCGAGCCTTTTCCTAACAGCGCCTCTAGGGCCTTGATATAGTCCAGGAGGCCGAGTCCGTGCAGTTCTCGATGAAGCAGCACTGTTCGAAGGTGGCAGCTTCCGTCCGAGCTTTGCACTGGACCTGTTGTTGTCTACTGGAGCGGATTTCTGTTGCTTCACTTTTCTTCTTAGGAACTTGAGGTGTTTTCCTTTTTACCATTTTCTCGGCTTTTGGAAGCTTTGCAGGTTGTCGGTTGTTTGGAAGATCACCATCCTTCGTTTTGGATTCTCTGGGTTCTATTATTTCATCCAGATTGTTTTCTTTTTCCGGAGCCTCAACTTGTTCAGCCCAATTTGCATGCTTCATGCAGCGAAATTTGCATAGTCGTTCTTTTCATTGTTGCCTGGTAATTTATCCTTTACCGTTGTATTTTTAAATTTTCCGATAAATCGGTCAATTCTTGATAATTCCCAACAAGAAAATCAGTCGATATGAGTCCTATCAGTCGATAGGTCTTGATCTGGGCTTTCCGACAATATAGCAAAACGATTGCCTAGCTCGACATTCTCTAACTCCATCTTTAAAATACGCGGAGCTCGCGCGCCGCGTGGCCGCACGGCCGAGAGAGAGATAGTATAAGAGAGATAGACAATTATTTGGAATAAGTATTTTTATTCTTTGTCGAATTATTATTTTATATTGCTATTTCTATAATTTGTATTGATTTGATTAACGTATTTATTTAGCATCATGTCTTTTGGTGAGGTAGCTGTTTTTAGATTCATTCTGGATTATTTGTTCATATCGAATATTCGCGATAAATGAGTGTCCCTCGTTTTCCTCATCCGTGTTAAAAATTAAACTAAAGTTCAGATGTTTATATTGGATATTATAATGGATATCTTGATTGATGCGTTACAAGGTGAGTTAATTGTGGGGATACGTAGGTAGGCCACTGGTATTCAGAAAAGAAAAATAGTTAATATAGTGGAATCTTAAATAGTCCCCGACACCCAAAATTTCAGCACACAATTTTGGGTTTTCAAAATTATTGTCACCATATTCTGGTATATTAAAGGTGTCTTTCTGATTGGTTATCTAGAACACAATCATAATTAATTTCCAAAATATCAATAAATATAACGCTAAAATATAGAATGAAAGTCTAGAAAGTTCCCAAAATGTTTTACAGGTTCACGATAATGCCCCAGTTCACACCACAATAGTAATCCAAGCTTCCATTAAATATTGCAACTAAGAATTCTACCAACTTCCTCATCTAATCAAGACATCTACCTTGGAGAGAGAGAAAGAGATAATAATATTTTATATATTTGAAAAATATTTTTCGCGGATACAATTTTAATAATGATTTTCTTCGAGAAGCCTTAAAGCAGTTGCTAGCTAGAAACCAAGAAGCTATTTTAAGTGTATTTTCGAACAGTTAGTGGATATCATATTCAGAAATATTTATATGGGGTAGTTTTCAAAAGGGTCATACCTTAGATTGATGACTTTAGATATTCTTCTAGTTTCTAGAGTCTAGTATATGATGCATGTGCACAGATGACACATTATCCAAAATATATTTCTCACATTTATTAAATTTCTTCAAATTGGAAACAGTTTATATTGTATATGTTAAATAACTATATACCATTCTATACACAATATACACTACAGGACATTACATTTTCTACAACAGGAGGTCGACACGCAACACGCGTGAAATTACACGATGGAAATAGATGTCTTGATATGCAAATGTTAGGTTTTCAGCTCATGGTTCAAAGACGGACATGACATTGAAGCTCACATCGACAGTCAGAAGGAAGGACATGCTATCCGCATGGCCTTAATGGATCGTTTATCTACGTCAAGAGCACTAAGCAAAAAAATAAGAATATTTTAAGTCAAAAGGTGCTTGCACGAAGAGTTCGATTACTTTTGCAGCAACATGGATTCACATATCGGCGGCGATGACATGACTTCGACTATCCTTGACACTATAACACAGATTGGAACGCGGCGTGGCGTTGTATTTTCAGACGTCTATTCTGGATTCCAGAATCGGAAAAAAAAATCAAAATAATTATCCATCTAAACTTCTAAACCTTGCAGGTTTAATGAATTCAGAGCTCGCCCTGGACTGACAAGACTCATTATACAGAAAAAGATCTCCAGATGGGTGTTCGGAATTTTCCAAAACTGGTGTTGTGGCTTTGACATCGTCCCGAGTAAATTAGTTTACATAGTGTGTGCGTCATCTTTCGACCTTCTCCATTTTCTCTCTCTCTCGTCCATGCGGCCACGCAGTGAGCGAGCACCGCGTTTTTTTAGATGGAGGAAGAGGAAATGGAGTTATCTAATCGCTCTGCCATATGAAAGAAAGCCAAAGCCACGTGTGAGCAATTAATGGAATTTTTGTTGAGAAAGAACAAAAAAAAAAAAAGACCGATTTATCTGCGAAAATATAAAATGCTATGGTAAATGGAGGGTTGTCAGGTAGCAAGTAAAGTATAAAAGATTCAAATCTTCCTGCCTGACAACAAAAATCACTTATATTGGGCTGAACAAGTGGAAACCTCGGAAAATGACATACATTATGATGGCCTTATCAGAGCAAGGAAGTTTAATATGTAAAATAATGGCATTACAAACAACAACCAACCTGCCAAGATTCATACACTTGAAAATATCACCAAGGTCGGCACCACAAGTGCCTAAGAAGTCAGATGCGGCCACAGAAATCCCCACCGTAGGCAGCAACAAGCCCAGTGCAAAGCTTGAACGGACGCTGCCACATTCGGGCCGTGCTGCTTCATAGAACACTGGGCGGACTTCAGACTCCTAGAATATGTCAAGCGGCGCCTAAAGCATCGCCCTCCTCCAGGAGCGTAGTTATGCATCAGTACGATGCATTGTGTTTATCACCCTAGTTAAAAACCTTTACTAGTGGTGTGGTGATAAAGAATGAACCACAAGGTTAGGAAAAAATAAAATGAAAAGTATTAATATGTTTGCAACTTTAAATAATGAATCTGCGCAGCAAATTACATTCTGGAAGTACTTCAGTGAGGCAACGATTGGTTTGAAATTTTAAAGAGAAGAACCAAGAGGTTATTAAGTGGGTAAAGTAGGAAGGTTTGAAGAATGTGGCCTCCCAAGGAGAGGTTGACAAACGGCATTCCAGTGACAGTGAAGAAAAGCAGGACCCGTTTACACTCTGGTTATAGCAACGAAACAGCAGGAGTTGACGGCAGTCACGAAGCGGTCAGTCCGCTGGATGTGCCAGAAGATAGTGAACTGCAGGTGCTATAATTTCTATAAAGGGTGTCCCAGCTAGTGTTGTCATGCTGTCTCATTAGTTTCTGAGATCCATTACGAACTGTGTTTTTGGCTAATTTGTCTCGGAGATCGCAGTTTTCTTTCCTTAGCCTGTTGGTTAAATGTATTATTTCTTTACTCGTGGTACGTATATTCCTTATTATTCTAAACTTTTATTTATTGCTGATTCTCCCAGCCTTCGCGCCGTTTGTTCTTCTAATTTGACCTCATCTATTTTGAAAAAGTGTGCCTAGAATAAGTAAAGGTGGTCGACGCTCTTTATTTTGTACTTTAAAAATGCCCCTAGCCTGTTGCTATTATTTTGAGCTGGAGTAGGTGATTTTAAAATTGTTTTGAACAGGTGATACTGGGAGATTATCAGAGCTCTCTTTGTGCGAGACCTTTGAGTATGTGTTCTGAAAAATATTTTTAATGTATAGCAATGTCAAAATATTTGGAGGTGACTCGTGAATGGGCTCTTCTGAGTAATTCAAGGTCAATGACATCGATTACGTTTTGAAGCCTTCTCTCGTTTGGGTTAGTGGAATTAGAACCCCAGGCAGGTTTTGCAGTTTAGAACTCTTGCTAAAACGGTCGGAATCCCTATTGTGAAATATTATGAATGTAGGCGCTATCTAGATACACTTTTGAGATTTATATAGCTAGCTTAAAGATCACACTTGACTTGTTTTTATCTCTGATGGAAAAAATTCTGCTCTTTCTAGACTTAAGATGGAGGTCTAAACAGTAGTGTCTGTGAATGAATATCGCTCTTCCACCACCTTGGCCGGTAAGCCTGTCATGATGGTGTTATGGATAGAAGTGAATATGAATAAAGCCAATTATTTTCACACAATTTCTGAAAAAAAAAAACAGATAGTTATTAAATTTTTGATAGATGACAGAAAGCTATTAGCACCATTCAGATGTATGATCAAGAGGTTCCCTGATCATATTATTATTCTATACTTCTAAATTATATTAACATATATATATTAAATAATTAATATTCTCCTTAGATATCAAAGTATATACAAAATTAAGTTGCGAGAAGATGTTATTTGTGATCCAAAAGAACCACCTCTCCTTTTAATATTCAATAAAACAAAGTATTTTGATTTTTCATTCACATATTCCTGGTGATTTAGAATGTGCCAGAGCATCAGTTTAAGAAAATTCAGACCAAAAGGCCAGCCTGTATTTCATGGCTCCGGTCTAAGGCCTTCACCAGTACAGAGGCGGATTTATATAAGTATATATTAACAGATATGAAATAATAAATAAATAAAGTAACAATATCAACGGAAAGAACTCAAATAAGACAGACGATCCTAGGAGTTGAAGAATGATGGCCTGCCAAGCCACCAGGAAAGGAAGCAATGTTGTTGCCCATAATCACAGTTTGAACTATCTCCAGAGATACATTAGGGTTACAGTTGTCGACAAAAATTAGAAGGATTTACATTATGTAAAAAAATATATATAGCCTAAATATTTTCAAAATATGAAAACTGACGATAAATGTGTTCGTATATTTAAAAAGGATCACAATTATATATGTATACAATATATATAACATATCTACAATAATTAAAGCCTTTCATTGAGCATTTTTTATTTTACCAATAAAACGCTCCCTACTGTCCTTGTGGCAGAGAAAAACATTGAGAACGCCTGGTTCATCAGTAGTATTTTAAGTGGTTTCGTCAGCTTAATCAACCATACCGCTAGGATTGCTATTGCCTTCATGCATCTAATATTGTATCGGGATACTCACTGGACACTTGAAATAGATATATATATAAAGAATAAGGATAAGACATTTAAAGCATCTAAGGGAATTATATTGAAGGACAGAGTATATATATATATATGAAACATATTTTTAAAAAATATAAAAAGGTCAGGTGTTGATATTAACAAACAAAAAGGCATATTAAATTGCGCTCATGTGAGCGGTCAGGATATGCTTTTTTTCGTTTTTAATATATATATATATTAAAGAGACAAGGGTCACCTCTCCCGTAAAAATAGACGTCTAAAACCAGAAGCCATGTATTGACCGTCGCCTGCAACTAGCGGCCTCGGGTCGGTGACAAAGCCACAACACTAGCTTTCACGGGAGAGGCGATCCTTGTCTCTTTAGATCAATTTCCTTCCGGCAAAATTCCATATATATATGTCATAATTTGCCCAATGCCAAGAGATATAATTTATTTTTGCCATTATTAATATGTTAAAATGTAAATACAAATTAATCCATCTATAAATCTGAACAAAATAAACGTGTGAGCCAGCGGGCGCGGGGCGAAGGCTACGGCACGCCGCCGCGTGCGCGCTCACGAGTGTGGAACAAGTTTTTTTCGAAGCATACATGCACAACGCTCGCGCCTTTCCATTCGACCACTACGGACACGACAGTTACGAGTCGACAGAAAGAATAACCTCAAGAGAATGAGCAAGACAAAGAGACAAGCAAGCCAGAAAGAGGCCGAGTTAGCTCAAGAGAAGAAGTCGGTGATAGATGCACTAACAGCGATTATGGGAAGACGATGGCGGGACGCGCCCATCACCGCAGTCAGATTTGACGGATCAAGTTCCGCGGAGTCGTTCTTAAGGGAGCTTAACAATCTGTTAAGGCGCTCATCCGAAGATGTGCCGTATACCCAGAAGCGACCAGGAGGATCTCTCTCCACCCCGCCTACACCATGCAAGCACTGCCAAGGGTCCCTCTGGAACAATCAGTGATCTACCATTTGGCATTGTATCTTTAAATTCATTGGGCATATTTCGATTGACTATTGATTTTTTTTTCAAAAAGAATATATCAGGATATTATCATGTTAGCACAGTCACAATATTGTTTTGAAGATTATCATTAAAATCATTAAAGAACTTTACAATTCAACCCGACCCTAACAACCATACCATGCCCCACATTACTCAATATATTTATCATGACAACCTTAATAATACCACAAACGTAGAAAATTATATAGTTGCACGTCCTCATCTAATAAATGGATGTAAAAATCTTATTAGAGAAAATATTGTTTTTTCCTATCGATAAGTTTTCAGTACCTGCTTTAAATATCGACCCGGTTAAAATTATACCTAACAGTGATAAGATTATAAAACTAAGACCATATAGAATACCACATAGCGATTACCCCTAAATAAAATATCGAATAGAGAAAATGTTATAAAATGAAATAATAGAACCATCGAATAGCCCATATGCCACTCCCGTAACATTTGATAGAAAAAAATATGACTCGAAACGCTTTTGTGTGGATTTTAGAAAACTTAATGAATTAATGTCTGTAGATAATTATACCATACCACTAATAGAAACAGTACTAGATCAATTATCTAATTCCAAATACTTTTCCACCATAGATATAACCTCCGCCTTCTGGTAAATTCCTATTCATCCCGAAACTAGACCCCTACTTCCATTTGTAACCCACCTGCGGCAATACCATTTTAATAGACTACCGTTTGGCCTCAAATTAAGTCCCCAAATATTCGAAAGGCAGTTGAATCAATTGATACAGAAACACAAATTAACATTTGTTAATCATTATTTTGATGACTTCATAATCCATTTTAACAGTTTAGAGGAATACTTAGGACACTTACAGGAATTTTTTCATTTTTGTAAATTAGAAAATATAAAATTAAATCTTAATAAATTCCAGTTTTTCAGGATATCTATTGACTATCTGGGATATAAGATTAGTTCAGGTACCTGCACTTCACTTGTTAGGAATATAGATGTAATTAATGCCATAAACCCCCCTACTAACGTAAAAACCTTGCAATCATTTCCCCTCAGGCGCCATTAATGTTTACAACAAATTCATTCCAGATTATGCGCGTATTAGAAATCCTCTAATTCAACTTTTGAAAAAGAGCGTTAAATGGGAATGGACGTCAGACTGTCAAAAGGCGTTTGAAAAACTCAAACAACTACTTTCATCAGGTCCCATTCTCCATATTTATAAATAAGATTATCCTTGTCAAGTGTACTCTGATACATCTTTGCAAGGGATAGGAGGAGTACTGAAACAGCTCCATCTCTCCAGATGAAAACTCATATCCAGTACAATATTATAGCCGCACACTGCGCAAATACAAGCGCAATTATACCATCACCGAATTAGAGTGTCTAACCATAATTGAAACAGTAGATCGTTTGGAGGTCTATCTGACGGGAAATTGCTTTACCATTTTCACCGATCATTGTGACTTACAGTGGCTGAAAAACATCAAAAATCCAACAGGAAGACTCTTTCGATGGAGTTTGATATTGTCAGTCTACGACTATCAGGTGAAGTTCATCAAAGGCACCAAACAACTAGAGGCTGACCTGTTATCCCGAAATCCGTTTTGTGGCCTTCTTTACGCCTCGCAATAAAAATGTACCAAAGTGAGCTTCGGGATAATTCCAAGTATGTTCACCAAACCTCAACCCCGACTACCGTCACCAGACGTGGTGTGAGCAAAATAGTTGTTCCGCCCTTGTTCCGTCTTACGACCCACCATACTTAGGGAAGCCCACCAGAAAGTCAACCATCCAGGAATTTCTCAATTGACTAGGATCATCTCCACCCAATACTTTTAAAGCGAAATGTCGATAGAAATTCGTGCCTTCGTTAAGATTTGTAACATCTGTCAAATGAACAAAACCCCCCAAAAGAACCGAAGTATGGAGAATTGGGCGAATTGCCAGAATCCACACTGCCATTCGATCTGTTCTCTATGAACACTATAGCCGGGTTTGCTAGATATGGGAGTGCAACAAATTACCTGCATGTAGTAGTAGACCACGCGACACGATTCGCATGGACATTTCCATCTCGTTCCACAAGTACGACCACATATTTTAAAGTAATTAAAAGGGTGCTACAAAGTGGTTTTCCGATGCGTCTCCTTACAGATAGAGCCTCTGCCTTTACATCACCGAGGTTTAGGAGATTTCTAATTTCCCATAACATACAACCAATGCTCACTGCCAGCAACCATCCACATGCAAACGGTTTCTCCGAACGTTTGAACGCAACCCTGACCGGAAAACATGGGCTACTCCATCTTCAACACCTTAGAGCTAGTTGGACTATGCTCCAATCCAAAGTACTTAAGGCATATAACGATACCCCACATTCCGTTACGGGATTTCCCCAATCATACCTTATGAACGGCTCCCTGCCGAAAGAACTGTCACAACATCTAGAACCTTATCCATCGGTCACTGAATCTAGACGCCTAGCGTTACAGAGAACGAAAGAACGTCATAAGCTAGATAAGATCAGATTTGACAAAAATCACAGGTCCCCCGACTTTGAGGTAGGCGATCTAGTCCTTACCAATATTTACCAACACCCCAATACAGGCAAATTAGTGCCTTACTTCAGTGGACCATTTGAGCTAATTGAGGTGATATCTCCCTATACATTTAAAATCAATAGACCTAATCAAAGCTCAAAACTTAGACACGGAGATTATCCACGTGAACAAATTGAAACACTATTCCGAAAACACTAAGTACATCTTCACACCTCACTCAACGAGCAACAATAGCGCGCCAAAATCACATTTTATTTACCATCATTTCCCACCTGAAATATTTCATGATGATTATAAAAATATGCATCTACATTAAGTAACCCATTTAATCACATGATAGATATTTTCTTAGATAATGACGAACCAATATCAACAGCCAGATACATTTCTACTCCTGACACCATCCCAAAGATTAATATCCAATTAGAACCTTCCCCGACAGCGAAGATAATGCTCCCATCCTCACCAACACGTGATCATACTCCGCAAATTTTAGCCATCAATAAAGTGCTCTCCTTATTAACTGTGACAATTCGAAATTAGAATATAGGTCATTCATAAGCAAAAATACGCTAGTACCGTTGCCCATAGTTAAATATTTTATTAGGATTAAACAATTCCCAATTTTATTTCTATCCCTCCTTACAATGGCGTATATTAACCCAAGCGTCTCCATGACGATTATACATTTGCTGATTTATTTAATGCCGTCGTCCCGATTAAGACAAATTCAATCAATCTTGATGTATTGTCTTGAAGAGCTTTCGATGGTTCTTTGGAACACTTTCAAGGACTTCATTAATCACTCAGAGAAGGATGGTGACCACGGCATTAAAATTGATGACCCCCCATAAGATTCTAACGTCAGGGAATTCCTATATAGAATGGCAGAAATCTATTTTCAATTAGAACAACACCACCTGCGTTACCCATTGACCACCCCGAACTGATAGTTTTTCCCAAATTCATTTTCTTTTAAGGTGTCAGCAGAATTACTCATAGTCACAGACCCGTCTTGAAACGATCCGTTCAGGATGTACTTCACAGAATTCAGTACGTTGCCCTCTGACCATTTGCAATAAACCATCATGTTCACACACCAACATCAAGAGATAATCTCCTTGCGCTACTTCATTGACATAAAAATCGTCCCCTTTTCTCTTCATCCCGAACGAGGAACCTTCCGAGGACATTAGTTACTCAATTTGGATCATCCTACCAAATTGTTCGCAACGACCCAAGTCTTCTTTCCTCAAACGTACCCTACCTTATCAGACATTCCTTCCTTTTCATCCCTGAGCACCTTTTTAACATCCCTTTTCTTTTGCTTCCTATGGAAAGTACGGTACAGAGGAGCATGCTCAGCCCAGCACCATTCCACCAACACTCCAGCGCAGGAGATCCTCTCACGCACAGAACACTCCCACAAACATATACACAGTCGTAGCCACCTCACACAGGTTCGTATCCTGCTACATTTAACATTTAAACTTTATTATCTCATAAAATATATATCATATTTAATGTTTCTTTCATCTATACTTGTATACTAAGCCAGGGAAACTAAGGAGAGCGACCGAGACTGGAGGTAAGGCCGCTGACGAAAGTAGAAATCCTCCCCCTATTATAACTGCGAACATGAAACGGAACTACGTTGTTATCACCATAAATGGACAGAATGTTGAGGCCTTAGTCGATTCTGGAGCCGATTATTCCGTAATCTCGGAAAATTTTTGCCGATATTTGAAAATTCCCTTCTTTGCAGAAAAAGGGCCTGTACTAAGAGTCGCCAATAGGAAGCATATCGAAACTCTAGGTCGCTGCAACTTAAAAGTGTCGAATTGAAAAACTTGAAATTTATTTTACTTTTGTTGTCTTCTCTGAATGTAGCCATCACATAATCCTTGGTCTTGATTTCTTTCGAGCCACAAGTGCAGTGATTGTTTGTGGAAAAGGTGAAATATATTTGAAGGAAAGTGTGAACGACGGCCTAGAAGAAGATCTGCCTACACATGCATTAGAAGACTGTTCTATTACAGCTCGCTCAATTAAGAAAATCACGGTTATTAACGAAGATATTCGAGGCGGAAAAGATCTAATGATAGAAGGAAGCAAAGCTCTCATCTTAAAAAAATAATTGGTCATACCATCATCCATAATTAACTTCCATCACGAAAGAGGGAAGATATGGGTAACTAATGGGACTTCTCAGAATCAAATAATCCCAGCTGGTATGCTTGTAGGATACTTGAGGAAAATTGGAAGTAGCGGAATCTACAGTGTTGACACAGCTGAAGACGATAAAATTCAATCAAACATTAAGAGTGAGGATAGACGCCAACAAATCTTATCTCTGGTAGACGAGAGATTAGATAAAGAACAAAAGTCAATGATTGCAGAATGTCTAGAAAAGTATTCGGAGGTTTTTGATTTTGAGAGAAAATCATTCAGTACCACCTCCAATGTGAAACATAAAATCGACACCTCAGACAGCCGTCCTATTAAACAACGACCATACCGGGTGTCTCCTGTCGAAAGACGAGCTATACAAAGTGAAGTCGATAAAATGATAAAGATGGGAATTGTACAACCGTCCGAAAGTCCTCGGTCGTCTCCAGTAGTTTTGGTTAAAAAGAAAGATGGGTCCTGGAGATTTTGCGTAGACTACCGAAAGCTTAACAAGGTCACCAAAAAGGATGTGTATCCTTTACCTAGAAATGATGATGCTTTGGATAGCTCAACAGTAGACAAATTCTTTTCCAGTATGGACCTACGTACAGGATACTGGCAGATAGAAATCGACGAGGAAGATCGGGAGAAAACAGCTTTCATCACCCCTGATGGCTTATATGAGTTCCGTGGATGCCCTTCGGTCTATGCAACGCACCGGCAACATTCGAAAGAATGATGGACAAGCTACTAGCAGGATTGAAATGGACAATTTGTCTTTGTTATTTAGACGATATAATCGTTTATGCTACATCCTTTAAAGAACATATTGAACGCCTAGGGAAAGTTCTCAGATGCATCCAGCAAGCGGGCTTGTGTATTAATCATGAGAAATGCCGTTTCGGGTCAAGAGAAATCAAAGTGTTAGGACATCTGGTTACAGAAAGCGGCATTCGCCCTGATCCCGACAAAATTAAAGCAATTACAAATTTGCCGACTCCAAAAACAGCAACTGAAGTAAGAAGCTTCATGGGATTGTGTTCATATTACAGGCGATTTGTGAAGGATTTTGCAAATAAAGCAAAGCCGTTACACGACCTCCTGAAGAATAACGTGAAGTTCTTTTGGTCTAACGAACAAGAACAATCTTTCCAAATATTAAAATCAGCCCTAACTACCGATCCTGTGCTTGGCCATTTTAAGGAAGATGCTGAGACACTTGTACATACCGACGCGAGTGGATATGGCGTCGGAGCAGTGTTGGCCTAACTGGTAGAAGGAAAAGAAAAACCTATCGCCTATGCATCAAGAACCCTTAACGCCGCAGAAAGAAATTATTCCACGACGGAGAGGGAATGCCTGGCTGTAGTTTGGGCCATTTACAAGTTCAGACCATATTTGTTTGGAAAACACTTCACCGTCGTCTCCGACCATCATTCCCTGTGTTGGCTAGCTAATGTAAAGGATCCATCGGGAAGGCTAGCCAGATGGGCCTTGCGACTTTAAGAGTTCGACATATCTATTGTGTATAAGAATGGTAAAAGACATCAAGATGCGGATTGCCTCTCAAGAAGTCCTCTCCCCCAATCCAACGAAGATAACATACCAGAATTGTTTTCAATAGCGAAATAAGAAAAGAACAAAGAAGCTATGTCCAGACCAAAAAAATAATTCAGGAAATTGATTCCAAAAGTGAAGGTGGATACAAAATAATCGACGGGATCTTCTACTGCAAAAACTACGATCCCATGGGCAAACCTTGGCTCTTAGTAGTGCCCAAACAAATGAGGGTTGACATTTTGAGTGAAGCCCACGATGCATCAATGGTGGGACACCTGGGATTTGCAAAAAAAATACGACCGCATTAGAAGAAAATATTTCTGGCCCGGCTTGCATAGATCTGTGCGACAATATGTGGCTCATTGTCGAGAATGTCAACGGCGAAAAGGTTCTACCGAACGTCCACCAGGACAACTTATGCCAATTCCGCCGGTTGCACGACCTTTTCAGAAAATAGGGATAGATTTGTTAGGAAGATTCCCTACCTCGAACGATGGCAATAAATGGACCGTGGTCGCGACAGACTATCTAACAAGGTATGCTATGACCAAAGCCATACCAAATGTAATTTCGGAAGAAGTTGGAAAATTTATAGTAGAAGACGTGATCCTTAAACATGGAGCCCCCAGAGAATTGATTTCAGACCGAGGTCGAACGTTTATATCTCACACAATACGGGAGATTAACAACCTTTTTGGAACCGCACATCGCTTTACTTCTGCCTACCTCCACCAAACAAATGGCCTGACCGAGAGACTCAACAAGACACTTGGTGACATGCTGGACGCGATGTCGAGACCCCATAGGACACCATCCTGACGTATAGAGAGGAAGCCAATCTGGAAGACTACGTAGAGTGTTTGGTCACAAATGCCGAGGACGCACGCCAGCTGGACCGTTTGAACATTTTGAAGGCGCAAGAAAAAGACAAATCTCGATACGACAAAAGCCACAGACCTGTCCAGTATCACGCCGAAGACCTTGTGTGGGTGTACACACCTGTTCGTAAACAAAGGCTGTCGGAGAAGCTACTTAAAAGATACTTCGGTCCCTATAAAGTTGTGAGACAACTGTCTGAAGTAACTTATGAAGTAGAGGCCTTGGAGAGGAGACCCCGACAACAGAATATCAAAGACATCGTCCACGTCCTGCGGATGAAACCATACAGAAGCCCATAAGAACATACACAGGACTGATCTCAGAGTGAATATTTTTAAGCAGCGGGTCGCTGCTTATTTTTAAAAAGGGGAGTAATGTCATAACCAAAATGTACATAGCTTGTAACTGTAAAGCTTGGCAAGCACGTTACATTTTCTGCGCGCGCGCTCGAGAGTTAACGCTGTTTACCGCTAATTCTTTTTATCCCTCAAACTTATTCACTATTGAAAGTTATCTAATAAACTATTATTTTATATATATTCTATTCAAACGACTCGTCACCTTCATTACTGTGACAATATATATATATATATATATATATTTGTCTTGAAAATAGAGCAATCCATACTTAATTCATTAGATAATAAAAGGCATATATTGGATTTGAAATAAGGCAAAATAAATATTTTTTCAAATCCAATATATGCCTTTTATTATCTAATATATATATATATATATTGTAAAAACTATATAATAAAAATATAACAGTGATACTACATTTAAAACTTAAGGAGCAAACTGATCAGAATGATAAATCATATCAAGTAGATTTGGTTAGATTAGCAAGCTAAATCTAAATTAATTATAAAAATAAATAGTTGTATAGTTTTATAGTTAAGTATTCTATTAAAATTATCTTCATTATTTTGATTATTTAAATTCAAATTATAAAATTTGTAAATTGTTATTATTTAGTATAGATAGAGAGAAAAAAAAATCCTTTACTTCTAAAACATCATCTAGTTAATTATATATTTATAATTAATAACAATAAAATTTAACAACGTAACGTCTTTTGTATCGGCTTTTACACGTCATTTAGACATACTCTAATCCTATATATAGAATAATAGAAGTGAGAATATATATGATATTTAGAAAAAAAGAGAGAAAGACAGAACCATGCACTATTAATCAAACTAATAATAAGAAAACAAAAAGTTTTGTAAATAAGGTAAATAAGATTGTTAGTATATATATATATATTTTTATAATTTTATATTTTATTCTTTTTTTTTAATGATTTTTTAATTTTTTTTATTTTAAAATATGAATATAAATAGTTGTATTTAGTAAAATATCTATATTATGAATTAACTTTTATTATAAGTTTGGTTATTATGTTTTGAAACCCTAATGGTAGACCAGACATATACAAAAAACTTAAATTGGAGTAATTATTGAAAAAAGAGGTCTGCTGAACCGGGAATTCTCAAATAGAAATTCAGCTTTCAACATTTCATCCCTTCTCTATTATGTCTTAGACCTCTTTTCAACCGGATTTTATGTGTTAATATAAAGTTACTTCAGTGAAACATTTATATGAACAGATATAATGTGTACCTACCTTGTCCGCGAACGCCTTCAACTGTAAACATCTATTTCTGGATGACACATGTTGTGGGGGGGGGGGGGGACAAATTTAGACCTTATATTTTGAAGTTGTAGAAAAACAAGACATTCAAAGAAGAAAGAGAAGATAGTTAAGGGAAGAAATCCAAATTTTATAATCTTTACAGCCAGTTAAATTAAAATAATTGATTCAACACTTATTCATCTTTCAATATTCCTTTAAAAAGGCAAATTATTAGAGTTTAATAAAGCTATTAATTGTGAAAATTCACTTTTATTTAATTTCCATTTTCCTCCCCAGAAATTGGAGATTAAACAAAATGAATTCTATACAATATTACTTTAAAAATCTTGTGAAAAAATCTTCAAATCAGCTATTTAATTTAAGTTTAACTAATTGTTAAAGATTATAAATTTGTAGTAGTGATTATTGAAAGAAATTATAGAAAGTTGATTTAATAAATGGATACTTCCATTTATTTTTTAAAACAATAATAAACAATAAGAGGAGCTACTTGTGTAGATTTCTTTATTACCGCAAGCTTTCGAACAGAACGTTCTTCATCGGGCGTGGATAGTAAAACGTGCTAACATGCTATTAGAGGAGAAAAACTAATATATACACCAATAAATTTACATATTGAAGAGAAAATAGCGTAAAAAGAGAATAAAACATAAATATTTAAAATGAAATTTACATAATACAAGCGTGACGACTAAAAAATAAGCAATAAACTTGAAAGAGACTAAAAACTAAGGTAAAATTATTATTAAAACGGCGACATCCCTACACCAAAAGAACAAAGAATAAAACCGTTTATGGAAGTTAAAATCTACCAGACCAAGGAGGGTCCCACCCAGTCCTGCCACCATCCTTGAGATATAAGAGGGGGGGGGTGAAAGACAAGCTATTTATAAAGTATCTGGTAAATGTCTGGGAGGTCTATTTTGCGGTTACAACTATTGTTTTGTGTGGAAATAATAGATTCTAGGCAGAGTCGGTGATATTTGTTATGTATATGCCGGTATTTAACTTGTGGATGGTCGAGATCAAAACTATGGCCTGTTTGTGCTATATGCGTGAAAATTAAGGATTTGGGATCTTTATTGCGGATGTTACGTCTGTGCTCTGAAATACGGATGCCAGTGGTTCTTCCTGTTTCTCCAACATAAGAAGTTGGGCAATCCAGGCACTGTATGGAATAAACTGCGCCGGTAGAGTTTATGGGTAGGGTGGGTTTGTCAGATTTGGTGATGTGATGTCTAAGGATGGTGGCTAAGCTGGGGGGACTATTGTAGAGAACTTTTATGCCGTATGGGCGTAGGACTCTGGAAATGGATACTGCGGCAGGGGAGAACGGGAGCCAACAAGTGGCCCTGTGAATTGTAGTAGTTCTTTGGACACGTGGATCAAAAGTATGTTTTACTATGAAATCCATGGGATAACCAGCGGTTGTTAAAAGTATTTTATAATTGATATACTGTTGAAATATTTTACTTGTCTGATACTAAATTTGTTTTTAATAAATTCCATGTTTAAATTTTTAACATCTTCTATGAAATTTTCTAATATATTATTTATTCTATAAAATCTTAGAAACTGACCAAAATATATACCTTTACAACAATTTAATGAAATATTAGAATTCATATTACAGTATTTTATAATATTGAAATTATAATTACTTTTTTTATTATAAATTTTAATAGCATTATTTGTAAGGTCTATATTTAGGTCTAAAAAGTTAACTTTTTTGTTTCTATAAATTTTTTCATTGTTCTTAAGTTTCAAGTATTTAGGATAAAATTTAGGTATTAAATTTTTGAACTGTGGATTATTAAATATTATGATGTCATCTACATAACGGAACATTTGCCAGTTAACATTATTTTGTAGAAAGTATTCTCTTTCTTACCAGAATAATAAGTTTGCTAATAACGGACTTGAAGACGTTCCCATGGGAACTCCTTCTGATTGAATATATATTTTATTTTTAAATTCTATATAGTTAAAATTTAAAAATGTTTCCAGTAGAGTTTTTGCTGTTTTAAGATATAATTTAATTCTTTTATATCTGTTATGAATAATTTTAATGTGGAAAGTTTTGTCATTAATGATTTCGTTAAATAAATTGGTTATTTTATTATTTAGATCTCTTAAATTTATTTTAGAATATAGGTCCTAAAAGTCAAATGTGTGTACTGTTTCCATGTTTGTCCAATTGTTCATTAAATAGTTAATGATTTTTTTATTTGAGTCGATAAATTTATAATTATATTTATTAGTTAATTTATTTATAATAAATTGTAGTGTTGAAGCTAATTGTATATCAATGTTTTTTATAACTGAATTTATACCAGATGTGATTGTTCTGAAAGAAATAGGTTTTTTGTGTAGTTTAGGAATTATATAGAACTTTGGTATGTTTGGATTTTTGTAGTGATTATAAATTTTTAGTGAATTTTCCACGTTATTGATGTCTTTTTTGATTTTTGTGGCTGTAGTTCTAGCAAAAGTGTATTTATGATTATTATCAATTTCCCTTTTTAGTATATCGTGGTATAGATTTTTACAAATTATAGATAAGTTATTGGAACATTTATCTATAGGAGTGATAATAAAGTCCTTCTGTAAATTAATTATATTTTCTTTAAAAGAAGGAATATCTGAATTAGGTTTTGTGTATTTAAGTGTATTATTATAATAATTTATAATTTCCTTTTTAATATTATGTTTCCATTCCAGAAAAGTAAATTCTGGAATACTGTATTTTATACTAGTTTTATTTATGAAAATATCTATATCTTTTAATATAGATTTAATTGTATTATTATAATTGTGTTTAATTTGAGGTATATATTTATACTCTTTATTTAAAATATCCTGATATTCTGGATTTAAAAAAGAAAAATTGCTAGTTAATATATGACCTGAAAACTTATATTTATCAATATAGTTGTTGCAATTACATTTAATTTTTTAAAAATTCGCCAAATTATTAATAAATTGGTTATAATTGCAAACTAAATTACCTATATTTATGTTGTATCTCCAGATTGTTTTGAAATTTAAATTTTTTATAGGGAAAAGATTATTAATGTTTTGGTTATTAAAAATATCATTAAACTTAATATGATTAAATGAATTGTTATTAAATTTAATGATAATATTAATGTTATTAGTAGATTGTTTAATTTTTCTGTATTTAAAGATGTCGTGTGTGATATCTATTAATCTGTTAGTCAGATTATGAATTTTAATATATTCTATAAGTTTGATAAATTTATTATTATTTAGTTTAAATAATGTTTTAATAAATTTATCGACGAAGTTGTTAGTGTAAATTTGTTTTGGGTCCAGTAATTCTTCAAATTCAATGTAACCTAATTTATTGGTAGTTTTTCCTCTAGTTTTATTAGGTTTAGTTTTAAATTCATTTTTTTTGTATTTGCAGCTGATTTCATAAGTTGAAATTTCTTCTGTTTGTGGTTTGTATGTGTAGTTTAATTCGTCATTAAGTCCATAAGGGAATAATGTGTTGTGTTTATAAATGGAGTTGTTTTCTAATAATAGTCGTTGTTTTTTGTTTTGACATATGTCTAGTATTTCTATCTTAAAGTTGTTAAAAGTATACAATTGATTGTGTTCTTTCATATATATATTACCAATTGATTTTTTAGCGTGGTTTCTATGTAGGTTTATTCGTATATTTAATGGATTACACGTTTGTCCTATATATGATAATTGACAAATTTGGCATGTTAATTTATAAATAGTATTTACTAATTTACAACTAGTCGTTTGAAATGTGTCATGGTTCTTAAGAGAGGGACAAGTTTGACAATTCTTTCTTAGGCAATTCTTAGCGAGTTTAAATTAACATAAAAGAGGTGCTAACCCTAATATGCTGGTAGTTTTTTTTTAGTATTTTAGTTTGTTATTCTATTGAGAAATTTTTTTTTTTTTTAAATATATTTATCTTAATTGTTTTTGTGTTGATTAAATTTGTAATAAAATGAATATTTAATCTATAAAAATATAGATATTACTGTTTGTTATCTGTTATATTTTTAAGAATAACTAATAAAAACATCTTTAAACTATCTAAACAATGAAAAAAACAAAAGTTCTGAAGTTATTTTTTCTGAAATTACTTTTATAATTTATTTTTTCATAATCAAACAATAAAAGATAATTATAATCTGTATGGAGTTTTATTTATATTAGAATATCTAATATATAATTAAATTTGTATATTATATTATATATAAAATATATCATAGAGCAAGCTCATATGAATTAATATAGTGTAAAAACTATATAATAAAAATATAACAGTGATACTACATTTAAAACTTAAGGAGCAAACTGATCAGAATGATAAATCATATCAAGTAGATTTGGTTAGATTAGCAAGCTAAATCTAAATTAATTATAAAAATAAATAGTTGTATAGTTTTATAGTTAAGTATTCTATTAAAATTATCTTCATTATTTTGATTATTTTAATTCAAATTATAAAATTTGTAAATTGTTATTATTTAGTATAGATAGAGAGAAAAAAAAAATCCTTTACTTCTAAAACATCATCTAGTTAATTATATATTTATAATTAATAACAATAAAATTTAACAACGTAACGTCTTTTGTATCGGCTTTTACACGTCATTTAGACATACTCTAATCCTATATATAGAATAATAGAAGTGAGAATATATATGATAGTTAGAAAAAAGAGAGAAAGACAGAACCATGCACTATTAATCAAACTAATAATAAGAAAACAAAAAGTTTTGTAAATAAGGTAGATAAGATTGTTAGTATATATATATATATTTTATCATTTTATATTTTATTCTTTTTTTTTCTAATGATTTTTTAAATTTTTTTATTTTAAAATATGAATATAAATAGTTGTATTTAGTAAAATATCTATATTATGAATTAACTTTTATTATAAGTTTGGTTATTATGTTTTGAAACAAAAAATCTTATCTACCTTATTTACAAAACTTTTTGTTTTCTTATTATTAGTTTGATTAATAGTGCATGGTTCTGTCTTTCTCTCTTTTTTCTAACTATCATATATATTCTCACTACTATTATTCTATATATAGGATTAGAGTATGTCTAAATGACGTGTAAAAGCCGATACAAAACACGTTACGTTGTTAAATTTTATTGTTATTAATTATAAATATATAATTAACTAGATGATGTTTTAGAAGTAAAGGATTTTTTTTCTCTCTATCTATACTAAATAATAACAATTTACAAATTTTATAATTTGAATTTAAATAATCAAAATAATGAAGATATCTTTAATAGAATACTTAACTATAAAACTATACAACTATTTATTTTTATAATTAATTTAGATTTAGCTTGCTAATCTAACCAAATCTACTTGATATGATTTATCATTCTGATCAGTTTGCTCCTTAAGTTTTAAATGTAGTATCACTGTTATATTTTTATTATATAGTTTTTACACTATATTAATTCATATGAGCTTGCTCTATGATATATTTTTATATATAATATAATATACAAATTTAATTATATATTAGATATTCTAATATAAATAAAACTCCATACAGATTATAATTATCTTTTATTGTTTGATTATGAAAAAATAAATTATAAAAGTAATTTTAGAAAAAATAACTTCAGAACTTTTGTTTTTTTCATTGTTTAGATAGTTTAAAGATGTTTTTTATTAGTTATTCTTAAAAATATAACAGATAACAAACAGTAATATCTATATTTTTATAGATTATTTATTCATTTTATTACAAATTTAATCAACACAAAAACAATTAAGATAAATATATTTAAAAAAAAAAATTTCTCAATAGAATAACAAACTAAAAAACTAAAAAAAACTACCAGCATATTAGGGTTAGCACCTCTTTTATGTTAATTTAAACTCGCTAAGAATTGCCTAAGAAAGAATTGTCAAACTTGTCCCTCTCTTAAGAACCATGACACATTTCAAACGACTAGTTGTAAATTAGTAAATACTATTTATAAATTAACATGCCAAATTTGTCAATTATCATATATAGGACAAACGTGTAATCCATTAAATATACGAATAAACCTACATAGAAACCACGCTAAAAAATCAATTGGTAATATATATATGAAAGAACACAATCAATTGCATACTTTTAACAACTTTTAGATAGAAATACTAGACATATGTCAAAACAAAAACAACGACTATTATTAGAAAACAACTACATTTATAAACACAACACATTATTCCCTTATGGACTTAATGACGAATTAAACTACACATACAAACCACAAACAGAAGAAATTTCAACTTATGAAATCAGCTGCAAATACAAAAAAAATGAATTTAAAACTAAACCTAATAAAACTAGAGGTAAAACTACCAATAAATTAGGTTACATTGAATTTGAAGAATTACTGGACCCAAAACAAATGTACACTAACAACTTCGTCGATAAATTTATTAAAACATTATTTAAACTAAATAATAATAAATTTATCAAACTTATAGAATATATTAAAATTCATAATCTGACTAACAGATTAATAGATATCACACACGACATCTTTAAATACAGAAAAATTAAACAATCTACTAATAACATTAATATTATCATTAAATTTAATAACAATTTATTTAATCATATTAAGTTTAATGATATTTTCTAATAACCAAAACATTAATAATCTTTTCCCTATAAAAAATTTAAATTTCAAAACAATCTGGAGATACAACAAAAATATAGGTAATTTAGTTTGCAATTATAACCAATTTATTAATAATTTGGCAAATTTTAAAAAAATTAAATGTAATTGCAACAACTATATTGATAAATATAAGTTTTCAGGTCATATATTAACTAGCAATTTTTCTTTTTTAAATCCAGAATATCAGGATATTTTAAATAAAGAGTATAAATATATACCTCAAATTAAACACAATTATAATAATACAATTAAATCTATATTAAAAGATATAGATATTTTCATAAATAAAACTAGTATAAAATACAGTATTCCAGAATTTACTTTTCTGGAATGGAAACATAATATTAAAAAGGAAATTATAAATTATTATAATAATACACTTAAATACACAAAACCTAATTCAGATATTCCTTCTTTTAAAGAAAATATAATTAATTTACAGAAGGACTTTATTATCACTCCTATAGATAAATGTTCCAATAACTTATCTATAATTTGTAAAAATCTATACCACGATATACTAAAAAAGGAAATTGATAATAATCATAAATACACTTTTGCTAGAACTACAGCCACAAAAATCAAAAAAGACATCAAAAACGTTGAAAATTCACTAAAAATTTATAATCACTACAAAAATCCAAACATACCAAAGTTCTATATAATTCCTAAACTACACAAAAAACCTATTTCTTTCAGAACAATCACATCTGGTATAAATTCAATTATAAAAAACATTGATATACAATTAGCTTCAACACTACAATTTATTATAAATAAATTAACTAATAAATATAATTATAAATTTATCGACTCAAATAAAAAAATCATTAACTATTTAATGAACAATTGGACAAACATGGAAACAGTACACACATTTGACTTTTAGGACCTATATTCTAAAATAAATTTAAGAGATCTAAATAATAAAATAACCAATTTATTTAACGAAATCATTAATGACAAAACTTTCCACATTAAAATTATTCATAACAGATATAAAACAATTAAATTAGATCTTAAAACAGCAAAAACTCTACTGGAAACATTTTTAAATTTTAACTATATAGAATTTAAAAATAAAATATATATTCAATCAGAAGGAGTTCCCATGGGAACGTCTTCAAGTCCGTTATTAGCAAACTTATTATTCTGGTACGAAAGAGAATACTTTCTACAAAATAATGTTAACTGGCAAATGTTCCGTTATGTAGATGACATCATAATATTTAATAATCCACAGTTCAAAAATTTAATACCTAAAATTTATCCTAAATACTTGAAACTTAAAAACAATGAAAAAATTTATAGAAACAAAAAAGTTAACTTTTTAGACCTAAATATAGACCTTACAAATAATGCTATTAAAATTTATAATAAAAAAAGTAATTATAATTTCAATATTATAAAATACTGTAATATAAATTCTAATATTTCATTAAATAGCTGTAAAGGTATATATTTTGGTCAGTTTCTAAGATTTTATAGAATAAATAATATATTAGAAAATTTCATAGAAGATGTTAAAAATTTAAAAAAAGGAATTTATTAAAAACAAATTTAGTATCAGACAAGTAAAATATTTCAACAGTATATCAATTATAAAATACTTAAAAAAAATAAATGGAAGTATCCATTTATTAAATCAACTTTCTATAATTTCTTTCAATAATCACTACCACAAATTTATAATCTTTAACAATTAGTTAAACTTAAATTAAATAGCTGATTTGAAGATTTTTTCACAAGATTTTTAAAGTAATATTGTATAGAATTCATTTTGTTTAATCTCCAATTTCTGGGGAGGAAAATGGAAATTAAATAAAAGTGAATTTTCACAATTAATAGCTTTATTAAACTCTAATAATTTGCCTTTTTAAAGGAATATTGAAAGATGAATAAGTGTTGAATCAATTATTTTAATTTAACTGGCTGTAAAGATTATAAAATTTGGATTTCTTCCCTTAACTATCTTCTCTTTCTTCTTTGAATGTCTTGTTTTTCTACAACTTCAAAATATAAGGTCTAAATTTGTCCCCCCCCCACAACATGTGTCATCCAGAAATAGATGTTTACAGTTGAAGGCGTTCGCGGACAAGGTAGGTACACATTATATCTGTTCATATAAATGTTTCACTGAAGTAACTTTATATTAACACATAAAATCCGGTTGAAAGGAGGTCTAAGACATAATAGAGAAGGGATGAAATGTTGAAAGCTGAATTTCTATTTGAGAATTCCCGGTTCAGCAGACCTCTTTTTTCAATAATTACTCCAATTTAAGTTTTTTGTATATGTCTGGTCTACCATTAGGGTTTCAAAACATAATAACCAAACTTATAATAAAAGTTAATTCATAATATAGATATTTTACTAAATACAACTATTTATATTCATATTTTAAAATAAAAAAATTAAAAAATCATTTGAAAAAAGAATAAAATATAAAATTATAAAAATATATATATATATACTAACAATCTTATCTACCTTATTTACAAAACCTTTTGTTTTCTTATTATTAGTTTGATTAATAGTGCATGGTTCTGTCTTTCTCTCTTTTTTCTAACTATCATATATATTCTCACTTTTATTATTCTATATATAGGATTAGAGTATGTCTAAATGACGTGTAAAAGCCGATACAAAAGACGTTACGTTGTTAAATTTTATTGTTATTAATTATAAATATATAATTAACTAGATGATGTTGTAGAAGTAAAGGATTTTTTTTTCTCTCTATCTATACTAAATAATAACAATTTACAAATTTTATAATTTGAATTTAAATAATCAAAATAATGAAGATAATTTTAATAGAATACTTAACTATAAAACTATACAACTATATATATATATATATATATATATATATGTTATATAATTTTTAAAAATTTATAGAAAGGTCATAAATATAAATCTTTGTAAATATTATTTTATTTTAATCATCTTTCTAAAATAACTCTGTTATTCTTTGGCCACCAGATGGCGCCACTTTAAATATATAAATGAATTGTTTTTGTTTTTTTAGAGTAGGTTAGATATAAATTTTATAAATATGTAAATTGTAATATAGGATTAATTGCTAAATTCTATATTTACTTTAAATTTAATGTATTCTTTTGCTCAAGAGTTCACAAAATAAACTTCGTGAGATTAATTTTCTTTTTTTTAAATTATATTCTTAACGACTGCACTTTTAACTTTAAAAAATCATTATAAATTTACATAGTTTGTAACATATATATATATATATGTCATAATATATGCTCTTCCAGGATTAATAAAACAAACCTAGAATCAGCCAGAGAGAGATGGGTAGCTAAAGGGCGTCACTTTAGAGATCACGACATTCCAAAGGGGCGGCAAAAGGGGCCCGCCCGTCAACACCTGGGGACTATTTTGGTAGTCGGGGGGTGACCACACAAGACGGTCGTTCAGCGGACAGCCCTCTCGCTACCTCTCTCTCTCGGATGGCTTCCAGATTCTTCTTCCAACTCGTCGTGTGATTATTTCTCTCCTCACCACATTATTACCACTATATTGTCACATTGAAAGTCGACAGGATAAGACCTGGCCGGGAAGCGAATCCCTCATATACCGGAGTATGAAGAAACAAGAAGCCAAGCCACGATGATCGACCAAACCCAACTCAACTGTAACCACTCCTCTTCGAGCCCTCAACCCCTTCCTCGCCAACTTTTGAACCGTTACCCTGAAGAAGTGATCGCCTACGACGGAGATGAAGCTGCCGCCCACTTCTTCCAGCACTAGACCTGCCCAAGAACGATCTCCGTGCCAGAGCAGGACACCTCCCACCATCATGGACAAGACTCCGCCATATCCCTTCCGCTACTGTTATGTACAACACTGGTACGCACAGTGTCACAGACAGAACTCTCCCAAAGCTCAATGAACTTACCTGCGCCCTAAACCAACATAACTCGTGAGTGTAACTGTTTTAACTCCTACCATTCATTCTTCAAATAAGTCATTCCTTGTAAATTGTCCCAATATTTACATAATTAGTTCCATTTATTTTCTCCACGCCTATTAACAATGATTTTATTCTCCATATTATTTATCTAGATATTTGTAACTCATTTAATTAGTTACCTTACCAATAGAATTTAACAATCGTCATTTTATTTAAATAATTTCCATTTTAACGTAACTTTAAAAAAAAGGGAATTCTACCTATTAATGCTTTACGATTTTTACTATTAACAATAGATTTTTCATAATCAATTTATCTATAAAAATATGCCTCCAGCACCTAAACTTTTGTATACCTATTTGTATATAACCTCTCCTACTTGTAAACACGGCTCACGAAAAATAATTTCTTTCCCTAAACGACTCAAAATTCACCCTGTAAGTCAGGCGTCAAAGAATTTCAACCATCACGTGAGCCTTGCTTACAACCAACCCTTGGTGACTCTAATCTATCTTCCCCTTAATGTCCCACTCATTCTTACAACCTTGTTAACCTTATACCAGCTCAGGACCTTTATAGAGAATTATTGATTAATCAATTATCGAACTTCTATATTGTCATTTCAAAATCCTAACCTTCGCCCTTCATTTATGATAATATATTTCGTAGTTCATCTCTAGCATATTCACCGACCCACACCATCTAGCCAATGGCGTGTTCGTCACAGGGTGCAGATTGACTAACCGCTAGATATTTATCAACCCCTTTTTGTTCGCACTTAAACAATCTGCATCGAGCGACACAGTTCGCCCCTTCTTCTCGCGCCACACGTTCGCCACACGGACCCTGTCTTCAAATCTATGTTTGTCCCTTGTCCAAACCAGCACGATATAGCCTACCTCCGATATTTACCACGGAGGTACGTTAAACATCGTCGCTGATTCTGTCCGGTCCGTCATCATTTCGCGCAGACATGGGTCTTACGTTCAACCCACCGCGAAATCATCGCCTTGCACAAGCTCCCACGACGGTTCAAACACCTCGTGTCCGAGCAGCTTGTCACTTGTAACGGACAACGCAGTCCTCGTCCCAATTTTTGGCACTGTGCGCGCATACTTTCCGCAAATTAAATATAAGTCCATTCGATTTCCTCACCTACACACGGGACTTTTCCCCTCGGACTCGGTACACAAGTAACTACATAGATAAGGTAGAATGGCCCAGGGCAAGTTTCCCCTCGCCCTGTTCGCCAAGGTTCTAACATTGTATGTAGTTTTATATTTACCTCAGTCCTGAGCTCACACAATTGCCAACCTCAACCTCATTTCTCATACTCTACACCTATAGCATAGAAAGCCCATGCCAAGTTTCCCCTTGCCATGTCCGCCTGAAAAATATCTTAAAGTGTAGAGTTCCCCAGTCTTAATGATCTTCAGAATTTCATCATGTGTTTGTGACTCCCCTTCTCCTTGTTCACACTCCTCAATGTCATTTCCCATATAGTACATTAGATTTTGTTGTATATAGCCTTTTATAACCTTGATATTTTCAAAGATTTCCTTAAATGTCAAACTCTCCGGTGTTGTAAAACTGCTTGTAAATAATATTTACTTGTGTACTATACAATATTTTATTTACATAAAACTATGTCACCATTACCTTAACTAATTTCAACTGTAAAATTATTTTCTCTATTCCTGGCTTCTCCAGCTTTAAGTATACTCAAACCATGTTCAGCCTTCTTCAACGGGGGCCATATGTCATAATATATGCTCTTCCAGGATTAATAAAACAAACCAAGAATCAGCCAGAGAGAGATGGGTAGCTAAAGGGCGTCACTTTAGAGATCACGACATTCCAAAGGGGCGGCAAAAGGGGCCCGCCCGTCAACACCTGGGGACTATTTTGGTAGTCGGGGGGTGACCACACAAGACGGTCGTTCAGCGGACAGCCCTCTCGCTACCTCTCTCTCTCGGATGGCTTCCAGATTCCTCTTCCAACTCGTCGTGTGATTATTTCTCTCCTCACCACATTATTACCACTATATTGTCACATATATATATGTTAATTAAAAGGCATATTTCGGATCTAAAATAAAACAAAATATTTCATTTAATACAAAATGCCAATGTTTCTATAGGTTTTAAGCCTAACTTCGCCAAGGCTTTTCTAGTTTTTAAACTGCTTTGGTTGATCACGCGATACCTTCACGCGACGATATATAAAATATTTACAACACTATGGAGCTAAAATTCGAAATTTATACTCACAAATATAAATAAGTATAGATGTATGTATATAAATATGTACATTCATAAAAATTAAATAATAATATATGATTCCTGATAAGTATAATAAACGAATTTTAAATCAATTTGAACTGTAGATATAACGGAGTGATGTAAATTTTTCTATTAATACTGTTGGTATCTTTCATTGAGGTCCAACTTTCTAAAAAGAGTCTTGAATGTTGTTGCATATAATATCTGTTTTTTTTTTATTTTGTATATGGTCCTGTTCGAGTGCCTAATCTACTAAAAGTGATAATGGGATATGGTTTTTTAAAGCTGTTTTGTGTTGGTTTAATTTTTCTTCAAGAGTTTTACCGGTTTATTCTATGTAGGTTGCAGGGGGCATGATTTGCATGGAATGCGATATACTATGTTTGATTTGAATTCATGATTTCTATTATGTTTGGTGTTGGGATGGCATAGAATTTCTTTTAGATTTGCTGTGGTTTTGTATCGGATTTTGAAATTGTAAATTTTAAGTATTCTTGTTATTCTTTCAATGCCATAATTGTATGGATATGATTCATATAAATATTGGCGAAAGCAGAAGAAATTGGATTGCCCATTGGAAGGCCTCGAATCTATTCATAATACTGGTTTTTGTAACTGAAATAACTGAAGGATAAACATAGATCGAGTAAGTCTTTAAGTGCTTCTCTAGAAATTGTTAAATTAAGTTGTGGATTGGTGTCTATAAATTTTGAAATTTCACTAATAGCTTCTTTATGTGGGATATACGTGTATAAATATTCAACATCAAATGAAACCATGTGGTAATTTTAGGTTAACACTATTCCTTGCATAACCTCTACCACTGCTGTGGCGTTTTGAAGGGTGTGGGGAAGAAATTTCTGAAACGGCGATATAATTGTTGAGAGATATTTCGCTAACGGATAGATTGGTGAACCGGTTTAGGAGACTATGGGACGAAGTGGGTTATAGGGTTTATGAATTTCCGGTAAAAAAATAAAATATTGGTAGATCACATTTTAATGCGTTGATTTTTTCAGCAACTTTGTGGTATAATTTGTACGTGCGTTTTATTCTATTAAAATTTCTGTTGAAATATTTTTATCATATTCTGTAGAAGATTAGTAGGTAAAAGGTCGTATATTTCTTTGTTTTGAAGTAATTGCTATATTTTGCTGTCATATCCTGCTATATCCATTTTCACTGTATTTTTACCTTTGTCTGAAGGAGAAATTATAATATTAATATTTTCTTTTAAGAAACTAATGGCTTTTCTTTCATCATGATTTATATTGGTCTTGTTCTGGCGATTCAGATTTTTAAGAATAGGAATGACTTCTGTTCTGATCTTTTCCTTGTTTGATTCTGCAAGGTTTTTGATTGAGGTCTCTATCGATGCAATTGTTCTAGGGATATCGAGTTTCTGGGAAGGAACAAAGTTGAGGCTTTTGGATAGTAGATGTGATTTGATAGTAGAGTAGATGTGATTTGGATTTGGGGTTTGTGACTCCATTTATTTAATTTTTGCAATATACGAGTATATATATATATATATATATATATATATATATATATATATATATATATTGCCTCTCTCTGCCATCTAAAAAGCACATGTGCTCGTGGTCAGGAAATGCCTTCTTTATCTTTAATATCAACACCTGACCCACTTATCTTTTATTTTTTCTATTGTTTTTTCATATATATATTTGGGTTGGCCAAATATCACGAAGCAAGCTAAATAAACGTTTAGTTTATTTTTGCTTCACTAGATGGCGCTCTGCCATCTAAAAAGCACATGTGCTCGTGGTCAGGAGATGCCTTCTTTATTTTTAATATCAACACCTGACCCACTTATTATTTATTTTTTTCTATTGTTTTTCATGTGTTAACCGTCTTTACGCAAATTTGATCTTAAATACCCATTTCTTGATTTTTCGGGAAGCCATTGGGACCAAAAATATTTTTGGTCGCAGTGGTTACAGCCTTCTCCACGCTGACGAGCGCCAACAGCGCGAAACGCGTTTCTGGATGGCTTTTCTTGATTTATCAATAAATTGGGTTGGCCAAATATCACGAAGAAAGCTAAATAGTGGTTTAGTTTATTTTTGCTTCACTAGATGGCGCTCTGCCATCTAAAAAGCACATGTGCTCGTGGTCAGGAGATGCCTTCTTTATTTTTAATATATATATATATAATTATAAAAATAAATAGTTGTATAGTTTTATAGTTAAGTATTCTATTAAAATTATCTTCATTATTTTGATTATTTAAATTCAAATTATAAAATTTGTTAATTGTTATTATTTAGTATAGATAGAGAAAAAAAAATCCTTTACTTCTAAAACATCCTCTAGTTAATTATATATTTATAATTAATAACAATAAAATTTAACAACGTAACGTCTTTTGTATCGGCTTTTACACGTCATTTAGACATACTCTAATCCTATATATAGAATAATAGAAGTGAGAATATATATGATAGTTAGAAAAAAGAGAGAAAGACAGAACCATGCACTATTAATCAAACTAATAATAAGAAAACAAAAAGTTTTGTAAATAGGTAGATAAGATTGTTAGTATATATATATATATTTTTATAATTTTATATTTTATTCTTTTTTTTAAAAAGGTTTTTTAAATTTTTTTATTTTAAAATATGAATATAAAAAGTTGTATTTAGTAAAATATCTATATTATGAATTAACTTTTATTATAAGTTTGGTTATTATGTTTTGAAACCCTAATGGTAGACCAGACATATACAAAAAACTTAAATTGGAGTAATTATTGAAAAAAGAGGTCTGCTGAACCGGGACTTCTCAAATAGAAATTCAGCTTTCAACATTTCATCCCTTCTCTATTATGTCTAGACCTCCTTTCAACCGTATTTTATGTGTTAATATAAATTTACTACAGTGAAACATTTATATGAACAGATATAATGTGTACCTACCTTGTCCGCGAACGCCTTCAACTGTAAACATCTATTTCTGGATGACACATGTTGTGGGGGGGGTGGGGACAAATTTAGACCGAGTTGTGGAAAAACAAGACATTCAAAGAATAAAGATAAGATAACTAAGGGAAGAAATCCAAATTTTATAATCTTTACAGTCAGTTAAATTAAAATAATTGATTCAACACTTATTCATCTTTCAATATTCTTTTAAAAAGGCAAATTATTAGAGTTTAATAAAGCTATTAATTGTGAAAATTCACTTTTATTTAATTTCCATTTTCCTCCCCAGAAATTGGAGATTAAACAAAATGAATTATATACAATATTACTTTAAAATTCTTGTGAAAAAATCTTCAAATCAGCTATTTAATTTAAGTTTAACTAATTGTTGAAGATTATAAATTTGTAGTATTGATTATTGAAAGAAATTATAGAAAGTTGATTTAATAAATGGATACTTCCATTTATTTTTTTTTAAGTATTTTATAATTGATATACTGTTGAAATATTTTACTTGTCTGATACTAAATTTATTTTTAATAAATTCCTTTTTTTAAATTTTTAACATCTTCTATGAAATTTTCTAATATATTATTTATTCTATAAAATCTTAGAAACTGACCAAAATATATACCTTTACAGCTATTTAATGAAATATTAGAATTTATATTACAGTATTTTATAATATTGAAATTATAATTACTTTTTTTATTATAAATTTTAATAGCATTATTTGTAAGGTCTATATTTAGGTCTAAAAAGTTAACTTTTTTGTTTCTATAAATTTTTTCATTGTTTTTAAGTTTCAAGTATTTAGGATAAATTTTAGGTATTAAATTTTTGAACTGTGGATTATTAAATATTATGATGTCATCTACATAACGGAACATTTGCCAGTTAACATTATTTTGTAGAAAGTATTCTCTTTCGTACCAGAATAATATTAAGTTTGCTAATAACGGACTAGAAGACGTTCCCATGGGAACTCCTTCTGATTGAATATATATTTTATTTTTAAATTCTATATAGTTAAAATTTAAAAAGGTTTCCAGTAGAGTTTTTGCTGTTTGAAGATCTAATTTAATTGTTTCATATCTGTTATGAATAATTTTAATGTGGAAAGTTTTGTCATTAATGATTTCGTTAAATAAATTGGTTATTTTATTATTTAGATCTCTTAAATTTATTTTAGAATATAGGTCCTCAAAGTCAAATGTGTGTACTGTTTCCATGTTTGTCCAATTGTTCATTAAATAGTTAATGATTTTTTTATTTGAGTCGATAAATTTATAATTATATTTATTAGTTAATTTATTTATAATAAATTGTAGTGTTGAAGCTAATTGTATATCAATGTTTTTTATAACTGAATTTATACCAGATGTGATTGTTCTGAAAGAAATAGGTTTTTTGTGTAGTTTAGGAATTATATAGAACTTTGGTATGTTTGGATTTTTGTAGTGATTATAAATTTTTAGTGAATTTTCAACATTTTTGATGTCTTTTTTGATTTTTGTGGCTGTAGTTCTAGCAAAAGTGTATTTATGATTATTATCAATTTCCTTTTTTAGTATATCGTGGTATAGATTTTTACAAATTATAGATAAGTTATTGAAACATTTATCTATAGGAGTGATAATAAAGTCCTTCGGTAAATTAATTATATTTTCTTTAAAAGAAGGAATATCTGAATTAGGTTTTGTGTATTCAAGTGTATTATTATAATAATTTATAATTTCCTTTTTAATATTATGTTTCCATTCCAGAAAAGTAAATTCTGGAATACTGTATTTTATACTAGTTTTATTTATGAAAATATCTATATCTTTTAATATAGATTTAATTGTATTATTATAATTGTGTTTAATTTGAGGTATATATTTAAACCCTTTATTTAAAATATCCTGATATTCTGGATTTAAAAAAGAAAAATTGCTAGTTAATATATGACCTGAAAACTTATATTTATCAATATAGTTGTTGCAATTACATTTAATTTTTTTTAAAATAACCAAATTATTAATAAATTGGTTATAATTGCAAACTAAATTACCTATATTTTTGTTGTATCTCCAGATTGTTTTGAAATTTAAATTTTTTATAGGGAAAAGATTATTAATGTTTTGGTTATTAAAAATATCATTAAACTTAATATGATTAAATAAATTGTTATTAAATTTAATGATAATATTAATGTTATTAGTAGATTGTTTAATTTTACTGTATTTAAAGATGTCGTGTGTGATATCTATTAATCTGTTAATCAGATTATGAATTTTAATATATTCTATAAGTTTGATAAATTTATTATTATTTAGTTTAAATAATGTTTTAATAAATTTATCGACGAAGTTGTTAGTGTACATTTGTTTTGGGTCCAGTAATTCTTCAAATTCAATGTAACCTAATTTATTGGTAGTTTTACCTCTAGTTTTATTAGGTTTAGTTTTGAATTCATTTTTTTTTGTATTTGCAGCTGATTTCATAAGTTGAAATTTCTTCTGTTTGTGGTTTGTATGTGTAGTTTAATTCGTCATTAAGTCCATAAGGGAATAATGTGTTGTGTTTATAAATGTAGTTGTTTTCTAATAATAGTCGTTGTTTTTTGTTTTGACATATGTCCAGTATTTCTATCTTAAAGTTGTTAAAAGTATGTAATTGATTGTGTTCTTTCATATATATATTACCAATTGATTTTTTAGCGTGGTTTCTATGTAGGTTTATTCGTATATTTAATGGATTACACGTTTGTCCTATATATGATAATTGACAAATTTGGCATGTTAATTTATAAATAGTATTTACTAATTTAAAAATAGTCGTTTGAAATGTGTCATGGTTCTTAAGAGAGGGACAAGTTTGACAATTCTTTCTTAGGCAATTCTTAGCGAGTTTAAATTAACATAAAAGAGGTGCTAACCCTAATATGCTGGTAGTTTTTTTTAGTTTTTTAGTTTGTTATTCTATTGAGAAATTTTTTTTTTAAATATATTTATCTTAATTGTTTTTGTGGTAATTAAATTTGTAATAAAATGAATAATTAATCTATAAAAATATAGATATTACTGTTTGTTATCTGTTATATTTTTAAGAATAACTAATAAAAAACATCTTTAAACTATCTAAACAATGAAAAAAACAAAAGTTCTGAAGTTATTTTTTAAAATTACTTTTATAATTTACTTTTTCATAATCAAACAATAAAATATAATTATAATCTGTATGGAGTTTTATTTATATTAGAATATCTAATATATAATTAAATTTGTTTATTATATTATATATAAAAATATATCATAGAGCAAGCTCATATGAATTAATATAGTGTAAAAACTATATAATAAAAATATAACAGTTATACTACATTTAAAACTTAAGGAGCAATCTGATCAGAATGATAAATCATATCAAGTATGAACTGCTAGAACTACAGCCACAAAAATCAAAAAAGACATCAAAAACGTTGAAAATTCACTAAAAATGTATAATCACTACAAAAATCCAAACATACCAAAGTTCTATATAATTCCTAAACTACACAAAAAACCTATTTCTTTCAGAACAATCACATCTGGTATAAATTCAGTTATAAAAAACATTGATATACAATTAGCTTCAACACTACAATTTATTATAAATAAATTAACTAATAAATATAATTATAAATTTATCGACTCAAATAAAAAAATCATTAACTATTTAATGAACAATTGGACAAACATGGAAACAGTACACACATTTGACTTTGAGGACCTATATTCTAAAATAAATTTAAGAGATCTAAATAATAAAATAACCAATTTATTTAACGAAATCATTAATGACAAAACTTTCCACATTAAAATTATTCATAACAGATATAAAACAATTAAATTAGATCTTAAAACAGCAAAACTCTACTGGAAACATTTTTAAATTTTAACTATATAGAATTTAAAAATAAAATATATATTCAATCAGAAGGAGTTCCCATGGGAACGTCTTCTAGTCCGTTATTAGCAAACTTAATATTATTCTGGTACGAAAGAGAATACTTTCTACAAAATAATGTTAACTGGCAAATGTTCCGTTATGTAGATGACATCATAATATTTAATAATCCACAGTTCAAAAATTTAATACCTAAAATTTATCCTAAATACTTGAAACTTAAAAACAATGAAAAAATTTATAGAAACAAAAAAGTTAACTTTTTGACCTAAATATAGACCTTACAAATAATGCTATTAAAATTTATAATAAAAAAAGTAATTATAATTTCAATATTATAAAATACTGTAATATGAATTCTAATATTTCATTAAATTGCTGTAAAGGTATATATTTTGGTCAGTTTCTAAGATTTTATAGAATAAATAATATATTAGAAAATTTCATAGAAGATGTTAAAAATTTAAACATGGAATTTATTAAAAACAAATTTAGTATCAGACAAGTAAAATATTTCAACAGTATATCAATTATAAAATACTTTTAAAAAAATAAATGGAAGTATCCATTTATTAAATCAACTTTCTATAATTTCTTTCAATAATCAATACTACAAATTTATAATCTTCAACAATTAGTTAAACTTAAATTAAATAGCTGATTTGAAGATTTTTTCACAAGATTTTTAAAGTAATATTGTATATAATTCATTTTGTTTAATCTCCAATTTCTGGGGAGGAAAATGGAAATTAAATAAAAGTGAATTTTCACAATTAATAGCTTTATTAAACTCTAATAATTTGCCTTTTTAAAGGAATATTGAAAGATGAATAAGTGTTGAATCAATTATTTTAATTTAACTGACTGTAAAGATTATAAAATTTGGATTTCTTCCCTTAGCTATCTTATCTTTATTCTTTGAATGTCTTGTTTTTCCACAACTCGGTCTAAATTTGTCCCCACCCCCCCACAACATGTGTCATCCAGAAATAGATGTTTACAGTTGAAGGCGTTCGCGGACAAGGTAGGTACACATTATATCTGTTCATATAAATGTTTCACTGTAGTAACTTTATATTAACACATAAAATACGGTTGAAAGGAGGTCTAGACATAATAGAGAAGGGATGAAATGTTGAAAGCTGAATTTCTATTTGAGAAGTCCCGGTTCAGCAGACCTCTTTTTTCAATAATTACTCCAATTTAAGTTTTTTGTATATGTCTGGTCTACCATTAGGGTTTCAAAACATAATAACCAAACTTATAATAAAAGTTAATTCATAATATAGATATTTTACTAAATACAACTTTTTATATTCATATTTTAAAATAAAAAAATTTAAAAAACCTTTTTAAAAAAAAAGAATAAAATATAAAATTATAAAAATACATATATATATACTAACAATCTTATCTACCTATTTACAAAACTTTTTGTTTTCTTATTATTAGTTTGATTAATAGTGCATGGTTCTGTCTTTCTCTCTTTTTTCTAACTATCATATATATTCTCACTTCTATTATTCTATATATAGGATTAGAGTATGTCTAAATTACGTGTAAAAGCCGATACAAAAGACGTTACGTTGTTAAATTTTATTGTTATTAATTATAAATATATAATTAACTAGATGATGTTTTAGAAGTAAAGGATTTTTTTTCTCTATCTATACTAAATAATAACAATTAACAAATTTTATAATTTGAATTTAAATAATCAAAATAATGAAGATAATTTTAATAGAATACTTAACTATAAAACTATACAACTATTTATTTTTATAATTAATTTAGATTTAGCTTGCTAATCTAAACAAATCTACTTGATATTATTTATCATTCTGATCAGATTGCTCCTTAAGGTTTAAATGTAGTATAACTGTTATATTTTTATTATATAGTTTTTACACTATATATATATATATATAGATGGAAAATTTGCCGGATGCTTCTATGGATCAATATTCTCCCGGCAAATTTTCCATCTATATTCTAGCCATAGATTTGGCCTAGCCAACCTGCCAGCAAAACACTTTGGTAGATTGTGAAGATTCCATTAGAACCCATGTGGATCTCATGCAATAAAGTCCGCCCTAGACTGACGAGGGCCATTAGCCCGAAACCATGGTCTCTAGGTGGACGCTTCTCAGTTTGCCAAAGCTGGTGTTGTGGTTTTGTCATCGACCCGAGGCGTCGGGAGAAGCGCCCTATGCTTCTATATAATATATATATTCATTTATTTAGATGATAAAAAGGCATATATTGAATTTAAAAATGATTAATGATTTAAATATGGATTGCCTTATTTTTTTTTTTCAATATATATATATATGAAATAACGAAAGAAAAAGATAAAAAGATCAGGTGTTGAAATCAATATTAAAAATGGCATATCCTGACCAGGAGTTTCAGCCTAATCCACGCTGACGAGCGCCAAAAGCGCGAAACGCGTTCGTGGATGGCTTTTCTTGATTTATCAAGAAATTGGGTTGGCAAATATCAGGGAACAGCCTAAATCAATGATTAGTTGATTTCTGTTTCACCAGATGGCGCTCTGCCTTCTGTAAAGCACATGTGCTCCTGGTCAGGATATGCCATTTTTAATATATATATATATTAAAAATAAAGAAGGCATATCCTGACCACAAGCACATGTGAATTTTTAGATGGCAGAGCGCCATCTGGTGGAGCAACTAAATTTTTATTCAGCTTACTCCGTGATATTTAGCCAACCCAATATCTTGATTTATCAAGAAAAGCCATCCACGAACGCGTTTCGCGCTGTTGGCGCTCGTCAGCGTGGAGTAGGCTGTACCACTGCGACCAAAAATATTTTTTGGTCCCAGAGGCTTCCTGAGAAACCAAGAAATGGTAACTATAAATATATATATATAGTTTTATTTTCATCGAGAAATACGTTTCCACAAATAAATAACAAAAAGAAACTTAAGTGGGAGGATTTTCAAATGATGAGCCAAGCACCTCCTAGTATATTTTCTAATGCAGTCAGGGTACGATAAACTGTTTTATTTGTAAAAGAAAAAAAGTGCTATATATATAGAGCTTAAATTCTTGTATATAGATGTCGGGGTTTTCAATGTAACAAATATATATACTTCACCATTCTAATTTAAAGGCAATACACCGAAAATGAATTTATGATAAAGATAAAATTGATTAAACAGCCATGGCGCAAACTCCAATAAATTTGACGGCTCCCTACCCACCTTTCCCAGAAATCTGATAAACTATTAACGAAGTAGTATATAAGAGAGAATTGCCGCTCATCAATTCATTTCTTCATTATACCGTCAAGCCAAAACTTTACAATTATTACCCTAATTACTGGATGAAAAATTATACCATAGAGTGGCGATAATTGTGTTGATATCGTTAACTAGCTACCTCCACAATTCTTCAGAATTCTTGATAATGAAGAGGGCGTCACATTGTATCGATTGTGATTAATAAGGTAAAATTGATTGGTTCTTATTGTTTCTCCCGGTTTAAATTAATTGGCAAAAGTTGGGCAACAAATCTATTTACACTTTCATATCGTAGGCCTATCGACTTAGCGCTCCGGTGAATTTATGTTTGTTTGGAGTTTGGAACAAATGAATGCCTCACTCTCTGTTCAAATCTCCAAGTCCAATAAATTGGAATTCTCCAGGTAAGATAGGATTTGATTTGACCTATAACTATAGCTCGTTTGGTGGCTATAACATTTATTTATTTTTAAAGTATAATTTATGTGTGTGTGTCTCATATTGATAATCTCATCTTGGGGAATATGATGTTGCTCTGCTGAAGTATCGTATATATTGTAACAAAGTATTAATTAATTTTATTATTTTTATTAACAGAGTGGTCATTTTTATGTTTATATTTTGCTACTCTGTAAATTTCCCTCGTGGCTTATCTTTTGCTTACCCCTCATAGTTTGTTCTTGCCTGCAATAAATTGTTGTCTCCTCCTTAAGTTTTTGTCTTCCCTAATTTTCCACGTGGCATTTTGATGGAGATGCTGGGTAAGTTAGGAAGAACAAACTGAAGACCGCCGAGAAGACCTTGAAGCCATGGGTGCTTTGATCTACATTTTTGGAGACTGACTCCAGGATTCCACCGCCGTGCTAAAGCCAAGACTTCTCTCGAAGATGACGATGTCCCTATAGACGATACGACGACAAAGCCGCTCTTCACGCCGCAAGAAAAAGGACGCAAAGGTACTAGGGACAAAGTTCCAAGACTTCGATGGAATCCTTGGCAAAAGCACGTCAGATCCATGTCAGTATCTACAATAATTGCTAGCTGTGGGCCACAGCTCCCATAGGGAAGATGCTATGTAACAAAGTATTTATTAATTTTATTATTTTTATTAACAGAGTGGTCATTTTTATGTTTATATTTTGCTACTCTGTAAATTTCCCTCGTGGCTTATCTTTTGCTTACCCCTCATAGTTTGTTCTTGCCTGAAATAAATTGTTGTCTTCTCCTTAAGTTTTTGTCTTCCCTAATTTTCCACGTAGCAATATTTATCCGTGATTATTTCAATGACTTCAATTTCTCCTTTATCGTTAATCAAAGTCAGTGTTTATGACCGAAAGGACACTCTGTGTACGAAAATAATGGTTGTTAGGAATAATTCTAAAATGTTTTTTTTTTTAACAAAAACCTAAAATGAATAAAAATGTGATTAAACTGAAATTTGATATATTTCCAGACAAGGTTAATTTTGACTAATTTCAACCTTTAGAACCTATATATTGAGATACGAATGCGTTAGACATGTTCTGATATCTAAGACAGGTAATATGATAGAAAAACAAGCTGTTACTTCCAGAGGTCGACACCTAGGATAGGAAATATCCATGATAGGGGACTTCTAAGACAATATTTACATAATATTTCATCTAATGGGGTGATAATTGACAATTTAAACAAATTTATTGACACCTCAGCCAGTATATACAAATTCAAAGAGACATCGGTAAAATAAAAATATATTTACAAATAGCCAATTTCACCCAGCGAGTCTTCCCCGCCGTACTAGTTATCTCTTCTAGGCGATGAGGGGGTCATCGATACTTCCACCCAGCCCCACCTGTACGAAGTACCTGAATATTCGTAACTTCGCTGATTGCAAGGATGGCTAGGTCGTCTTCTTTAAGGCTGGTTCCGAAGATCCAAGCCTGTAGGTCAGGGGTCTCCTTATGAACGAGGGGCCTGATGTTTCAGCATCTCTAGTGTCGGTGGCCCAAGGAGCTGTTGGCGGACCCTCAGGCAGGGCAGGACGGACCGACTGATGCTAGATGGTCCGAGCGAGGCCAGCATGCAGTTCCAATCTGAGGGTGACATCTGCATTGTTACCCGAGAAGGCGTAGCACCAGAGCGAGGGCTAGTCAACCTTGACTAGGGTGCTCTAACGCGACTGGCTTAACCACAGCACGACCCGGAGACGCGCGCGCGCGCTGGCAGAAAAAACTTATACTTCAATGGTTAAAGTTATTGATTGAGAAGGCTTGGCTCAATATTGGAGAACCCTCTCAATCAATAACCTGAACCATTGCAGTATGACTGTAGAAATAATATTTGTTGCTATTATTAAAAAGAAACATTTCCAAAAATAATTCATTATTAAAAGTATTTATATATTAAAATAAACACGATATTTCTCTTTTTATAAGTAAAACATCGTCCTACTGTCCTTTACTGAGATGAAGGATTGGAACTATCTTCGTAAAATTATTATAATTTGAGCATGATTGCAATGAGTAAATCTTTTTATGAGGCAATCGGTAAAGTAAGATTGCTGGAGTTGGGAAACGGTCTTATCAGTGCGAGAGATCAAACCTTTGTTTAGGGACTCTAGATAGATTCGTAGATTTATCTCTACTTTGATTGGTCGTAATTGGAAACAGTCAGCATATAGAAAGCCACAACTTCACCATTACACTCTACTATCTTATAAGTACAGTACCTTTCGCCAAACACTTTGTGCCCTCTTTATTCTACCCATTGTTACTTGATTGTTTGAAAGATGTTGATATATATGAATGAACATGTTATTCAGATAGCTCTTGTTCGAAAATCAAACTAATTTGGTCTACTACAAATTATTATTTTTTTTATGTCAAGAAATATTATATTTGAAATTTCGAAGAGGGAAATATTTGAAAACGGGTTGAATCGTTGGAAGTAATCCCCGAGTCGGATCTTCTCAATATCTCTCATATTCATTTAGTAATAGAGGAAATCTGTTCTATACAAAATTTGTGATATTGAATATGTGGGAAATATAATTTTAATTTAAATTCCTTATTTGTATCGATTTAAATAAACAATAGAATACGTATAAAGTAATAATGCGAACTCTTTATATAGGAAATGAAAGCATTTAAGCACAAATGTTTCTTTTAAATAAAGAACAATTTTTAAATGTAATGTAAAACATCACCGTTTATTATATTCATAAGCTTTTAAATCCTAATTTTTGCTATTCGATCTGGAACTTGTGTTTAAAAATTATCTTAAAATCTAGAACTTACCATTCATGAAAATTTTCTATTATCCCTAGTACACGTGGTACAGGCCACGATAATCATAGTGGGTAGTTAGCAACAGATTTTACTGTAAGTGTACCACATGTCTACACATGTGACAAACAGTTCGACTTTGCACTTAAAAATGTACCAGAGCCCCGTTTTGTTCCTTTCACTCGCTGGTGGCGTTGGACTTTTGCAAAAATCAGGGCTATTGGAGTATTTTTTAATTAGAAAAAAGTGTCCAATGCGGGATTCGATCCCGAGACCACCCTTCCACCGACCCCCCTAAAATTAAAAAAAATATTATATAAAATAGCCAGTAAATTTTGATTCAATTAGGGAAAGGTGGGTGAACTGGTCACATTTTTATATATAGGGAATAATTACTATTTGAAGCGTCTTGAAGTACAATCGACTTGGATGTATGAAAACGCCACAAGACGTACAGAGGGGTGGCGAAGAGAGAATGAGTAATTCAAATCCGTGAAGATGTGAGGTTGGGCCTGCATCAGATCATACAATTTCTAATAAACATTTTCGGGGTTTTATAGCTATTCAATCGGCAGGTACTGGCCACTTTAACCTTTCTTAGGGCGTGCAGAAACAAGTTAATTGCTTGCTAAAAGAGAGACAATAAGATAGCATTGGCAGGCGTGGAATAGGAAATCCCAACGTTTTATATCAAATTAGTCATTATAATTCATACAGTAATCAATTTAAATAATATATATGACATATTTAAATATTTATACCCATATAAATGGATAAAATATTTAACAACCATCTGATCAAGCCAAAATATGCCGCCAACAGCTCGGACAAGGAAGGAGCTAGACTTTAACGTCATCTGCCAATTTATTACCGACAAAACTTCCTTTTACATTTACCTGGAATTTCCTCAGTGAATAGCCGAAAATATTTATTGTATATACTAACATATACTTTTGATAAAATTATTTATAGAAAATTTGGTTAATAATACCAAATGAAATTAAACTAGTCTGTACATTTTATTGATAAAGAATCAAAACAAAACTAGTGATAGAAAATTAAAATAATTTTGTTTTGAAATTTACCAACATTTTTCCAATATAAGATAAAATCTTGGACCTATTTGAATTGAAAGACAATCCATTAAATATATTTATATGAAAGGTTCTCCTGGTATTGTGAAAATATTTCATAGAATCAGGTACGCCTTTTTTTATATAATTCATTTTATTTGCTTCATTCTCTTTTATTGTGAAATGATTTAAACGTAATATATAATAATTAGTAAGCATGGTATATTATTATGCATTTAAAAAAATATTTATTTAAATATTCTATGATTATAACTTTTTTGAGAACAATTGTATATATAATATGTTATGATTAATTTTACATACCAATTCGTATGATATCGATAAGTGTTTCTCAACTATTTTTATTAATATTGTCATGATATCAATTTAGAGTTTTATTGATCAAATGATAAACTTTGTAGGTGATGTTTTCCTCACAACAAAACTAGAAACAAGAAAATGAAAAATCAGTTATTGAATTTACATACCTTCCTTATATAACATTAAACATAAAAGTATTTACCTATTTACTAATAGAAACATTTGATTTACATTTGATTACATTTGATTTACATAAACCAATTTCGTGACAGATTTCCTTCCCCAGGAGAACAGCGTCCCGATGTTTTATTTTTTACTTACGAAATATAGAGAAAGTCCGCATATATAAACGACATCGTCCTATTGTCCAGGATCTTTGTAGGGCTTCATCCGCAAAACATAAACTACATCTTTGCACCTCTTCCTCCTGCTAGATTCGTCCACTTTCATTAATTCATAGTTAACGTCTGAAATCTTTTTAGTTATCTTGTATGGACCGAAATATATTTTTAAAAGCTTCTCGGATAAACCGACTTTACGCACGGGTGTGAAGATCCAGACCAGGTCGCCGACGTTGTAATAGACAGGCCTATGTCTTGAATCGTATCTTATCGATGTCCTGAGTTCTTAGAATGTATAAGCGGGCTAGCTGTCGGGCGTCTTTAGCATCTATAATTAACTGGCTCAGATATTCGTCGTTTTCATAATCTGGCTGGTAGGGTAATAGAGTATCCAGCATTGTTTCCGCCTCTCGACCATGAACTAAATAAAACGGTGTAAATCCAGTGGTTTCTCGTTTAGCCGTATTATATGCCAAAGTAACGAACGGTAAAATAGAGTCCCAATTCTTCTGCTCCACGTACATCGATAACATGTCTCCCAGTGTCTTAGTTAATCTCTCGGTCAGTCCGTTGGTCTGTGGGTGATAGGCCGTTGTAAAGAGCTGCGACATTCCACACATCTTAGTTCATTTACGAGCTTCGATTGAAACGAGCGTCCTCTTTCCGTTATCATTTCTCTAGGAGCTCCGTGCTTGAGGATAGTGTCGTTCAATACAAACTTTGCTATTTCAACAGATCCTCCGGTCGGTAGTGCTTTCGGTATAGCGTACTTTGTGAGGTAATCAGTACAAACGATCACCCAACGTTGCCATCTCTAGACAAAGGGAATCTACCCAACGAGTCTATACCTATTGTCTGGAAGGAAGTTGAGGAGGGAAATATGGGTTTAAGATTTCCAGGTGGTAGTTGGGGTGTGCTTTTGCGCCTTTGGTATTCTCTGCAATGTCCGACATAATTTCGAACACTGAAGAGACCTGGCCAATAAAATCGTCTGCGTATCCTTTCATACGTTTTGGCAAACCCTAGATGTCCGGCTGTAGGGGCGTCATGAAATGATTTAAGCACCTCCAAACGTAAGGACTTTGGAACCACTAACAACCAAAGTCGTCCTAAGGGATCATAATTCTTCTTATAAAGTATTCTATTCATAATGGCAAATCTCTTAAAATTCGGGTCATCGTAGTTTTTCATAATCTTTGCCAATGAAGGATCTAGTTTTTGTTCCTTTTCTACATCAGTTAACATTGCCATGGAAGGTACATCTTCTTTTGTTTCTTCCGAAGTGTCAGGTAATGGGCATCTGGAAAGGCAGTCAGCCTCCTTGTGCTTGCGACCGTTTTTATAGCAAACTGTAACCTCATACTCCTGAAGTCGATGAGCCCATTTCGCGAGACGTCCAGAAGGGTCTTTCAAATTTGCTAGCCAGCACAAGGAATGATGTCACGATAGAAAAAGGGCGGCCAAACAGGTACGGTCGAAATTTGTTGATTGACCAAATTACGGCCAAATATTTCTTTTCAGTTGTATAGTTTCTCTACGCTTTAGATAGAGTTCGGGAGGCAAAGGCAATTGGCTTTTCCCCTCCATCCTTTAGTTGTACCAAAACAGCACCGACGCCATAGCCACTCGCATCGGCATGGACGTAGATTGGGGCAGTCTCATCAAAGTGACCTAAAACGAGTTCAGAAGGCAGAGCCGATTTCAACTGGTTAAACGAAGCTTCCCGACAATCAGTCCATATGAATCTTTCCCCCTTCCTTAGTAGTTCATTCAGCGGTCCTGCTATGTTAGCGAAGTTCGTAATGAATCGGCGGTAGTAGGAGCAGAGACCCATCTGATACACTCTTTGGTCTTAGAAAATTAAACACAGCTTCTACTTTGTCCGGGTCAGGATAAATACCATCTCCATCAATTAAATGTCCCAGTACTTTCATTTGACTAGCACCAAAATTACATTTTTCCGAATTAAGTTTGAGACCCGCTTTTGCAAAACAACTTAACACCATTTCCAGACGTTGTAGATGTTCGTCCATAGTTTCAGAAAATATTTTGATGTCATCTAAGTAGCAGAGACAGATGGTCCACTTGAGTCCTCGTAGGAGATTATCCATAATTGGCTCAAAGGTCGCAGGGGCGTTACACAAATTAAAGGGTATTACTTTAAATTCAAAGAGGCCATCAGGAGTCACAAAAGCAGTCTTCTCACGGTCAGTCTCATCAACCTCAATCTGCCAATACCCCGATTTCAAATCCATTGTAGAGAATATAGAGGCACCCCTCAACGAGTCCAAAGCGTCATCAATTCTGGGCAACGGGTATACATCTTTCCTGGTTATTCTGTTTAATCGGCGGTAGTCCACACAGAATCGCCAGGTTCCATCTTTCTTTTTAACTAAGGCGATAGGAGAGGACCAGGGATTATCCGATGGTTGAATTATTCCCAGTTTAAGCATATTGTCCACTTGGTTTTGAATAATGATTCTTTCCTTTGGTGACACTCTATATGGGCGTTGCTTAATAGGGGCATGATCTCCTGTTTCAATGCGATGTTCAACTTTCAATGAGGATGTTTAAAGGTTTTCTTTTTGAAATTCAAATACACCTGTGTACCTCCTAAGAACATCCAACAGTCTCACTCTATCTTAATTGGATATATCAGTATCTATAAGGGTCACAAGTTTATCCAAGTCCTCAGTGCATCTATTTTCATTCTTCTCAAAATCATCATTGCCTCCATCTATGCAGCATAAATGACTGGTGTCTATGAGAGATATTTCAGCAACTTGCATCCTCCTCAGGAATGATCTTTGCAAAGTCACTCCCATTCACCATTCGAACCTTGCTCCTTCCATGGTTGAGACTGACAACGGAAGCCGGAATAACTATTTCTTTATCCAAAGTAAGAGCTTTAGAGCAAGTAATCAGAACCTCTTGAACTCCCGTAATGTTGCTACAGACAACAGTTATTTGCTTGATTGAGTTGGGTGGAATATTGATATCCTCTAAAGTGTGAAAGTTGTCTAATGGACAGAGTGTTTCCTTCATAGGAGCTTCTTTAAGTGAAGCTCATTTTCCTCACAATTAATTTTAGCTCGAGTTAATTTCAGAAAATCCCAACCAAGGATGACATTATGACTACATTCCGTCAATACAATAAACTCGAATGGTTTAATAAGTTCATTCACGTTTATCCTTAAGACACATCGTCCTAGGGCCCTGACATATTTGGAATTAGCTCCCCTATAATCGGCCCTCTGCTAGATAACATAGGAACTTTTATGAGACGACGGAAATCTTCGGAGATAACCGAATAATCTGCTTCTGAATCCACCAAAGCCAGTACCTCAGTCCCTTTTATAGCGATCTTTAACAAAATTGTTCTTCAATTTGGTTGCAATCGTCGATGGAGGATTTAATATTCGTGCGGCCTTACTTCCCAAGCAGGTCGCCAGTTCTAGTTTCCCCCCCCCCCTTCTCTTGAGGATGAGCGGCTGTTTATCCTAGTAGGTGATCTTGATGGTCTGCCTCCTGTACTTATACCTCTCCCCGGATAGGGTGAGGCACTCCTAGGTTGGCGACCTGGTGGAATCCTTGGCTCAATTTCGTCTATATTTGGCATATAGTTACCGAGTGTTGTTGGTCCCCTTGGTTCCCTCCTGGCGCGGGCATCAGCAAAAACTTGCTTTCTCTCCCTACAATACCTGACGATGTGACCAGGTCTTCCACAATGGAAACATAAGGGGCGATCGTCTGGAGTCCTCCATTGTTGAGATTTTGGCAGAGTTGGGGGAGAACATTCAGTTCTTTTGGATGGCTCATACGTCCTGAATTGTCTTGACTGGTTCCTTACTAGAACTGACGGTCTTTTAGATATTGGCAACAAATTCACCTTTACTTCTTCTCTTATCAGGTGTTCCAGTGATTCTGTGGTCGGCCTGGGTTGGGCTATTGCTTTCTGTATTTCTTTTTGGACAATTCTTCTGATTAAAGAGGAAAGATCTTCCTCTTCATAGGTCATGGGAGTTACACTTGGGAGTCGTTCAAATTTTGAAGATATTCTTCTCTTTCTCATAATTTCTATTTTACGACATTTCTTTACAAATTGATTTACATCCTTAACATTTTTGCAATAAATATCTGATAAAAGTCCTCGGTGACTCCTTTCATCAGATGTCCTAATTTGATTTCATCGTCCATCCGGGGGTTAACTACTTGACATAGGTACAGTACGTCCTGGATGTAGGCTTCCGAAGATTCCTTCACTTTCTGAGCTCTATTCTTCAGTAGAGACTCAGCTTCTTTAATCACCTCTTCTTGTTGGCCAAATGTTTCCCCTAGAGCCCTCTGAAATTCATCCCAGGATGTTACTGTTTCTTCATTATTTTCAAACCATTTTAAAGCTGTTCCTCCAAGAAAAAATACAGCATTTGCCAGACACATAGTGTCATTCCATCTATTAAATTTGGCAACTCTTTTATATTCCTTCAGCCACTTTTGGGTGTCTAGACTTCCATCTCCAGCAAATGAGGAAGGGCATCTTGGCTGTTGCAAGGAAAGGTAAGTTGAGGGTACTTGGGATGAGGTTTCTCCAGATTCTTTCTTTATCATGATTGGTCTTGTGTTATGCAATCCTAAATCAGGAGATAATCCCTTCACTCGAAGACTTCTCAAATTTAATTCAGCCGTTTTTATTATTTCAAGGCTCTACCCGGCGTCTCCACCAATTGTCATGATATCAATTTAGAGTTTTATTGATCAAATGATAAACCTTGTGAGTGATGTTTTCCTCACAACAAAACTAGAAACAAGAAAATTAAAAAATCAGTTATTGAATTTACATACCTTCCTTATATAACATTAAAGATAAAAGTATTTACATATTTACTAATAGAAACATTTGATTTACATTTGATTACATTTGATTTACATAAACCAATTTCGTGACAATATATTCACACATTGCAGTGAATATTCTTATGTTAGATTCATTCAACTAAACGATAGAGAATATGTGAATGATCTTCAAGTATTTTTCTCACAAATTTCATCAAAATAGTTGAAAATTAAGCGAAGGTTTTGTGTGTGTGTATACTTTAAATATATTATTATTTTTAGCTATATAAAATATATACCAGTATATGAAATTTTAATCCAAACGTTAAATATTGGCAGAAAGATCAACTCAAATAAAGTAAAATCTCAAAACAAACTATAATAAAATAAAAGAAGACAGAATTTTAAAAAATCCCTCGCTCTTTTCAAAAACACCCATATAAAATGATCTGAAAAAGGTATGTTAAAAATATAACAATCCTACGTTGTTTCTATTCAATTTCAACTGCAAATTTAAAATATAAGAAAAAACTTGTCTCATTACTAGTGAACTACCCAGCTATTTCGCCAATATAATAGTTCAAAAAATCTCAACAACTATTGCATTGTTCATTTCATGTATAGACAATATAAGCAGAATGAACAATAGTTCTAGCAAACTGATAGACTAATTTGACAAAATCTTTGAACAGGTCCAGCACTGATAAACCTTCCCTTCGCATTTCCTTTTCCAGATCATTAATACCGAATTCCATCTTATATGTTTGAGTAAAACTGATGGGCATTAATCCATCATTAAAATATTTATTGTTTACTGAAAATAAGTATCTTGAAAGATTACACTTTTTAATAAAACAATAGAAATATGCTGAGAAAAAACTACAATAAAATCTTCTTTATATTCCATCTATATTTTTCAATATTACTATAATAAGAATGTGTGTGTCTTCATATTTAGGAATGCATCAAATTTATTAAATAGAGAAAAGAAATGTATGTTTCAAAAAATATATTTGATTGTGGATAGCGTTCACTATTGAATATATAAATTTATTATATACTAGACGAATGACCCGGGCAACGCCCGGGTTTACCCGATTAAATGTTTTATTCAAACACTATTCGTTACAATTATAAATTGGCGCCGTGGATGTCACTCTTGTGAAACGTCCCGCTCCAAACTTTACAGTCAGATTAGTTACGATATAAATCTTCAAATCGAGCGAGCGTCTATAAATATTTCGATTTAGATCAAGTATTCTAATTATTAAGCGAACTATTATTAATAAAATTTTGAGAAGATTTCGATTTTAAACGTATTTATAACCTTGATAGAGGGCGCTGTTCGTGAGCTAAGTAGAATAATTTGAATATATAGTTTTAATATTTGATTTATATATAATTTAAAATAGCCTATCGTTTTCCTCGTATTTTTTTACCTATGTATGGAAATTTTGGTTTGAATTAGTGAACTACTGCGAATTTGTATACCGGACATACAAACCAACAAACAAACAAACAAACATACAAACATTCATTTATATATATATAGTAGATATAATATAAATGAGTTTTAAAAATTGTTAAAAAAAATGCATCGGCCGGGAATCGAACCCGGGCCGCCCGCGTGGCAGGCGAGCATTCTACCACTGAGCCACCGATGCGTATACAAAATGGCCATATTTGGGTATTCATTCCATTTCGGATTACTCCGCGTAAAAAAAAAGTTCTTCAAATGAAAAAAAGAAATAGCCAAAAATACTAAGCAAATTGTATCCAAAAATTTTCCTCAGGTTTATAAAAAGCGACATGCAAAATTTGGTACCAATTGGTTCAGTAGTTTTTGAGTTTATCGCGAAACAGACAGACAGACAGAAATTGACTTATATATATATTTAGAGATTAAAATCGGAAATAATTGCATTCGATACTTATGTCATTCTTTATTTAACTCGGAGCATAGATTTCTAATTGAACCAATAAACTTTAAAGATCTTTGATATTCGAGTTGTCAATTTTATTTTATTTCCACACGACACTATTTAGTAATGATGTCATAATCTACCAAAAGTAAATCTAGGTGATAAGAAGTTTTGGATAGATAACACGGCTATAACAAACAAAAGAGCTGATAGAATAATTCAATTTGCTACGCAGACGACCTTTCTATAATTTGCTGGAGCAAGTCTGTCGAGGATCTCAAAATATTAAGCGAATATAATTCTATACTACGTGATCCAATGGTGTAATAGGAATAAATTATCAATAAGCCCAGAGAAAACGAATTTACTTTACTTACATAATAAACCTAAAATTCCAATTGGAATATCGAATATTATTTTAAACCCAGTATATCAAGTTAAGATATTAGGCATATAATTCTCAAATCATATAATAAAAAGAAGATTAATTTTACCCCACATATCAACGACATTTTGTGCAGGATCGTAAGAATGAAAAAAATTCTGTTTTCACTATGTGGAAAGACGCGGGGAATAAATACTAAAAAAAGAATAATTTTGTATAAAACAATTATCAGGCAAGTTCTTACGTATGGTTCAGAAATATGGTACAAATTTATAAATAATCGATGCAAAGAAAAACTAAATTCTACTCAATATCAAATTCTTCTTTGGGTGAGCAGAGCCTACAAAACTACATCTTCCAACTGTGTCCATAGTCTTGCGAACATCCCCCTTTTCACAGATTATATTGAATCTAAAATAATTAAATATGATTTGGCTCATCTTTCGATTGAGAATCAAAATGCTTATAGACCACATTCTCTAAGTATTATTAGATCATTTTTAAGTGCAAAAATAGATGAATTATCTCTAAAAACAATTGAAACATTCCAAAACTTTTTCCTGTTTGGAATTCCAACATATTTACGCTCCAATTTTTATAATACCCAGTTTATAACGTACCATGGATATTTTGAGGGATTTTTATCAAAAATTGGCGCGATTGAAGACTCTATCTGTCATTGTGGCAACGAATTCCAGGACTCGAGACACCTACTGCTGGAATGCCCACTCTTTTTCACCGCTAGACAACAGGCAATAAATAATGTTGTATATCTATATCAATTTGTAAATAGCAGAGAGAATTATCATAGATATAACTATTTTTTGTAAATATATTTATGATTTTCTTTCAAACCTGAAAGGCTCAGGTTCCTAATATATATTATTGTTTCTCTTTTTATTTCGAGATTACTTTTTCTTGTATAATATGTTTATAACTGTTTCTGTTTTTGAAAAATGTAAATCGACGCAATTATCGCGTTTTGTGTGTTGAAATAAAAATAGAATAATACAAAAAATACGTTTTTAAACTTACTTCTAGGGCAAATTAATTTTAATCAAATCGTGAATTACCTGATTCCAAGACAAATGGATTGAAATATTTTAGCCATTTTGAATAATAAAAATATAAACGAGAAGACATTTGACAAATATTTCTAGAAAAACAAACACAACTTCAACTTTTACTGTGTCAAGGAAACTCAGGACTCGAGACACCTACTGTTGGAATGCCCAATTTTCTACAGCGTTAGACAACAGACAGGTACTTTGTGTTGAATATCTGTATGAATTTGCAAACAGCAGAGAGAATTGTCAGATATTTAATCACTTCTGTAAATATATTTACGATTATTTGTCTGACTTGTAAGGATCTGGTTTCTAATCTACCTCCCTGTGTCTTTTTTCTTCTATCTATATTAATGTTTCTGTTTAACAATTATAAATTGAGACAATTATTCCTGATGGTGATATATCGCGTGTTTTGAATGTTGAAATAAATAAATAATTGGTATATTTGAAGAGAACAGCTGAAAAGGGTTGAAAATTTTATGAAAGTTTTGGTGTAATATAGAAATAGGGTAAGTTATATATTCCTTTCAATATAATTCCGTCTAAAAAAAAAACGAAGATGATAGAGATGTTGGGAAAGTAACAAGTGGACGTCCGGTGATACGTACCTGGTAGCCGGCGAGTACGACCGGTCCGTCCTTGGAGACAGCACGTTCTCCGGCCATTACCTTAACAACTTCTCCATTGTATTCCTCCGTCGTGTGTAGGAATACAACTTCTTTATAATTTTCTTTTAACAACTAAATTGGCAGACATTTGAATAGCGTGCCATAAATCAATTTATGTCGATTTCTATTAATTTGTTGGTTGTGAAATCACATATTAAAGAAAAAAACTGGTTCTTTTGAAAAATTATATATTTGAATCAAAAGATTATTATATTGATTTTCATTAATTTAATAAAAAAATACTTGAAAGAATATGTATGAAAAAATAAATAAAATAAAATTATTAAAGGGATTCCTTAAAATTAGTTTTCTTCCATTGATGAATTAATCAACAATTACCATCTATTTATTTTGATTGAATAACGTGAAATTCATACTTTTATATGCTTTCTATTGACCCTTAAGCTTAAAAAGCTGTCCTCGAAGCTTACAGCCTTGAATTTCTGAAAAGCAAACAAATATCTCTCTCTCAATATAGCTATAATAAAATCTATTTACCGAATACAATATTTGGAGGGCGTGTTCAGAAATCTCTAGATATAACGGGGGAGACTTTGAATCCTGTTGTCATCCGGGTGGAACCTTTTAGGGCAGGGTGGTATAAGGTGCTACCAATCTTATATGATCTGAGAACCTAAATATTTTGGCGGTGTAGCAAATCAAATGGTCGAAACCGCCGGGCATTATCACCATTAAGTCCCTCTCTATATATTTTTATCATTAGAATGGTTTCAAATTTATTGACATTTGATTAGTGA
>CP092871.1:52932070-53020368 GCA_030710605.1 Cordylochernes scorpioides
ATAAACAGATCAACCTGATGATTCAGCGAACAGATTACACAACAGGCTCAGTAGATAGTGTAAACTAAATTTTCAGAAACGTATTGAATCCTAAATATATATTTAGAACAGATGACATCACAAATTAAATCTATCGATAGGATAAAAATTATTCAACAGAATATACGGAAAAGCAATACAAGCTTGAGCTAACTTTACGTATCTTCGTAGTGAAAATTAATTTGTAGTTATTCTACAAGTAAACTCCGTATAAATTAGTATAAAAGTATAACAAAGCTAAAGTTTTGCGGAGGAGCCTCTTTATAAAGAGGCTCCTCCGCAAAACTTTAGCTTTGTTATACTTTTATACTAATTTGTAGTTAAAAACCTATAATTTAATTTGAAATAAAAAAACTTTAATTTAATTTTAAAAGATACTTCAATTTGAAATTAAAAAACTTTAATTTGAATTTTAAAACCTATATCAAATCAAATGAATATATGGCGTTTGAAATTTTTATATAAATCTTATATATTCAATTTTAATATTAAATAGATAAAATCATAGAAATGTGGAAGAGAATATTTCAGCACTGTCGCACAACATTTTTAGGTAATATTTATTATCATTAATATATACAAGTATCAGAGTCATCAACAATTCTGTCACCGTTTGCTTTTGGTTCAGTGGTAGAATGCTCGCCTGCCACGCGGGCGCCCCCGGGTTCGATTCCCGGCCGATGCATTTTTTTTTTTACAATTTTTAAAACTCATTTATATTATTAAATTATATGTGATTTTCCTGTCTATGTACAGGTTTATGGTCTATGTACACATGTATACAAGTATGTATACAAGTTATTTGAAAATTGCGTTGCAAATTTGCCCTTTCGCTCGCAAGCAGCGCCTCTAGCGGTGAAGATGGGCGGTAATATCAGCTAACCTAATGGACATGTAAAGCGTGTTTTAACAGGACAGAGAAAAATCTGGAAAAGATATTTTAGGATTTTTAGTCAAGAAAAATAAATGTACAGGTTCTGGGAAAAAGTAGTTGTTTTTTTTATTCAGAAAATGATGATGACAATATTGCTGTATCATATTTGATTATCAGATACAAAATTATATCCGGAAAAATTCTAAAAAGCAGAGACTACGGGTGAAGCCAGTTCATTTTTAGTATGCAGGAACAAAATTCTAACAGAAAAACATTCATTCGAGCAGAAGACATAAAGCCTGATCATCTCTTTATAAAAATATCGCTTCTCAGACACAAAGTTTGGAGCGGGACGTTTCACAAGAATGACATCCACGGCGCCAATTTATAATTGTAACGAATAGTATTTGAATAAAAGCATTTAATAGGGTAAAACCCGGGCGTTGCCCGGGTCATTCGGCTAGTTTTATATAATAACCATAAGAATTAATAATTCGATTTTTTTTATTCTGAAAAGAAAGAAATGGGATTTACTTGTTATAAATAAAAAATTAATATCGTATACAAATTTTCAACTATATCCTTTAATTACGCAACCATTAATGCGTAAATTCCTAACTTGAGTTTGCAATTCGGTTTTGAAAGACGCCAGTTAGGGCTTTCTCAATCAACTATTAAGTCATCAGTTACTAAAAAATAAAAACACCGATTGGTGTTGCCATATATCCGTTTATGACGGATAGAACATTTGTCTCGGAAATAGGGGAGAGATAAGCTACTATTTTTTACTATATTGAACAATATAAAGTTACACCACGAAGTGGTGTGTTTCGGCGCAAACTCTTTAAATATATAAGTGATAGATTTAATTGCCAGTACGTTTTATTTTGGATTGTTTTACTCATGCAGCCTTAAATTGAATCGTGTCTTAATCGTGAAGCTTCTTTTGAATTTCTTCTTGGCATGCTCAGGGCACGCGGATATTTCTTACTATTGTTTTTCTCACTGGTTTGCTAACATATTTATTTTTCTTGTAAATATGATAATTTTTCTCAAAATGGATATGAATATATGATGCAAGATTCTTCAGATATGATGTCCTGTAGAAGGGTTATTGACCCGAAAGCTCGTCTTTAATTAAAACTTATAAGAAACGCATCCTCGCTCGCTCTAAATCTATCACTTATATTCTTTAGAGGGGGATTTCAACCTTCTTTAAATATATATTTATAATATTTAGCATTAAAATAAATTCATGTATTACTATCCTAGGATTTGAAGGATGAATATAAAATATATATGAAATAATTTCTCAGTTATCGAATTTATTTTAAAAGTTTGCCATGAAGATTGCATTTTTACTTCGAGAGTCAAATCTCAAACCTACTTTTAATCAGCAGTTGATCTCAACGATATAGAAATTTTTTAAGTTGCAGGAGGATGGTATTTATGTACAAGGGTCACTCCAAAGGTTTTTGAAATCACTTATTTTTATTAGAGCTGCAACTTTCAAATTTTCATAGTTTCTCAAAGTATTTACCCTTATCACCTATGCAAGATTTTATCCCCGATATTCAATTATCTAAGCACTTACAACAGTCATCTTCGGGGATGGAATTTACGGTTTGATAAAGGCTTGCGGTGCTTCATCATCAGTGTCAAATTTTATCCCATTCAACAATAACTTAACTTTTGGAAATAAAATAATCACAAGGTGCTAGGTCTGGTGAATATGGTGGATGGGTGACTAATTGGACACCGGAATTGGCTGAAAAGACCAATGTTTGAGCTTAGGTGTGCGGTTTTGCATTGTCATGGTAATGAAGGACTCCTCTAAGTTGAGCTCTTGGTCTGCTTTCTTTGATTTTTTTCAAATACTCCTGGAAGGCATTTTGTTGTATACCAGTCACCATTAAATGTCTTTCTATCTTCTAAGTTCTGAAATTTCAATATCACCACTTTCTCTGAAAAAAAGCGACCATTTTTTTCCAACACTTCGAGCTCTGCGAACTTTCTTAGGAGGAGGTGATTTTGAAAAGCACCAAAGAGTAGATTGCCGTTTTATTTCTAGATAAAAATTGTAAATCCAAGTTTTGTCATCTGTAATAATATTAAAAACAGCCTTTGATTTGCTTTCATCATTTTTTTCCACATTAATTACACCATTTAACGCGACCAAGTTTTTGGTCTTCAGTCAAGGTTTTAGGTACCCATCTACTAAAAAGTTTTCTGTATTTTAAATGCTCATTAATGATGGTGTTGATTGCTGCCGATCCAATGCCCATACCGAGATGTTATATATGTTCGAATCACTCTTTCCTGGCTATTCTCACTCCTTGTCTGCTGGTACAATAACAGTTCCAACCTCCGATTGAGTTCTTTTTTTCTTAAAATATATATTTTTAATTTTTACTGAGAAAATTCATACGTGAATTTGAAAGTTTAAAACAAATATTCAACGATAATTATTCTCTTTTAGCATATTGAAAATAAATAAGATATATATATATTAAAAAACGAAATAAAAAAAAATTTCAAGAAATTGGGTTGGCCAAATATCAGGGAACAGGCTAAATCAATGTTTAGTTGATTTCTGTTCCACCAGATGGCGCTCTGCCTTCTGTAAAGCACATGTGCTCCTGGTCAGGATATGCCATTTTTAATATATATATATATATATATATATATATTAAGAAAAAGGCATCTCCTTATCGTGCAACTAAAAGTTGCTGATGTCTTGCGCCATCTATCAGAATAAATATCAACTATTCTCGTTTATTTTAATTATTCCAGAATTGCCAAATACCCATTCTTGATTAATCAAGAAAAGCCAACCACGGACGCCTTTCAGGCTGTTAGGCTGTTGGCCCTCATCATAATATATATGTTATAATAAATATTATTTTGAGATAGAGATCCATTTCTTGTTATTTTGAGTACATGGGTACTTAATAGTATCGTTTGCAGTCGTGTCATCTTGAAAGAAAAGCAGAAGTATAATTATTTCTATCAAGTAGTTTTTATTTTAAATTACTTGAAGAAAATTACAATAAGACATTTTCACAGTGATATTGAATTTATTAAATGAATTCTATATTAGGGAATTTCAAAAATAGGTTAGATAACTACATATTCACAACAAGTATATTAAAAGTCGGCGTATTCTAAAAACTATGGTCAAAACACAAGTAGAATTATCAATGAATGAAAATAAAATATATTTTCAAATTATATAGAATATTTTTTATATTTAGATTATATAATATATATATATGTATATATATAAATATATATTAAAAAAGCATCTCCTTATCGTGCAACTGAAAGTTGCTGATGGCTTGCGCCATCTATCGGAATAAATATCAACTATTCTCGTTGATTTTTAATTATTCCAGAATTGGCCAAATACTTATTCTTGATTAATCAAGAAAAGCTAACCACGGACGCTTTTCGGGCTGTTGGCCCTCATCAGCGTGGTGCAAGCTGTACCTCAACGAACAAAAAATTGGTCATTGAGGCATCCTGAAAAATCATGAAACGGGTAGTTAAGGCCAGAATTGCGTGAGAACGCTACACAATGTGAAAAAATAGCACAAATGTGATATTGTACTGGGATAAGGTGCATAATTATGAAAAAAGGCATCTCCTGTCTTGCGCCATCAGAAACTTTCAGTTGCACGATAAGGAGATGCCTTTTTTTATTTATGCACCTTATTCCAGTACAATATCACATTTGTACTATTTTTCATATATATATATATATATATATATATATATATATATATGAAAAAACAATAGAAAAAATAAAAGATAAGTGGGTCAGGTGCTGATATTAAAAATAAAAAAGGCATTTCCTGACCACGAGCACATGTGCTTTTTAGATGTCAGAGCGCCATCTAGTGGAACAGAAATCAACTAAACATTGATTTAGCCTGTTCTCTGATATTTTACCAACCCAATTTCTTAATACATCAAGAAAAGCCATCCACGAACGCGTTTCGCGCTGTTGGCGCTCGCCAGCGTGGAGTAGGCTGTACCACTGCGACCAAAAATAATTTTGGTGCCAAATTCTGTTCCACCAGATGGCGTTATGCCATCTAAAAAGCGCATGTGCTCCTGGTCAGTATATGCCTTTTTTATTTTCAATATCAACACCTGACCTTTTTATTTATTTTTTTTCTAGTATATTTTCATATAACTATATAAAGTTTTTTGATAAAAACCTGGTTTGAATAAAATACATGCCTCTATATATCTGTAAATTTATCGAATTTTATTAGGAAAAAAATAAATTCTACGGCTTACACACAAAAATAAGTCCTAGGGCCTAAGTGAAGAGTAAGCTAACACACAGAAAAGCGTATACTCAAAAGTACAACAAAAAATAAAAAGGAAGGACTTAAATGAAAAAAAAAACATGTTTGGTTATAACAAAACAGTACTTTTTATTGCAGCGCTGTGAAAGGCGCGGACCGGAGTTACACTGGTAGACTAGAGATCACCATACACGGAACAAGCACGCAGAGAACGCTTTTGAGCGTCTTCACACAAATAATTCAGTAAGAGTCCTCGTATTAACTATGAACTAACTTCATATACAAACATGCCTATATACGTACAAAAGAAGGCGCGAAATATCAGTTCACTAATCAAATGTCAATAAATTTGAAACCATTCTAATGATAAAAATATATAGAGAGGGACTTAATGGTGATAATGCCCGGCGGTTTCGACCATTTGATTTGCTACACCGCCAAAATATTTAGGTTCTCAGATCATATGAGATTGGTAGCACCTTATACCACCCTGCCCTAAAAGGTTCCACCCGGATGACAACAGGATTCAAAGTCTCCCCCGTTATATCTAAAGATTTCTGAACACGCCCTCCAAATATTGTATTCGTTAAATAGATTTTATTATAGCTATATTGAGAGAGAGAGAGATATTTGTTTGCTTTTCAGAAATTCAAGGCTGTAAGCTTCGAGGACAGCTTTTTAAACTTAAGGGTCAATAGAAAGCATATAAAAGTATGAATTTCACGTTATTCAATCAAAATAAATAGATGGTAATTGTTGATTCATTCATCAATGGAAGAAAACTAATTTTAAGGAATCCCTTTAATAATTTATTTTATTTTTTTTTTTCATACATATTCTTTCAAGTATTTTTTTTATTAAATCAATGAAAATCAATATAATAATCTTTTGATTCAAATATATAATTTTTCAAAAGAACCAGTTTTTTTCTTTAATATGTGATTTCACAACCAACAAATTAATAGAAATCGACATAATTGATTTATGGCACGCTATTCAAATGTCTGCCAATTTAGTTGTTAAAAGAAAATTATAAAGAAGTTGTATTCCTACCCACGACGGAGGAATACAATGGAGAAGTTGTTAAGGTAATGGCCGGAGAACGTGCTGTCTCCAAGGACGGACCGGTCGTACTCGCCGGCTACCAGGTACGTATCACCGGACGTCCACTTGTTACTTTCCAACATCTCTATCTTCTTCGTTTTTGTCTTAGACGGAATTATATTGAAAGGAATATATAACTTACCCTATTTCTATATTACACCAAAACTTTCATAAAATTTTCAAACCCTTTTCAGCTGTTCTCTTCAAATATACCAATTATTTATTTATTTCAACATTCAAAACACGCGATATATTACCATCAGGAATAATTGTCTCAATTTATAATTGTTAAACAGAAACATTAATATAGATAGAAGAAAAAAGACACAGGGAGGTAGATTAGAAACCAGATCCTTACAAGTCAGACAAATAATCGTAAATATATTTACAGAAGTGATTAAATATCTGACAATTCTCTCTGCTGTTTGCAAATTCATACAGATATTCAACACAAAGTACCTGTCTGTTGTCTAACGCTGTAGAAAATTGGGCATTCCAACAGTAGGTGCCTCGAGTCCTGAGTTTCCTTGACACAGTAAAAGTTGAAGTTGTGTTTGTTTTTTCTAGAAATATTTGTCAAATGTCTTCTCGTTTCTATTTTTATTATTCAAAATGGCTAAAATATTTCAATCCATTTGTCTTGGAATCAGGTAATTCACGATTTGATTAAAATTAATTTGCCCTAGAAGTAAGTTTAAAAACGTATTTTTTGTATTATTCTATTTTTATTTCAACACACAAAACGCGATAATTGCGTCGATTTACATTTTTCAAAAACAGAAACAGTTATAAACATATTATACAAAAAAAAGTAATCTCGAAATAAAAAGAGAAACAATAATATATATTAGTAACCTGAGCCTTTCAGGTTTGAAAGAAAATCATAAATATATTTACAAAAAATAGTTATATCTATGATAATTCTCTCTGCTATTTACAAATTGATATAGATATACAACATTATTTATTGCCTGTTGTCTACCGGTGAAAAAGAGTGGGCATTCCAGCAGTAGGTGTCTCGAGTCCTGGAATTCGTTGCCACAATGACAGATAGAGTCTTCAATCGCGCCAATTTTTGATAAAAATCCCTCAAAATATCCATGGTACGTTATAAACTGGGTATTATAAAAATTGGAGCGTAAATATGTTGGAATTCCAAACAGGAAAAAGTTTTGGAATGTTTCATTTGTTTTTAGAGATAATTCATCTATTTTTGCACTTAAAAATGATCTAATAATACTTAGAGAATGTGGTCTATAAGCATTTTGATTCTCAATCGAAAGATGAGCCAAATCATATTTAATTATTTTAGATTCAATATAATCTGTGAAAAGGGGGATGTTCGCAAGACTATGGACACAGTTGGAAGATGTAGTTTTGTAGGCTCTGCTCACCCAAAGAAGAATTTGATATTGAGTAGAATTTAGTTTTTCTTTGCATCGATTATTTATAAATTTGTACCATATTTCTGAACCATACGTAAGAACTTGCCTGATAATTGTTTTATACAAAATTATTCTTTTTTTAGTATTTATTCCCCGCGTCTTTCCACATAGTGAAAACAGAATTTTTTTCATTCTTACGATCCTGCACAAAATGTCGTTGATATGTGGGGTAAAATTAATCTTCTTTTTATTATATGATTTGAGAATTTTATGCCTAATATCTTAACTTGATATACTGGGTTTAAAATAATATTCGATATTCCAATTGGAATTTAGGTTTATTATGTAAGTAAAGTAAATTCGTTTTCTCTGGGCTTATTGATAATTTATTCCTATTACACCATTGGATCACGTAGTATAGAATTATATTCGCTTAATATTTTGAGATCCTCGACAGACTTGCTCCTGCAAATTATAGAAAGGTCGTCTGCGTAGCAAATTGAATTATTCTATCAGCACTTTTGTTTGTTATAGCCGTGTTATCTATCCAAAACTTCTTATCACCTAGATTTACTTTTGGTAGATTATGACATCATTACTAAATAGTGTCGTGTGGAAATAAAATAAAATTGACAACTCGAATATCAAAGATCTTTAAAGTTTATTGGTTCAATTAGAAATCTATGCTCCGAGTTAAATAAAGAATGACATAAGTATCGAATGCAATTATTTCCGATTTTAATCTCTAAATATATATATAAGTCAATTTCTGTCTGTCTGTCTGTTTCGCGATAAACTCAAAAACTACTGAACCAATTGGTACCAAATTTTGCATGTCGCTTTTTATAAACCTGAGGAAAATTTTTGGATACAATTTGCTTAGTATTTTTGGCTATTTCTTTTTTTCATTTGAAGAACTTTTTTTTTTACGCGGAGTAATCCGGAATGGAATGAATACCCAAATATGGCCATTTTGTATACGCATCGGTGGCTCAGTGGTAGAATACTCGCCTGCCACGCGGGCGGGCCCGGTTCGATTCCCGGCCGATGCATTTTTTTAACAAGTTTTAAAACTCATTTATATTATATCTACTATATATATATAAATGAATGTTTGTATGTTTGTTTGTTTGTTTGTTGGTTTGTATGTCCGGTATACAAATTCGCAGTAGTTCACTAATTCAAACCAAAATTTCCATACATAGGTAAAAAAATACGAGGAAAACGATAGGCTATTTTAAATTATATATAAATTAAATATTAAAACTATATATTCAAATTATTCTACTTAGCTCACGAACAGCGCCCTCTATCAAGGTTATAAATACGTTTAAAATCGAAATCTTCTCAAAATTTTATTAATAATAGTTCGCTTAATAATTAGAATACTTGATCTAAATCGAAATATTTATAGACGCTCGCTCGATTTGAAGATTTATATCGTAACTAATCTGACTGTAAAGTTTGAAGCGGGACGTTTCACAAGAGTGACATCCAAGGCGCCAATTTATAATTGTAACGAATAGTGTTTGAATAAAACATTTAATCGGGTAATTTCGGTCATTCGTCTAGTATATAATAAATTTATATATTCAATAGTGAACGCTATCCACAATCAAATATATTTTTTGAAACATACATTTCTTTTCTCTATTTAATAAATTTGATGCCTTCCTAAATATGAAGACACACACATTCTTATTATAGTAATATTGAAAAATATAGATGGAATATAAAGAAGATTTTATTGTAGTTTTTTCTCAGCATATTTCTATTGTTTTATTAAAAAGTGTAATCTTTCAAGATACTTATTTTCTCTCTCAGTAAACAATAAATATTTTAATGATGGATTAATGCCCATCAGTTTTACTCAAACATATAAGATGGAATTCGGTATTAATGATCTGGAAAAGGAAATGCGAAGGGAAGGTTTATCAGTGCTGGACCTGTTCAAAGATTTTGTCAAATTAGTCTATCAGTTTGCTAGAACTATTGTTCATTCTGCTTATATTGTCTATACATGAAATGAACAATGCAATAGTTGTTGAGATTTTTTGAACTATTATATTGGCGAAATAGCTGGGTAGTTCACTAGTAATGAGACAAGTTTTTTTCTTATATTTTAATTTGCAGTTTAAATTGAATAGAAACAACGTAGGATTGTTATATTTTTAACATACCTTTTTCAGATCATTTTATATGGGTGTTTTTGAAAAGAGCGAGGGATTTTTTAAAATTCTGTCCTCTTTTATTTTATTATAGTTTGTTTTGAGATTTTACTTTATTTGAGTTGATCTTTCTGCCAATATTTAACGTTTGGATTAAAATTTCATATACTGGTATATATTTTTATATAGCTAAAAATAATAATATATTTAAAGTATACACACACACAAAACCTTCGCTTAATTTTCAACTATTTTGATGAAATTTGTGAGAAAAATACTTGAAGATCATTCACATATTCTCTATCGTTTAGTTGAATGAATCTAACATAAGAATATTCACTGCAATGTGTGAATATATTGTCACGAAATTGGTTTATGTAAATCAAATGTAATCAAATGTAAATCAAATGTTTCTATTAGTAAATATGTAAATACTTTTATCTTTAATGTTATATAAGGAAGGTATGTAAATTCAATAACTGATTTTTAATTTTCTTGTTTCTAGTTTTGTTGTGAGGAAAACATCACTCACAAGGTTTATCATTTGATCAATAAAACTCTAAATTGATATCATGACAATTGGTGGAGACGCCGGGTAGAGCCTTGAAATAATAAAAACGGCTGAATTAAATTTGAGAAGTCTTCGAGTGAAGGGATTATCTCCTGATTTAGGATTGCATAACACAAGACCAATCATGATAAAGAAAGAATCTGGAGAAACCTCATCCCAAGTACCCTCAACTTACCTTTCCTTGCAACAGCCAAGATGCCCTTCCTCATTTGCTGGAGATGGAAGTCTAGACACCCAAAAGTGGCTGAAGGAATATAAAAGAGTTGCCAAATTTAATAGATGGAATGACACTATGTGTCTGGCAAATGCTGTATTTTTTCTTGGAGGAACAGCTTTAAAATGGTTTGAAAATAATGAAGAAACAGTAACATCCTGGGATGAATTTCAGAGAGCTCTAGGGGAAACATTTGGCCAACAAGAAGAGGTGATTAAAGAAGCTGAGTCTCTACTGAAGAATAGAGCTCAGAAAGTGAAGGAATCTTCGGAAGCCTACATCCAGGACGTACTGTACCTATGTCAAGTAGTTAACCCCCGGATGGACGATGAAATCAAATTAGGACATCTGATGAAAGGAGTCACCGAGGACTTTTATCAGATATTTATTGCAAAAATGTTGAGGATGTAAATCAATTTGTAAAGAAATGTCGAAAAATAGAAATTATGAGAAAGAGAAGAATATCTTCAAAATTTGAACGACTCCCAAGTGTAACTCCCATGACCTATGAAGAGGAAGATCTTTCCTCTTTAATCAGAAGAATTGTCCAAAAAGAAATACAGAAAGCAATAGCCCAACCCAGGCCGACCACAGAATCACTGGAACACCTGATAAGAGAAGAAGTAAAGGTGAATTTGTTGCCAATATCTAAAAGACCGTCAGTTCTAGTAAGGAACCAGTCAAGACAATTCAGGACGTATGAGCCATCCAAAAGAACTGAATGTTCTCCCCCAACTCTGCCAAAATCTCAACAATGGAGGACTCCAGACGATCGCCCCTTATGTTTCCATTGTGGAAGACCTGGTCACATCGTCAGGTAGTGTAGGGAGAGAAAGCAAGTTTTTGCTGATGCCCGCGCCAGGAGGGAACCAAGGGGACCAACAACACTCGGTAACTATATGCCAAATATAGACGAAATTGAGCCAAGGATTCCACCAGGTCGCCAACCTAGGAGTGCCTCACCCTATCCGGGGAGAGGTATAAGTACAGGAGGCAGACCATCAAGATCACCTACTAGGATAAACAGCCGCTCATCCTCAAGAGAAGGGGGGGGGGAAACTAGAACTGGCGACCTGCTTGGGAAGTAAGGCCGCACGAATATTAAATCCTCCATCGACGATTGCAACCAAATTGAAGAACAATTTTGTTAAAGATCGCTATAAAAGGGACTGAGGTACTGGCTTTGGTGGATTCAGAAGCAGATTATTCGGTTATCTCCGAAGATTTCCGTCGTCTCATAAAAGTTCCTATGTTATCTAGCAGAGGGCCGATTATAAGGGTAGCTAATTCCAAATATGTCAGGGCCCTAGGACGATGTGTCTTAAGGATAAACGTGAATGAACTTATTAAACCATTCGAGTTTATTGTATTGACGGAATGTAGTCATAATGTCATCCTTGGTTGGGATTTTCTGAAATTAACTCGAGCTAAAATTAATTGTGAGGAAAATGAGCTTCACTTAAAGAAGCTCCTATGAAGGAAACACTCTGTCCATTAGACAACTTTCACACTTTAGAGGATATCAATATTCCACCCAACTCAATCAAGCAAATAACTGTTGTCTGTAGCAACATTACGGGAGTTCAAGAGGTTCTGATTACTTGCTCTAAAGCTCTTACTTTGGATAAAGAAATAGTTATTCCGGCTTCCGTTGTCAGTCTTAACCATGGAAGGAGCAAGGTTCGAATGGTGAATGGGAGTGACTTTGCAAAGATCATTCCTGAGGAGGATGCAAGTTGCTGAAATATCTCTCATAGACACCAGTCATTTATGCTGCATAGATGGAGGCAATGATGATTTTGAGAAGAATGAAAATAGATGCAATGAGGACTTGGATAAACTTGTGACCCTTATAGATACTGATATATCCAATTAAGATAGAGTGAGACTGTTGGATGTTCTTAGGAGGTACACAGGTGTATTTGAATTTCAAAAAGAAAACCTTTAAACATCCTCATTGAAAGTTAAACATCGCATTGAAACAGGAGATCATGCCCCTATTAAGCAACGCCCATATAGAGTGTCACCAAAGGAAAGAATCATTATTCAAACCCAAGTGGACAATATGCTTAAACTGGGAATAATTCAACCATCGGATAATCCTGGTCCTCTCCTATCGCCTTAGTTAAAAAGAAAGATGGAACCTGGCGATTCTGTGTGGACTACCGCCGATTAAACAGAATAACCAGGAAAGATGTATACCCGTTGCCCAGAATTGATGACGCTTTGGACTCGTTGAGGGGTGCCTCTATATTCTCTACAATGGATTTGAAATCGGGGTATTGGCAGATTGAGGTTGATGAGACTGACCGTGAGAAGACTGCTTTTGTGACTCCTGATGGCCTCTTTGAATTTAAAGTAATACCCTTTAATTTGTGTAACGCCCCTGCGACCTTTGAGCCAATTATGGATAATCTCCTACGAGGACTCAAGTGGACCATCTGTCTCTGCTACTTAGATAACATCAAAATATTTTCTGAAACTATGGACGAACATCTACAACGTCTGGAAATGGTGTTAAGTTGTTTTGCAAAAGCGGGTCTCAAACTTAATTCGGAAAAATGTAATTTTGGTGCTAGTCAAATGAAAGTACTGGGACATTTAATTGATGGAGATGGTATTTATCCTGACCCGGACAAAGTAGAAGCTGTGTTTAATTTTCTAAGACCAAAGAGTGTATCAGATGGGTCTCTGCTCCTACTACCGCCGATTCATTACGAACTTCGCTAACATAGCAGGACCGCTGAATGAACTACTAAGGAAGGGGGAAAGATTCATATGGACTGATTGTCGGGAAGCTTCGTTTAACAAGTTGAAATCGGCTCTGCCTTCTGAACCCGTTTTAGGTCACTTTGATGAGACTGCCCCAATCTACGTCCATGCCGATGCGAGTGGCTATGGCGTCGGTGCTGTTTTGGTACAACTAAAGGATGGAGGGGAAAAGCCAATTGCCTTTGCCTCCCGAACTCTATCTAAAGCGTAGAGAAACTATACAACTGAAAAGGAATATTTGGCCGTAATTTGGTCAATCAACAAATTTCGACCGTACCTGTTTGGCCGCCCTTTTTCTATCGTGACATCATTCCTTGTGCTGGCTAGCAAATTTGAAAGACCCTTCTGGACGTCTCGCAAAATGGGCTCATCGACTTCAGGAGTATGAGGTTACAGTTTGCTATAAAAACGGTCGCAAGCACAAGGAGGCTGACTGCCTTTCCAGATGCCCATTACCTGACACTTCGGAAGAAACAAAAGAAGATGTACCTTCCATGGCAATGTTAACTGATGTAGAAAAGGAACAAAAACTAGATCCTTCATTGGCAAAGATTATGAAAAACTACGATGACCCGAATTTTAAGAGATTTGCCATTATGAATAGAATACTTTATAAGAAGAATTATGATCCCTTAGGACGACTTTGGTTGTTAGTGGTTCCAAAGTCCTTACGTTTGGAGGTGCTTAATCATTTCATGACGCCCCTACAGCCGGACATCTAGGGTTTGCCAAAACGTATGAAAGGATACGCAGACGATTTTATTGGCCAGGTCTCTTCAGTGTTCGAAATTATGTCGGACATTGCAGAGAATACCAAAGGCGCAAAAGCACACCCCAACTACCACCTGGAAATCTTAAACCCATATTTCCCTCCTCAACTTCCTTCCAGACAATAGGTATAGACTCGTTGGGTAGATTCCCTTTGTCTAGAGATGGCAACGTTGGGTGATCGTTTGTACTGATTACCTCACAAAGTACGCTATACCGAAAGCACTACCGACCGGAGGATCTGTTGAAATAGCAAAGTTTGTATTGAACGACACTATCCTCAAGCACGGAGCTCCTAGAGAAATGATAACGGAAAGAGGACGCTCGTTTCAATCGAAGCTCGTAAACGAACTAACTAAGATGTGTGGAATGTCGCAGCTCTTTACAACGGCCTATCACCCACAGACCAACGGACTGACCGAGAGATTAACTAAGACACTGGGAGACATGTTTCGATGTATGTGGAGCAGAAGAATTGGGACTCTATTTTACCGTTCGTTACTTTGGCATATAATACGGCTAAACGAGAAACCACTGGATTTACACCGTTTTATTTAGTTCATGGTCGAGAGGCGGAAACAATGCTGGATACTCTATTACCCTACCAGCCAGATTATGAAAACGACGAATATCTGAGCCAGTTAATTATAGATGCTAAAGACGCCCGACAGCTAGCCCGCTTATACATTCTAAGAACTCAGGACATCGATAAGATACGATTCAAGACATAGGCCTGTCTATTACAACGTCGGCGACCTGGTCTGGATCTTCACACCCGTGCGTAAAGTCGGTTTATCCGAGAAGCTTTAAAAATATATTTCGGTCCATACAAGATAACTAAAAAGATTTCAGACGTTAACTATGAATTAATGAAAGTGGACGAATCTAGCAGGAGGAAGAGGTCCAAAGATGTAGTTTATGTTTTGCGGATGAAGCCCTACAAAGATCCTGGACAATAGGACGATGTCGTTTATATATGCGGACTTTCTCTATATTTCGTAAGTAAAAAATAAAAACATCGGGACGCTGTTCTCCTAGGGAAGGAAATCTGTCACGAAATTGGTTTATGTAAATCAAATGTAATCAAATGTAAATCAAATGTTTCTATTAGTAAATAGGTAAATACTTTTATGTTTAATGTTATATAAGGAAGGTATGTAAATTCAATAACTGATTTTTCATTTTCTTGTTTCTAGTTTTGTTGTGAGGAAAACATCACCTACAAAGTTTATCATTTGATCAATAAAACTCTAAATTGATATCATGACAATATTAATAAAAATAGTTGAGAAACACTTATCGATATCATACGAATTGGTATGTAAAATTAATCATAACATATTATATATACAATTGTTCTCAAAAAAGTTATAATCATAGAATATTTAAATAAATATTTTTTTAAATGCATAATAATATACCATGCTTACTAATTATTATATATTACGTTTAAATCATTTCACAATAAAAGAGAATGAAGCAAATAAAATGAATTATATAAAAAAAGGCGTACCTGATTCTATGAAATATTTTCACAATACCAGGAGAACCTTTCATATAAATATATTTAATGGATTGTCTTTCAATTCAAATAGGTCCAATATTTTATCTTATATTGGAAAAATGTTGGTAAATTTCAAAACAAAATTATTTTAATTTTCTATCACTAGTTTTGTTTTGATTCTTTATCAATAAAATGTACAGACTAGTTTAATTTCATTTGGTATTATTAACCAAATTTTCTATAAATAATTTTATCAAAAGTATATGTTAGTATATACAATAAATATTTTCGGCTATTCACTGAGGAAATTCCAGGTAAATGTAAAAGGAAGTTTTGTCGGTAATAAATTGGCAGATGACGTTAAAGTCTAGCTCCTTCCTTGTCCGAGCTGTTGGCGGCATATTTTGGCTTGATCAGATGGTTGTTAAATATTTTATCCATTTATATGGGTATAAATATTTAAATATGTCATATATATTATTTAAATTGATTACTGTATGAATTATAATGACTAATTTGATATAAAACGTTGGGATTTCCTATTCCACGCCTGCCAATGCTATCTTATTGTCTCTCTTTTAGCAAGCAATTAACTTGTTTCTGCACGCCCTAAGAAAGGTTAAAGTGGCCAGTACCTGCCGATTGAATAGCTATAAAACCCCGAAAATGTTTATTAGAAATTGTATGATCTGATGCAGGCCCAACCTCACATCTTCACGGATTTGAATTACTCATTCTCTCTTCGCCACCCCTCTGTACGTCTTGTGGCGTTTTCATACATCCAAGTCGATTGTACTTCAAGACGCTTCAAATAGTAATTATTCCCTATATATAAAAATGTAACCAGTTCACCCACCTTTCCCTAATTGAATCAAAATTTACTGGCTATTTTATATAATATTTTTGTAAATTTTAGGGGGGTCGGTGGAAGGGTGGTCTCGGGATCGAATCCCGCATTGGACACTTTTTTCTAATTAAAAAAATACTCCAATAGCCCTGATTTTTGCAAATGTCCAACGCCACCAGCGAGTGAAAGGAACAAAACGGGGGCTCTGGTACATTTTTAAGTGCAAAGTCGAACTGTTTGTCACATGTGTAGACATGTGGTACACTTACAGTAAAATCTGTTGCTAACTACCCACTATGATTATCGTGGCCTGTACCACGTGTACTAGGGATAATAGAAAATTTTCATGAATGGTAAGTTCTAGATTTTAAGATAATTTTTAAACACAAGTTCCAGATCGGATAGCAAAAATTAGGATTTAAAAGCTTATGAATATAATAAACGGTGATGTTTTACATTACATTTAAAAATTGTTCTTTATTTAAAAGAAACATTTGTGCTTAAATGCTTTCATTTCCTATATAAAGAGTTCGCATTATTACTTTATACGTATTCTATTGTTTATTTAAATCGATACAAATAAGGAATTTAAATTAAAATTATATTTCCCACATATTCAATATCACAAATTTTGTATAGAACAGATTTCCTCTATTACTAAATGAATATGAGAGATATTGAGAAGATCCGACTCGGGGATTACTTCCAACGATTCAACCCGTTTTCAAATATTTCCCTCTTCGAAATTTCAAATATAATATTTCTTGACATAAAAAAAATAATAATTTGTAGTAGACCAAATTAGTTTGATTTTCGAACAAGAGCTATCTGAATAACATGTTCATTCATATATATCAACATCTTTCAAACAATCAAGTAACAATGGGTAGAATAAAGAGGGCACAAAGTGTTTGGCGAAAGGTACTGTACTTATAAGATAGTAGAGTGTAATGGTGAAGTTGTGGCTTTCTATATGCTGAATGTTTCCAATTACGACCAATCAAAGTAGAGATAAATCTACGAATCTATCTAGAGTCCCTAAACAAAGGTTTGATCTCTCGCACTGATAAGACCGTTTCCCAACTCCAGCAATCTTACTTTACCGATTGCCTCATAAAAAGATTTACTCATTGCAATCATGCTCAAATTATAATAATTTTACGAAGATAGTTCCAATCCTTCATCTCAGTAAAGGACAGTAGGACGATGTTTTTACTTATAAAAAGAGAAATATCGTGTTTATTTTAATATATAAATACTTTTAATAATGAATTATTTTTGAAAATGTTTCTTTTTAATAATAGCAACAAATATTATTTCTACAGTCATACTGCAATGGTTCAGGTTATTGATTGAGAGGGTTCTCCAATATTGAGCCAAGCCCTCTCAATCAATAACTTTAACCATTGAAGTATAAGTTTTTTCTGCCAGCGCGCGCGCGCGCGTCTCCGCGCGCGACTAGCCCTCGCTCTGGTGCTACGCCTTCTCGGGTAACAATGCAGATGTCACCCTCAGATTGGAACTGCCATGCTGGCCTCGCTCGGACCATCTAGCATCAGTCGGTCCGTCCTGCCCTGCCTGAGGGTCCGCCAACAGCTCCTTGGGCCACCGACACTAGAGATGCTGAAACATCAGGCCCCTCGTTCATAAGGAGACCCCTGACCTACAGGCTTGGATCTTCGGAACCAGCCTTAAAGAAGACGACCTAGCCATCCTTGCAATCAGCGAAGTTACGAATATTCAGGTACTTCGTACAGGTGGGGCTGGGTGGAAGTATCGATGACCCCCTCATCGCCTAGAAGAGATAACTAGTACGGCGGGGAAGACTCGCTGGGTGAAATTGGCTATTTGTAAATATATTTTTATTTTACCGATGTCTCTTTGAATTTGTATATACTGGCTGAGGTGTCAATAAATTTGTTTAAATTGTCAATTATCACCCCATTAGATGAAATATTATGTAAATATTGTCTTAGAAGTCCCCTATCATGGATATTTCCTATCCTAGGTGTCGACCTCTGGAAGTAACAGCTTGTTTTTCTATCATATTACCTGTCTTAGATATCAGAACATGTCTAACGCATTCGTATCTCAATATATAGGTTCTAAAGGTTGAAATTAGTCAAAATTAACCTTGTCTGGAAATATATCAAATTTCAGTTTAATCACATTTTTATTCATTTTAGGTTTTTGTTAAAAAAAAAAAAAACATTTAGAATTATTCCTAACAACCATTATTTTCGTACACAGAGTGTCCTTTCGGTCATAAACACTGACTTTGATTAACGATAAAGGAGAAATTGAAGTCATTGAAATAATCACGGATAAATATTGCTACGTGGAAAATTAGGGAAGACAAAAACTTAAGGAGAAGACAACAATTTATTTCAGGCAAGAACAAAATATGAGGGGTAAGCAAAAGATAAGCCACGAGGGAAATTTACAGAGTAGCAAAATATAAACATAAAAATGACCACTCTGTTAATAAAAATAATAAAATTAATAAATACTTTGTTACATAGCATCTTCCCTATGGGAGCTGTGGCCCACAGCTAGCAATTATTGTAGATACTGACATGGATCTGACGTGCTTTTGCCAAGGATTCCATCGAAGTCTTGGAACTTTGTCCCTAGTACCTTTGCGTCCTTTTTCTTGCGGCGTGAAGAGCGGCTTTGTCGTCGTATCGTCTATAGGGACATCGTCATCTTCGAGAGAAGTCTTGGCTTTAGCACGCCGGTGGAATCCTGGAGTCAGTCTCCAAAAATGTAGATCAAAGCACCCATTGCTTCAAGGTCTTCTCGGCGGTCTTCAGTTTGTTCTTCCTAACTTACCCAGCATCTCCATCAAAATGCCACGTGGAAAATTAGGAAAGACAAAAACTTAAGGAGGAGACAACAATTTATTGCAGGCAAGAACAAACTATGAGGGGTAAGCAAAGATAAGCCACGAGGGAAATTTACAGAGTAGCAAAATATAAACATAAAAATTGATCACTCTGTTAATAAAAAATAATAAAATTAATTAATACTTTGTTACAATATATACGATACTTCAGCAGAGCAACATCATATTCCCCAAGATGAGATTATCAATATGAGACACACACACATAAATTATACTTTAAAAATAAATAAATGTTATAGCCACCAAACGAGCTATAGTTATAGGTCAAATCAAATCCTATCTTACCTGGAGAATTCCAATTTATTGGACTTGGAGATTTGAACAGAGAGTGGGGCATTCATTTGTTCCAAACTCCAAACAAACATAAATTCACCGGAGCGCTAAGTCGATAGGCCTACGATATGAAAGTGTAAATAGATTTGTTGCCCAACTTTTGCCAATTAATTTAAACCGGGAGAAACAATAAGAACCAATCAATTTTACCTTATTAATCACAATCGATACAATGTGACGCCCTCTTCATTATCAAGAATTCTGAAGAATTTTGGAGGTAGCTAGTTAACGATATCAACACAATTATCGCCACTCTATGGTATAATTTTTCATCCAGTAATTAGGGTAATAATTGTAAAGTTTTGGCATGACGGTATAATGAAGAAATGAATTGATGAGCGGCAATTATCTCTTATATACTACTTCGTTTATAGTTTATCAGATTTCTAGAAAGGTGGGTAGGGAGCCGTCAAATTTATTGGAGTTTGCGCCATGGCTGTTTAATCAATTTTATCTTTATCATAAATTCATTTTCGGTGTATTGCCTTTAAATTAGAATGGTGAAGTATATATATTTGTTACATTGAAAACCCCGACATCTATATACAAGAATTTAAGCTCTATATATATAGCACTTTTTTTCTTTTACAAATAAAACAGTTTATCGTACCCTGACTGCATTAGAAAATATACTAGGAGGTGCTTGGCTCATCATTTGAAAATCCTCCCACTTAAGTTTCTTTTTGTTATTTATTTGTGGAAACGTATTTCTCGATGAAAATAAAACTATATATATATATTTATAGTTACCATTTCTTGGTTTCTCAGGAAGCCTCTGGGACCAAAAAACGCTGACGAGCGCCAACAGCGCGAAACGCGTTCGTGGATGGCTTTTCTTGATAAATCAAGATATTGGGTTGGCTAAATATCACGGAGTAAGCTGAATAAACGTTTAGTTGCTCCACCAGATGGCGCTCTGCCATCTAAAAATTCACATGTGTTTGTGGTCAGGATATGCCTTCTTTATTTTTAATATATATATATATTAAAAATGGCATATCCTGACCAGGAGCACATGTGCTTTACAGAAGGCAGAGCGCCATCTGGTGAAACAGAAATCAACTAATCATTGATTTAGGCTGTTCCCTGATATTTGCCAACCCAATTTCTTGATAAATCAAGAAAAGCCATCCACGAACGCGTTTCGCGCTTTGGCGCTCGTCAGCGTGGATTAGGCTGAAACTCCTGGTCAGGATATGCCATTTTTAATATTGATTTCAACACCTGATCTTTTTATCTTTTTCTTTCGTTATTTCATATATATATATATTGAAAAAAAAAAATAAGGCAATCCATATTTAAATCATTAATCATTTTTAAATTCAATATATGCCTTTTTATCATCTAAATAAATGAATATATATATTATATAGAAGCATAGGGCGCTTCTCCGTCGCCTCGGGTCGATGACAAAACCACAACACCAGCTTTGGCAAACTGAGAAGCGTCCACCTAGAGACCATGGTTTCGGGCTAATGGCCCTCGTCAGTCTAGGGCGGACTTTATTCCATGAGATCCACATGGATTCTAATGGAATCTTCACAATCTACCAAAGTGTTTTGCTGGCAGGTTGGCTAGGCCAAATCTATGGCTAGAATATAGATGGAAAATTTGCCGGGAGAATATTGATCCATAGAAGCATCCGGCAAATTTTCCATCTATATATATATATATATATTAAAAATAAAGAAGGCATCTCCTGACCACGAGCACATGTGCTTTTTAGATGGCAGAGCGCCATCTAGTGAAGCAAAAATAAACAAAACCACTATTTAGCTTGCTTCGTGATATTTGGCCAACCCAATTTATTGATAAATCAAGAAAAGCCATCCAGAAACGCGTTTCGCGCTGTTGGCGCTCGTCAGCGTGAGAAGGCTGTAACCACTGCGACCAAAAATATTTTTGGTCCCAATGGCTTCCGAAAAATCAAGAAATGGGTATTTAAGATCAAATTTGCGTAAAGACGGTTAACACATGAAAAACAATAGAAAAAAATAAAAAATAAGTGGGTCAGGTGTTGATATTAAAAATAAAGAAGGCATCTCCTGACCACGAGCACATGTGCTTTTTAGATGGCAGAGCGCCATCTAGTGAAGCAAAAATAAACTAAACGTTTATTTAGCTTGCTTCGTGATATTTGGCCAACCCAAATATATATATGAAAAAACAATAGAAAAAATAAAAGATAAGTGGGTCAGGTGTTGATATTAAAGATAAAGAAGGCATTTCCTGACCACGAGCACATGTGCTTTTTAGATGGCAGAGAGAGGCAATATATATATATATATATATATATATATATATATATATATACTCGTATATTGCAAAAATTAAATAAATGGAGTCACAAACCCCAAATCCAAATCACATCTACTCTACTATCAAATCACATCTACTATCCAAAAGCCTCAACTTTGTTCCTTCCCAGAAACTCGATATCCCTAGAACAATTGCATCGATAGAGACCTCAATCAAAAACCTTGCAGAATCAAACAAGGAAAAGATCCGAACAGAAGTCATTCCTATTCTTAAAAATCTGAATCGCCAGAACAAGACCAATATAAATCATGATGAAAGAAAAGCCATTAGTTTCTTAAAAGAAAATATTAATATTATAATTTCTCCTTCAGACAAAGGTAAAAATACAGTGAAAATGGATATAGCAGGATATGACAGCAAAATATAGCAATTACTTCAAACAAAGAAAAATACGACCTTTTACCTACTAATCTTCTACAGAATATGATAAAAATATTTCAACAGAAATTTTAATAGAATAAAACGCACGTACAAATTATACCACAAAGTTGCTGAAAAAATCAACGCATTAAAATGTGATCTACCAATATTTTATTTTTTTACCGGAAATTCATAAACCCTATAACCCACTTCGTCCCATAGTCTCCTAAACCGGTTCACCAATCTATCCATTAGCGAAATATCTCTCAACAATTATATCGCCGTTTCAGAAATTTCTTCCCCACACCCTTCAAAACGCCACAGCAGTGGTAGAGGTTATGCAAGGAATAGTGTTAACCTGAAATTACCACATGGTTTCATTTGATGTTGAATATTTATACACGTATATCCCACATAAAGAAGCTATTAGTGAAATTTCAAAATTTATAGACACCAATCCACAACTTAATTTAACAATTTCTAGAGAAGCACTTAAAGACTTACTCGATCTATGTTTATCCTTCAGTTATTTCAGTTACAAAAACCAGTATTATGAATAGATTCGAGGCCTTCCAATGGGCAATCCAATTTCTTCTGCTTTCGCCAATATTTATATGAATCATATCCATACAATTATGGCATTGAAAGAATAACAAGAATACTTAAAATTTACAATTTCAAAATCCGATACAAAACCACAGCAAATCTAAAAGAAATTCTATGCCATCCCAACACCAAACATAATAGAAATCATGAATTCAAATCAAACATAGTATATCGCATTCCATGCAAATCATGCCCCCTGCAACCTACATAGAATAAACCGGTAAAACTCTTGAAGAAAAATTAAACCAACACAAAACAGCTTTTAAAAACCATATCCCATTATCACTTTTAGTAGATTAGGCACTCGAACAGGACCATATACAAAATAAAAAAAAAACAGATATTATATGCAACAACATTCAAGACTCTTTTAGAAAGTTGGACCTCAATGAAAGATACCAACAGTATTAATAGAAAAATTTACATCACTCCGTTATATCTACAGTTCAAATTGATTTAAAATTCGTTTATTATACTTATCAGGAATCATATATTATTATTTAATTTTTATGAATGTACATATTTATATACATACATCTATACTTATTTATATTTGTGAGTATAAATTTCGAATTTTAGCTCCATAGTGTTGTAAATATTTTATATATCGTCGCGTGAAGGTATCGCGTGATCAACCAAAGCAGTTTAAAAACTAGAAAAGCCCTGACGAAGTTAGGCTTATAACCTATAGAAACATTGGCATTTTGTATTAAATTAAATATTTTGTTTTATTTTAGATCCAAAATATGCCTTTTAATTAACATATATATATATATATATATATATGTGACAATATAGTGGTAATAATGTGGTGAGGAGAGAAATAATCACACGACGAGTTGGAAGAGGAATCTGGAAGCCATCCGAGAGAGAGAGGTAGCGAGAGGGCTGTCCGCTGAACGACCGTCTTGTGTGGTCACCCCCCGACTACCAAAATAGTCCCCAGGTGTTGACGGGCGGGCCCCTTTTGCCGCCCCTTTGGAATGTCGTGATCTCTAAAGTGACGCCCTTAGCTACCCATATCTCTCTGGCTGATTCTTGGTTTGTTTTATTAATCCTGGAAGAGCATATATATGACATATGGCCCCCGTTGAAGAAGGCTGAACATGGTTTGAGTATATTTAAAGCTGGAGAAGCCAGGAATAGAGAAAATAATTTTACAGTTGAAATTAGTTAAGGTAATGGTGACATAGTTTATGTAAATAAAATATTGTATAGTACACAAGTAAATATTATTTACAAGCAGTTTTACAACACCGGAGAGTTTGACATTTAAGGAAATTTTTGAAATATCAAGGTTATAAAAGGGCTATATACAACAAAATCTAATGTACTATATGGGAAATGACATTGAGGAGTGTGAACAAGGAGAAGGGGAGTCACAAACACATGATGAAATTCTGAAGATCATTAAGACTGGGGAACTCTACACTTTAAGATATTTTTCAGGCGGACATGGCAAGGGGGAAACTTGGCATGGGCTTTCTATGCTATAGGTGTAGAGTATGAGAAATGAGGTTGAGGTTGGCAATTGTGTGAGCTCAGGACTGAGGTAAATATAAAACTACATACAATGTTAGAACCTTGGCGAACAGAGCGAGGGGAAACTTGCCCTGGGCCATTCTACCTTATCTATGTAGTTACTTGTGTACCGAGTCCGAGGGGAAAAGTCCCGTGTGTAGGTGAGGAAATCGAATGGACTTATATTTAATTTGCGGAAAGTATGCGCGCACAGTGCCAAAAATTGGACGAGGACTGCGTTGTCCGTTACAAGTGACAAGCTGCTCAGACACGAGGTGTTTGAACCGTCGTGGGAGCTTGTGCAAGGCGATGATTTCGCGGTGGGTTGAACGTAAGACCCATGTCTGCGCGAAATGATGACGGACCGGACAGAATCAGCGACGATGTTTAACGTAACTCCGTGGTAAATATCGGAGGTAGGCTATATCGTGCTGGTTTGGACAAGGGACAAACATAGATTTGAAGACAGGGTCCGTGTGGCGAACGTGTGGCGCGAGAAGAAGGGGCGAACTGTGTCGCTCGATGCAGATTGTTCAAGTGCGAACAAAAAGGGGTTGATAAATATCTAGCGGTTAGTCAATCTGCACCCTGTGACGAACACGCCATTGGCTAGATGGTGTGGGTCGGTGAATATGCTAGAGATGAACTACGAAATATATTATCATAAATGAAGGGCGAAGGTTAGGATTTTGAAATGACAATATAGAAGTTCGATAATTGATTTATCAATAATTCTCTATAAAGGTCCTGAGCTGGTATAAGGTTAACAAGGTTGTAAGAATGAGTGGGACATTAAGGGGAAGGAAGATAAGAGTCACCAAGGGTTGGTTGTAAGCAAGGCTCACGTGATGGTTGAAATTCTTCGACGCCTGACTTACAGGGTGAATTTTGAGTCGTTTAGGGAAAGAAATTATTTTTCGTGAGCCGTGTTTACAAGTAGGAGAGGTTATATACAAATAGGTATACAAAAGTTTAGGTGCTGGAGGCATATTTTTATAGATAAATTGATTATGAAAAATCTATTGTTAATAGTAAAAATCGTAAAGCATTAATAGGTAGAATTCCCTTTTTTTTTAAGTTACGTTAAAATGGAAATTATTTAAATAAAAATGACGATTGTTAAATTCTATTGGTAAGGTAACTAATTAAATGAGTTACAAATATCTAGATAAATAATATGGAGAATAAAATCATTGTTAATAGGCGTGGAGAAAATAAATGGAACTAATTATGTAAATATTGGGACAATTTACAAGGAATGACTTATTTAAAGAATGAATGGTAGGAGTTAAAACAGTTACACTCACGAGTTATGTTGGTTTAGGGCGCAGGTAAGTTCATTGAGCTTTGGGAGAGTTCTGTCTGTGACACTGTGCGTACCAGTGTTGTACATAACAGTAGCGGCAGGGATATGGCGGAGTCTTGTCCATGATGGTGGGAGGGTGTCCTGCTCTGGCACGGAGATCGTTCTTGGGCAGGTCTAGTGCTGGAAGAAGTGGGCGGCAGCTTCATCTCCGTCGTAGGCGATCACTTCTTCAGGGTAACGGTTCAAAAGTTGGCGAGGAAGGGGTTGAGGGCTCGAAGAGGAGTGGTTACAGTTGAGTTGGGTTTGGTCGATCATCGTGGCTTGGCTTCTTGTTTCTTCATACTCCGGTATATGAGGGATTCGCTTCCCGGCCAGGTCTTATCCTGTCGACTTTCAATGTGACAATATAGTGGTAATAATGTGGTGAGGAGAGAAATAATCACACGACGAGTTGGAAGAAGAATCTGGAAGCCATCCGAGAGAGAGAGGTAGCGAGAGGGCTGTCCGCTGAACGACCGTCTTGTGTGGTCACCCCCCGACTACCAAAATAGTCCCCAGGTGTTGACGGGCGGGCCCCTTTTTGCCGCCCCTTTGGAATGTCGTGATCTCTAAAGTGACGCCCTTTAGCTACCCATCTCTCTCTGGCTGATTCTAGGTTGTTTTATTAATCCTGGAAGAGCATATATTATGACATATATATATATGTTACAAACTATGTAAATTTATAATGATTTTTTAAAGTTAAAAGTGCAGTCGTTAAGAATATAATTAAAAAAAAAAGAAAATTAATCTCAAAAGTTTATTTTGTGAACTCTTGAGCAAAAGAATGCATTAAATTTAAAGTAAATATAGAATTTAGCAATTAATCCTATATTACAATTTACATATTTATAAAAATTATATCTAACCTACTCTAAAAAAAACAAAAACAATTCATTTATATATTTAAAGTGGCGCCATCTGGTGCCAAAGAATAACAGAGTTATTTTAGAAAGATGATTAAAATAAAATAATATTTACAAAGATTTATATTTATGACCTTTCTATAAATTTTTAAAAATTATATAACATATATATATATATATATATATATATATATATATATAGTATATATAGTTGTATAGTTTTATAGTTAAGTATTCTATTAAAATTATCTTCATTATTTTGATTATTTAAATTCAAATTATAAAATTTGTAAATTGTTATTATTTAGTATAGATAGAGAGAAAAAAAATCCTTTACTTCTAAAACATCATCTAGTTAATTATATATTTATAATTAATAACAATAAAATTTAACAACGTAACGTCTTTTGTATCGGCTTTTACACGTCATTTAGACATACTCTAATCCTATATATAGAATAATAGAAGTGAGAATATATATGATAGTTAGAAAAAAGAGAGAAAGACAAAACCATGCACTATTAATCAAACTAATAATAAGAAAACAAAAAGTTTTGTAAATAAGGTAGATAAGATTGTTAGTATATATATATATATTTTTATAATTTTATATTTTATTCTTTTTTTTAAATGATTTTTCATTTTTTTTTATTTTAAAATATGAATATAAATAGTTGTATTTAGTAAAATATCTATATTATGAATTAACTTTTATTATAAGTTTGGTTATTATGTTTTGAAACCCTAATGGTAGACCAGACATATACAAAAAACTTAAATTGGAGTAATTATTGAAAAAAGAGGTCTGCTGAACCGGGAATTCTCAAATAGAAATTCAGCTTTCAACATTTCATCCCTTCTCTATTATGTCTTAGACCTCCTTTCAACCGGATTTTATGTGTTAATATAAAGTTACTTCAGTGAAACATTTATATGAACAGATATAATGTGTACCTACCTTGTCCGCGAACGCCTTCAAGTGTAAACATCTATTTCTGGATGACACATGTTGTGGGGGGGGGACAAATTTAGACCTTATATTTTGAAGTTGTAGAAAAACAAGACATTCAAAGAAGAAAGAGAAGATAGTTAAGGGAAGAAATCCAAATTTTATAATCTTTACAGCCAGTTAAATTAAAATAATTGATTCAACACTTATTCATCTTTCAATATTCCTTTAAAAAGGCAAATTATTAGAGTTTAATAAAGCTATTAATTGTGAAAATTCACTTTTATTTAATTTCCATTTTCCTCCCCAGAAATTGGAGATTAAACAAAATGAATTCTATACAATATTACTTTAAAAATCTTGTGAAAAAATCTTCAAATCAGCTATTTAATTTAAGTTTAACTAATTGTTAAAGATTATAAATTTGTAGTAGTGATTATTGAAAGAAATTATAGAAAGTTGATTTAATAAATGGATACTTCCATTTATTTTTTAAAGTATTTTATAATTGATATACTGTTGAAATATTTTACTTGTCTGATACTAAATTTGTTTTTAATAAATTCCATGTTTAAATTTTTAACATCTTCTATGAAATTTTCTAATATATTATTTATTCTATAAAATCTTAGAAACTGACCAAAATATATACATTTACAACAATTTAATGAAATATTAGAATTCATATTACAGTATTTTATAATATTGAAATTATAATTACTTTTTTATTATAAATTTTAATAGCATTATTTGTAAGGTCTATATTTAGGTCTAAAAAGTTAACTTTTTTGTTTCTATAAATTTTTTCATTGTTCTTAAGTTTCAAGTATTTAGGATAAATTTTAGGTATTAAATTTTTGAACTGTGGATTATTAAATATTATGATGTCATCTACATAACGGAACATTTGCCAGTTAACATTATTTTGTAGAAAGTATTCTCTTTCGTACCAGAATAATAAGTTTTGCTAATAACGGACTTGAAGACGTTCCCATGGGAACTCCTTCTGATTGAATATATATTTTATTTTTAAATTCTATATAGTTAAAATTTAAAAATGTTTCCAGTAGAGTTTTTGCTGTTTTAAGATCTAATTTAATTGTTTTATATCTGTTATGAATAATTTTAATGTGGAAAGTTTGTCATTAATGATTTCGTTAAATAAATTGGTTATTTTATTATTTAGATCTCTTAAATTTATTTTAGAATAAAGGTCCTCAAAGTCAAATGTGTGTACTGTTTCCATGTTTGTCCAATTGTTCATTAAATAGTTAATGATTTTTTTATTTGAGTCGATAAATTTATAATTATATTTATTAGTTAATTTTATTTATAATAAATTGTAGTGTTGAAGCTAATTGTATATCAATGTTTTTTATAACTGAATTTATAACAGATGTGATTGTTCTGAAAGAAATAGGTTTTTTTGTGTAGTTTAGGAATTATATAGAACTTTGGTATGTTTGGATTTTTGTAGTGATTATAAATTTTTAGTGAATTTTCAACGTTTTTTGATGTCTTTTTTGATTTTTGTGGCTGTAGTTCTAGCAAAAGTGTATTTATGATTATTATCAATTTCCTTTTTTAGTATATCGTGGTATAGATTTTTACAAATTATAGATAAGTTATTGGAACATTTATCTATAGGAGTGATAATAAAAATCCTTCTGTAAATTAATTATATTTTCTTTAAAAGAAGGAATATCTGAATTAGGTTTTGTGTATTTAAGTGTATTATTATAATAATTTATAATTTCCTTTTAATATTATGTTTCCATTCCAGAAAAGTAAATTCTGGAATACTGTATTTTATACTAGTTTTATTTATGAAAATATCTATATCTTTTAATATAGATTTAATTGTATTATTATAATTGTGTTTAATTTGAGGTATATATTTATACCCTTTATTTAAAATATCCTGATATTCTGGATTTAAAAAAGAAAAATTGCTAGTTAATATATGACCTGAAACTTATATTTATCAATATAGTTGTTGCAATTACATTTAATATTTTTAAAATTTGCCAAATTATTAATAAATTGGTTATAATTGCAAACTAAATTACCTATATTTTTGTTGTATCTCCAGATTGTTTTGAATTTAAATTTTTTATAGGGAAAAAGATTATTAATGTTTTGGTTATTAAAAATATCATTAAACTTAATATGATTAAATAAATTGTTATTAAATTTAATGATAATATTAATGTTATTAGTAGATTGTTTAATTTTTCTGATTTAAAGATGTCGTGTGTGATATCTATTTAATCTGTTAGTCAGATTATGAATTTTAATATATTCTATAAGTTTGATAAATTTATTATTATTTAGTTTAAATAATGTTTTAATAAATTTATCGACGAAATTGTTAGTGTACATTTGTTTTGGGTCCAGTAATTCTTCAAATTCAATGTAACCTAATTTATTGGTAGTTTTACCTCTAGTTTTATTAGGTTTAGTTTTAAATTCATTTTTTTTTGTATTTGCAGCTGATTTCATAAGTTGAAATTTCTTCTGTTTGTGGTTTGTATGTTAGTTTAATTCGTCATTAAGTCCATAAGGGAATAATGTGTTGTGTTTATAAATGTAGTTGTTTTCTAATAATAGTCGGTTGTTTTTTGTTTTGACATATGTCTAGTATTTCTATCTTAAAGTTTGTTAAAAGTATGCAATTGATTGTGTTCTTTCATATATATATTACCAATTGATTTTTTAGCGTGGTTTCTATGTAGGTTTATTCGTATATTTAATGGATTACACGTTTGTCCTATATATGATAATTGACAAATTTGGCATGTTAATTTATAAATAGTATTTACTAATTTACAACTAGTCGTTTGAAATGTGTCATGGTTCTTAAGAGAGGGACAAGTTTGACAATTCTTTCTTAGGCAATTCTTAGCGAGTTAAATTAACATAAAAGAGGTGCTAACCCTAATATGCTGGTAGTTTTTTTTAGTTTTTTTGGTTTGTTATTCTATTGAGAATTTTTTTTTTTAAATATATTTATCTTAATTGTTTTTGTGTTGATTAAATTTGTAATAAAATGAATAAATAATCTATAAAAATATAGATATTACTGTTTGTTATCTGTTATATTTTTAAGAATAACTAATAAAAAACATCTTTAAAAACTATCTAAACAAATAAAAAAACAAAGTTCTGAAGTTATTTTTTCTAAAATTACTTTTATAATTTAGATCTTATAATCTGTATGGAGTTTTATTTATATTAGAATATCTAATATATAATTAAATTTGTATATTATATTATATATAAAAATATATCATAGAGCAAGCTCATATGAATTATATAGTGTAAAAACTATATAATAAAAATATAACAGTGATACTACATTTAAAACTTAAGGAGCAAACTGATCAGAATGATAAATCATATCAAGTAGATTTGGTTAGATTAGCAAGCTAAATCTAAATTAATTATAAAAATAAATAGTTGTATAGTTTTATAGTTAAGTATTCTATTAAAAAATATCTTCATTATTTTGATTATTTAAATTCAAATTATAAAATTTGTAAATTGTTATTATTTAGTATAGATAGAGAGAAAAAAAAATCCTTTACTTCTAAAACATCATCTAGTTAATTATATATTTATAATTAATAACAATAAAATTTAACAACGTAACGTCTTTTGTATTGGCTTTTACACGTCATTTAGACATACTCTAATCTATATATAGAATAATAGAAGTGAGAATATATATGATAGTTAGAAAAAAGAGAGAAAGACAGAACCATGCACTATTAATCAAACTAATAATAAGAAAACAAAAAGTTTTGTAAATAAGGTAGATAAGATTTTTTGTTTCAAAACATAATAACCAAACTTATAATAAAAGTTAATTCATAATATAGATATTTTACTAATACAACTATTTATATTCATATTTTAAAATAAAAAAAATTAAAAAATCATTTAAAAAAAAAGAATAAAATATAAAATGATAAAAATATATATATATATACTAACAATCTTATCTACCTTATTTACAAAACTTTTTGTTTTCTTATTATTAGTTTGATTAATAGCTTAATTAGTAGATTAATAGATTAATTAATTTAGCTTGCATATCTAACCAAATCTACTTGATATGATTTATCATTCTGATCAGTTTGCTCCTTAAGTTTTAAATGTAGTATCACTGTATATATTTTTATTATATAGTTTTTACACTATATTAATTCAATATGAGCTTGCTCTATGATATATTTTTATATATAATATAATATACAAATTTAATTATATATTAGATATCTAATATAAATAAAACTCCATACAGATTATAATTATCTTTTATTGTTTGATTATGAAAAAATAAATTATAAAAGTAATTTTAGAAAAAATAACTTCAGAACTTTGTTTTTTTTCATTGTTTAGATAGTTTAAAGATGTTTTTTATTAGTTTATTCTTAAAAATATAACAGATAACGAACAGTAATATCTATATTTTTATAGATTAATTATTCATTTTATTACAAATTTTAATCAACACAAAAACAATTAAGATAAATATATTAAAAAAAAAAAAAATTCTCAATAGAATAACAAACTAAAAAACTAAAAAAAACTACCAGCATATTAGGGTTAGCACCTCTTTTATGTTAATTTAAACTCGCTAAGAAAGAATTGTCAAACTTGTCCCTCTCTTAAGGAACCATGACACATTTCAAACGACTAGTTGTAAATTAGTAAATACTATTTATAAATTAACATGCCAAATTTGTAAATTATCATATATAGGACAAACGTGTAATCCATTAAATATACGAATAAACCTACATAGAAACCACGCTAAAAAATCAATTGGTAAAATATATATGAAAGAACACAATCAATTGCATACTTTTAACAACTTTAAGATAGAAATACTAGACATATGTCAAAACAAAAAACAACGACTATTATTAGAAAACAACTACATTTATAAACAAAACACATTATTCCCTTATGGACTTAATGACGAATTAAACTACACATACAAACCACAAACAGAAGAAATTTCAACTTATGAAATCAGCTGCAAATACAAAAAAAAATGAATTTAAAACTAAACCTAATAAAACTAGAGGTAAAACTACCAATAAATTAGGTTACATTGAATTTGAAGAATTACTGGACCCAAAACAAATGTACACTAACAACTTCGTCGATAAATTTATTAAAACATTATTTAAAACTAAATAATAATAAATTTATCAAACTTATAGAATATATTAAAATTCATAATCTGACTAACAGATTAATAGATATCACACACGACATCTTTAAATACAGAAAAATTAAACAATCTACTAATAACATTAATATTATCATTAAATTTAATAACAATTCATTTAATCATATTAAGTTTAATGATATTTTTAATAACCAAAACATTAATAATCTTTTCCCTATAAAAAATTTAAATTTCAAAACAATCTGGAGATACAACAAAAATATAGGTAATTTAGTTTGCAATTATAACCAATTTTATTAATAATTTGGCAAATTTTAAAAATATTAAATGTAATTGCAACAACTATATTGATAAATATAAGTTTTCAGGTCATATATTAACTAGCAATTTTTCTTTTTTAAATCCAGAATATCAGGATATTTTAAATAAAGAGTATAAATATATACCTCAAATTAAACACAATTATAATAATACAATTAAATCTATATTAAAAGATATAGATATTTTCATAAATAAAACTAGTATAAAATACAGTATTCCAGAATTTACTTTTCTGGAATGGAAACATAATATTAAAAAGGAAATTATAAATTATTATAATAATACACTTAAATACACAAAACCTAATTCAGATATTCCTTCTTTTAAAGAAAATATAATTAATTTACAGAAGGACTTTATTATCACTCCTATAAATAAATGTTCCAATAACTTATCTATAATTTGTAAAAATCTATACCGCGATATACTAAAAAAGGAAATTGATAATAATCATAAATACACTTTTGCTAGAACTACAGCCACAAAAATCAAAAAAAGACATCAAAAACGTTGAAAATTCACTAAAAATTTATAATCACTACAAATATCCAAACATACCAAAGTTCTATATAATTCCTAAACTACACAAAAAACCCTATTTCTTTCAGAACAATCACATCTGGTATAAATTCAGTTATAAAAAACATTGATATACAATTAGCTTCAACACTACAATTTATTATAAATAAATTAACAAATAAATATAATTATAAATTTATCTACTCAAATAAAAAAATCATTAACTATTTAATGAACAATTGGACAAACATGGAAACAGTACACACATTTGACTTTGAGGACCTATATTCTAAAATAAATTTAAGAGATCTAAATAATAAAATAACCAATTTATTTAACGAAATCATTAATGACAAAACTTTCCACATTAAAATTATTCATAACAGATATAAAAGATTCAAATTAGATCTTAAAACAGCAAAAACTCTACTGGAAACATTTTTAAATTTTAACAACGTTATTAGCAAACTTAATATTATTCTGGTACGAAAGAGAATACTTTCTACAAAATAATGTTAACTGGCAAATGTTCCGTTATGTAGATGACATCATAATATTTAATAATCCACAGTTCAAAAATTTAATACCTAAAATTTATCCTAAATACTTGAAACTTAAGAACGATGAAAAAAATTATAGAAACAAAAAAGTTAACTTTTTAGACCTAAATATAGACCTTACAAATAATGCTATTAAAATTTATAATAAAAAAAGTAATTATAATTTCAATATTATAAAATACTGTAATATGAATTCTAATATTTCATTAAATTGTTGTAAAGGTATATATTTTGGTCAGTTTCTAAGATTTTATAGAATAAATAATATATTAGAAAATTTCATAGAAGATGTTAAAAATTTAAACATGGAATTTATTAAAAACAAATTTAGTATCAGACAAGTAAAAATATTTCAACAGTATATCAATTATAAAATACTTTTTAAAAAAATAAATGGAAGTATCCATTTATTAAATCAACTTTCTATAATTTCTTTCAATAATCACTACTACAAATTTATAATCTTTAACAATTAGTTAAACTTAAATTAAATAGCTGATTGAAGATTTTTTTCACAAGATTGTTAAAGTAATATTGTATAGAATTCATTTTGTTTAATCTCCAATTTCTGGGGAGGAAAATGGAAATTAAATAAAAGTGAATTTTCACAATTAATAGCTATATTAAACTCTAAAAATTTGCCTTTTTAAAGGAATATTGAAAGATGAATAAGTGTGTTGAATCAATTATTTTAATTTAACTGGCTGTAAAGATTATAAAATTTGGATTTCTTCCCTTAACTATCTTCTCTTTCTTCTTTGAATGTCTTGTTTTTCTACAACTTCAAAATATAAGGTCTAAATTTGTCCCCCCCCTCCCCCCCCCCCCCACAACATGTGTCATCCAGAAATAGATGTTTACAGTTGAAGGCGTTCGCGGACAAGGTAGGTACACATTATATCTGTTCATATAAATGTTTCACTGAAGTAACTTTATATTAACACATAAAATCCGGTTGAAAAGAGGTCTAAGACATAATAGAGAAGGGATGAAATGTTGAAAGCTGAATTTCTATTTGAGAATTCCCGGTTCAGCAGACCTCTTTTTTCAATAATTACTCCAATTTAAGTTTTTTGTATATGTCTGGTCTACCATTAGGGTTTCAAAACATAATAACCAAACTTATAATAAAAGTTAATTCATTATATAGATATTTTACTAAATACAACTATTTATATTCATATTTTAAAATAAAAAAAATTAAAAAATCATTTAAAAAAAAGAATGAAATATAAAATTATAAAAATATATATATATATACTAACAATCTTATCTACCTTATTTACAAAACTTTTTGTTTTCTTATTATTAGTTTGATTAATAGTGCATGGTTCTGTCTTTCTCTCTTTTTTCTAAATATCATATATATTCTCACTTCTATTATTCTATATATAGGATTAGAGTATGTCTAAATGACGTGTAAAAGCCGATACAAAAGACGTTACGTTGTTAAATTTTATTGTTATTAATTATAAATATATAATTAACTAGATGATGTTTTAGAAGTAAAGGATTTTTTTTTTCTCTCTATCTATACTAAATAATAACAATTTACAAATTTTATAATTTGAATTTAAATAATCAAAATAATGAAGATAATTTTAATAGAATACTTAACTATAAAACTATACAACTATTCATTTTTATAATTTATTTAGATTTAGCTTGCTAATCTAACCAAATCTACTTGATATGATTTATCATTCTGATCAGTTTGCTCCTTAAGTTTTAAATGTAGTATCACTGTTATATTTTTATTATATAGTTTTTACAATATATATATATATATATATATATATATATTGTCACAGTAATGAAGGTGACGAGTCGTTTGAATAGAATATATATAAAATAATAGTTTATTAGATAACTTTCAATAGTGAATAAGTTTGAGGGATAAAAATAATTAGCGGTAAACAGCGTTAACTCTCGAGCGCGCGCGCAGAAAATGTAACGTGCTTGCCAAGCTTTACAGTTACAAGCTATGTACATTTTTGGTTATGACATTACTCCCCTTTTTAAAAATAAGCAGCGACCCGCTGCTTAAAAATATTCACTCTGAGATCAGTCCTGTGTATGTTTTTATGGGCTTCTGTATGGTTTCATCCGCAGGACGTGGACGATGTCTTTGATATTCTGTTGTCGGGGTCTCCTCTCCAAGGCCTCTACTTCATAAGTTTCTTCAGACAGTTGTCTCACAACTTTATAGGGACCGAAGTATCTTTTAAGTAGCTTCTCCGACAGCCTTTGTTTACGAACAGGTGTGTACACCCACACAAGGTCTTCCGCGTGATACTGGACAGGTCTGTGGCTTTTGTCGTATCGAGATTTGTCTTTTTCTTGCGCCTTCAAAATGTTCAAACGGTCCAGCTGGCGTGCGTCCTCGGCATTTGTGACCAAACACTCTACGTAGTCTTCCAGATTGGCTTCCTCTCTATACGTCAGGATGGTGTCCTATGAGGTCTCGACATCGCGTCCAGCATGTCACCAAGTGTCTTGTTGAGTCTCTCGGTCAGGCCATTTGTTTGGTGGAGGTAGGCAGAAGTAAAGCGATGTGCGGTTCCAAAAAGGTTGTTAATCTCCCGTATTGTGTGAGATATAAACGTTCGACCTCGGTCTGAAATCAATTCTCTGGGGGCTCCATGTTTAAGGATCACGTCTTCTACTATAAATTTTCCAACTTCTTCCGAAATTACATTTGGTATGGCTTTGGTCATAGCATACCTTGTTAGATAGTCTGTCGCGACCACGGTCCATTTATTGCCATCGTTCGAGGTAGGGAATCTTCCTAACAAATCTATCCCTATTTTCTGAAAAGGTCGTGCAACCGGCGGAATTGGCATAAGTTGTCCTGGTGGACGTTCGGTAGAACCTTTTCGCCGTTGACATTCTCGACAGTGAGCCACATATTGTCGCACAGATCTATGCAAGCCGGGCCAGAAATATTTTCTTCTAATGCGGTCGTATTTTTTTTTTGCAAATCCCAGGTGTCCCGCCATTGATGCATCGTGGGCTTCACTCAAAATGTCAACCCTCATTTGTTTGGGCACTACTTAGAGCCAAGGTTTCCCCATGGGATCGTAGTTTTTGCAGTAGAAGATCCCGTCGATTATTTTGTATCCACCTTCACTTTTGGAATCAATTTCCTGAATTATTTTTTTGGTCTGGACATAGCTTCTTTGTTCTTTTCTTATTTCGCTATTGAAAACAATTCTGGTATGTTATCTTCGTTGGATTGGGGGAGAGGACTTCTTGAGAGGCAATCCGCATCTTGATGTCTTTTACCATTCTTATACACAATAGATATGTCGAACTCTTAAAGTCGCAAGGCCCATCTGGCTAGCCTTCCCGATGGATCCTTTACATTAGCTAGCCAACACAGGGAATGATGGTCGGAGACGACGGTGAAGTGTTTTCCAAACAAATATGGTCTGAACTTGTAAATGGCCCAAACTACAGCCAGGCATTCCCTCTCCGTCGTGGAATAATTTCTTTCTGCGGCGTTAAGGGTTCTTGATGCATAGGCGATAGGTTTTTCTTTTCCTTCTACCAGTTGGGCCAACACTGCTCCGACGCCATATCCACTCGCGTCGGTATGTACAAGTGTCTCAGCATCTTCCTTAAAATGGCCAAGCACAGGATCGGTAGTTAGGGCTGATTTTAATATTTGGAAAGATTGTTCTTGTTCGTTAGACCAAAAGAACTTCACGTTATTCTTCAGGAGGTCGTGTAACGGCTTTGCTTTATTTGCAAAATCCTTCACAAATCGCCTGTAATATGAACACAATCCCATGAAGCTTCTTACTTCAGTTGCTGTTTTTGGAGTCGGCAAATTTGTAATTGCTTTAATTTTGTCGGGATCAGGGCGAATGCCGCTTTCTGTAACCAGATGTCCTAACACTTTGATTTATCTTGACCCGAAACGGCATTTCTCATGATTAATACACAAGCCCGCTTGCTGGATGCATCTGAGAACTTTCCCTAGGCGTTCAATATGTTCTTTAAAGGATGTAGCATAAACGATTATATCGTCTAAATAACAAAGACAAATTGTCCATTTCAATCCTGCTAGTAGCTTGTCCATCATTCTTTCGAATGTTGCCGGTGCGTTGCATAGACCGAAGGGCATCCACGGAACTCATATAAGCCATCAGGGGTGATGAAAGCTGTTTTCTCCCGATCTTCCTCGTCGATTTCTATCTGCCAGTATCCTGTACGTAGGTCCATGCTGGAAAAGAATTTGCCTACTGTTGAGCTATCCAAAGCATCATCATTTCTAGGTAAAGGATACACATCCTTTTTGGTGACCTTGTTAAGCTTTCGGTAGTCTACGCAAAATCTCCAGGACCCATCTTTCTTTTTAACCAAAACTACTGGAGACGACCGAGGACTTTCGGACGGTTGTACAATTCCCATCTTTATCATTTTATCGACTTCACTTTGTATAGCTCGTCTTTCGACAGGAGACACCCTGTATGGTCGTTGTTTAATAGGACGGCTGTCTGAGGTGTCGATTTTATGTTTCACATTGGAGGTGGTACTGAATGATTTTCTCTCAAAATCAAAAACCTCCGAATACTTTTCTAGACATTCTGCAATCATTGACTTTTGTTCTTTATCTAATCTCTCGTCTACCAGAGATAATATTTGTTGGCGTCTATCCTTACTCTTAATGTTTGATTGAATTTTATCGTTTTCAGCTGTGTCAACACTGTAGATTCCGCTACTTCCAATTTTCCTCAAGTATCCTACAAGCATACCAGCTGGGATTATTTGATTCTGAGAAGTCCCATTAGTTACCCATATCTTCCCTCTTTCGTGATGGAAGTTAATTATGGATGATGGTATGACCAATTATTTTTTTAAGATGAGATCTTTGCTTCCTTCTATCATTAGATCTTTTCCGCCTCGAATATCTTCGTTAATAACAGTGATTTTCTTAATTGAGCGAGCTGTAATAGAACAGTCTTCTAATGCATGTGTAGGCAGATCTTCTTCTAGGCCGTCGTTCACACTTTCCTTCAAATATATTTCACCTTTTCCACAAACAATCACTGCACTTGTGGCTCGAAAGAAATCAAGACCAAGGATTATGTGATGGCTACATTCAGAGAAGACAACAAAAGTAAAATAAATTTCAAGTTTTTCAATTCGACACTTTTAAGTTGCAGCGACCTAGAGTTTCGATATGCTTCCTATTGGCGACTCTTAGTACAGGCCCTTTTTCTGCAAAGAAGGGAATTTTCATATATCGGCAAAAATTTTCCGAGATTACGGAATAATCGGCTCCAGAATCGACTAAGGCCTCAACATTCTGTCCATTTATGGTGATAACAACGTAGTTCCGTTTCATGTTCGCAGTTATAATAGGGGGAGGATTTCTACTTTCGTCAGCGGCCTTACCTCCAGTCTCGGTCGCTCTCCTTAGTTTCCCTGGCTTAGTATACAAGTATAGATGAAAGAAACATTAAATATGATATATATTTCATGAGATAATAAAGTTTTAAATGTTAAATGTAGCAGGATACGAACCTGTGTGAGGTGGCTACGACTGTGTATATGTTTGTGGGAGTGTTCTGTGCGTGAGAGGATCTCCTGCGCTGGAGTGTTGGTGGAATGGTGCTGGGCTGAGCATGCTCCTCTGTACCGTACTTTCCATAGGAAGCAAAAGAAAAGGGATGTTTAAAAGGTGCTCAGGGATGAAAAGGAAGGAATGTCTGATAAGGTAGGGTACGTTTGAGGAAAGAAGACTTGGGTCGTTGCGAACAATTTGGTAGGATGATCCAAATTGGGTCACTAATGTCCTCGGAAGGTTCCTCGTTCGGGATGAAGAGAAAAGGGGGACGATTTTTATGTCAATGAAGTAGCGCAAGGAGATTATCTCTTGATGTTGGTGTGTGAACATGATGGTTTATTGCAAATGGTCAGAGGGCAACGTACTGAATTCTGTGAAGTACATCCTGAACGGATCGTTTCAAGACGGGTCTGTGACTATCAGTAATTCTGCTGACACCTTAAAAGAAAATGAATTTGGGAAAAACTATCAGTTCGGGGTGGTCAATGGGTAACGCAGGTGGTGTTGTTCTAATTCAAAATAGATTTCTGCCATTCTATATAGGAATTCCCTGACGTTAGAATCTTATGGGGGGTCATCAATTTTAATGCCGTGGTCACCATCCTTCTCTGAGTGATTAATGAAGTCCTTGAAAGTGTTCCAAAGAACCATCGAAAGCTCTTCAAGACAATACATCAAGATTGATTGAATTTGTCTTAATCGGGACGACGGCATTAAATAAATCAGCAAATGTATAATCGTCATGGAGACGCTTGGGTTAATATACGCCATTGTAAGGAGGGATAGAAATAAAATTGGGAATTGTTTAATCCTAATAAAATATTTAACTATGGGCAACGGTACTAGCGTATTTTTGCTTATGAATGACCTATATTCTAATTTCGAATTGTCACAGTTAATAAGGAGCGCACTTTATTGATGGCTAAAATTTGCGGAGTATGATCACGTGTTGGTGAGGATGGGAGCATTATCTTCGCTGTCGGGGAAGGTTCTAATTGGATATTAATCTTTGGGATGGTGTCAGGAGTAGAAATGTATCTGGCTGTTGATATTGGTTCGTCATTATCTAAGAAAATATCTATCATGTGATTAAATGGGTTACTTAATGTAGGTGCATAATTTTTATAATCATCATGAAATATTTCAGGTGGGAAATGATGGTAAATAAAATGTGATTTTGGCGCGCTATTGTTGCTCGTTGAGTGAGGTGTGAAGATGTACTTAGTGTTTTCGGAATAGTGTTTCAATTTGTTCACGTGGATAATCTCCGTGTCTAAGTTTTGAGCTTTGATTAGGTCTATTGATTTTAAATGTATAGGGAGATATCACCTCAATTAGCTCAAATGGTCCACTGAAGTAAGGCACTAATTTGCCTGTATTGGGGTGTTGGTAAATATTGGTAAGGACTAGATCGCCTACCTCAAAGTCGGGGGACCTGTGATTTTTGTCAAATCTGATCTTATCTAGCTTATGACGTTCTTTCGTTCTCTGTAACGCTAGGCGTCTAGATTCAGTGACCGATGGATAAGGTTCTAGATGTTGTGACAGTTCTTTCGGCAGGGAGCCGCTCATAAGGTATGATTGGGGAAATCCCGTAACGGAATGTGGGGTATCGTTATATGCCTTAAGTACTTTGGATTGGAGCATAGTCCAACTAGCTCTAAGGTGTTGAAGATGGAGTAGCCCATGTTTTCCGGTCAGGGTTGCGTTCAAACGTTCGGAGAAACCGTTTGCATGTGGATGGTTGCTGGCAGTGAGCATTGGTTGTATGTTATGGGAAATTAGAAATCTCCTAAACCTCGGTGATGTAAAGGCAGAGGCTCTATCTGTAAGGAGACGCATCGGAAAACCACTTTGTAGCACCCTTTTAATTACTTTAAAATATGTGGTCGTACTTGTGGAACGAGATGGAAATGTCCATGCGAATTGTGTCGCGTGGTCTACTACTACATGCAGGTAATTTGTTTGCACTCCCATATCTAGCAAACCCGGCTATAGTGTTCATAGAGAACAGATCGAATGGCAGTGTGGATTCTGGCAATTCGCCCAATTCTCCATACTTCGGTTCTTTTGGGGGTTTTGTTCATTTGACAGATGTTACAAATCTTAACGAAGGCACGAATTTCTATCGACATTCCGCTTTAAAAGTATTGGGTGGAGATGATCCTAGTCAATTGATAAATTCCTGGATGGTTGACTTTCTGGTGGGCTTCCCTAAGTATGGTGGGTCGTAAGACGGAACAAGGGCGGAACAACTATTTTGCTCACACCACGTCTGGTGACGGTAGTCGGGTTGAGGTTTGGTGAACATACTTGGAATTATCCCGAAGCTCACTTTGGTACATTTTTAATTGCGAGGCGTCAAGAAGGCCACAAAACGGATTTCGGGATAACAGGTCAGCCTCTAGTTGTTTGGTGCCTTTGATGAACTTCACCTGATAGTCGTAGACTAACAATATCAAACTCCATCGAAAGAGTCTTCCTGTTGGATTTTTGATGTTTTTCAGCCACTGTAAGTCACAATGATCGGTGAAAATGGTAAAGCAATTTCCCGTCAGATAGACCTCCAAACGATCTACTGTTTCAATTATGGTTAGACACTCTAATTCGGTGATGGTATAATTGCGCTTGTATTTGCGCAGTGTGCGGCTATAATATTGTACTGGATATGAGTTTTCATCTGGAGAGATGGAGCTGTTTCAGTACTCCTCCTATCCCTTGCAAAGATGTATCAGAGTACACTTGACAAGGATAATCTTATTTATAAATATGGAGAATGGGACCTGATGAAAGTAGTTGTTTGAGTTTTTCAAACGCCTTTTGACAGTCTGACGTCCATTCCCATTTAACGCTCTTTTTCAAAAGTTGAATTAGAGGATTTCTAATACGCGCATAATCTGGAATGAATTTGTTGTAAACATTAATGGCGCCTGAGGGGAAATGATTGCAAGGTTTTTACGTTAGTAGGGGGGTTTATGGCATTAATTACATCTATATTCCTAACAAGTGAAGTGCAGGTACCTGAACTAATCTTATATCCCAGATAGTCAATAGATATCCTGAAAAACTGGAATTTATTAAGATTTAATTTTATATTTTCTAATTTACAAAAATGAAAAAATTCCTGTAAGTGTCCTAAGTATTCCTCTAAACTGTTAAAATGGATTATGAAGTCGTCAAAATAATGATTAACAAATGTTAATTTGTGTTTCTGTATCAATTGATTCAACTGCCTTTCGAATATTTGGGGACTTAATTTGAGGCCAAACGGTAGTCTATTAAAATGGTATTGCCGCAGGTGGGTTACAAATGGAAGTAGGGGTCTAGTTTCGGGATGAATAGGAATTTACCAGAAGGCGGAGGTTATATCTATGGTGGAAAAGTATTTGGAATTAGATAATTGATCTAGTACTGTTTCTATTAGTGGTATGGTATAATTATCTACAGACATTAATTCATTAAGTTTTCTAAAATCCACACAAAAGCGTTTCGAGTCATATTTTTTTCTAGCAAATGTTACGGGAGTGGCATATGGGCTATTCGATGGTTCTATTATTTCATTTTATAAACATTTTCTCTATTCGATATTTTATTTAGGGGTAATCGCTATGTGGTATTCTATATGGTCTTAGTTTTATAATCTTATCACTGTTAGGTATAATTTTAACCGGGTCGATATTTAAAGCAGGTACTGAAAACTTATCGATAGGAAAAAACAATATTTTCTCTAATAAGATTTTTACATCCATTTATTAGATGAGGACGTGCAACTATATAATTTTCTACGTTTGTGGTACTATTAAGGTTGTCATGAGAAATATATTGAGTAATGTGGGGCATGGTATGGTTGTTAGGGTCGGGTTGAATTGTAAAGTTCTTTAATGATTTTAATGATAATCTTCAAAACAATATTGTGACTGTGCTAACATGATAATATCCTGATATATTATTTTTGGAAAAAAAATCAATAGTCAATCGAAATATGCCCAATGAATTTAAAGATACAATGCCAAATGGTAGATCACTGATTGTTCCAGAGGGACCCTTGGCAGTGCTTGCATGGTGTAGGCGGGGGTGGAGAGAGATCCTCCTGGTCGCTTCTGGGTATACGGCACATCTTCGGATGAGCGCCTTAACAGATTGTTAAGCTCCCTTAAGAACGACTCCGCGGAACTTGATCCGTCAAATCTGACTGCGGTGATGGGCGCGTCCCGCCATCGTCTTCCCATAATCGCTGTTAGTGCATCTATCACCGACTTCTTCTCTTGAGCTAACTCGGCCTCTTTCTGGCTTGCTTGTCTCTTTGTCTTGCTCATTCTCTTGAAGTTATTCTTTCTGTCGACTCGTAACTGTCGTGTCCGTAGTGGTCGAATGGAAAGGCGCGAGCGTTGTGCATGTATGCTTCGAAAAAAAAACTTGTTCCACACTCGTGAGCGCGCACGCGGGCGGCGTGCCGTAGCCTTCGCCCGCGCCCGCTGGCCTCACACGTTTATTTTGTTCAGATTTATAGATGGATTAAATTTGTATTTACATTTTAACATATTAATAATGGCAAAAATAAATTATATCTCTTGAGCATTGGGCAAATTATGACATATATATATGGAAATTTTGCCGGAAGGAAATTGATCTAAAGAGACAAGGATCGCCTCTCCCGTGAAAGCTGGTGTTGTGGCTTTGTCACCGACCCGAGGCCGCTAGTTGCGGCGACGGTCAATACATGGCTTCTGGTTTTAGACGTCTATTTTTACGGGAGAGGTGACCCTTGTCTCTTTAAATATATATATATTAAAAACGAAAAAAAGCATATCCTGACCGCTCACATGAGCGCAATTTAATATGCCTTTTTTGTTTGTTAATATCAACACCTGACCTTTTATATTTTTTAAAAATATGTTTCATATATATATATATACTCTGTCCTTCAATATAATTCCCTTAGATGCTTTAAATGTCTTATCCTTATTCTTTATATATATATCTATTTCAAGTGTCCAGTGAGTATCCCGATACAATATTAGATGCATGAAGGCAATAGCAATCCTAGCGGTATGGTTGATTAAGCTGACGAAACCACTTAAAATACTACTGATGAACCAGGCGTTCTCAATGTTTTTCTCTGCCACAAGGACAGTAGGGAGCGTTTTATTGGTAAAATAAAAATGCTCAATGAAAGGCTTTAATTATTGTAGATATGTTATATATATTGTATACATATATAATTGTGATCCTTTTTAAATATACGAACACATTTATCGTCAGTTTTCATATTTTGAAAATATTTAGGCTATATATATTTTTTTACATAATGTAAATCCTTCTAATTTTTGTCGACAACTGTAACCCTAATGTATCTCTGGAGATAGTTCAAACTGTGATTATGGGCAACAACATTGCTTCCTTTCCTGGTGGCTTGGCAGGCCATCATTCTTCAACTCCTAGGATCGTCTGTCTTATTTGAGTTCTTTCCGTTGATATTGTTACTTTATTTATTTATTATTTCATATCTGTTAATATATACTTATATAAATCCGCCTCTGTACTGGTGAAGGCCTTAGACCGGAGCCATGAAATACAGGCTGGCCTTTTGGTCTGAATTTTCTTAAACTGATGCTCTGGCACATTCTAAATCACCAGGAATATGTTGAATGAAAAATCAAAATACTTTGTTTTATTGAATATTAAAAGGAGAGGTGGTTCTTTTGGATCACAAATAACATCTTCTCGCAACTTAATTTTGTATATACTTTGATATCTAAGGAGAATATTAATTATTTAATATATATATGTTAATATAATTTAGAAGTATAGAATAATAATATGATCAGGGAACCTCTTGATCATACATCTGAATGGTGCTAATAGCTTTCTGTCATCTATCAAAAATTTAATAACTATCTGTTTTTTTTTTTTCAGAAATTGTGTGAAAATAATTGGCTTTATTCATATTCACTTCTATCCATAACACCATCATGACAGGCTTACCGGCCAAGGTGGTGGAAGAGCGATATTCATTCACAGACACTACTGTTTAGACCTCCATCTTAAGTCTAGAAAGAGCAGAATTTTTTCCATCAGAGATAAAAACAAGTCAAGTGTGATCTTTAAGCTAGCTATATAAATCTCAAAAGTGTATCTAGATAGCGCCTACATTCATAATATTTCACAATAGGGATTCCGACCGTTTTAGCAAGAGTTCTAAACTGCAAAACCTGCCTGGGGTTCTAATTCCACTAACCCAAACGAGAGAAGGCTTCAAAACGTAATCGATGTCATTGACCTTGAATTACTCAGAAGAGCCCATTCACGAGTCACCTCCAAATATTTTGACATTGCTATACATATTAAAAATATTTTTCAGAACACATACTCAAAGGTCTCGCACAAAGAGAGCTCTGATAATCTCCCAGTATCACCTGTTCAAAAAATTTTAAAATCACCTACTCCAGCTCAAAAATAATAGCAACAGGCTAGGGGCATTTTTAAAGTACAAAATAAAGAGCGTCGACCACCTTTACTTATTCTAGGCACACTTTTTCAAAATAGATGAGGTCAAATTAGAAGAACAAACGGCGCGAAGGCTGGGAGAATCAGCAATAAATAAAAGTTTAGAATAATAAGGAATATACGTACCACGTGTAAAGAAATAATACATTTAACCAACAGGCTAAGGAAAGAAAACTGCGATCTCCGAGACAAATTAGCCAAAAACACAGTTCGTAATGGATCTCAGAAACTAATGAGACAGCATGACAACACTAGCTGGGACACCTTTATAGAAATTATAGCACCTGCAGTTCACTATCTTCTGGCACATCCAGCGGACTGACCGCTTCGTGACTGCCGTCAACTCCTGCTGTTTCGTTGCTATAACCAGAGTGTAACGGGTCCTGCTTTTCTTCACTGTCACTGGAATGCCGTTTGTCAACCTCTCCTTGGGAGGCCACATTCTTCAAACCTTCCTACTTTACCCACTTAATAACCTCTTGGTTCTTCTCTTTAAAATTCAAACCAATCGTTGCCTCACTGAAGTACTTCCAGAATGTAATTTGCTGCGCAGATTCATTATTTAAAGTTGCAAACATATTAATACTTTTCATTTTATTTTTTCCTAACCTTGTGGTTCATTCTTTATCACCACACCACTAGTAAAGGTTTTTAACTAGGGTGATAAACACAATGCATCGTACTGATGCATAACTACGCTCCTGGAGGAGGGCGATGCTTTAGGCGCCGCTTGACATATTCTAGGAGTCTGAAGTCCGCCCAGTGTTCTATGAAGCAGCACGGCCCGAATGTGGCAGCGTCCGTTCAAGCTTTGCACTGGGCTTGTTGCTGCCTACGGTGGGGATTTCTGTGGCCGCATCTGACTTCTTAGGCACTTGTGGTGCCGACCTTGGTGAATATTTTCAAGTGTATGAATCTTGGCAGGTTGGTTGTTGTTTGTAATGCCATTATTTTACATATTAAACTTCCTTGCTCTGATAAGGCCATCCAAATGGATGTCATTTTCCGAGGTTTCCACTTGTTCAGCCCAATATAAGTGATTTTTGTTGTCAGGCAGGAAGATTTGAATCTTTTATACTTTACTTGCTACCTGACAACCCCCATTTACCATAGCATTTTATATTTTCGCAGATAAATCGGTCTTTTTTTTTTTGTTCTTTCTCAACAAAAATTCCATTAATTGCTCACACGTGACTTTGGCTTTCTTTCATATGGCAGAGCGATTAGATAACTCCATTTCCTCTTCCTCCATCTAAAAAACGCGGTGCTCGCTCACTGCGTGGCCGCATGGACGAGAGAGAGAGAAAATGGAGAAGGTCGAAAGATGACGCACACACTATGTAAACTAATTTACTCGGGACGATGTCAAAGCCACAACACCAGTTTTGGAAAATTCCGAACACCCATCTGGAGATCTTTTTCTGTATAATGAGTCTTGTCAGTCCAGGGCGAGCTCTGAATTCATTAAACCTGCAAGGTTTAGAAGTTTAGATGGATAATTATTTTGATTTTTTTTCCGATTCTGGAATCCAGAATAGACGTCTGAAAATACAACGCCACGCCGCGTTACAATCTGTGTTATAGTGTCAAGGATAGTCGAAGTCATGTCATCGCCGCCGATATGTGAATCCATGTTGCTGCAAAAGTAATCGAACTCTTCGTGCAAGCACCTTTTGACTTAAAATATTCTTATTTTTTTGCTTAGTGCTCTTGACGTAGATAAACGATCCATTAAGGCCATGCGGATAGCATGTCCTTCCTTCTGACTGTCGATGTGAGCTTCAATGTCATGTCCGTCTTTGAACCATGAGCTGAAAACCTAACATTTGCATATCAAGACATCTATTTCCATCGTGTAATTTCACGCGTGTTGCGTGTCGACCTCCTGTTGTAGAAAATGTAATGTCCTGTAGTGTATATTGTGTATAGAATGGTATATAGTTATTTAACATATACAATATAAACTGTTTCCAATTTGAAGAAATTTAATAAATGTGAGAAATATATTTTGGATAATGTGTCATCTGTGCACATGCATCATATACTAGACTCTAGAAACTAGAAGAATATCTAAAGTCATCAATCTAAGATATGACCCTTTTGAAAACTACCCCATATAAATATTTCTGAATATGATATCCACTAACTGTTCGAAAATACACTTAAAATAGCTTCTTGCTTTCTAGCTAGCAACTGCTTTAAGGCTTCTCGAAGAAAATCATTATTAAAATTGTATCCGCGAAAAATATTTTTCAAATATATAAAATATTATTATCTCTTTCTTTCTCTCCAAGGTAGATGTCTTGATTAGATGAGGAAGTTGGTAGAATTCTTAGTTGCAATATTTAATGGAAGCTTGGATTACTATTGTGGTGTGAACTGGGGCATTATCGTGAACCTGTAAAACATTTTGGGAACTTTCTAGACTTTCATTCTATATTTTAGCGTTATATTTATTGATATTTTGGAAATTAATTATGATTGTGTTCTAGATAACCAATCAGAAAGACACCTTTAATATACCAGAATATGGTGACAATAATTTTGAAAACCAAAATTGTGTGCTGAAATTTTGGGTGTCGGGGACTATTTAAGATTCCACTATATTAACTATTTTTCTTTTCTGAATACCAGTGGCCTACCTACGTATCCCCACAATTAACTCACCTTGTAACGCATCAATCAAGATATCCATTATAATATCCAATATAAACATCTGAACTTTAGTTTAATTTTTAACACGGATGAGAAAACGAGGGACACTCATTTATCGCGAATATTCGATATGAACAAATAATCCAGAATGAATCTAAAAACAGCTACCTCACCAAAAGACATGATACTAAATAAATACGTTAATCAAATCAATACAAATTATAGAAATAGCAATATAAAATAATTCGACAAAGAATAAAAATACTTATTCCAAATAATTGTCTATCTCTCTACTACTCTCTCTCTCGGCCGTGCGGCCACGCGGCGCGCGAGCTCCGCGTATTTTAAAGATGGAGTTAGAGAATGTCGAGCTAGGCAATCGTTTTGCTATATTGTCGGAAAGCCCAGATCAAGACCTATCGACTGATAGGACTCATATCGACTGATTTTCTTGTTGGGAATTATCAAGAATTGACCGATTTATCGGAAAATTTAAAAATACAACGGTAAAGGATAAATTACCAGGCAACAATGAAAAGAACGACTATGCAAATTTCGCTGCGGAAAAAATGAAGCATGCAAATTGGGCTGAACAAGTTGAGGCTCCGGAAAAAGAAAACAATCTGGATGAAATAATAGAAACCCAGAGAATCCAAAACGAAGGATGGTGATCTTCCAAACAACCGACAACCTGCAAAGCTTCCAAAAGCCGAGAAAATGGTAAAAAGGAAAACACCTCAAGTTCCTAAGAAGAAAAGTGAAGCAACAGAAATCCGCTCCAATAGACAACAACAGGTCCAGTGCAAAGCTCGGACGGAAGCTGCCACCTTCGAACAGTGCTGCTTCATCGAGAACTGCACGGACTCGGCCTCCTGGACTATATCAAGGCCCTAGAGGCGCTGTTAGGAAAAGGCTCGGTTTACGAGCTTATGAAAATGTCCGGCCAAATAATGGTTGAACTTTCAAGTGTGGAAAAAGCAGAGCACCTGGTCGAAGAGGGCCTCACCATCGGCTACACCCTGCTGAGAACCTATCCTTATAGGAAGAGGGCAGAAAAAATTACCATCAACAACCTGCCATTCGTGGTGAAGGATGATGGCGTCGCAGAGGCCTTAAGACCTTATTGCAAAGTGGTGTCCATCACACAGCCACTAAAATGTTGGACGGTACTCCTGGACTTCCGGCCGTAGAGAAGCCTTTGTGTTTTTAAACGAAGGCCTCAAGATCCATCAACTACCGGCCCGGATTTAAATCAAGTCAAAGAGAATGATCAACCCCGCATACATTACACACAGCGTGAAGTGTTCCAAGTATAAGCGCCAGGAACATCGGCGAACTAACTACCCTCAACTTATTTGTTTGCAGTAGTTCCTAATTAGATTAATGAAGCAAAATTCAGGCCTGAATCGAAAAAATAGTACAAAAGTAAAATTGTACTGGAATAAGGTTGATAAATTAAGAAAATGGCATCTCCTGATCGTGTACCCAAAACCTGCTGATGGCTTGCACCCCCTCCCCCCGCATTGAGTCTTCCTGAAAAATTAATAAATAGGTATTTCAAAAACGGTAAATGTGTGAGAATATAGATTAGAACATAGATCACACCACTTTCTCGGGCAAGACGGCGAATAAAGACTTGGAGATTCGCCGTATATTGTCATGAAATATTTGCGATGCTGCTTGGCCAGCTTTCTTGTTTCCAATTATGTTAATGATTGAGACAGTGACAATTTGACGATTTATTGACCTCTTGACAATACATGTAAAGTGCACAGTCTGCTCTATTTATGTGATAATGAGAAATTCACAATGAGGAAGATGGTTATAACAAAAATGATTAAAATATACAACTATGTACATGACGCTTCTGCCACCGCTGCAGAGTTTGATGGGAGATCGCCAATGGGTCCCCAGCGACACCACGCATTTCGTGATCTACGAAGAAACGTAGATGGCATGCTTCGCCGCTGAGGGGATGGTGATGGCGTGGTCTTCGAGGTTCACCGCGAAGATCCAGGACTGCAGGTCCGGCGGCCGACCGATGATGTAGAACACCTCTCGGATGAGAGGGCGGACGACGCTGCAGGACCAGTAGCGGTGGGCCAGCGACAGGTCGCTGGAGCCGAAGGCGATACAGACGGGTGTTCTCCATCATCGGGTGGCCGCAGGACCTCTCAGTCCCGAAGACCACGCCATCACCATCTCCTCAGCGGCGAAGCATGCCATCTACGTTTTCTTCGTAGATCGGAAAATGCGTGGTGTCGCTGGGGACCCATTGGCGATCTTCCATCAAACTCCGCAGCGGTGGTAGATGCGCCATTTACATAGTTGTATATTTTAATCATTTTTGTTATATTCATCATCCTCATTGTAAATTTCTTATTATCAAATACTTAGAGCGGACTCTGCACTTTACATGTATAGACAAGAGGTCAATAAAACTATGTCAATTATCAAATTGTCTCTCTCTCAATCATAATCATGATTGGAAACAAGAAAGCTGGCCAAGCAGCATCGCAAATATTTCATGACAATATACGGCGAATCACCAAGCCCGCCATTCGCCGTCTTGCCCGAGGAAGTGGTGTGATCTATGTTCTAATCTATATTCTCACACATTTACCGTTTCAAATACCTATTTATTAATTTTTCAGAAAGACTCGATGCGGGGGGAGGGGGTGCAAGCCATCAGCAGGTTTTGGGTGCACGATCAGGAGATGCCATTTTCTTAATTTATCAACCTTATTCTGGTAAAATTTACTTTTGTACTATTTTTCCGATTTAGGCCTGAATTTTTCTTTATTAATCTAATTAGTAACTACTGCAAACAAATAAAAGCGACACTGAGATGGAATATTTACTGAACCAATCATAGCACTATGGAGTGTTATAACGAGAACCCTTATATCACCTTGTGTGTATGTTCATACTTAAAACCGATTCAATAATTATTTTAATGATTCATATTCACCTGGTATATACCTTCCTAATTTTACAACTGTTCACATATTGATATAATGCCGATGAGATATAGTTCTTATAGGTTCATTAATTATTACTGCCAAAAACGCACATATTTAGATCAGAGAAAATTCCAAAGCACCAGCTTTTAAAAAAGAGAATTTTGATATACCGTATATTTCGACGTAAAAAGGCCCAATCATCAGCTAAGTAACATTTTAGCAGATATACCGATTTTCTAAGTACTCATATATGATATCATGAAATCAGAGACTTGTACTAATTAGGCATGGATGAATGAGATCATATATAGTTTTGTTTTATCCAAATTTTTTCAATTTTTTGGTGTCGTTATTTGCTGATTTAAATAAGCGCGACTTACACAGATTTGATTAAATATTTTGCTTTAGGGTATGTGAATATTTTAAATTGTGAAGTGCCTTTTATAACGTAATGACATTAAACCATAATTATACTAAATATATTAATAAACATTGAGAATAAGGCTTATATTGAAGAAGTGTTTCACGTTCGGGCATGCAATGAGCCAGCCGAACTACTGGAAAAACCCATTAAATTGCCGGTACTTAACAGATTAGAAAAGAGCAATTATGTTTTGTGGCGGGAAATGAATCTTGCCCAACAAATCTTTCCTTGTCTCCTGCATTTAACTTGAGATCAGTGTTTTATTTTTTAAAGTTTGGGGAACCAATTAGCGAGCTGTTGCGTGTGCAGTGGCTTCCGTTCTTTACGAGGACTTCCGCCAAATATCCGGTGCCCCTTCCTGCCAGATTAGTCTGCCAACACGCGCTAAGGGAGGTAAGTGTCCTCTTGATGATTAAAGTAGGGAATCCTGCAGAAACATCTCAACCTTACATTAAATATATGGACGCCTCTCTCTCTGTCCTTCATAAACATTCAATATCTGTTTTTCATATCATCTTCCCCATAAGTTAACTGACTAAAGTATGACTAGTACAAAAGTGTATTCTGTACATGAATGAATGTAACAAGAGAGGCACCTCTTCCTTCTGAAATGCATTAAAACAATGCAATTTATTTGTTCATCGTCCCAATGTAAAACATGATGGTCGTGATAAAGAATGACCCAAAATACCAGATTTGGAAAATTCTGATGAAATCCAATCTCAATACCATGGTTTCGAGCTATGGAATTCACCAATATAGAGGTGGCTTCGATTCATAACGCTCAAAGAGAGGAAGCTAGATTTCTAAGATTTGCTAGAATGATGCTTAAGATGTTCATCGAGCCAAACCGTTTTTCAGGCCAGAATACAATATAAAGTTGAGGGATGATCGTATACATGTACCAAAGAAGCCACTTGTGTTGTAGCCCATTCTTTACCTCTACTATTACTCATATTTTAGTGTAATAAACAAAAAAAAAGTTTTAATATTTTGTTAGAGAGAGGTGCCTTTTTTGGTAAATGAGAATACCATCTTCCCGCAACACACACTTCATATTAAATATACATAAATTTATTTATATATTCGAACAAAAGCAGTTATATGCTCCCATTCCTATATATAACGATTAATAAATATTTGACCATAAACATTTGTTATTCCAAAAAAGCTTTTTCAGCTTAATATTTTAGAAATATCTATATACATGACTTAAGCATTTTAAACTTTATAATCTTTATAAGCGCACAAGCTAATTATTATTTTTTTTTTGCATTAAATTATTTTGCTACATAATCTTTAAATTTATTCATACGCATATTTTATCAGATAATGTTTGATTCTATATGCATAAATATTATATACATGAGAAAATATGATAATATTTTATTTTGTAATATAAATTATAAATATAAATATATATACATATATTATATAGATCTTCTCTCTCGAAATAAGGGATTTAAAAAATATATATATATTTATATTTTCTGTTTTATATTTAAAAATATATAACCCTTTATATTATGGAATTCGAACCTTTATTAAACTTTTCATTTTTGTTAATATTATAATCTTTTCTCGGCAGAATTATTAAATTTATATATTATAATGGGAAAGGGGGAGAGTTTCTTTTTTTCCCTTTTATTTACAACTTTTCAATTCTATTTAAAGTTTTTAATATTAATAGAACCTCACCTAATATTGAATATAATTATTCCAGAATTGGCCAAATTTCCATTCTTGATTAATCAAGAAAAGCTAAACCACACGCGTTTTTTACTGCTGGCCCTTAACAGCGTGGCGCAAAATGTATACCTCAAAACAAACAAAAAAACTGAGCTTTGAGGCTTCCTGAAAAATCAAGGAATGCGTATTTAAGGCCGTAAGGGCGTGAGAACGCCAAAAAGGTACAAGAGTGTAATTTAACTGGGTTCAGGTTGATAAATGACTAGAAAGGCATCTCCTTGAGGTACAGCTTGCACCACGCTGGTGTAAACCAATAGCCAAAACGCGCACATAGATAGCTTTTGATTGGCGGGTGGTTAGCTCTTGATTAATTAATAGAGAAAATCAAACGTCAACTATTAGTTGATATTAATTCCGATAGATGACGCAAGTCATCAGCAACTTTTAATTGAACGATCAGGAGATGCCTTTCTCTCTTAATATATACTTATCTAAAACGTGTAGCGAGGCAACGAAAAATAAATTATGAAATATTAAAAATAAAATCTAAAATATATATCAAGTCAGAAATAATTATAGTATTTAAAGGTATAAGTATGTATATATAGTAAAAGTATATGAATATGTAAAATTGATTCAAAATATGTAATAAAGAGAGGTTTTATTTCATTAAGAATAAAACAAGATTTTACGCATTTTTCTTTCCTCCCTTTTAAGAATATGGAGCTCTGCCTTTATTTTTTTATTATCTGTTGAACATCTGTTTTCTTGTTTATAAAATTATATTTTATTTTATTGGATTCCCATCCCTTTAAACCATCTTTTCAATTTTATTTTTGATACCACTGTTGAGTATCTGTGCTGATTCCCAGTCGGCGTTAGGATTCTTATCCAACATATGTAGACCTAAAGTTGCGAGAGAATGGATTCATGTACCGAAAGTGCCACCTCCTGGGTTAAAATGCATTAAAGGAATGCATTTGGTTTATCACCCCAACGTTCGTAAGGTCATATAAGGACTGCCACTTTTGGTAGATTATTACCTTATGTTATATTCTGTCCCGAGAATAGGTCTTCCCACTTCACTAACTTGAAACCTTTTTGAAAAATTCGACCAACTTAATAAATATTCTGGAATGAGAAGAAATCGAAGCTGTCCTTATACGGATGAGGGCCATAGTCCAATACTATGGCATACAGGTCGCCTTTTGTCTGAATTTGCCAGAACTGGTGTTGTGCTTCATTCTTTATCTCAACATTCTCTATTGGAGATGATGAACCAAAATATATACATTATTTTGACGCATTTTTTACATAGCATTTGATGAGTCTCTCCCATTCACGTGATACATTATTGATAATTATGGAAGATAATTTGAAGCTGAATTTGGTTTACATCCCAGTTTGGCTTATTGAAATATAAACCTTCTTATATCAAGAATTAGGTCATTAATTATTTCATGTTTTACAAAGAAGCATATGGTTTCTCCTTTGTGAGTCGATTATTTACCGACTGCACCACGCTGATGAAGAACTACTGACTGAACGCCACCAAAATTGTTGAATTTTATTTTAAATTTTGAAGAAAGTGTGTGTGTGTGTGGATTTAAATACGAAATTAATCAGCGTTCAGTAATATTAATCCCTATAGCATTGACATCCTCTTAGATGATTCAATTGTTACGACGCTTCTCAGCCGTCGATGTTTGCGTTCAAGGTTTCTAAGAGAACAATGTGAATTCTTTGTGGATACAGTTTACGGTATATTTATTATAAGAGCTTTAAAGAGTAGATTAGTAACTATATACAGTAGATGAACTTGCCTCCATTGTCCGTCACCCGAGGTTCCTCCTCGTCCTTCATTGCACCGTCCTCTGCTTGTTCATCCACACGGTCCCACTCCTCGGACACTTACTCACCAACTTGTCGCGTCTGTCGTCCCCGCCGTTATCTCCCCGACTGTCCTGCTGCCACCGCCGCCCTCCTCTGGAATCTGTCAATAAACACTTCCTTGTGGGGGGGGGGGGGGGGGGCTGCATACCTTCTTTACTGGCTTTTCCCACATCTTCTCTTCTTTCTTTTTTTTGCTGCACCGCTTCAATATTAAGATATGACCCACCATTATATGCAAAAATGTGCTGAATATGCGCATTCCTATTTTAAAAGCGAAATTAACCCATTCATTATCTGCACAGACGCAGTCAGTGCTGAAGCCTTTCGTTAAAAACCCACCCTGTTCACTATTGTTTTGTCTCTCGCTCTAACAATTACATGGAGTGTTACAATGTCTCATTCTACAGAGAGATTAATTAAATCCGATAACATGGCTGGAGAGTTCATCATTCAAATCTCATCCAAGAAATTGACAAATTAATAGAACAAACACATATTGATCGAATGCAACTATCACGCATTTGACTATCTATCCGGTAAATACTTGGAGAATTACATTATTCCGAAGATTTATATCTTAAAATTATTCATGTTTAGCCAGCTAAAGATATTTTGTATTCAATTTAAATATCATGACCAGTGAATCATTTAATAATTTATTTTAATTTATAAATTATTCAATTCTGAATATTTTTATCTTTTCACCGAAAAAATACAGATACTTAATATAAATATTTTTATTTATTTATCTATCATATTGCCACGTTGAAAATTAAGGAAGACAAAAACTTCAGGATGAGAGACCAATTTATTTAAGGCAAAAACAAATTTTGAATGGTAAACAAAAGATAAGCCACGGGGAAATTTACAGAGTAGTAAAATATAAACATAAAAATGACCACTCTGTTAATAAAAATAATAAAATTAATAAATACTTTGTTACAATATATAACAGAACTCGTTCAATAGTTGTTTTTGTCTGACTTTTTTTTATCGATAAATAATAGATTATCCTACAGAGGAGATCAATAAATATTGTAGCGAAGTATTTATTATTTTACACTAGTATTAACAGAGTATCATTTTTTATGTTTATATTTTACTACTCTGTGAACTTCCATCATTCCTTATATTTTGTTTATTCTTCATAGTTTGTTCTTGCCTAAAATAAATTGCTGTCTCATCCTGAAGTTTCTCTTCCTTAATTTTCCATGTGGCATTTTGGTGGATATGCTGGGTAAGTTAGGGAAGACAAACTGAAGATCGCCGAAAAGAATTTGAAGCCATGGGTGTTGTGATCTACATTTTTAGAGACTGGCTCCAGGATTCCACCGCCGTATCAAAGGCAAGACTTCACTCCAAGATGACGATGTTCCTTTAGACGATACGACGCAAAGCCGTTCTTCACACCGCAAGAAAAAGGAGGCAAAGGAACTAGGGACAAAGTTTAAAGACTTCGATGAAATCCTTGGCAGAAGCACTTCAGATCCATGTCAATATCTATAATAATTACAAGCTGTGAGTCACAGCTTCCCTGGGGGGGAAGGAGCTATGTAGCGAAGTGTTTATTATTTTAAAAAAGCATTTATTATTTTACACTAGTATTAACAGAGTATCATTTTTTATGTTTATATTTTACTACTCTGTAAACTTCCCTCATTCCTTATCCTTTGTTTATCCTTCATAGTTTGTTCTTACCTGAAATAAATTGCTGTCTCATCCTTAATTTGTCTTCCCTAATTTTCCACGTGGCAATATTCTTGCATCTTCATATATCCAAAAACTTATTACTTCCACTACTTCTTCAAATATTCTACGTAAATCGTTCCCCTTGTAAGGATGTGCAAACATGGACAAAACTTAAGGAAGTTGTACCTTTTAGCATGTATATGGGATTCAGGCAATAACTCTGAAAGATATTTGATACATAGTGACCTTTATTGAAGACCTACAAGATAACCCAGTCTAAAGTAAATTGGCTCTGTTTCCTTTAAGGAAAGCAGATAACCGAGATAAATAAACTATGAAATTTTCTCTAATTTTGTCAAAAAAAAAAAAATGAGTGTACTCAGATAAATAAACATTGAATAAAATTAATGCGTAAATTGGATTTAAACTTTTTTTATATAAAGTACTTGTTTTAGGCATAATTATAGCGAACCTTCTTCCAGGGAAGATATTCCAGTTCATAGGTATCACCGTTTGCACAATGTTATTCTTTGCACATAATTATAATTTTCCCTTAAAACTGCAATGTAGAAAAACAGCCTTGTTTTGGCCAGTCGTCTGTATCAGGTTAGCTGGGGACATCCGCTCTGTGCGATAATATACGTCTTAGCAACAATTATCAGTTTATTCCACAAATTACACGTTTCTAGACAAAGTAGAACACGCAAAATATATTTATTTCTATAATATATTCATACATATAATATCGAAACACAACACAATTCTATATATAATTTCCGTATTTAAAAAATGCACTGAATAGGAACACTAAACACCAAGCGCTAATATATAATATTTTATATTTTCAAATTCTTCAGAAATTTTCCTAAATAAAAATATAAATATGTAAATAGCAACCAATATTCATGTTTCTTCAAAGAAATTTACAGAGGCTCATAAAAGTGAAAAGTTTTAGAATTTACTTAAGCTTTTATAATTATAACATTTTAGTACTTGTTATAGGTTTAATATTTAATAAAAATAAAACTTGTGGTTCCGCTCAATTTCGATAATTAAAACCTCAAAAATTGAATGAGGTGTTTAAAATGCAATGTATCCATATAACCCCCCGAATATTATAATTGTTGGAATGTGGTTGATTAAATAGAATAATCAACTAAGGTAATTAAAAATTGATGAGCCAGGCTCGCACTAACATAGGCGTAGAAAATAAAATACAGAAATACTCAACAGTGAGGAGACAGTATTCTATTTTATGCCGAAGTACACATTGGAAAGAGAAAACTCGAAATCTTTCGAGAAAACGTGTAATGCAAAGATAAGTGCTTATATTTTTCACTATATTTCAATAATAAGTTACAATATTCAATATAGCTCTACCTGAATATTAAAATTTGATATATTGGTATATTTTTAAATAAAAAGCCTTTTTTAAGCACACGTGTGTGTAATTCAAAATATAAATTATGTAGAATTGATATACAAGAGTTTCATTGAATATTTTGAGATGCTTGTGAGTATCTTTATTTAATGATATTTAAATTCACAAACACAAATGGATTTCTATCACTCATTAATACAAATGTGCTGTAATTAAATTTAATTAGTAATAATTATAAATTGATATCAAGAAATGTCGATTTTTCTCTTGCATTAAAATGGACAAAGTTGTCCAAAACGCTCTATAGTGTCTGTCGCAGAGAAGTCGTTGTTGTAATTGGAAGTAAGAGGAGAGCGACATCTGGCTCAGTGGGAACGCCCGGAAAAGGATGGTTGGAGCGACAGTGTCGTCCTTCATATTTGCCTCAGGATATGATTGTCTCTCTCTCGACGACGGCAGAACCGAGTGACCGTATCTCAGCGACCATATCTACCTTGATCCTAGACTAATAATTTCACAGAATGAGATTTTCAAGAGATATACATTAAAAATGTAAGCACAAACACGATAAGAATTATTTTTACATTGTTTAAAATGGAAACAAGTTCAACCAGGGCCTGAAAGAAGTCCTCAATTAAATATGCAATATTGTTTATAATGTCCACATTTACATTTTGGACTGCCTTTGAAGTCCTATTTCTGTAAGTTGACCAATCATCCTTGTTCTATTTTAAAAACATTTTTGAATTGATCCAGTGTTTTGACAGAATAATCCTGGGACCTTCTAGTTCGATAAATTATTTATTTGGAACAATCAAGCTGCTCCACGAATCCCGCCACGCGTTGGTTAATGACTAGATGATGGCCCTGATCCATAATGGTATCCTTGTTGAACGATGGTGTCACCACCTCTCTTTATCGAAATAAATACCAATACAAATAGGGTATCAACTATTTTGGTAGATGTATTCAGGTAGAATATTAGGAAATACAAGCGTAAAGATTTACCAAGTATTTTAATCTTATCAAACCAAAAGCATTATCCACATAAATGGATTGAGAGATAAAGAGAGAAAAATCAGATAAATAAATTATTCTTAATAATATTAACCTTATCGTGTAAAATAAAATTATCTAATTGTATTTCATTCGCGATTGAAAATTGAAGCTTAGTTGAAATATATTCTGAAATATCAAGAGAGAGAGAGAGAGAGATGTAGCCACATTTTAACTTTAAGTTGAGTAGTCAAGAAAGGCTATGTCATTAAAGGTCCTCTTCATGTGCGACTTTCCTGATGATTGAAGATCTAATTCCACGTGCGATCACTTTAATAAAATGAAAAATTCTTGTATTGAGTACGCATATATGACTACGCCTTTTTAAAAATTCATTTTAACTGGCATAACTAACCTTTTCCTATTGCGTTGTTTCGCATTGAATTCTGCGTCTTAAACGCCAGCTATTCATATGCAATACTTAATATAAAAGCTTATGCATATTTTTATTTAAGATCTTTAAAATCCTACTTTGCGAGGAAAATCTCATTTGCGGGAAATTTTTATTTTTATCTTCAACCTCAAGTGCAACCGAAGATCATCAAATGCATCTTAGCGCCTATGACAACAATTTTCCTTCATTAAAAACCTGTCTCCTTTTATCAAGAGTGGTTCGCGGATGAGAAACTGCAAGCATTATTGGACGAAAACTATGCTCAAACACAAAATCAATTAGCGGCTTCTTTTGGCATCATTGAAAAAGTTGTTTCAATTCGTTTGTATGTTATAGGTGAAGTCCAGAAGGATGGGAAATGGTTTCCTTAGGAATTAAGTTGAAAGAACAAGAAAAATCGAAAAGTTTCAAAGAAAATAGTTCCATGAAAGTATTTTAATCATTATGAAAATCGGTATATTTTGACATTACGAAGCGCAGAAAATCAAGAGTAACCCCAGAATAGCCAACAACTTCAACTGCTAAACCCAATCATCACGGTAGGGAAGTATTTCTGTGCATCTGGTAAGATCAGTGCGGCATATTTACTATGAGTTCCTGCAACCAGACAAAAGAGTCACTGCTCATCGCTATCAACAACGCTGATACGCCAATAAATCTTAGTGCAACTTACAGAATGGGCTCAGCGACATGAAAAGTTGATAAATGTTTCATGGCAATGTCAGGTCACATGTCGTACAATCGGTAATACCATGAAAGATTTCAAATGCTAAGTCTGCACCCACCTGCCATACTACCCAGACATCACGCCATCGGATTATATCTTCTTCCAGTCGATGACACATGATCTGGTGCCAAACAATTCCAGAATCGCGAAGAATTTGAAAATTGATTTTATGCATGAATTGCCTCAAACCAAAAATAGGTTTTATAATAACATCCATCAACCCATATTATTAAAGAAAGTTAATCTAAAAGCAAAATTAAAATATATATACATATTATTTATAAATAAAATAGGCCACTCCTTTATATCTTTTTCTTAATACACTTAAGACAATGCGTTCAACTATTCTTCCAATATATGTGATGACATCTGCCACTATAATTTTAAAATATAAATCATTAAAAGCGTTTATATAAAATTTGACTATTTCAGCATTTTTGAATCTATTCATTCGCGACGACAATTCATTATTTGGAAGGCTTTTTAATTGGATCAATATTTTAAATAATAGGAGCCTGACCCATTTGATTGAATTGTGTATAATTACTTGATTAGAATAAAAGCTTTTTTCAACATTAAAACTTGCATTTGAAGTCCTTAACCATGATTATATAAAATTTTAAATTATTGAATCTCATTTTGATTACGAGTTGGAATCATGCATAACCGAGACAACATATTGAAAATAGAGGTTGTCTAGACGTCATAAAATTCTATTTTTAATTGTTGTACTAAATTTGAAAAATATCGCGTGAGAACGCTCTTGCAACCTCAGAATATTTTTAAAGCCTTGCCAAATTTTTTTTATTTTATTTTTCTTGATGAAGAGAAAATATTTTTGTCGAAACGTTGAGAAATAAAAACAATTTTCTGGACGAATTATTTATTGTAATGAACAAGACAAAAACACGATACAATAATGTATGTACATTGTTGTGTTATTCTCCGTAGAAGGGCTTCCGTGCCCGAAAGCTAGAGAGAAATTTGTGAATAATTTTTTTTAAAAGAAATCTATTCTTATAGGCTTGATATTTCAACCTTAAAATTGCCTTAATATTGATCACAAGGGGATTTTTTTATCGAATTGTGTGTCTAAATCCAATAAATTAATATTTATCTTGAATTTTTCCAATCTTCACTTGTAATTTCAAATAGGTTTGAGATAGAACATCGAATATTTATATTTCGTCTTTCTTTTAGGTCAAGAAAACAATCGTTAAAGATATCAAATATCAACACCTGAAAATTCCGAGTTAGGAAAGAGTAAAAAAATAAATCAAAATACTTCATTAAAATGAATAAAACTAAATTTTGATTCCTTTTTTATTATATATTTTTAGAATGTATAACCCTTTTCAGAATAGGAGAACAATATAAAAATATATAATATATTATATATAGTTAACCTAAATCGCATATATCCTTAAACTTCTAATTTAAAGCTCAGTGAAAAGTAAATTTACTAAAAATTCCCTGAAAAACTAGAAATAAATTATTTCAAAGAATATTAAAAATATAAGAAAAAAAGAAATTCACGGAAATGAAATATTGATTAGGAGATTTGTTGTGTTCGTAAATTGAATGTAAATAGAATTTTATAGGATTTATCGAATGTGGAATTAAATTAGTTAGATTAGCGCTCCCTCCTCTATGAGTTCTTCAATTTAATTACATTTGACCAAATTTAGGTTCTGCCGGGGTAGAAGCAGACGGTTAAAAATAATAAGCTATTTTATGATGTACCTTTTTAGTTATAAACAAATATTTTTTTTTATACAATGAACAATTTTCCTAAAATTAATTATTAAACATTGAATAAAATAAGCATATCTTGAGAGAAAAGGAGAGGGAGAGAGAGAAAGAAAATAAATGTGTTATTAATAAAAATAAATTCTATCACTTTAAAAAGATGTTAAATAGATTTTAAAATTAACTATGATTTTTAAATGTTTCCCCTCTATATACGTATAAAAATATAATAACCAAAATCATTGTAAATTACTCTATCATACTTTTAACGAATTTGAACGCATTGTGCACATTTCAACTTATTGACAGGTTGTCAATATTTATTTGTGAATTGTTTCTATCTGTAATGCTAAATGAATTGGAATTATTTATTGGCAAAACCCAATAAGGTTAATTATTTGAAATTACATACATATTAAAAGCAAATTAGGCATATCCTGACCACTAACATGAGTTTTTTCTAGATGGCAGAGCACCATCTAGTGAAACGGAAATCATAAGCTAAAAGGTTATTTAACCAGTTCCCTGATATTTGGCCAGCTCATATTTTTATTAATAAAAAAAAAGCCTACTAGGTTTAGGTGATTTATGTTTCACTAGATGGCGCTCGGCCGCCATCACTAACGCTCATGTTAGTGGTCGGGATATGCCTAATATTTTTTATATCAAAACCTGACCTTATTTATTTTTTTAATCATTTTTTTATTATTTTCACACCCATACACACACATAATATGCACCTAGAGAGGGATTTCTCCCTTTAATTATGCATCAAAACTGGTGTTGTGGCTCATTCTTCATCTACACTAGTAAATTATTTTACAAGTGTGATGAATATAATGGATCGTTTTGATGAATAATTAAAGGAAAGATTTCTCTCTAAGTACAAGAATTTAATCCTACCTCAACTTATTAGCAAGCATTATACATGAATATGTGTGGGGTAATTGATTTAATGTTTAAAATACGTACCTCTTAATTTTAAACAGCACATAAAAATAACACTTATCGAAGTTGACTATACAACGTATTTATTTGTGCAGAGTGTGCAAATTCAGATTATTGAGGTTGAAACTAATTTATACAATATCCATATACGAATTATAGGATTTAATTCAAAATGAATATAAATGAGATTGTATATAAGGATGGATAGATGATTATATGTAAAATATAATTGATAAAAAAATAACATATATTACATCATATATCACATCATCCTGATATATATATACACCTATCCCCCGATTTACACGGTAGATACGTTCCTAAGAAAAACGTGTAAATCGGGGGATAGGTGTACAAAGAAATAAAAATAAAATGCATTGACAGGTTAAAATATGTAGTCAGCACATAAGTTCGGGATTCCTCGTGAGATGTGTGCACAGCGCATTTGTTCAATCATAGTAGCATTTAGTATAGTGCGATAAAAAAAAAAATAAACTTTTTTGGAGAACCGTGTAAAAGCGAAAACGTGTAAAACAAGTACCGTGTAAATCGGGGGATAGGTGTATGTTATATATAAAAAAAGATAGAGATTTTCTGCTTTAATTTAGATCATGTTGAAGATTATTGTATGGAAATGCAGTCGTGGTTGAAACCTTTAGTTTTGATCAGTAATTTAATTGAGTTAAAGGGATATAAATAAACATAAGGGGTAATACATGCTGATATGCAAATATGATGGGATATACATGCTTTAATATATATATGCATAAAAAATCACATATAAATTCAAAAGAATAACCTAATACGCATATAAGTAGGATTAAAAAATCAATAAAAACACTTGAAACATAGAATGAAATAATAAAAAAAGGTTAATGCAATTACGTTTGAAAATAATATTTTCAAATCCCTAGAAGGCATCTCCAAATTAAAAAAAAATATATATTATTATTATCACATATACTTTTCGTTGCGATAATTCCTTTAACAGCTAGAAATATTTTATCTCTCAACTTAATGTATCGACCTCCATGTACAATGAAGAGTTTTCAAAATGTTCTTCAATGAATACAGTATATCGGGGCCAGAGATGTCAAGAGAAAACGGGTTAAAAACCGAAAGAAGCAATTGTCCACCATATTGATTAGGTCTCAGTAATTAATTTGATCATATCGCCTTCCATTTATGTCGCACAAAGAAAGATAAACGTGACAATTTTATGACACTCTTGGTATGTGGCGGGTCATTAGGACTTTATCAGGTCGCCGATCCCTCCTAATGAACATCATAACACGGGTTAGGATGGAATTGTCATTGGGTCAAGTGGGATGAGGGTGTTCAACTTTGGTATTTACCCTATAAAATTAATTTTAAAAGTTTTAACTGATGATCAGAATTTTCTGTTAAATTCTAAATATTAATTTGTGTATAACCAATTATTTTAATCATTTATTGCATATGAAATCACTAATTCCGGGCTTATTTAGCCGATTTGAGGCTTTCGGCTATATTTAAATCGATCTAATTGGTATCTTATAGAGAGATTACCAAATTTTTATAGTGGCATGTTTCCCTCTATAGACACAGGGCGATAATATTAAATATAACTATATTAGACTTTCCGGATAGAGAAAATTATATACAAAAAAAATATTAACATATTTCTGCATTATCCTCATATGCTAGTTTAAAAATATTATGCCAATTTGAGGTCTATATTAGCGGTCTAGTTATCTATGTTTATAAATATTAGTAATTAATTCAATTATATATATAGGTATAGTTAATTCTAATTCAACTTTTAGACAATAGGAGGAATCATATGGGAAGCATTTCTACAAGGATTTTTGAAAAAATATATGCAATTTACCGAGAGGCCGGTATTCATGTGCGATTAGAGCTATGGAACCGTGTTAGAAGGGTTGGATTTTGTTGAAATCCATCAAAGCTTGTTTTGGGACATATTTGTCAATCTGAAAAGGATAGCTCGTTTTAATTCATTTTAAAAGAAAGAGAGATTCTCGTTATGGTACATATTATATATCCTAAAATTGAGAATAGGTATTATTCTATATCAGGTTTTTTTATTTTTACAAACAAATAAGTTCACAACCTTATCTCTCTTGTTTCTAATTATGTAAATGAAAGTTACTAGGGAAATTTTGTTTTATCTCATTTTCTACTTAAAAAAAGACTAGGTTATAGAGAGGTTCAAGTACTATATAGATATGTAATATTGTTGCAAGTGATCCTGTCGACTTTCTGTAATATTGTTGCAAATGATCCTGTCGACTTTCTGTAATATTGTTGCAAATGATCGGTCGACGTATGGATAAACTGGCAGTCGTGTGTAGGCGAGTGTTGATGTTCTTCCCACACGCGGACAAAAAGAAGCAGAGGCAGGGCTAGATGTTAGCACCGAGAGTGATCGAGGACAGCCCACGGGACAGAGGTAGAGGCCATGATACAAACTTGGATGCCTATCACAGAGATATGGAGAGAGAGACCGAGAGAGACAGATCGGTCTGCCTATGTGGACACACTGTAGAACATACTGCTGCTTACCACCTGCCAAAACCTGTTGACAGGGTTCGTCTATATAAAGCCCCTGGAGGGGACCCATCTGGGCTTGCGTTGCCTTTTTCCTCCCCTCTGGCCCGCAGCTGACAGCTCTTTGGATCTTTATTTTGACGTCACCATTTTTAGTTTAAATACAAATAGAGGTGTACAGGTTATATTAATAAAGATATAGCATATATACAAAATATGGGGGTGGTAGTAAATATAAACAGTGTACATTTTAATAGGAGGTTATGATTTTATAAAGTATCACTCTAACTAATTGGGAGTATGTGAAATATAATAATAGTGTCATTATTATAGTTTAAAATATATTATATATATATATATATATAAAAAGGCATATCCTGACCAGGCTCACATGAGTTATCTATATGGAAAAGGCCATCTAGTGGAACAAAAATAAACTAAACGTTTATTTAACTTGTTCCGTGATATTTGGGCTCTGGAAGCCTCTGGGACCAAATTTTGGTCGTAGAGGTACAGTCTGTACCACGCTGACGAGGGCCAACAGCTCGAACGCGTTCGTGGTTGACTTTTCTTGATTTATCAAGAAATTGGGTTGGCCAAATATCACAGAACAAGTTTGTTAGGAATCAATTCTTTCCTAGTCTACAATCGAGCAGAGTAAACACTAATACCTCTAAGAAAATTAACACCTTTAATTTCCTTTCATGACTAACTAATTTACACCATTAAAAACCAAATATATACATGTAAAGTCGTCCGGTCATCTGGTCAAAATATAAATAAATCAATCCATGAAAAAACAACTTATAAAAATCCTAACAATGCCCCCATTTTAAAGTTGTTTTCATACCCTCATCGGAGGCCTAGAGTGGTCAAGATCCTGGTCAGTTTAATTCTTCCAATTCCCTTAGTTAGAAAATCTGCAATACTCCCTCCGCCAAGCCGCAATTCTTGAAGATCTTCTTGGGATTACAGCTTCATTTTGGTATTCCCCTTCATCTTCCTTCTTTAGTTCTTCGTCTTTCTGGTTTCTTTCTACAAATTTCGTCTCTTCCTCATTTACAGATTCATAGTCTTCTTCAAAATTGTTATGTAAAACCTGGAAAAAATCAGTTTCATGTGAAATTTGTTTATCAATTTTCTTAGTTGGGAAAACATCTTCTCTAAATCTGACATTTCTGGTTACGAAGACCTTATTGTTTCTGATATCCCAAACCTTGTATCCTTTGACTCCTTCCGGATAACCAATTAAAATACATTCTCGGCTTCTTGAATCAAATTTGGATCGATGTTGGTCGTTGAATGCCCAGGTCTGACAACCGAAAACTCGGATATGCTCAATCTTCACTGGCCGTTCGGTCCACATTTCTTCTGGTATTTTGTTACCTATTGCCTTGCTAGAACATTTGTTTCTCAAGTAACATGCTGTATTTACGGCATCTGCCAGAACGATTTGGGAATCCCAGATTCAAGCAAAATGCACCTTGCTGTGTTTAGCAATGTCTGATTCATTCTTTCCGCAGTTCCATTTTGCTGAGGTGTTCTTGGAACTGTAAGCTGTCGCTTGATGCCACTTTCATTAAGGAATTTATTCAATTCGCCATTAACATACTCCGTCCCATTATCACTTCTTAAGACTTTGATTTTTCTGCTGTGGTAATTCTCAACACTGTTCTTATATTCCTTAAATTTGTCAAGTACCTCCGATTTAGATCTCATGAAATATACTGTAGTGTAATGAGTGAAGTCGTCTATGAATGTCACGAAATAGTTGTTTCCTCCCTTCGACATTGGGCTAATGGGACCTACCACATCCGAATGGATGAGCTCCAAGGGTGATGAAGTCTTCTTACTTTCGACAGGTTTGGAAGGAAATGGGAGTCTTCGCATTTTACCTTCAAGGCATACTTCGCACTCAGCTGTGTCACTCACATTTTGGAGATCCCTTTTGTAAATGTGTCCTAGCCTTCTGTGCCAAATATCTGCACTAGGTGGCTTCACTTTAGCCATCTTCAGTTCTTCCACTGTATAGATTCTTCCTCTTCTATTAGATTTCAAAATTAACTCGCCATCACTTCCAAAAACAGAGGCCTTGCCATTCTGGAATAAAACTTTGTTTCCTCTTTCCTCAATCCTTCCAACAGACAAAATATTTCCGTCTAACTCAGGAACGTAAAAACGTTTTCCAAGAACAAGGTTTCACCTCCATATTCGTGACCGAGTTTGATTGTTACATCACCCATCTCTGATACCTTTATTTTCTCATTGTTTGCCATTTCTACTGAAGTTGAAATACTTTTTGTGTTCGTCAATTTCAGTATGTTCGACGTCATATGTTCAGTAGCTCCACTGTCCAGAAACCAGATATTCTGCGAATTATTGTTTTTAAAGTTGTTTGCAAATACAACTCTATGAGTAAGGTCTACCGTACTTTGTTTCAGCATACCTTCACTAATTCTCCTTGAGGAGTTGGAAAATCTGCAATTCCTAGCCATGTGTCCTAATTTGCCACAACTGAAACATCTTATCTGCCTGGAGTAATTATAGGTTTCCCTTTTCCCTTCCGTCCACGTATATGATAATTCCTTGGTTGATCATATTCAAATTTATTTCGCTCTTGACATGGTGATTTGCATGTATCCTCTTTTCTTTTTACCGCAAAAGCGCTATTAGGATCTTCTTGAGGAATTTGACGCTGTTTCTGTCTTTTTTCTTCTAAAAGTAACTTGGATTTAACCACACTAGTAGATAGCTTCTCTTCTTGCTGTTCTAAACTGAGAATTAGTGGTTCGTAACTCTTTGGCAATCCCAAAGCATAATTAACACAATTCGCCATCCCCAAATCCATGGTGACACTTTGCCAATTTTCTATGACATTCCATTATTCTCGCGAAATATTCCTTCATATCTTCGTCATTTCTTTTGACAATGTTGAAAAACTCTCTTAGTAGCTGTAATATATGCAGTAAGCCATACTTTGTGTGGATGTCCTCCAGTATCTGCCATGCATCGATCGCTCGCTTACAATCACCGATGTCATCTAGGAATGAATCCTCAACTGCTAATAATATGACAGATAATGCCAAGTTATCTTTACGCTTCTGTTTTTCTGAAGTTTCAGGAAAGCCAGGCTCAATCGCATCCCATATATCCTTCTGAATCAAGATTGATTTAGTTCTTATAGCCCAGAATAATAATTATTACCATCAAGTTTAGGTATTCTCAACTCGTCAGCCATTGATATTTCTAGTTATGCAAATCTGACAAAAAATTATAACTCAAAGCTTTTCTTCTTCTTCTTCGTTGCACAAAGTTCAGTCTTTAAATCACTCAAATTTCTTATAATCAAATTCTTTTCTCTATCTTAGTTAGCCTAACAAACTTTTCTTCTTTGGCTTTCCCTTCAGCTTTAACTTCAGCTGTTTCTTCTTTAGCTTAACATAAACTTCTAATTTTCTTTCTTCAGCTCTAAATTCTTTCTACGGCGCAGTGGAAGCGTGCTGGGCCCATAACCTGTTAGGAATCAATTCTTTCCTAGTCTACAATCGAGCAGAGTAAACACTAACACCTCTAAGAAAATTAACACCTTTAATTTCCTTTCATGACTAACTAATTTACATCATTAAAAACCAAATATATACATGTAAAGTCGTCCGGTCATCTGGTCAAAATATAAATAAATCAATCCATGAAAAAACAACTTATAAAAATCCTAACAAAGTTAAATAAACGTTTAGTTTATTTTAGTTCCACTAGATGGCGCTCTTCCATCTAGAAAACTCATGTGAGCCTTGAGTCAGGATATGCCCTTTTCGTTTTTAATATCAACACCTGACCCTTTGTATATATTTATTGTTTTTCATATATATATATAATACCGTTAAGAGAATTTCAAAATATATATAATTTGTTATTCAGTTTAAACATGTGAAGTTTGTTTTTGATATATGTAATAAATAAGTAGTTAGCATATATTAATATAAAGGGGGGGGGAAGTAACACGAGCAAAACATCGGCGGTGAAGCGTCATTTGCTGGGTAAAAAAAAAAGAATAAGCGAAGGGAAAGTTTTATAGAAAATAGCAATGACAGAACTATAATAATAATTTTCCAAATATTAAAATTAATCTAATCAGAGAAAGAGAAGTATTTTTTCTCTATTTTCTCTCTTGGTGAAAGAAGATAGATTTTTTTGTGAAGTTATTTTTTTAAGATAGCTTATTTTAAAAACAATATAGTGTAAAACTGGTGGACACGATATAAGATAATATATTAATTTAATGGACCCAATTAGGAGGAATGAAAACCTTAAGGGTTAGACCAAATGAAAACCATAAAGGCTAGACCAAATGGAAAGAGAATGGTACCCAGGCGGGCCTCTTCAGATGAAGACCTGAGCAGTAGTTTCGGCCAAGGGTTCATGACTACTAAACCATACCTCTTTGACCAAATAAAAATAATATTTTGATTGGAATGGAAATGGGGTAATAACTATGCTACTGATACAACACAAATCAACAAATGAACCGGATCAAGACTCATTTTCCGTAGTTTCAAACTAAATTTAAAATGTGATTTTTCTTTCTAGAAATTGAAAATGTGTGGAATAAAATAAGATATTATAACTAAAAGAAAAGGATAAATTTTTTAAGCAATCGAATAAAAAATGTGCGTGTCAATACGGAAACAGGAAAGCTAAAGTAATTAGAACAAAGGACTAAATCCTTTGTCTGATGACGTCAATCAGCCTGTCTTTGAAACAACAAAAACTATCAACCTAATCGGATATAAACTTACATTTACGTAGTTTAAAACAATAATCCAAGATGTACTTTTACCCTCCATTTTTTGTAAACTATGAAAAAAAAAAATTTTAGAACTATAAGATAATACGTCACTCAAATCAGATGTTTGCGTCAATAATGAAACAAAAAAGTTAGCGTCGAAAGACCAAGGATTAAATCCTTTGTCTAATTAAGGCAACTTCAGTGGATTCGTAACAACAAATAGAACCAAAATATATTGGATCAAGTCTACCTTTACTGTAATTACTATTTATAATCCAACATGTGTTCATTTTCTCTACATATTAGGACAGGTGTGAATTTTTTTTTTCTGAAATACAATAGGGTAATAAAATACTAGAACTATCAGAAAATATTACTAATTCCAAAGAGATCAACAGTGTGTGATAATAAAGAAACAGAAACGTATTCCTCAATAGGCTTAGGACTGGATCTTTTGTCTGATATTGGTAACTACAATGTATTCAGATCCCTAAGACTAATCAGATTAAGACATACCTTTCCCTTAGTGCCAAACTATAATTCAAATTTGTTTATTATTTCTAGATATTAACTGCAAGAAAATAATAAAATATTAGAAATACAGTTAATAGATTATTACAACTACAAAAAATATGACCCTATCCAAACAAATTAACAATGTGCGTTAACATGGGAACAGGAAAGCTAACGTCAATGGACAGAGAAATAGATCCTTTGTCTGATGTTGGTAGGTTCAGACTGTAATCCTAATTGTGTTTATTCTCTCTGAATATTAGGACTTCAGGAAACTAATAAGAAATTAGAAGTGCAAGAGAATAGTAAATTATTAGAACTACAAGAATATACGACTGAATCCAAACAAGTAAACAGTGTGCGTCAACACGGAAACAGAAAAGTCAGTCTCATCAGCCAAATAATTAAATCCCTTGTCTGGAGATGGAAACAATACTGTACCGTAATAACTCACACCACCAATCTACATGGATCAGTCCTAACGGTCCTGTAGTGCCAAACTATAATTCAAATTGTGTTTATTCTTTCTAAATATTAGGACTGCAAGAAAATAATAAAATAATAGAAGTACAGTTAATAAATTATTACAACTACAAGAAAATACGACCCTATCCAAACCAATTAACAATGTGCGTCAACATGGGAATAGGAAAGCTAACGTAAAAGGACAAAGAAATAGATCCTTTGTCTGATTTTGGTAGGTTCAGACTATAATTCAAATTGTTTTTATTAATTCTAAATAAAAATACTTCAGGAAAATAATAAGATTTAGAACTACAAGGATACGACTAATTCCTAATAAGTCAACAGTGTGCGTCAACACGGAAACAGAAAAGTCATCCTCATCAGCCAAAGAACTAAATCCCTTGTCTGAAGATGGTAACAATGCTGCATCTCGTAATAACTCACATCACCACTCTACATGGATCAGTCCTAACGGTCCCGTAGTTTCTATAAATAAATCAATTTCTACATTTTCAACATTTCTACATTATTTCTGCTAATAAAGGAAGTATAGGATTTAGGTTTTGGTGCTTCATATCAATTAGATTGATTGTTCATTCTCTATACCCCCCTTTATAAAGATTGATCAAGCACAGATAATTGATATGTATGCTATAAAGAGAGAAAAAAATAAACTGAAATTATCGTATCATTTTAAGGGATCAAATAATGAAAAATTAGGGAAAATACGGAAATAAAGGTATGATATTAGTGTCTCAGAATATTTAATTTATTAGTTTCTATTAGTGTAGACAGAATTATTTTTAAAAGCTTAGTTATTATTTGTTTAAGTCCAATTATAAGAAAAAAAGGGGGAAAAGAGAAAAGTTATTTTTTCCCTTTTAAAATATTTATAATAGCAGATAGATAAACCTAATTAATGTGACGTTATTCCTTATGATTGTTGTGATTTAAAAATATTTACCTATAATTAAATATTTATTATATAGATTAAAGGTAGTGGAGTTAGTAATAGTGAATCCAGATAAATAAATGATGTAACTTAGGTTATTGCGTCATTGCCATCAAGCAAAACTACTATTTAGGTTACTTTTTCCAGTTGAAGTCACTATCGCTGTTATAATTAATTTATATGTATTCAATTACAATTAATGTTTTTAGCCTAAAATTCAATATTTGCATGTTATAATAATTATCGCAAGGAAGTTTTACTTACCTAGAAAGAGACGGTTAATGTTCATAAATACACTTCAAACTTACCGGAGAAAACAAGTTTGAATTTACGGTCATTGAAAATTTGTTTTTGTAAAGATATTTTTTTATTGCTAAAATTTTAATTTTTTAAATTGAATTTTGGCTTGATCCATTTTTTAAAATTCATTGTTCAAGCTTTTAATTTTGCTAATGAATTTGTTTAATTTGTTGTTAATTCTGTAGAATCTTAAATATTGTCCAAGATAGATACCTTCATTATATTTAATGATGTTGAAATCGAAATGTGATCTTTTGTCGTATATTTCTATACTCTTTTCTTCTAGATATATGTATAAATCGAGGAAGTTGACTTTTTGATCAAATTTTGATTTTTCATTATTTTTTAGATTTAAATACGGAGGATAGATATTTTCTATTAAATTTAAAAAATTGTTATTGTTGAAAATAATTATATCATCTACGTATCGGAACAACCACCAGTTAACTTTGTTAAGAGAGAAGAATTCCCTCTCATACCAAAATAATAGGAGGTTGGCCAATAATGGACTAGATGACGTACCCATTGGTACTCTTTCTTTAGAGGGAGAGAGAGAGAAAAGGTCTTTATTCCTTTAAATACAAATATTTATGTATAATTCCTTTGAAATAATCACGATATTGACATTTTTTCGTTATTCTCCTTTGTTCAGTTTAAGAAGACTAGTCATAGCTAAAAACAAGTTAACTATTTTTTCATATCAAAGAAAAAAAAATGTTCAGAAAGTTCCTCTTAATTGATTGAGTAGGGAGCAGAGTGTAGCAGTTAATGAAAAACAGGATCTGGTGACACATTTTAAGTTGAATACCTACAAGTTACTGGGTCACAGCATACCCTGTCTTGTGGTTATACATACCTACATATTTACATATACGTTAATTTCCTAAGTTTATATCACTTTTTATATAATAATATATAAATTATAAAATAATTTTTATCTCTTCAAATTATTTTCTCTTTCTTGAATCGATATAGAATGTAATGGCGATTTCACGCTAAATAATTTTCACTTATAATATTTTATTTTTCAAATTATATGTCTGAATATTTTAGTAAATCTAATATTTTAATTTCTGTAAAAATAAACGCAATACAAAACGTTATTTTTTGATAATTCTGTAATTGCACAGACTCATATTAATGGAAATGACTCAACAACAGCTTTACTAAAATTATGAATACTCTTAACAAGCAATTCGGGCGAGGATGCTTGTCAGTCCAGAATAGCTTCGAATTTATGAAAATTTTATTAGAAATTTAGGAATATTTTACAAAATCGGCCAGTTCTGGAATCGTAGCCACTTTGAATAATGACGGTCCTAGGCTGAAACAATGGTGTCTTCATTTTCAAATTTGCTAAACAATAAGTATGTGAGTTACTTCAGGGACAATTAATGTTATTTAGGATCGATACCTTCTTCTCCAACACACATCAAGCCACTCATATAACATTAATGAATAGAAATAGTGTATCGTACAGTTAAGGTAGGGCAAATATGAAATTAAAGGTAATCAATTCGACAAAACAATGTTAAAATAGCAATTACATTTACACACATATAACAACGAGTCAACAAAGAAACAATAGTGATTTTATAAAATAGTAGAAAATAGTTAAATAGTAAAAAAGAGAGTGAAATAATAAACAGCCATACAGTTATCTAACAATACATCAGTATCAGCTATTAGCGACAAAGAAACATTCACCAAATTATTTTCTAGGTGCGGCACACTGGAGGCAATCTCATTGTCGCCCGGTCCTGGCAATTAATTGTCACGGGTTTGTCATTTGTCACGGATTCTTGGCCGTTCAACCTACTGGACCCACGTCGGACTTTTACCCATCGCCAAACCATCAGATCACCAAAACTCTGGACGTGTCGAAGAAATGCTATAACATAAACATTATATAGAGCAATAAAATAGCAGTGGAAAATATCATTTAAGGTGACATTTACTCTAGGAGCGGTAGAAAATTTATAAACCAATGAAAGTGTTAATAAATATTTCCAATTTACTTTCTGATGATATGTATACTAGTATATTTCGAAAGAGAGATAGAAATAAATATGTGAAATATGAAGCAAATAGTATACATGTGCGTATTCACCAATACATTTTTATAGCTGAATAATAGCTGATTTCTCTTAGCCAAAAAAAAAAAAAACAAGAATATCCTTAGTATATAAATTTGAATATATATATATATAACTAAATATATATTTTTCGCTGAATTTCGCATTATTTTACATGTGTGAAAAATGCCATCACACACAGGTGGAAGTAGCAGTCAAGTTACATTGCTACTATAGGTGGAGAAAAAATATCGACACCACACAGAAACACACACTTCACTAATGATCAAGAGCACCTCACGAGGTCCTCGTACTTCCAGTTAAAAAAGAATGGATATATATAAATAATACACACATTGTAAAATATAGTAATTTCACTAATGTGTGTTGGATTATAAATACGACTCTTTCTTTTCGAATTTCTATTCGAATAGAAAAAACAGATGGGTGTTTGAGATGTGAAAGATAAATATTCGTTTTATTAAAGAGAGAAATATCAAATTAGGCTTGAAAATAAATTCTTGGAAATTGCACATTTAATTCTTTCATTTCAGAGAAAACTGGCCCAGAAACGTTATCGTTCACTTTTGGAAATTTATGAGGAATATGAACCCTCGAATGTAAATTGTCTTATTTTTCTTCTTCTTTCTTATCTGCACCTAATCATATTAGGGTATCAAGTTTGTAAAGTTGACAACCATCATGACTGGGTGAAGTGGATGGCGTCTGCTTTGTCATCAAGACTGGGTGCACTACTCAGTGGCAGGCCGACTTAGCTCCAAAAGAAATGGCCGCCTCCGGCCATGGAGTACAAACGCTGCCCATCCTGTATCCCTGGATTAGGAGCCCTCACAGGGTACTATCAGCTGGGTCAGCTGAGCCCAGGTTTTTTAGTTCGCTTGTTACCTGCTCCCCCCACCTCCTTTTTCATCCGGACTTGGGACCGGAAAAGGCGGAGTTAAGGTTATTTGTGTTTTCCACAAATTAAAAATTATATGAAAACCGTGGGTAAATTATTAGAGGATTATTAAGTAAATAACTGGAGGCTCTATACTGGGTGGAGAAACCTCGCCAAATACAATCGGAATTGACCACTGCAAGAAAGGTTGCTCAGAAACTTCGTCACCGCCGACATGCAATGAGAAAAGCTCAGACAACAAGACAACTTTTCATTTATTCTTTGATGAAACCCGTCTATTTGCTTCTCGTAAGAAATTCCTAAGCGGGTCCCCCTGGCCAGTAACTTCTATTCGCATGTTACGTTTGTATTTATAAAACTTTTTCTTACTTTACGTCAGCTCGACTTATGGTTTATTCCATTACTACATCTACTATACTTCTTTTCATATCTCCCATATCAAGTATAAATAGCCATATATGCAAATCTCGACTTACATGTTCACTCTCAGTATAAATAGCCATCAAATATGTAAATCACATCTCCCGTGCTCACTTTTACATATAATTTTAGCCCGTTTAAGAGCGATATATCGAAACCTAGCAGTTTTTGTAATGAAAGACTTTTCGCGAAAGGTATATTGATGTTTTTATGGAGATATTAGCGGATGTACCCAGCTTCGCCCGGGTTTTACCCGAGTAAAGGTTTTGTCTAACGAATCTCTCGATAAAGTGAACATTTTTTCCCGGTCCCTTTAAAAATACTCGAGAAGTTGAATAAAATCAATATTAATTGGTTCCCTCGGTAATTGGAAATTAAAGGAATAGTATCTTGCCTTGGAATTGTATCATTGTTCTTGTCTCAAATAAATTGCCCGTGTCATCCTGAATTTTGTCTTTCCTAATTTTCTACATTACAAAATCATCGTATCATCATGATAATATTTAGAGCAGATTGTTGAATTATAACAGATAAATTAGAATATTTATCTTGATTATTTTTAGGCGAAAAGTAATTTCAAAAATTTTATTTGCTAGAAACCTTCCCAGTACTATACTAAATAACTTCCCAAAGTTCCATGGCGTTCCAATGAGTGGTTTGGTCAGGCATAAAGGACAGACACACATACATTCATTTTTATATATATATAGATAACGCAATTTTCTTAAACTTGTTATATTTGACGTCTGGTTATTATAGGAAGGGTAAAAATTTTTTGGGGCAAACGTTAATAGCTAATTAGTCATTGCTATATCATGCACCATGCATATAAATTAAAAGATCCAAAACAATGTTTTTGCGGACAAAAATAATGTTATTTCTCAATAAAATTTTACTGTAGATGGAAACGAAATAACTAAGAAAAATCCTAACGAAAGTAGCCCGCGAGTTCTTTCAGGCGGGCCAGGACCATCTAAGCCGAAACATATTCTGAAGCAAGGATTTGTATCTGGTAAACCAACGGTATAAACGTTGTCTATCATGATAATTATTTCTGAAGGTTACAAACAAATTGGACTAAAACGTGTTCATTATTGTGACAAAAGAAATATCCTTATATAATGCTTATTAATTTTTAAAAATTGGCTATATTTCTAATATTTCTCATTTTGTCTCACTGCTTTCTTGTGGTTAAGTAGTGAGTAAAGATTTGATAAAAATAAATTTTGTCTTCCTTACGTTTGTCTTTCCTGTTTTCTCTAAATTACATATACAAAATACACACAAGATAAACCAATGGATATTGGGCTACCTAGACCTTCTATCACCAATGCTCACTATCCTGTTACAAACCAGTGAAATAATTTCTCTAAGCATTTCCATGTGATAGATTACGCCAATTTACCGCCCTCTATAATATATTTAGCAAATTAAAAGTTTCTGGAATAACTCTTATAAGGATAACAAAAATTTACTTAATGATAGGATTGCTTAAAACAACAGAATACTTCCTAAATATGGAAACTAAAATACAGCAAATCCCTTTATAAAAGAATAAATATTGAGCATCTAAGCAAAATTTGTTAAACTTTGTTTGAGCCACCCTGGTTAGAATGATATGGGGGACTATTATCTTTTCAACAACATGTCGAAACTATTTAATACAATTGAAATGATAAAACATAAATATTATATTTCTCCACAAAGAATTGTGATATTGGCCGAACACATGTGTGAAATATCGGAGCTCGGGATACCATTACTCCCCATCCTAATGTAAACACACAGCAGACAATTGATGTCCCAGCGTGTGAGAAATGGGTTTTCAAAATTGAGTCGCACGCAGTGGACAAATGAAATCCGACCGTTGCCATCAATATCCTGGTCGATTGGGAAGGAAACCCAGCAGCATTTGTCATGGGTTTGTTTTTTTGCGACTTTTGCTGTCTCTTTCTAGTTTAGAGAATATGTGTCTAACGTTTTATGGACGGAATACATCATGTTTAGTGTGAGATAAGAAAGCGATTTAGTGTAGGTTTTAGTTGGGATGATATTTTTATATAAATACGGTGGCTGCCTGTGTCAACCGGCGTTAGTGGGGGAGCTGAGACTAGCATCTGGGGGCGGGTATTTAAGATTTGGAAGAAGTCTGATTTAAACATTATTAACGGATTCTATTACGAACCGTATTTTATATATAGATTTTACCTGCAAAGGTATCAATTCTAATATTCCAGCGGCTAAGAGTGGATAGATTATATCATTTATTTTACTTTATAATTCAATTCTATATATCTATCGATAAAATTTGTAATAATATTTTTCCCCCCAATTTTAAACATTATTTCTGTTTAAATATTTTTAACAATCTTAGATTTTACGGCACTCGACTCTAGATGTATATCAAAACCCATTTGTTGAAAACGGGCCACTATTCTAATTATTTTAAAATAAGAACGAGTCTCTTGTTTTATACAGAGTATCAGGATTTTTTATTTTTCTTTATTTTCAGTAAAATAAGATTGTTTTCAAATGAGTGCTTAATTTTATGTTATTAATAAAGCTTTTTCTCAGCTAGGCGTCTAAAAATTGAACCGATATATGTTGATTTTGACAATATATCCTACATTTTTCCCCTATACATTCTCTCCCTACTTTGCTGATGTGGTTGCACCATCTAGAGGAATAAATGTCAACTAATACTTAGTCCGAGAGATGACGCAAGCCATAAGCAACGTTCACTTGCATCATTACCATATATACTTATTTCACCATCTGATCCTGTACATTTTCCCCGTTTTTTTTTACTCATAGATACAGCCCGTATTGCAATAATTGTTATTACAGTTTAAATATCCGTTTATTCACGACGTTGAGTGATTTTTTAGCGTTTGAAAATTCAAATCGAGATATTAAAAAAAATATATATCAAAATTATTTTTCTCTCTTTATGAGCCTTAATACTTTATATTTGAAAAACTTCCAACATTATTTATTATTAAAAAAACTGTGTGTGATATTTATGTTAATTAACACTTCAAAAGAATATTTAATTATTCTTAATTTAATATTTCATGATATTCGCACATTATTCACATATTAATTATTATCATGTTTTCTCCAGCTTTGGTTTTAAATTTCTTAAGCAAAGAACAATCTGTATTAAAAAATGAAATGAATTACTGGAACGGTTTGAGCTCCATATCCTTATGTAATTGTACCAAGAGATAAAAAAGTAATGAGTTCAGGTGGAAACTGAAGTGTGTCAGTTTCAACTATGCCAACTAATCATTTGCCAATTATATAAATTACACCAACCCCGTTACGCTATGTAATATACAACAGACGTGTTTCTACGACAGTAAGTCACCTTCTCATTTCTTTTGTCATGCTCTACCACTAACTTTATTATTACCATATTAATATCAGTTAAAATCCTTATTGTAGTTTGCTATTCTAATTAAATGTCAAAATATCTCAAATTTACTGTTCACCTTTTATTGTATAAAATGTATCGTATATTATTCAAATATTTTTATTAATATCAGTTTTAAAAGCAATTTTGATATGTTATATTCTACTGTATATCTAATAAAATATATATTAAGTAGGAAAATTTTAATTGCGAAAAAAATATTGTATAGATCTATCTATATTTTCATTTATGACAATATTCAAATAGCTTATATTAATGCTCGAATTTCGAGATGTTTCATTAAAAAATTATATTTAGATGATTTCATTTCTAAATAATATTAACAAAAATATATAGAACTCTCTGGAATAGAAATTTCAACCCTATATTTAAAATGGAATTTCGAAGGCTATTTGCCTCTGGCCTAATGAAAACTATGTACTCTCTGAAAGGTACAATAACGTCACGTGGTCGTAGGGAACAAATCAGATGGCGAATACAAGGAACTCTTCAGACACAACACGCAGAGACAGAATACAGGGAGAAATTAATATATATATATATTTGGTTAATCCAGATTCTTGATGCGTGATATGATGCGTGTTTATCACAACAATAAAAACACTGAAGATTTGCGTAAGAGTGAGAGTTTTATCGTTTTTAAAAAAACCTCAATAGAATCAATATATAATCAAATATAGATGAAATTATTAATACTATGTAGAAGTTAGTAAGTGGAATATATTCACACACTTACTAATAAAAACACATGCAGGCACATACATATAGACTATGGAATTTCGTCATTACATTTGAGACATGTGAAAGCTGTCATGTGAGGATATGGAGCGGTTAAGTGGTGACATCCGATCGTTGAGTCCAATTGGACTCTTAATTATCTCATTTGTGTTGATTGCTGACCTCGTTAACTCTGTAATTAACTGGACGCCAAATCACAAGCGTCTGTTGGTGACACGGCGGCTTGTTCTCCCTGTCATCTACCACACACACATAATCCACATATGTGAAATAGATAATACTATAATATGTAATATCAAATAAAACTAAACGAATGAGAAGGCCCTACTATCTATTATTGTGAATCAGAATGGTAAAAAAAAAGAATTAAACATAATATTTTAAATGAGTATTTTTACTGTATTTGTAATAAATAAGATTTATATTATTCAGTTGAATTATAAAATGAAGTTGTAAGAGGAATTGATGAATATTCCAAAATAAGTATTCGGATAAATGCGAGGTTTTTTCTATAAGATGTTTATCGCTACTGCCACCTTCAGATGTCAGGGCTACGCGCATGACTGCTTAGGTTATACCACGGAAGAGACTGATATAGAAATTTTAATTTCAAAGTCATATAAGATTTCTTTTTTATATTCAAATATATTTATATATTCTCTCTCTCTCTTATATTTAACAATATTAATATTATAATATAAGTGAATATAATATAAAACTCTGATATGTGTTTATGCATGTATGCATTATTTATACAATTGCTTCCACGGCGATAAATACTCTACCAACCGGTAGTATGAGAGAGTTTTTTCCTACAGAGTAGACAGGTCGATGAGGTGGCTTATATCGTCTGGTTCTTGTAGACAGTTGCCATCGCCATATACTTGTTGTTTTATTCCCAATCAATCAATCATCTGTATCAATATTAAGATGAAAACATTAGCCTGGTTGTTATAGCAATATAGCATTAAATTAATCTATAAAATAGTTTTTAATAGTGAACTTGTGTCCTATTGGAAATTCAATGCCTCGTGTTTCTCCTGTAGAATAATTTTCATGACTTTGAATTGAAAATTTAAAAGGAACTAATCCCTGGAAACCTAATTCTTTTTTCACCTTTTATTATTGTCTAGTTCGAATATATCAGTGAGTGCGATTGTATTTTTATTAACCCCATGTAAAAACTAGTATTATTCGCATATAAAATTATTTGTCTTAAGTGTTAGGTAATTGTTTTTAATGACCTCGATTTAAAATAAACTACACTTGATTCTTTTTTTATGCGGTAGAATGCGTTCCAGGGGAATCCGCATAAAAAAAATCGCACAAAAAAAGACATACATTTATATGTAAAATGATAGATACGTTCCATTTATTAAAAAAAATCGCATAAAACCTAAATAATGTTTTAAAATGCACCAGAAAATCGCATAAAAAAAGATTTATAAATAATAAGATTTATTTTTTTTCTCATCATATTTTAATAAATGGCACATATGTGTGTTAATAACAAAAACAAAACTTAATATGTAAAATAAAAAACATAAACAAAACTTTATTTAAAATCATATTAAGAATGTTTTCATCATTATTCGCTGTCTGATAATGTGCGAACCCGTTTGTGGATTGGTGCAAGATCACTTTCATCACTTGAAGATAAAAATAAGTCATCAGATCTACATGGTAATGCTTCTTTAGGAACTTCAGTGATTTTTTTTTCTTTGACAAGGTAGTCAGTAATCAAACGCTGTGATGGCTTGACTAGTTCTTTGTAGAGTTCTCTGTAGCCAGACATACAAAATTTCAGATCACGTTGGAATTTTAAGGCGCGTTCTACATCATTATCATTTTGAATAAAAAAAATTTCCAATTTTACCGGAAAGTTGAAGGCCTTCCCGAAGTAATTTTTCGTCCAGTGGAGTAACATCTTCCAGTTCGCTATCTACTGTTTCGAAATCTTTAGTAGTATCTACCATACTTTCCAAAATATCATCATCATTTAGGGCTTCGTCCACAAGCAATTCTTCTATATCATGCTCGCCAAAATCATCAAAACCTTCCCCACCTATTTCCTTAGCAATTGAAATAATATCTGATGTTACTATTGTTGTTCTATTTGATTCATTTCTCTTTGATACGCATTCAGGCAAGCAGCTTTCCAACATGCATTTAAAGTTTGTGATTTTATCTCGGCAATTGCTAACGCAACATGATCTACTCAGTTCAAGATATTAAATTGTTTCCAAACTTCAGTAACTGTTATTGTATTGGATTCCAGTTTATCGAAAATGAATTGGAAAGTGAATTTTACATAATATTTTTTAAATGTTGAAATAATTCCCTGATCTAATGGTTGAATTAGGCTCGTTGTGTTTGGAGGGAAAAAAACTACCTTTATATTTGGATGTTCTAAGTTCGGATGACCTGGTGCATTGTCAAGAATTAATAAGATCTTAAATTCGAGACCCATCTCTTTCATATAATTTTCTACTTCGGGTACGAAGCATTTATTGAACCATTCAGTGAAAATAGCCGTTGTTACCCAGGCCTTCTTGTTTGCCATCCAATGTACGGGCAGTGTATTTAAGTCTTTTCCTTTTAATGCACGTGGTTTTAAAGATCGATTTACAAGCAGCGGTTTTAACATTCGATCGCCAGATGCATTGCTGCACAGCAATAAAGTAACTCGATCTTTAGCAGCTTTAAAACCACTGGCATTTTTTTCGGACTTTGCAATGTAAGTACGGGTTGGCATTTTTTTCCAAAACAATCCTGTTTCATCAGCATTGAAGATTTGATGGGCACAATATCCTCCATCTTTAATAATTTTAGCCAACTTTTCAGGATATTTTCTAGCAGCTTCTTCATCTGCAGAAGCCACCTCACCTTTTATTTTTAGATTATGAAAAGAATGTCTTTTTATAAACCAGTTAACCACCCTGTGCTGGCAGAGAATTGTGGATTACTTTCACGTGAAGATGTAGATGGCTCTGATTCTTTTAACTCCTTGTAAAATTTAAGGGCTTTCATCTTGATTAAATGTCCATCTAACGGAATTCTTTTTTGAGTTAAATCTTCAATACAAATTACGAGAGCCTTTTCTGTTTTTTTCTATTAAAGTGCCTCTTGAATATGATGAAATTTTAGAACTCAAATTTGTACCAGATCTGACTGATCTTCTTATTGCCGCTTCATTTTTTTTATTGCTCTTATAGTAGATTCGCCTAAATTATAACGTTTACCTATTGCTGTTGATCTTTCTCCTTTCGCCAAGCAATCGAGAATTATAATTTTGGTTTCTAGCGAAATTGCACTTCTTTTTTTTGTTTTTTATTATTGTCACACATTTTCTTTAAGAGGACTAAAAATTATAGAAAAAAACTTTATGTACAATTACGCACTAAAATTATTCAAAAAAACTTACAATTCACTTGAGTAAATTTATCTTCCGGTTTTCGGTAGTAACCTTCTTTCACAAAGTTTTATTTTCTAATGCTTTCCAATATGCAGGCTTTTTTAATTAGTTTCATACAAAAATAAAATGCAGCATAAAAACACGCAATTTTAACGAGGTATTTTTGTTTTTGTCTCTTTTGTTTTTAAGAACAAAATCAAGAGAAAACATGTCAATAAAAGAAAAAAGAAATTTGTAACGGCAGCTGGCACGCCGGCGGGTTTTTCAGTTTTGATTTCGGTTTTGCACGAGTTGTGTAAGACACCGGCAGGCGCGGAATAAAAGACATTGGAACTTCCCCTCTACTGTTTGTTGGATAACTTAACATACAACCAGGGACGTTACAAAATTCTTTCTTTGTATTGATTTGCGTAATAGTAGAGTTGTAGTTGTTATTCTTATTCGTTTTCAGAAAAAGTGAATCACCAAAAAAAAAAATTTAGAAATTCGAATAATTTTTTTTTTCTTGCACCGCATAACTCCAAAACCGCATAAAAAAAAACCGCATAAAAAGAGAACGAAGTGTACTTGCATATTCTAACGGAGCGGGATATTTTTCCAATGCGCAAATAAAATTAAAGAAAAACAACTATTTTTCGAATAACGACCGCCATATTTTTAAAAGACGAAGAATATTAACATAAAAAATAATATATATCGTTATTAATTTTATATATGGTTATACGCGCGCGAATAATTAATATACAATGAATATATTAAAGGAAAATACATATTTTTACAAAACAATTAATTTTTAATTAATAATTTCAAAATCTGATAATATTTTATTTCCCCTAATGAAGTGTATATATATACATATAATATATATTAGAAAACAAATACTTGCAGAACTATCAAAACTTTTTAAAATATATCTGTTAGTCTTAAAATTGAATGGCCTTCAAAAAAGGTTAACGGAACTAATTTCTTATTCAAATAATAAATATAGAAAATTTTTTTTTAAATATAAAATTCAAAGAAGGAATTACCATGCATGGTATAGTGATGATGGCTGATATACAAAGGGTATTTGGGAAGCGATTGATCCTAGCTTTGATGGTATACGAGGTGTGTTCAAAAAGTATCGCGACTTTTGTGTTTTTTCAAAAATTATTTATTTAATCATGAATACCTATTTTGTGCCCTTCAAAGTAATCCCCATGAGATATTATACACTTGTGCCAACGGTTTTTCCAATCTTCGAAGCACTTCAAAAAATCATATTTTAAATATCTTTTTCAGCACCTCCTTCGATGCCGTCTTATCTCGTCAAGCGTTGCGTAACGTCGTCCTTTCATGGGCCTCTTCAGTTTAGGGAACAAGAAAAAGTCACAGGGTCCAGATCTGGGGAATACGGTGGCTGCGGCATCATTAGTGTGTTGTTTTTGGCCAAAAAGTCGCGCACAAGCAACGATGTGTGAGCAGGGGCGTTATTGTGGTGCAAAAGCCAATTTTTGTTCTTCCACAAATCCGGGCGTTTCTGGCGGATTGCTTCGCGCAAATTGCGCATAAATTGCAGGTAATATTCCTTATTGACCGTTCTACCCTGTGGCAAGAACTCATGATGCACCACGCCCCTGAATCGAAGAAAACTGTCAGCAAAACTTTCACATTCGACCGAACTTAGCGCGCTTTTTTCGGTCTTGGGTTCGTGCGGCAGCTTCCATTGAGATGATTGAGCTTTGGTTTCCACGTCATAACCATAAACCCACGCTTCGTCACCAGTTATGACCCTCTGGAGCAAATTTGGGTCGTCGCGGACAGAGTCCAACATCTCATTAGCAATGTTCATGCGATGCTGTTTTTGGTCGCAATTGAGCAATTTTGGTACGAATTTCGCGGCGACCCGTCTCATGCCAAAATCATTGATAAGAATCGAATGGCACGAGACAATTGATATGTTTAGGTCCTCAGCAACTTCTCTAACGGTGATTCGACGATTGGACAATATCATTTTCTCCACTTCATTATTTTTTTCGTCTGTTGTTGAAGTGCTCGGGCGTCCGGCACGCTCTTCGTCGTTCACATCTTCTTGGCCTTCTGATAACATTTTGTACCGCTGATAAACGTTGCTTCGGTCCAAGGTAGCTTCTCCGTATGCCACAGTCAACATTCGGAATGCATCCGCGCACTTAATTTCGTTTTTCACACAAAATTTGATACAGGTTCTTTGATTCATTTTTTTTAATAGGTAAAAATTGAAGACGATCCAAAACACCTGCAAGCAAAGCAGCTGTCAACAATAAAGTGAACATTCAAAATGGCCGAAATTGTCGGCATAAGTGAGAGACATGGGTACTGAGATAAGAGGATGCCAGCGGGCGACGCTGGCACGGGACGCCGGGAATTCTGCGAGCTGGCCAGCCGGCCTGCGCGCGCACCGGGGGCTGCGCGCGCACTTTTCGAACACCGCCTGATGTCAGCCGGCTGTTTACCGCGCATCGCTACAACCTGCGGCGTTTCCTTCCATTATATAATACTCTAGGCGCTGGTGGAGTAAAAACTGTACTCCATCTGCCTCTTAAAATTGTATGTAATTTTTGGACTTATTAAAATATAAATTATTAATTTATAGTTCTCACTGCAGCTCGAACCTTTACCCTAACGCGGTAGAACATGGCGCAGTCGACATTCGGTTAATTATAGCCGTTTTTTAAGTGACAGCTCAGTGACAATTAGTAATCAAGATGCCCTCAAGAAGGAATCGCCGACCATCCCAAACCCCTCCAGAGAACCCTGCCTCGCCGACCAGCACCGACATCCTCAGGTCCATGGCCGCACTGTTGCAGCAGATGGCTACTCGGAATCCGACACCGACAGTCCCATTAGGAGTTTCCTCACCACCCCACAAAAATCATCCAGCTTCCTAAACTGGCTTCCCGGAGGAGTTAACGATGTCTTTTTTCCGCGATTGGAAACAACGTTGGAACGACTACGTGGACGCCCAACAAGTAGCCACCTTCCCGCTATCCACACAGCAAGTGACTTTGCGCGCCGCCCTCCATTCCGAATGGACCATCCTTTGGCAATCAGGCCGCCTTCATATTTCTACCACCACCACCCTCGATGAAGCCGTGAATGCTTTCGAGGCCTACCTACGCAAGAAGCGAAACCCCCTCCTTGATCGGCAAGATTTTCATCGTAGGGACCAACAAACCGGAGAATCGGTGGATCGCTACTTCGCAGCCCTTAAAGCTCTTGATGACTCGTGTGCATATGAGCTGGATTTTAAGTGCAGCACATGCGGCGACCCGTGTATTACAATATGCACAAAAAGAGCTTGTGGGAAAACGTTTGCCCTTGCTGGTTATCAACAGCAACTCCGTATCCGTGACAGGTTAATATGTGGCCTGTTTGATAAAGACCTCCAACGAAAAGTACTGGCGGAGCAGTACAATTCCGACCTCTCCCTGGACCGAGTCCTCTCAATTTGCATCGCACATGAGAGTGCTACCGCCGTGGGCGCGACTCTTTCACCCTCCCCAACCACCTCCCCCGAAGCCTTCCTTGCAACCAGACGTGCACCATCAACCTACAAGCATCAACAAGCCAGCTCGTCTGAAACCTCACCTAAGGCCAACCGTTTCTTTCAGAAACCTATGATCCTAACGACCCTGCTCCGGATGTGGGGCTAACCAAGACACCGCCGTGACCAGTGCCCAGCAAAAGAC
>CP092871.1:53028494-53070408 GCA_030710605.1 Cordylochernes scorpioides
CTACAAATCTGCAAATAACTCTAAGGATATTCAAGATATTCAAGATATTATTTTTCAAAACCCTTCCCGGGGATATACCTTATAATATCCCAAAATTTCACGGCGATTGGATGTATGGTTTTTGAATCTATAGAGTACAAACATACAGACAGACAGACATTCAATTTTATATATATATATATAGATTCAACAGTCCCCTTAGAATTTGGTTTGTGATCAAGATTGTTATTTTTAAAGTATGGGTGTTTGACGCAGTTGCAACATTTTATTATATTAGAACACTGATGTCGACCCTCTTTACCGCAGTTCACGCATTTTTTCAAGATATTGAAATTACTTTATTACATTATTCATTTAAGATTATATAAGATAGGTTAAATATAAAATAAATATATGGAATAAATAGGAATAATAATGATAAAGAAAGAGAGGTCGAGAAACATAACAATATATTTATATTATGTTTCACTCCATAAAATCCTATATTATTAAATTTTATATTGAAATATTCCTTTCAAAATTGTCAATAAAATAAAAAGTAGAACGTTTTTCTAGTTTGAATTTTCGAAACCACTATCAGGCTTCACCACTGATGAGTCGGGACTTCACAAGTATATACATTGTAGAGATTAAAAAGAAGTAGAATATATATATATTTAAATAAAAATAAATTAGTATATATTTTTTATACTTTTATTTTTACGAACTATCTTGTTTAAATTCATTTTGATTAAAAGTTTCCATGTAACAGATTTATTTATATACAAGTATTTTTTATGCATTGTATAATCATTGATTATTATAATAATTACTTAGAAAGAAGATTAAATGGTCTGAATTTGTACTGGGAGGTTTTTATTGGAGGAGCTTATAGAGAATAAAATTAGAACCTCATAGAACAATTTTGCAAATCTTTATATGGTAATTTTTTTATAAATATTTGGTTCAGGTTAAAATGTATTTTATTATCTCCCACGGCATAGTGGTCGCCCTTCTGCGCCATATATCATATTTGTATTTCAAAAGGCGCATACATTTTTACACAATGTACTGAAAACCCATTTATTCTACTTTCAATGCGCGTAATCTACAGCTCTTACTTCAATAAACAAGATACAAAATCAGATTTGTCAAACCCGAACAAAAGCCAACCTGATCAACATGATTACGAGGTACATTTTTCAAAAGTCCAGGTGCAACAGGAGAAATTGTGAAATCACCCAAATCTGACAAGAAGGTGTTTCAGATCGTTAAAGATTAGAAGTGTATTCAACCCGGTATAAAATTTTTAATTACAGGATGATAGTATTTGAGTGTGAAAAAAGTATTTTATGAAGAGGGTCAGTGAGTCATTCTCTTTGTGCACATCCATTCCATCCTCCCCCACCACGCTTTTATAATATTGTCACAGAATAAATATTCTGTGGTGGCCTACTCTGCAAATTAAATGCCACGTCATCATATTGATGCTAAGTCAGCATTTTATTTGTAAATACTGTGTAGATATACCTCGGTTGTATTGATCTATCTGGAAAATTTTAAAATTGTTTTCTTGTAGAGATAAATTATTCTTGAAGCTACTTAAAGTAGAGTAATCTCATTATTCAATTATCTAACCTTGTAGGATGGTTGAAACACGTTTTGGAAAGATTCAATACATGTGTGAGGAAATAATCAAGGCTGAAGATTCTTCCAAACGTCAATCCTGTGCAACAATATTATCTATTCTATAGTTTAATAGGTAGCATTATTATTTAGATATTTTTCGTTTATAGAATTGGAAGGTATCTCAATATTTCTGAACAAAATGTAGGAAATTCCGCGGGGGTTCCCAGATAAACCATTTTCCTTATTTATGATTATCACAACTTCCTTCAAGTTTCGATGAAATTCTAGGAATTTCAAATTATTAACTTTAGAATTGATTATTTTTGATTCATTATGGAAATAATTATAAATATGTTCCAAATTTTATATTTTATTTTCAAAATACAGTATTCTATGATATCTAGGTGAGATTATAATTTTCTAGTAAAAACAAACCACGTTTTGAAAATAGAAATAAATGGAATGGGCTAAGAATTATTAAAAATTATATTGTTTTGAAAATAGAGCAATCCATATTTAATTCATTAGATAATAAAAATGCATATATTGGATTTAATAAAATATTTATTTTGCCAATATTTCGGCTGGCTGAACGCCAACCTTTATCGAGGCATTACATCTTTGTATACACAAACTCAGCGCCACATAGTGCTACAATATCACAGTTGAAATCATTTAAAATAAAAAGTAGGTGGGGGAATTTTGTGCATGAAAAAATAATCAAAAATTACAATAAGAATAAATTAAATATATTTAAAATATTAAAGGAAAAATAATGAGGCCTATCTTATATTTTAAAATATTTGTAAAAAGTACATAAAATATAATTCATTAATAATTCATTAAGAGATAAATGTAAAAATATATGTATCTATTAAAACATTTGAAATTTTTAAAAATTATTTAAACAAAAACTAAGAATCTTTTTTTAAGTTTAACAATAAAATGTGTGTATTTAAAAATTCATTTCAAAATTTTTTCGAGATCGATTCATCTATAAGTAAAAGTTTTTATAAAAATGCATTAAAATGGAAGTTAAAATAATTTAGGATAAATAAATGAGGAAAATAATTTTTTAAAAAGGAAACTGAAAATGTTTAATGTATTGTATGTAATATGTTATATGTATAATGTATCAATACTTTTGTGTTTTGAAGCGATAAATGTAAAATATTAAAACAAATGGTGTGTATAATTTACAGGTTATTAACTAATGTGTGACAATAGAATTTAAGAAATCGCGGGTATAACAATATTTAAAAATTCATTAAAGCAAAAAAAATTAAATAAAAACAATGTCAAGTAATTAAAACGGCACCTCTCCCTTTAAAGTAGTATAATATAAGTCAATTTAAAAAAATAACAAAATGAAATTAAAAAAAAAAAAAAAATTAAGAAGATCTAAATGGTGTGTAGATGTCTGGTAAATCAATTTTCCTATTTATGCTTTCTTTGTCTTTTGCAGAGGCCCAGCTTTCTAAGAACAATCGGCAGTGTTTTTCTTTAATGTTCTGGTATATAATGGCTGTATTTTCAAAGTCCGGAGTGTGGTTGTTTTTTAGTGCATGATCTACAAGGAGAGATAGTGGGTTGTAATTCCTTAGTCCTGATTTGTGTTGATTTAAACGATCTTTAAGTGGTTTGCTGGTTTCACCTATATAATTAGCTTGGCAATTGTTACAAGGAATTTTGTAAATTACGTTGATTTTGTTTTCCATTTTGTTAATTTGTTTAGTGTCTGGATGGCGTAAGGCCTTTTTTAAATTTAAAGAAGATTGATAGGTAGTTATGATGTTGTATCTCTTTAGGACTCTGGCGATGCGTTCAGAGCCGTAGCTGTAGGGCAGGGAGCAGTAAAGTTTTTTTGATTGATCAGGGGTGTTATTTAACGGTGGAGATTTTGGTTTATAAAAATGTTTTTCGACAAATTTGCTAGGGTAATTGTTGTTTTTTAATTCTCTGAAGATTCTATTTCTCTCCACTATATCATTAATATTTGAAGAACAATGTGTATCTAATCTTTTGGAGAGAGCTTTAACCACAGCGATTTTATGATTAACTGGGCCAAAAGAATTGAAATTCAAATAATTTCCGGTGTGGATTGATTTTCTTAAAATACTAGTTTCTATTTGATTAAACTTTCTTTTGAGCTGTAAATCTAAAAATGCCAGAGAATTATTATTTTCAATTACATGTGTAAAATTTAAAAATGGTCTTACATTATTTAAAAATTTTGAAATGACTACAAAATCAGATTCTGTTATGCAAAAAATGTCATCTATGTACCTTTTCCAAAAAATAATTTTGAGTTGTTTTGATTCAGTGACAACTTGATCAATTTGGTCCATGAAAATGTTTGCTAAAGCCGATGAGATAGGGTTTCCCATCGGTAAGCCTTTGATTTGTCTGTAGAATATATTTTGGTGGCTAAAATAATTGTGTTCCAAACAAAGTTTAATTAAATCAATCAAAGCCTCTGAGGAGAAAGGGAAATCTAGATTTTGATGGGTTTCTGTAAATTTTTGAAGTGCTAGAATAGCTTCATGGTGTGGGAAGGAAGTGTAGAGTGATTCAACGTCGAAAGATACCAAACGGCTGTTTTTAGAAATTGAAAGGTCTCTGATCGTTTTTGCAGCTACTGTAGAATTAGGAACAGTGTGGGGAAGTAATTTCTAGAGGGGAGAGATGATGGATGAAATAAATTTAGTGAGGGGGTAAAGAAGAGAACCAGCATAGGAAACAATCGGACGTAATGGTGTGTTTGGCTTATGTACTTTTGGAAGGCCATAAAAATTTGGTAAATTCTTGTCCTCAGCCTTTAAATTTTCAAATGTTTTATTGTCTAGTTTATGTGAACGTATGATTTTATTAAGTTTTTTATTGAATTCTTTAGTAAAATTAGGTAAAGGGCTTTTTGTTAATGGTTCATAAATTTCTTTATCTTGAAGTAACACTTCAACCTTAGTGATGTAATCAGTTGTGTTCATAATTACTGTATTTCTTCCTTTATCAGAAGGTGTAATAACAATATCTTTATTTTGCTTTAACGATCTAATGGCTTGTCTTTCTCTTTGATTTAAATTAGTCTTGTTTTGTCGTTCTAAATTTTTAATAATAGGCGTAATTTCTGTTCTAATTTTAGCCTTATTATTATCTGATAATTGTTTTATCAAGGAGAAAGACAAGCCATTAGATCGTTAAAGCAAAATAAAGATATTGTTATTACACCTTCTGATAAAGGAAGAAATACAGTAATTATGAACACAACTGATTACAACACTAAGGTTGAAGAGTTACTTCAAGATAAAGAAATTTATGAACCATTAACAAAAAGCCCTTTACCTAATTTTACTAAAGAATTCAATAAAAAACTTAATAAAATCATACGTTCACATAAACTAGACAAAAAAATATTTGAAAATTTAAAGGCTGAGGACAAGAATTTACCAAATTTGTATGGCCTTCCAAAAGTACATAAGCCAAACACACCATTACGTCCGATTGTTTCCTATGCTGGTTCTCCTCTTTACCCCCTCACTAAATTTATTTCATCCATCATCTCTCCCCTCCAGAAATTACTTCCCCACACTGTTCCTAATTCTACAGTAGCTGCAAAAACGATCAGAGACCTTTCAATTTCTAAAAACAGCCGTTTGGTATCTTTCGACGTTGAATCACTCTACACTTCCATCCCACACCATGAAGCTATTCTAGCACTTCAAAAATTTACAGAAACCCATCAAAATCTAGATTTCCCTTTCTCCTCAGAGGCTTTGATTGATTTAATTAAACTTTGTTTGGAACACAATTATTTTAGCCACCAAAATAAATTCTACAGACAAATCAAAGGCTTACCGATGGGAAACCCTATCTCATCGGCTTTAGCAAACATTTTCATGGACCAAATTGATCAAGCTGTCACTGAATCAAAACAACTCAAAATTATTTTTTGGAAAAGGTGTACATAGATGACATTTTTTGCATAACAGAATCTGATTTTGTAGTCATTTCAAAATTTTTAAATAATGTAAGACCATTTTTAAATTTTACACATGTAATTGAAAATAATAATTCTCTGGCATTTTTAGATTTACAGCTCAAAAGAAAATTTAATCAAATAGAAACTAGTATTTTTAGAAAATCAACCCACACCGGAAATTATTTGAATTTCAATTCTTTTGGCCCAGTTAATCATAAAATCGCTGTGGTTAAAGCTCTCTCCAAAATATTAGATACACATTGTTCTTCAAATATTAATGATATAGTGGAGAGAAATAGAATCTTCAGAGAATTAAAAAACAACAATTACCCTAGCAAATTTGTCGAAAAACATTTTTATAAACCAAAATCTCCACCGTTAAATAACACCCCTGATCAATCAAAAAAACTTTACTGCTCCCTGCCCTACAGCTACGGCTCTGAACGCATCGCCAGAGTCCTAAAGAGATACAACATCATAACTACCTATCAATCTTCTTTAAATTTAAAAAAGGCCTTACGCCATCCAGACACTAAACAAATTAACAAAATGGAAAACAAAATCAACGTAATTTACAAAATTCCTTGTAACAATTGCCAAGCTAATTATATAGGTGAAACCAGCAAACCACTTAAAGATCGTTTAAATCAACACAAATCAGGACTAAGGAATTACAACCCACTATCTCTCCTTGTAGATCATGCACTAAAAAACAACCACACTCCGGACTTTGAAAATACAGCCATTATATACCAGAACATTAAAGAAAAACACTGCCGATTGTTCTTAGAAAGCTGGGCCTCTGAAAAAGACAAAGAAAGCATAAATAGGAAAATTGATTTACCAGACATCTACACACCATTTAGATCTTCTTAATTTTTTTTTTTTTTTTTTTAATTTCATTTTGTTATTTTTTTAAATTGACTTATATTATACTACTTTAAAGGGAGAGGTGCCGTTTTAATTACTTGACATTGTTTTTATTTAATTTTTTTTGCTTTAATGAATTTTTAAATATTGTTATACCCGCGATTTCTTAAATTCTATTGTCACACATTAGTTAATAACCTGTAAATTATACACACCATTTGTTTTAATATTTTACATTTATCGCTTCAAAACACAAAAGTATTGATACATTATACATATAACATATTACATACAATACATTAAACATTTTAAGTTTCCTTTTTAAAAAATTATTTTCCTCATTTATTTATCCTAAATTATTTTAACTTCCATTTTAATGCATTTTTATAAAAACTTTTCTTTTAGATGAATCGATCTCGAAAAAATTTTGAAATGAATTTTTAAATACACACATTTTATTGTTAAACTTAAAAAAAAGATTCTTAGTTTTGGTTTAAATAATTTTTAAAAATTTCAAATGTTTTAATAGATACATATATTTTTACATTTATCTCTTAATGAATTATTAATGAATTATATTTTATGTACTTTTTACAAATATTTTAAAATATAAGATAGGCCTCATTATTTTTCCTTTAATATTTTAAATATATTTAATTTATTCTTATTGTAATTTTTGATTATTTTTTCATGCACAAAATTCCCCCACCTACTTTATATTTTAAATGATTTTAACTGTGATATTGTAGCACTATGTGGCGCTGAGTTTGTGTATACAAAGATGTAATGCCTCGATAAAGGTTGGCGTTCAGCCAGCCGAAATATTGGCAAAATAAATATTTTATTAAATCCAATATATGCATTTTTATTATCTAAAAATTATATAAATTAGAGAAAAATATTTAGATATCAATAAAAAATCAAAATTTAAGCAAATTTGAATAAAAGAAAAGATATAAAATTGAGCGTTAAACAATACCCAGAGTAAATAAAACTCCATATGGACATGGCTAATCTATGCGCAACATCTGATAAATCAAGGTATATTCTGAAATTTAAAGTAAAATAACAGATATTTAAAATACAGAAACAGAAGTAAAATAAATTATTTATTTATTTATCTAGTTGAACTAGAATTAAGAACGACCGTAAACAAATTACGAAGTGATAACTTAATATAAAATCCTAGATACAAAAAATTTGATGCTATATAAGATAATATGATCGATAAATTCAATTGGTTTAAAAATAAGTATCATTTCTCCATTTTCAAATTCCAGATAAAATTAGAAGCAAAAATCATATTATTAAACAATATTATCTCATATAAATCAATAAAGCAAAAAGAAAGGTTCTAAATTTTGCCAAATAATATCATTCTAAAAAGATATTTTTCAAAATTATAATAGCATCTAAAATATATGGCACTATTCATCCAAAAAGTATTTTTTTATATTTCAAATTCACGGTCGAATCCTCTGCCATTTAATTTCCTTCTCGAACTCAGGGCTTCCAATGTCTTCTGCAGAAATAAATAAAAAATCTCTATAGCTTCCGTCAGCTTACACCTAAACTTTTTTAATGAGATTAAATAAGTTTTAAAGTGGCGCAGACGATAGAGCTACCCAATAATGCCGTCTGATCTTATTTGTTTCTCGAAATAATTCAAGCGATATTCGGAGATTTCTTTGATAACCTTTGACCCAGATGAATGACTCGATATCTTTATATATTTTTACTTTAAGAAAAAAGAATAATATTTTCTTTTTCATTTTAACTTCAAATACTCCAATATTATTAATATATAGAGTTATCAGAGTCATGCACAATTCTGTCACGTTAAGTCACGCGTCAAGTTACGGTAAGTAAAAATTTAAAAATTAAAAAAAGATGCCGAAACCCGGGATCAAACCAGGGACCTTTAGATCTTCAGTATAACGCTCTCCCAACTCTGAGCTATTTTGACTTATTTAAGTTATTTCTATAGAAGCTTTTATCTCTTTATAATTATGTATATTTTCAAAAAGTCAATTCACACCTCTTCGCTGGAGACCATGGGAATACTGAATAATTCATTATGCTAACATAATTATAAATACAAATATCAGAGTCATCAACAATTCTGTCATCGTTTGCTTTTGTGAATGGAATAAATACCCAAATAGTGCCATTTCTTATAAGCATCGGGGGTTCAGTGGTAGAATGCTCACCTGCCACGCGGGCGCGGGTTCGATTCCCGGCCAATGCATTTTTTTTTTTACAATTTTTAAAACTCGTTTATATTACTATCCCTATATATATAAAAGTCAGCGTATGTATGTATGTATGTATGCTTGTCAACTATACACGTCCACAATACGTAACTAATCTGACTGAAATTTTAACAGTATATAGAGTAGAATCTGGAAATACTCATAGTGAAAATATCAGGTCTCTATCCCGAATATCCGTCGTGTTATTTGCAAATTTGCTCTTTCGCTCGCGCCTCTAGCGGTGAAAATGGGGGTAATACCAGCTGACCTAATGTACATGTAAAGTTTGGAGCGGGACGTTTCACAAGAGTGACATCCACGGCTCTAATTTATAATTGTAACGAATAGTATTTGAATAAAAACATTTAATCGAGTAAAACCCGGGCGTTGCCCGGGTCATTCAGCTAGAATACATAAGTAAATATATTTCTAGACAATTTCTAAAGAAAGGATAATGCATTTTTAAAATAAATATTCGAATATAAAAAGAACTATAGTATTATTAAATTTTTTGCTCAAAATATTAAATACATAAAGTCGTTACCCCGAAATATTGTTATGAACATATTTTTAGTTGTTTTAAGCCTAATTTTCAATTCCAAATACCGTATTTGCCCATATACAACAACAACAAAAGCCTTTATTAGGCACACGTGCCATACAGGATTAACCCGGTAGGACAAAATAAATAAATAACAAATTAGCATCATAGTTATATACAAATTTTGCCCATATAAATTAATATGTTTTAAATATTTATTTATATATATTTAATCCGGGTTTCTCTATATGAGAAGCCTAAATTGTCTTACTTCTCCTCTACCTCTAATATATAATATTTTTCTCTGCAGACCTCTTTGGTGTGAATGATGCTCTTTCAATTTTAACTTTTCAAAGAAATGATGTGGAAAACCGTGGGTTTTCTGAGATGAAGTTATAGTTAATGCTTTTCCAAACCTGGAATATTGCTCTTGATCTTTTATTTTCATTTATAAAATACAGTAGAGGCAGGCTAGTTAAAGTAAGGTGCAGGAGGGTGTTTGAGGAGGTTTCCAAACCACTTCAATTGTAGATGCTTTTTGTTAGCGGATAACTATTTCCTTTAATATGATAATTTTATTTTTATATATGTCAAGCGTACCTAAGTACTGTCCTTAAAGCGGTCATATAATAATTGTTTATGAGGTTAGCTATGCACAATTCCTGGGTTGAAAGGAATTAGAACATGGCTTTGATTGTACTATTTCAATCACAATTTGGTGTTCTAAATGGTTAATGGAAAGCATTTTATATTTATGAAAATGTTTACGATGTTGTAGCACCACTTATATCCCCTGTTCGCATAATGTTTTCTATTATTTTTTCTTTAATATTGCCATTATTTAGTTGTCACCTTATGTATTTTAATTGAATATATACTGCCATTCCTCAATTGTTCAAAACCTTTATCATCCATTAGCCATATGTGTATTTAACATTCAATAAGTTGTATCTTTTATATAAATCGTCAATACGCATATATAAATTTCGGGTAAAATATCTCGTATTGGAATTTTCTTTATATGTGCTTACCCGAGAGAACAATTCGCATTATCAATTACTCGAAGAGTTTATTTTAGTCGATTATCAATTAATGTAATAGAGATTTAGGTATTAAAAATAGAGGCACCTCTCCCCCCTTAATTAAATATGAGCGAAAAGGCGTTATGTTTACCACTCTAGTAAAAATCCATACTAGCAGATAGGAAATTCGGCAAAGCCAGGGACGATATAGGCTCAAAGTGGCCCTTGCGTCCCCTGTAGTTCGCTGAAATCTAGATCCACACACAGCCAGAAGGAATGATGCATTCTCCATGCACCGAGCGGCCATTGGTAGGCCCCTCGCGCCCGCCATTATGGTCTGGCTCTCTGGGGTTGACCACTCACCCACAGGCGTCATCGAGAGTCACTGGCAAGGTTGCTGACCGAGCCCTCTCGTCGGACTTAGAAGAACCCGTCCTACGCTCCAATAGGACTCCCCCCCCTTTAGCCCTCGAACCCTTAGTTCCCAGTACTCCCTGAATCTGCCGTCGAATCAAGGACCTCTGAGGTTCTGAGGTTGACGCGGAGAACCAACGCGGAGGCGGGGGGGTGGTACTACTGTGTGGACCCCTTGGTTTTTCAACACCAGGCCTAGCCCTGGTGCAATTTTCGCGCACGGCAAGGGCGCTCCCAATGACGCACACACAGAGCGAAGACCCAAGAGTTTCAAGACACGTGTGCCTCGCCTCAGACAACCAAGGAAAGACGGCCAGCTTACAGCTTCACTGGACGTCAGTCAGTGGCACCCCTACGGAGGACAACACGCAGAGACGCCTCAACACTCACTCCCCTCTAGAGTGATTGTAGAGGGCGGGAAAAACTTCTTCCCCGCATCCATACTAGCAGTGATAAGAAATGGATGACAACACCAGTCCTAATGCATAATCAAAGGAAGAAGTTCCTCTTTTGGTACATTGATATCATCCTCCCGCATCTTTATGTTGATAAAACAGGATATATTTCTTTCTAAAAGCTATACTATTTTCGGTGCAAAGTCTAACTTGTTAAGGAATATAATATATTAGGGAAATCACGGTATGGTCTCAGTAAACACTTTATAACCTGCTAGCAACCTTCTACTTCAATGTTTCTGTGGAGATAATTTTATATGTTACCTTTTTAAAATTTGAGGTTGTGAAAAAAGATAATTGTGATCATGAAAAATAGAATTGCCAGCAAGAATTAGATTTCTGGGAAAAACCATTAAAGGGTTACTTTTCTTGATTTCGCAGCGTGTCCCGGCAGTTGATCTCACCAACCTTATAGTAAAAACTACTGCTGATATCAAGCTCCAAGAGCATTCTATCCAGCGTAAGCATCAGAGGAAAATCACTTTTTGGACAAGAAAGTATGGCTTCCCATCCACCTTCTGTAGCAATCAGTCTAAGACTACCTCCAGTGTAATTAACCTCTCGAACCAAACGCTCAATCCATCCGAAAACTCTCTCTTGGAAAAGGGTCTCAAGTTCCGTCTCCCGGTCAAACCAGACACTCAAAAAATCATAAGTAGCATTGAATCCACCATTAAGAACTACAGTCACTCTGACAAGTGCTCCATTAGAAACAAGTTGCCCTGTTCCCTCCAAAAACCGCTTTCTTTGCCTTCCGCATCCTACTAGGATCTAAAAATCCTTAAAAGACTCAAGAACAATAGATCCTTGGTTATCACTAAATCCGAAAAAGGCTCTAACACAGTTATTCTCAACCAGCATGATTATCACTCCAAAATGTTGGCCGTACTCCAAGATACTGATACCTTCCTTCCCATCACACCTCAAGACAGTAGCGTCATTTCAAAGAAATTTAAAACTTCCCTTTCCCGCTTAAAGAAATCAGCCAGCATCTCCCCGGAAGACCACAAATCGTTCATCTCCAATCTCTCCGGCAGTGCTTACATATATGGCCTGCCCAAAGTTCACAAGCCAGAAATTCCTCTACGCCCCATAATATCCTATCACCTCTCTCCTGCTTATCCGTTATCTAAATATCTCTCTCACTTCCTCTCCCCCCTCTTAGGGTCCCATAGGAGTTGTTACTCTGTATCTAACGCTCCCAGTTTTGTTAGCGAAGTCACTGCACTTCAACCCGCACCCCACCATGTTATGTGCTCTTATGATGTGACTTCCCTGTACCTTTGCCTCCCGCATAATCTTATTATAGATAGCATTAATCGTTTCCTCACCACTGTCAATTTAGATCCCCCCATCATCTCAACTATTACTCAACTTGTCAGCATTTGCCTAGATATGGGCACCTTCACCTATAGACAGGACTTTTACAAACAGATTAGGGGCTCCCCTATGGGAAGCCCATTATCATCTATAGCTGCAGAAATTGTCATGACCCGCATCGATACCTGGATAAACCAAGTTCACCACTCAGACATCCATTTATGGCGTCGTTACGTCGACGACGTTTTTTGCATTTGTGATGCCAGCCGGGAAACACCATCCTTTCATCCCTTAATAGTTACCATCCGGACATTTCTTTCACCATAGAGCTGGAGAAAGAGCGGGCCATCCCTTTCTTGGATGTCCTCGTCATTCGATCTTATCGCTCATTCAACACCTCAGTATATTACAAAAAAGATTGTCCCCCTCACTACACCCATTTCAACTCTCATTGCCCAATTACCCATAAAATCAATATTGTCAAAACTCTCACAAAACGTATCTACACCCACTGCTCCCTCCCTATTTTCAAGAAAATTGAAAATGAATTAATAATTTCCCATCTCACTGCTGCCTCCTTCCCTCTGTCCTTTATTAAGAGACATTCTTATATTCCGGTTCCTCGGAAACCACCGGATACTTACAGATCAATATGTTTTCTTCCCTATTCCTCTCTTTCTGTTGACATTGCCCGTTCCCTAAAATCCTTTGGAATTCGAATTTTTTACAGTAATAGCCCTAACCTACTAACTTCTTTAAGGCATTCAATCACTAAGTCCTGTACCCCACCTGACGCCCTTCTCTCTACTGGCGCTGTCTACTCCGTCTCCTGTGAGCTTTGCTCTGCCACTTATGTGGGTGAGACGGGTAGAACAGTTGCCATTAGAGTATCGGAGCATCAGCGCAATATATCTAACTGTGACCCTAGATCCCTAATATACCAGCATATAGCCGATACTGGTCACTCCTTCGACTTTCTCCATCCCACTGTTCACTACCTACATATTCACAACCAGCATCAACGATTGGTGCTGGAATCTATTATCTCTAGAAAACTCAATAGCATAAATAGAAAAATTGACATGCCGGACATTTATGGTGTTTTCCTTGCTGGTATCTCTTAAAGCTTTAATAGTTCCTATGTTACCTCGAGCCGTATCTCCATATATATTCGTTTAATAGTACTTTATCTTATTATTTATTTGCATCTTCTTTCTTTCCATGCAGTCTATACAAATTACCTCCATATATTTTTGTTTGATAGAATTTTTATCTATTTTGCATCTTTTCTTTTTACGCTGTATGTACAAATTACCTCTACTATATATATATTTAAAAAAAAAAACTCTTTCCATTAGTGTCCATCGTGCTATGTGATAGCTACCTGTCGAAGGGTTTTTACCCGAAAGCTCGTGCTTATTCTGTATAATAAAGACACCCATCTTCCTTATCGCCTTGTTTATTGCAAATTAAGTACTCTAACTAGTATTTATTTTAATGGAATTTAATCTCAAAACCTTTATCATCGAGAAGTTGATTACTTGATATTGATATCGGTTTATTTTATAACATGACTTGTCAGCGTGTAGCAAGCTGAACCTCAACAACAACTAAAAGAACCTGGTCATTCAGGCATCCTTAAAAATCATCGATCGGGTAGTTAAGGCCATAAGTTCGCGAGAAAGCTAATGTTAAAAAATGGTACAAAAGTGATATTGTACTGGGGCTTCAGGTGGATAAATTAAGAAAAAAGGCATTTCCTGATCGTGAGCCATCTGTCGGTATAATTATCAACTACTCACTGATTTTAAATTATTCTAGAATTACTTAAATACCCGTTCTTGATTAATAATAAAAAAAAAGATAACCACGTACGCGTTTCGGGATGTTGTTCTTCATCGGCGTTATGTAAATTGTACCTCAATGACAAAAAAAAAGGTCACGTAACTTTTAGTTGAACGATTAGGAGATGTCTTATTCTTAATTTACCCACCTTAACCCAGTACAATCTCACTTTTGTACTATATTTTCACATTGTTTGGCGTTCTCACGCGCTTCTTGCCTCCCATATCATGATTTTTCATGATTTGAGGTACAGCTTGCACCACGCTGACGAGGGCCAAAAGCCCGAAACGCCTACGTGGTTAGATTTTCTTGATTAATTAAGAATGGGTATTTGGCCAATTCTAGAATAATTAAAAATCAAGGAATAGTTAATATTTATTCCGACAGATGGCGCAAACCATTAGCAACTTTTAGTTGCACGATGAGAAGATTATTTTCACTTAATTTATCCACTTGATCCGAGTAAAATTTGACTTTTATACAATTTTTTTCACAAAGTGGTTGATGTGAGAACAATCGAAGTCTAACTTCTGCAACGTTCGGACAGCCATAAAAAGGCGAAGAGCAGTTTGTTCAGTTTCTCCACAGAAACAATTTGATGTTTCAGGTTGACCTCTTTTATGTAAGTAGCGCTAGAACTTTCCGTGTGATGCGACAAATTGGGTCACTATGAAATTTGGATGGAACTGTATCGGAATCTCGTTAGAAAAAGCAGTGCAATCGTATAATTAGCTTTATAAATGGATTGATAAAAATGATTCATAATAATTGATTTTACCTTGCCATCTATTGTTGTAAATATTTCTCTTTATAAATTTAGTTTTTTAGTTCATATTTTATTTATTGATATTTGAGATAATCATTCATGTGAAAGGGGTAAATTTAGAAGTTGGAATGGCACTCTCTAAATATTATGAAATGTTTTCTGATAGGATTAATAAATCATACAGATTAGAATATATATTTGCACATATACAATAAATTAATCAAAAAAACAATTTATAGGTTAAAGAATTTCAAATGCATATCCTCTATATATGATTCTGACACTTCACTCATCAAAAACCTCACAGAAAACTCGCTCAAAAATATTTCAAGATGATATGTACACATATTTAAGGATTTTTGATGGAAATGAAAAGGTTTGTTTCAGAGCAACAACTCCTTTACTAATTATAAAATAATTACTCACTGTTAAATTGGTTTGATTATAGTTTTTCGACTTACATATTGACCTAGTATGAAAATATGAATAGGAAAATATTCGAATATGTGTTACAATATATATTGTTTAATTTTTTTTATCATCTCACATATAAACTATATGGCTATATATAATTTTTAATAAGAAAATATCAATATATTTATTATATATATAGAGGCGAAAACATCAAAATGTAGTTTAGCGATCTTCTCATACATGTTCCCAGGAGTGTCTTGATTGTAATAGGAGGTCTATAGAGGTCTATAGTGCAACGAAGAGAGTATAGTTGTTGTAATACTAGTATTAGCCACACAATAGACAGGGCATTGTAATCTATCTTGATATAGTAAAACAATTAAATTTTCAACCACAAATATTATTTTATTTTATTTTTCCACAGGCCCATATATGGAGTGTTACGAGATAGTAGAAGCATGCCTTCGTTTCTATCAATATTTTCAAGACTTTTAGTAGATAAAGTAATGGGTAGTTGGACAAACTTAAGAAAGCTGTACCTTTTATCATGTATATCGGGATTAAGGCAATAAATATTAAATATATTTTATATAATTGACATTTATTGAATACACACGAGGTAACCAAATGTAAAAAAAAATGCCTCTGTCTAGAAAGACATCAAAGACATTTCACTTCCTTAAGTTTTGTCCATGAGAGAGAGAGTGTAAACCATAATAAACTATAATCACAAAGAACTGATTTTGTCTTGTTTAGAAAGGCTAGATATTTATTTTGAAATAAACACCTTAAATAATGAGCAATAATGTTATAATTTCAGCTAAGGTTTATACATTCAGTTAACAGCTTATAATTTTCAAAGAGCGCGTTGTTAATTACATCCTTTTTGATCTTCCCAAACAAATTTATCATTTAATTAACTTGTGAATTTTTAAATCTTTATTCACAACACATCTGGCGGCGCATGTTTTCTACTTAAAATTTAAAATAAAAATGATATTCAATTCAATTATATTATCAAATATGTGACACCAATAACGAGGTGTATTTTGGAGTCGATCTGAAAGGCTTGTTTAGAAACTAACAAATATATATTAAAAAGACCATATATGTGGGTATGTATACATATTTTATGGAAAATATGGGATATAAACGGAATATGGACAAATGGGAGAATTGAGACCATATACGGTCTTCTAATTGTTGAGAGGGTCGAAGTGGGGTAATTTGGGGGATTTATTTCATTGGTCGTTTACTTTGATGTTTTCTTTTGGGTTTATTTATCTGGGGTTGTTTGGAGTCCTTTGGCTATTTATTTATTGTGTAATGAAGAGATGTCTGAAAACACCTCAGAAATGATTATTGTGCTTAATTATTGATTCGCAATTCATACAAATATAGGATATTGATAAGCATTATTTAGGCTATCTATTATAATAAGCTTATGATTATTACTTTTATAACCAAAATCTGATAATATAAATTTTTGTAATAATCGTTAATACTTTATATCTATATAAATACAAAAAATTAAAGTTTTTGAATATTTAGAAATTTATAGAATTCGCTGCCTGTGGTTTAAACACCTGAATATGTTAAACCTTAAATACGGTAAAATAATTCACGAGCCGAAAAGGTTTCGGATGGGACGAAATGTTTTAAATGTTATATCCATATGAAGAGAAAATAAAATAATAAATCATGATATAAATAGAACGTTATATTCAGGCGATAGAGATAAATATTATGAATCAATTATTAGGGCTGGCACTCTTTTAAGTCTCATAAAAACTGTGATTCAACTCGGCATTGAATAGAGTAAATTTGTGTTTAAAAATTAGCAATGAACATATGCTTATATAACTTTAGAAAAGTATATAAAATTAAAGATATAACGTTTCAAGCAATTAATTTCCGCAAAATCATAAATAAGTCTTTTTGGCAACATTTAAAACGTCACCATCAACTTAGCGCACTATATCGTCCTCTCTAGATATATATATCTATGTAAAAAATAAGAAAGAAAAGGTAAAAAATGGTCAGATCATGATATGCCTTTTTTTAAAAATACACATAAGACTTTTTTTCGATATAAATATAAAGGTCGCCTCTCCCGTAAAAAAAAGACGCCTCAAACTAGAGACGCCATCTATTAAACGTCTCAGCACACTAGCGGCCTCGGGTCGGTGACAAAGTCACAACACCAGCTTTAGCACAGTGTCAAAATAGCAAAAATAATCTAAATAAATACAATGTCTGTCTGTCGGTTATACACAATTTCTACACAATTTCAACTTGGAGACTACTGGTAGAAGTGACATTATTTTTTTAGCGTATTTTACCTGACCTAAAAAAAGAAGGAATTCCGAAAATTCAGGTTTCTATCTCAAACTTCCTTGGAGCTAAAACAAAAGAAAACTGTAAAACATCAAAATTAATATTAATACATCTGTCATTATTCAGCAATATGCTTCAAGTAACATTCATTACCTCATTTATTTAAACCTCCGATGTCTGTGTGTGATAAACGCTTCCAAATCCATGGCATTTGGGGGGTGGCTATTTATGGATTATTTGAAAGTATTTGAAATTATAAATAGGTATAAATATCACATTAATAATTTTTCTGAAAAATAATTAATTGTTTATAATATAATAAAATCTATAAAATGCGATATATGTTTTTTCGTGATGTTTTAGCGCGCCATATGTTATAAGTCATTTAAACTATTTTTGAAGCGTATTTTTCTCAAAATAAAACAATATTCTACTGCTCTAACTGAAATGATAAAATAAGGGGGGTGATTATTAATGGTGAATAATATAAGTGTGGTGGTTGTTTAATACTTTTTATTATATAAAAATTATATATTATATGTCGTGTTCTACGACAAGAATTAACACGAGACGATTTCACTCAAAAGAAAACTCTAACTTTATTCATCTTTTGACCTATATATAGATATCGCGCTTCTCGCGGATATACAAATCTACCATCTTTTAAAAGAAAGTATGTAAAAATATACGAAACAAATCAATATCATGCAAATGTCGCGAGGTATGCGACATTATATATAATAATTATTTTGTTTTACACACATCACACATTCTGAAGCCATTAGAATTAACTGTAGTTATAGAACTGTTCATAGAACGGGCTAATGATCTATTATATATAATTCATTGTATTATATCTCCAATTGGATATACATTTATATAGTCTTAAATAAATTAGTTTTTCAAATAGGAAATTCTGTTCAAAAAAATAGTAAAGCGTTCGGAGATTAAAATGCCCAAACCACTGTGAGGGTTCACCACTAATGAACCACACCATACCCTTCCTATTTAAAAATCTATTCAATGCTGGATAAGGGCAGCAGAAAATAAATTGTAATTTCAGATAAGGTGTAATCAAAAGGTTTCCTCACAGGAATATGAAAAAAAAAGAAAAAAGAAATGTGATATGAATAATACCACGCCTATAAATTTAATATTCTTTGTTTAGAACATATAGTAGTAACAACGCGGTAAAATTGAAATTAGAGTTAATTTAATATAGAAAAAGGTATTTGTGTGAAATTCTGTCTCCTAATAAGTAAAATCATCCAGTCAGAGCTTTGATTTTTACAGAAATAATTTTGAGAAGACTAAAAGAACAACAGCATATGAGAGTGGTTCAAAAGTTTTAAAGATGTGTGGCCGAACCTCTTAGGAAGACGACACATGGTGTGGACAACAAAAAACTGTCGGTGTTCTTAAAAATGTTCCAAAAAATAAATGAAAATCAGATAAATTTTCTAAGAAATCCATGTGTCATTTGGAATATATCATTTTATTATATATGTTTATCTGGGTCTAAAAAGACGTTCTTGAAGGTTTGTCTCTTGGATATTAACTCTGGAGCGGAAAGGGACAGGTAAAGTGATGTGCGAAAACTTACTTAAGTTGGCCGTAAAAAACCAAAGGTCTCACCATAAAGTGATGACAGGGGATGGACACGAGTGTAGGCTACGATCTCGAAACAAAAACTTCAATAAAGTCAATAGTTGGAGGATGACGAAAGATGGAAAAGTAAAAAATAAAGGTTCTTGTCACTTTTTACGACAGAAAAATAATCATATATCTCTCAATAGAAAAGTCACCATATATAGAGGGTGATCTAAAAGTCTTGCACAAATTTAAAAATTAATAATTCCGCGAATATTTGCGCTAGAGCAAAGCGGTAAACACCATTGTGTTGTGTAATGAAAAATTCGAAGTTGATTTTAGTTACAATTTTATTCGCTAGATGGCTCTCTACCAGAATCAGAGATTCAGCGGCCAAATTGTTTGATAAAATGAAAAATATAACTGATCGACATGTATTTTTCCTTTTTGAATACCAGGAAAGAACCTTAATAATATCAAATGATAAATTAATAAAAACCCATTTCGCCAAGGTTGAATAATTGGATGACAATTTTAAATTGAAATTCGAGATATGTAAAATAGGTAAATGCAAATTAAACACGTAGCAAAAAAATATTTATATTTCAGATAGAGTTTTGTGAAATAGATTGAATGTTTGAAAAACACTGCTGATATCAATACACGATTTTTTGAAATGTTAAATTAGTACCGAAAATATGATGGCACTTCTAATAAGATTTCTTGCTATAAGGAATGTGTAGTTTCTTTACTAATTGGCGACACTTGACTATTTAACTGGATATTTGTCATGATCCAACAAATGAAATATAGAGGGGAGTGACAGAATATATTTGTCGTACTTTATTCCAAATATCCTATAGGCTTGTCAAATGTTATCATTGCTTATTATACTGTACACAATTTTTAAAATGTGTCCCCTCAAATAAAAATCATTTTTATATCGACCTTTTGCGTTGAATAACGTGTTAGTAGAATCACTTTTATAATATTTTTGCGAAAAAATCTAAAGTGGGGGGTGTACAGAGAATATTCCTTATGCTATTTCTTCTAATAAGCGAAAAAACGATAAACCAAACATAAGGAGTAAAATTATGTGTACCAGTGTTATTCAGAACTTATAACACTTTGGTCTGCACGACATAAGATGTGAGCAAACAACAAAATTACTGTTCACAAAAAAGAAAAAAAGAAAAAAAAAGAGTCAAGATGTGAGGACAGCTTTTATTATCCCCATAACCCAACACAAAGAGCTTTAAAATATTGGTAGATGATATAATACATGACAGTTTATATAACACATGAGGTAACTGCCTTCTCTCTTGTATTAGGGCACAATCCTTGCTCATGTGGCGCCCTATATTCTCAAACACCGGCTGCAGACGATAGATGACAGAATGGACAGCATTAAATAACATATCTGTTAAATTGATAAAGCGTGCCATCTGATAGAAGCCTTCAACATGGCCAATGTGGTAGGCCAGCATCGATAAACACGCGACTTAATGTACCCCATAACCAAAAAACGCAAGGCGTCAAGTCTGGTGATCTTGGAGGCCACTGGTATATAAAGTGACGACTTATTACAGATCTTCACCGAACGTATCCTTCAGTAATTGTTTGGCACCGCGGGAGATATGAGGAGGTCCTACATCTTGCATGAATGTTATTTCCGTTAGTGCTTGTCTGTCCTGCGATATGGGAATAACCTTTTCTCTCAAAAGTTAAACATAACGTTCACAAAGTTACAAAAACGGTTTTAAAAGTTCTTCCGTTGATTTATTCAAAGAAAAAGGACCAATTAAAGAATAAGTGAACCCACACCAAACTGTAACTCTGGGCTGATGCAGTGGAATTTCTTTAAAAATCGTAGGATTTTCTGTTGCCTAAATGCGGCTGTTCTGAGAGTTAACTTCTCCGTTTAGAGAAAAGTGAGATTCATCTGTACACAGAACATTCGACAGTCAAATTTCATCAATTTTTTTCAACAGAAAACCCATCCAACGAATTCTTGACGCTTCTTAAAATCGCCGACTTGCTGCTCGTGAAATCTTCGAATTTTGTACGGATATTTTTAAATAAAAATTCGTAATGTGTGTTCTCTCCAAACTGTTCCATACGAAATCCTCGTTTGTCGAGACACTTGTCGAGCACCTATCAATACGTCGATAACGTTTCAATAGCTTCAACATTCTGAAAAACCGTAACAGCCACTGACTTGCATGGCGATTGTCTTCCACTCCGAGGATTTGCTTCCAGAGATCCAATCTTCTCAAAATTTTTAATAATTCGCCTTAGAGAGTAGCAACTCATGGGTCCTTTAATCACTTCGAATATCTTTAATTTTTTTTTTGTTTTGCTACATGTTTTAATTTGCATATACCTATTTTACATATCTCAGATTGTATGTAAAAATGGTCAACAAATTCTTCTACTTTGGCGAAATGGTGTTTTATTAATTTATAATTTATATTATTAGGGTTTTTACCTGTTATTCAAAAAGGAAAAATACGTGTCGGCTAGTTATATTTTTCAATTTATCAAACAATTTGGCCGCTTAATCTGATTCTGGTAGAGCGCCATCTAGCAAATAAAATTGTAACTAAAATCGATTTCGAATTTCTCATTATTTTCCATAAAATTTCCCATTGCCTTCTGAACACAATGGAGTTTACCGCATTGCTCTAGCGCAAATATTCGCGGAGTTATTAATTTTTAAAGTTGCGCAATACTTTTGGATCAACCTGTATGTATATATGTTTGTCTGCTATATACTTTCTCAATACCTACTAATTTGGCTGAAATTTTAAAAGTATATATAGTTGAATATGAAAAAGTATAGTCAAATTTTCAGATTCCTTGGAGAGAGTTACAAAAAACCGCGGCCACTATTTCATCATCATCAACCTCATCAAAGAGAGGGGCCAAAATAGAGTCAGCGTTTAGATCTATGAATATATTCTCTACCTGATCAGTCATGGTTTGGTTCTCCTTTTCAGGAGCCGCAGATGGCTCAGTATTGGTCAGGAAGGGCTCTGGTCGTGACGGCAACTGGCTGGTGCTCGGACGCAGGCGCGGCAGGACTAGAAAATGTTGAGGGGGTCTGCTCGAAGGGTGCAGACAGTTCCGCAGGTGGTGTAGAGAAGGCGGATTTGTTGAAGGGGGTGGGCTGGGAGGGTGGAGGTGTCAACACCGGTCCTTTTCGGGTGCCCTGGGGGCAGGTGGCTCGCCGATACCCCTGGCGGTGACATCTACTACACCTAACGCCGTAGGTGATGTTGGCGGGTGTAGACTCCCATTTGGAGATAATCACCAGCTTGGCAGAAGGACGAAGGCCTCCCTGTTGCCGGTGGTCCAGGTGTAGCCGTTACAGGACACCACTTCATAGGCCAGGGAGACAACCGGGGCAGTAATGTCGCAGGGTTTCAATGATGTCCTTCTCCCACACTGCTATCGGCAGGTTCCCGAGGATGATCTTCTCCGCCTTCCTTCTGTATGGGAATGCCTTGAGGAAGGTGTTGTTGATGGTGAGTCCATTCTCCACCAGGCCGCTCCACCTTCTCAATGCTGGCCAGTCCGACCATTACATGGCCGGACATCTTCATCAGCTGCTAGACGGATCCCTTCCCCAGCAACTCCTCCAAAGCCTTCATATAGTGCACGGGATGGAAGTCCGCGCACCATTCGACATAGCAGCATTGGTCGAACGTTGCTGCTGATGATCTGGCTTTGTTCAGCGCCTGCTGTTGCCTGATGTTCCCGACGAAGGCCACGGAGTCCTTCGTGGTCCTACAAAGCTGTCCAGATGATTTTGGAGATCTAGCGTCCGGCCTCACAATCTGGGCTCGCTGACCTTTAGGGTTAGACCGTTTCCTTTTTTTTCCGTGTACAGATTGGAAATGTTCGGTGTTGTTATCCTTTTTCGCGGCATCAACTTGCTCCGCCCATTTTTATCTTTTTGCCGCGGCCGGATTTACATATCCGCCGTTTTTCACGAACGAATTTGCGTCGCTCACATCAGAATTCGAACGATTTTTCGTCGAATATTTTATCGTCGTTAAATCGACTTGCATATCAACCACCTCGATGGGAATCATACCATCGTGTAGGTCTTTGTCTTGGCTCTCCGCCAATACCGCATATGGGTTGAAAAATACCATCATACTTATTTAATTCGAAAAAGAATTAAAATACGTTCTTTTTAGGCTTAAGAAAAGAACGCCAAAGAACACGCCACGCCGGCGGGGTAAGCGGTAGCGCGGCGCACGTGCGTCCCCGCCACTCAAGAGAGATTTTATACCATGTTTAATGATGAATTTATGTTAATTCAGGACATTAGAGTTTAATAATATACGAGGGCCATCCAATAAATAAGTTTCCCTATTTTTTTTTCTGCGAACGAAACGTTGTAAAAATTAGTTAGTAGTGTAAGAAATGGTCACTAGGATGCGTTGGAAGCGAGTGACCTTCAAAATCACGCTACTCGTACGCGCAAGTCCGTAGCGCTTCAGTTTCCATGGAGCTACCACTGGTGAACGTGTCCACTTGCGAACTCCGTTCTGTAATTCGTTTTTTTCACGGCGAAAAATGAAACTGCGGTCAATATTCATCGCAATTTAGTGTCAGTGTATGGTGAAGGATGTATGAGCATCCAAATGGTTCGCCGATGGCGTTCATGGTACTTGGAAGGACGGCAAAACGTGCATGATGACGAGCGAAGTGGCAGGCCCGTTACTGCTACGGACAATGCAGCCGTTGCTGCTGTTCGGAATGAGGTGGAAGCAGATCGCCGCGTCACCATTGACGAAATAATGATTCGACTGCCTCCTGGAATCGAAATTGGACGCTCTTGGATTGGAACAATCATGTCAGATGTTTTGAATTTTCGCAAAGTCTGCGCAAGATGGGTCCCGCGTTTGCCCTCGGAAAATCACAAGCAACAACGGATGGAGGCAGCCCGAGCTTTCCTGGAAGTGCATCGAAGAGATGTAGATCAACTGTTTTCCCGTATTGTCATTGGATATGAAAGCTGGGTAAATTATTCAACTCCAGAAACAAAACAACAAAGCATGGCGTGGAAGAAGCCTGAAGAAAGTGCACTAAAAAGGCGAAGGTCACAATCTCTGCAGGCAAAGTTATGGCCATCGTATTTTGGGACTGTAAGGGTGTTTTATTGGTTGACTACCTGCCCCTAAACACTACGGTTAACGCTGCGAGGTACTGCGAAGTCCTCACTAAACTCAGAGCTGCAATTAAACGGAAACATCCTGGACTTTTGTCTCGGTAAGTGTTACTCGTCCATGACAATGCTCGCCCTCACGCAGCTCGAACGACCCAAACGTTGCTGGAAAACTTCAAATGGGATATCTTCACACATCCACCTTATTCTCCGGATCTTGCCTCAAGCGACTTCCATCTTTTTCCAGCACTCAAGTTGCACTTTGGAGGCAAGCACTTTGCGAATGATGACGAAGTGCAGTCGGAGGCGAACCACTGGCTACGAAGACAGGACACGGCTTAGTACAACAGTGGTATCAAAAAATCGCTACAACGGTACAAAAGATGTTTCGACAGAAATGGTGATTATGTAAAGAATAAGTCTATGAGTTGCATATTGGAAATAAAATAACTGCATAATTGTAAATAATGTTGTTTATTTGTTAAAAAATAGGGAAACTTATTTATTGGATGGCCCTCGTACATAATTTTATAAATTTGAAAAATGAAATTTGAACAGTTTAATGGATTTAGTGAATAGGAAAAATATAATTACTATTGTCTTATATTCCAATTAAAGTTTTTTTAAATAGAAGGGGAATGTGTATTGTGATGGTAACTGTAAACTTAAATTAGTAGTTATTATTATATATTTTGAATATATATTTATAATAATTCGATTGGAGAATCCTGTCGACTCTCTATAATAATTGGATAGAGATCCTGTCGACTCTCTGTCGGATCCTGTTGTTTACCTGTTTAAGATCCTGTCGATTCTCTATAATAATGGGATTGGATCATGTCGACTCACTATAATTTTTGGGTTGATCCTGTCGACTTACTGTGGGATCCTGTTGACTCCTGTTGACTTACTATGAGAGTCCTGGTAATTTGTAGAATTGGTGATTGAGGGCGCAGTTTGGTCGAATGGTGGGTTTCCACAGGGGAAATACGAGCACACCTGGATGGGATAGAACATGGACTTTGCGAAAGGGAGAGAGTGATGAGACTGGAGGAGGTACCTTTGCCTTTCACATGATCGAGAGATCTTTACCTTGGTTGGAGCCTAAGTTGAGCACACCCTGCTTCTAGCCCGGTCACCTACCTTTCTCTAACTTCTTGTCCGAGATCATCGTCATTAACTTTCTCGGCTTCTAATTGGTGGAGATCATTCTACGTGCCTGCTTCTGATTCGCTATTAGTTGGTCATGCTTAACTGTGATTGGCTTAGTACCTCTATTGTCGCCATGATTGCAATCTTCCAGGAAGAAGAAGGTCTTTGAACTTTAGTTTTATGGGTCCTGGGCAGTGACCTTTACTTCCTGGATGATGTAATCCTGTTAATTGTTGTTCCCTTTTTCGCGAATCCTAACTTTTATTAAATATTTTGACGATACATTGCATAGGTTGTGGTGGGGTTACATATTGCTATATACAAATTATCAAATATATCAAATAAAATAAAAAATATATAATTTACGTTGTGTATAGAAAATTATTTTCATGAAGAAATAACATATGTATTTATAGATATGTCCATACGGTATTTATCTGTATTCAAATTAAATCCCGTAAAACATATTTATACCAAATTGGATTCAAAATTAGGAACATTCCTAGACATGATAAATCATGATATAAAGCGACGATATCTTCATAACATTGAACCACGAATGTTAATCTCAAAAAGTATATTTACACGGTTGATTTTTCTTATATAATCTATTAAAATATTCAGAGAATATTAAGATAGAAATTTCAAAATAAAACTTCAGTTACAAACTAAATTAATAGAGAAGGAATATAAATCTATTCTACACATACAGATATACAGTAAATTATAATAATAATCTAGATTATACGAATAAAAGGCAAATTGAAGAAAGAGGTCTCAGAGAGATATTAGAGTAATGAATCATATCCTTTTTGACATCCCTAATGGAATCCGTCGCAATCCGCCGTAAAGCCGTAGATTGTCTGCTGCTTCTTTTGCCAGTTTGTTCGCACCATTGCGTACATATATTTAACATACATATCAACTCTGTGTTTAGAATATATTCTTAATAATAAAATATACTGTGATATTATTAATATTCTATATATAATGCTCCTATATTGTATTTATTTTCTTCTCGTTTGTTATGTAATTTATGTTGTGTTGACCGACTCTTTCATTACATTAATATTTATTTTTGAAAACGGTAAAATACGATTTACCACTCTATATGTGAAATGGTAATATGAGTAATTTCTTTAATTAGAAAATATGGGTAATAAAACATTTGTGTTAATATAGAATACATCATTATGTGTGTGTGTACATGGGCTGGTCATTAGGTAATGCACATATATATCTATGCCTATATATAAAAATAGGTAACTAATTTTTTTTATAAAATATTATGATTAGAATAATATTCCTTTTCATATATATGCGAACATAATTAAGATAACATTTGTATTTATTCAGATATGCAGCCTAAAGTGAACACAAGAATCCGTCAACGGTCGGTGATGGAATTCCAAAGACATATCAGCCACTGCAATTCGCTCGAAGCTAAAGTCTTTGTACGGAAACGAAGCCATGGATAGATAACAATATAAATATGGATTCAGAGTTTCCATACAGGTATTATGATATTAGTGATAATAATATGTAATTTGGACCTATCTCTGTAGTGACGAACCAAAATTTGGTTCAAACCGAATAATTGATCAAGAATAACTGGACAATGATGACTGTTCAAAAATGGAAATATTATCACTCAAAAAAAGTGTTCTTAAAATATTAATTATATTAGCCGAGTGACCCGGGCAACACCCCGAGTTTACCAGAAGGACCCGCAGAGATATTAAAAGTACAGATAGTGGCTTAAAAATTGCAATAGGTATAATTTGATTTCCAAGAAGCAGCATTTCAAATATAAGGAGGTGTAAAATACTTTCTAAGTATATGCATTCGGGCAGATCTTATATATTTCTATATCAAAATGAGAATGGAAACATATCATCCATAACAAACCTTATAATTAACAACATATTAGACAGCACATGCAAAAATGTAGAAAATTAATGCAGTGGGTAATGAATATAGCAGTGGTGAAAATAAGTAAATAATGAGAGGACCTGAAATAAAAATAATTGATAATAAATATTTTATTTGTGAATAAATAATACAAAAAAAAATTCATCTCAGGAGAGAAATTACAGGCATTGGTGAAATGTTTAAAAAAATATATTTAAAATGAGAAAGGAAGAAAAAAAAATAACAAATCAGAAAATAAAATTGCAATCAACACGACTATATATATATCTATATTATTTTAAAATGCTTATTTTGGATCATAAAACTTTATGATCCAAAATAAGCATTTTTAAATAATTTATTATATGGATTTCTCTATTTTCAAACATATATCTATATATCTATATATATATATAACAAAGTCGTGAAAATTAATAGACTATTTATAACTCAAGAACGGCTGAAGCGATTTGTATGAAAATTGGTGAGAAGATAGATTAGAACTAGCAGATGGACATAGGATACTTTTTATCCCGTTCGACCGCGTCAAGAACGGTTGAACTGTCAAATACGTTCATTTATACAGATGTATCAGAGCGCGAACTCTACGAGGCTTACCAACGAGCTTACGGGTTTCATGCTAAAAAAAAGTTACATTTATGTTCGAAATATTTCTCCTTTTTGAAAATAAATAATTTGTTCATTATTGTTTAAAATATCAGCTTTAAATATATACCATAATTGAATATCTATATATAATTGAATGTCTGTCGTTACTCGATAGATTTTAAAAAACCATACATCCAATCACCACGAAACTTTGGGAAGTTGTTTATTATACTACCGGGAAGGTTTTTGGTTTAAATTTGTTTTGAAAAAAATATTCGTTGCAATTTTATTTGCAAATTTCTACATTTTATATTTCAAATTAGTCACATTTCCTATATATTATTTTCTATATATTCCTTATTTGCCTAATATCGCAAAATAAAACATCTTATAGTTAATTTAAAATTTAATAAATGTTTAAAAAAAATTAAATGTGTTTCAAAAATATATTTAAACGTATATAACAATATTTATATACGCTTATAAATCTATATATAGGTTTTTAACTTTTTTTAGACATTTTTTATTTAGATTTAGACATTTCAATATCAATTTGAACATTTTTCATTTTAATTTAGACACATGGATGTTTCTACAGGGTGCCTCAAAAAAATGTATACACACTTTGAACTTCCATAGAAAATTTATTTACCGTTCTACAAAGTTAAATTTCAGGAAAATAGAAAACTGAAAGTCCAATATAAATGAAACATAAATAACAAATGTTGATACTGTTCAAATTGGTGACCTGCAGCATCAATACAATTCTGAGTACGAGTCACCACAGATTCTGTACATCGTATCAAAACGTCCAATGAGATTTCTTTACACACTGCTTGAATCTCATTCCAAAGAATGTCTAGGTTACGTGGTTTACGTTTGTACACCCCATCTTTTACTGTGCCCCACAAGAAGAAATCTAGTGGTGTAAGGTCTGGAGAGCGTGCTGGAAACTCGATTGGCCCCCTGCGTCCTATCCACTGGCCCGACAAATTTTGATCCAGCACGCTCTCCAGACCTTACACCACTGGATTTCTTCTTGTGGGGCACAGTAAAAGATGGGGTGTACAAACGTAAACCACGTAACCTAGACATTCTTTGGAATGAGATTCAAGCAGTGTGTAAAGAAATCTCATTGGACGTTTTGATACGATGTACAGAATCTGTGGTGACTCGTACTCAGAATTGTATTGATGCTGCAGGTCACCAATTTGAACAGTATTAACATTTGTTATTTATGTTTCATTTATATTGGACTTTCAGTTTTCTACACTGCGTGACATTGAAAATGGAACACCAAGAAATAGTGGCCAGAAAATTATGCAAATTTCAGGGTAGACGCGCCTAACCGAGTTATGCAAATGATGTAAAATGCGCAGCTCTCGTGCGCACATGGAGTAAGATATAAGGGAAGGAACTTGCAGAAAGGACAGTATTCGTGTCGTTATTTCTTCAAGGAAAATCATTGTAGAAATTTTGTTCTTGTGTCAAAAGACACGTGTAATAACAGAGAATGCCAGGTCATCGTAAACGGAGGCAGTTCAAGCAGACAGACGCTTTTACGAGGGGCATGGTGATCGGACTAAAAAGGGCAGGTTGGTCCATACGTCAAATCGCAGCTGATACACACCTTGGTGCGTCCACGGTGCACCGACTGTGGAGAAGATGGTTGGAACAAGGAAATGTGGCAATTTATAGGAATGTCGGTGCAACCAGAGTGACGTCAGCACGTGTGGATCGGCGTATCCTTCGACAAGCAGTGGCGGCCCCACAAGCCACTTGTACCGCCATCTTGCAACATGTGCAAGACACCCTAGATCATTCCATCTCGACCAGAACCATTTCCCGTCGATTGGTTGCTAATGGCTTGCACTCATGCCGTCCGCTAAGAAGACTGCCATTGACCCCACCGAATAGGCGCCAACGTTTGGAATGGTGCCGGGCTAGATCGACGTGGATGACGGAATGGCACAGGATCGTGTTCTCAGATGAGTCGCGTTTCTGCTTGTCCAGTGATAGTCGCCGTGTACGCGTGGGGCGTCGACGTGGAGAAAGGTCCAATCCGGCAGCAATTGTGGAACGCCCCACCGTGCGACAACGTGGAATCATGGTTTGGGGCGCAATCGCGTATGATTTCAGGTCACCTTTACTTCGTATTCAGGGCACTATGACGGCCCAACGATACGTTGATGATGTGCTGCGACCGGTGACACTCCCCTACCTTCAGGGGGTACCCAATGCCCTTTATCAGCAGGATAACGCCCGACCGCACACTGCTCGCATTAGCCAACAAGCTCTGCAAGATGTACAGATGCTTCCCTGGCCACCGTACTCTCCTGATCTCTCACCAATCGAGCACGTCTGGGACATCATTGGACGCCGTTTGCATGCCTTGCCACAGCCGCGTTCAGAAGACGAACTGTGGCAAATGGTTGAGAGGGAATGGAGAGCCATCCCTCAGGACGCCATCCGTACTCTGATTGACTCTCTACCTAGACGTGTTGCTGCGTGCATCGCCGTCCGCGGTGGTCCTACTTGCTACTAAGCCGACGCCGTTCTCGCTCTGTATTATGACTATCATTTTGAAATAAAGATCACTTATTGTTCGTCCCTGTCTCTCTCTGTCTGCCGAGTTTCATCACTTTCTGGCCACTATTTCTTGGTGTTCCATTTTCAATGTCACGCAGTGTATTTTCCTGAAATTTAACTTTGTAGAACGGTAAATAAATTTTCTATGGAAGTTCAAAGTGTGTATACACTTTTTTGAGGCACCCTGTATATATTTATTTCTTCTCTTTTTTCTGATATATATAAGTCAATGCTTATTGTCTATTTCGCGATAAATTCAAAAACTACTGAACCAATTGGTACCAAATTTTGCATGTCGATTTTTATAAACCTGAGGATAATTATCGGCTACATTTTGATTAATATTTTTGGCTATTTATTTTTTTTCATTTGAAGAACTTTTTTTAAGAGGCGAAGTAACAACACCAGGTCAATTAAGCAGGCGAAGTAACAACACCAGGTCAATTAAGCGACCAATGAGCGTTCTGCATTTTTTTTTCAAGTAATTGCGTACTATAAATATTTTTTATACGAGGGTTACTTTTTTAAAAAAAGGTATTGAGTATCGAGAGAGAACTTTATATTACTAAGTTACGGTAAGTGCACAAAATGCAATTAAAAAAAAAAACTTTGCAAAATTAGCCTTACTGTATGTAAATAATGGCTTTCGTATTTTTTATTAATTTTTGTTCTGGCCTTTTTTATCTTTTTTATTTAATCGTTTAAAATGTCATTAGCAAACACATATATTTGCCTAATTTCCATGTGCTCTTTTATTTTTTTACAGAAAAATATATACATGCCAGTATTTTGGATTAATATTTTTATAAGCCTATTTTTTCTTATTATTACTGAGAAGATGGGCATCAGTGTCAAGATCCATCGCAGTCACTCACTCAAATCAGGCAATTTCAACGGTTAATGCGCTGGGGCGGGTACCTTGGGGGTTTGGTGGAAAAGCTGCCATCTATTTAAACTATATTGATTTTGAAACAACTAAATGGATTGAAAAAATAATTAAATCAAATACCTAAACGCTAATATTTTACATTTTTTACCATCGCGCACACTTTTTGCCTGTGGTTTATGTGTTACTTCTGTATTGCTATTCAATGGCACTTCTTCTATTTATTATTGATGCACTTTCAGTATGGAGGAAATTGCACTCAGGGGAATTCTCGGGCGAAGCCGGATCATTCGTCTAGTTGCAGATAAAACAACATTTAAACGCAATTAATTCATTTAAAGGACATTATTAAAAACTAAATTTCTAGTTTTATATATACAGTATAACCTCGGTAATTCGATACACGATAAATCGACCCTATTTTGATGTCCCGACCTACGGCCTTTCATATAACAAACTGTAATTCGACACTATCGATAATTCTACTCCTGATAATTCGACCATTTTAAAATTTAAATTTTGACAGTTGATTGTTGTTTAAATACAACTTTACTGTTAAAAAGGTATTGCAGAGGCAAGCGGCGGCCACTGAAAATGTTCAAAATTTATGAATAGAGCAGTGAGAAAAATAAGAAAAAAAAAATCAAAATAATTAATAATATATAGTTTATTAGCAAACGAATAATACAAAAATTCCTTTCAGGTGATAAACTATAGATATTACTGAAAAGTTTAAGCAAATATATTTAAAATGAAAAAAAAAAAAAGATAAGAAAATAAATCAGAAAAAAAGAAGTTGCAAACTATATTGCAAAGGAGACTACTTATTAAAGGAAATCATCTAGGGGAATCTAAAAATAAATTCCTAGTGTTATTTTTACATGTTTGCTATCCAAAGTTCGCACACGTGAAAAAGCCACAAAGTCCATGCGTAAACAAACGCTCTTGTAGCAAGACACCAAAGGTTTGGCCTTGAGTTTTATTTATAGTCAATTCAAAAGCCAACCTTAGTGGAAACCAAGGCCTCTTCAGAATGAAAGGAAGGTTGATATCTGAAGGAGCCAAATATATTTTTGGCACCAATACAGTGTGTCCAACTTTGGTCTGTCAGTATTTGTGTTTCAAGGACATGAGAGCACATGCGCTGTATTACGTGCGCCATTGCAAAGGCCCTGCTGAGGATTCAAATTCTCAGAAGCATAACAATTGCACCAACCTTGAGTTTACCAGTGTGGAGGCATTCCTCTGGAAGTGAGGCTACTGAGAAACTCAGTAGGGTAGTTATTTTTCTGCTCCACATTCTCACACTTCACACTGTCAACACTGAGAAAACACTGACTCATGTTTGGTAAGCAATTTCAGGGAAGAAACTAAGGCATTGGTTAAAAAGTTTGAATAAATATATTCAAAACGAAAAAAAAAAATAACAAATCAGAAAATTGCAAGCAATACAACTATATTGCAGATAAGACGACATATAAAAGGAATGAATTCCTTTAAAGGGCCTTATTAACGACTAAATTTATAGTTTTAGATATGCAATATAACCTCGTTAATTCGACACAACGATAATTCGACCATGCTTTGATGTCCTGAACAGTTGATTGAGAAAAAAAGATTCCAAGAAGATACAGCAAAAAAAAGAAAACTAGACACAAAAATGGAGCTAAATTTAAATGAATAATTATATCAAAGCTATACTTACAATTATAATAAAGTAATTATATATAAAAAAGTAACAATTAATTCATAAATACGAAATATATATTAGAAATTAATTAAAAGTAATTATATAAAAAGAACGCGTTTTAAAAATAAACAATTCGATGATGATAAATAACAAATAAGATAAGTATCTATGATTGCAAAATCGAATAAATTAAAAATAAATAAATTTATTAATATTTGTATTATTTTATTAATATAACAAAATGTTGGTATATAGATGGCAATTTATAGTCAAGTATCTTTGGAGGAGATAGCTTCAAACTTTACAACCGAAAACTCTGTTAGCCTATTATCTACAATATATATATATTATATATATGTATATATATTATATATCGAAATATATGCTCAAAATAGGTGCCAAAACTTCTAACACGAGAAATCACGCAAATTCGGAAAGATATATGCTTTTTTTAGATATCATAGGGACCTTTTCTGCAGAACATTCTCAGGTGTTTTAAAAGGTGTGATAACATGTAAGGGGGCTTGGAATTATAATAATTATCCTTCTTCAAAGAGAGCGCCAATCAATATAATGGACTCGTTAAATATCGCCTGTAAAGAAAAAAACAATGATTTCCCTTTTCCGAAAACAGAATAATGATATCTGTGTTTTGAGACCAAGAAACGGAAGTTCTTAGAATAAATTCTTCTATCAACAAGGAAGGTTATTGTAAATCATTAGAAAGGATGAAAATAGAAATTGGGAAACTAATATATCCAACTTAAAAACACCCAAATCAAATTTGTTCTGGATAATTCGGTACTTCACAGGGTGTACCTGACAATGGCGAATATTTCAGCGTATGGTTAGACTTGATTCTTCACCCTGCGTACAACTGTGATCTCGCACCCTTAGACTATAACTTGTTTAGAAGTTTAAACATTTCACGTTGAAAAACATTTGAAATTAATGCAATATTTATTCCAAACTCTTAGAGGAAGGTTCAGAGAATTAGTTGAGGCGTTCATCAAATTATTTTATAAGTTGACAACAACACTGGATAAAATATGTACAAAAGGAAATTGGGTAAATTGAATTATTTGATATAAATAGATGACTGTGTGTTTGGTGTTCTTATATACAGAGTTTCAGTTTTATAGTTTATCAACAAAAATGTTATTACCGAATGTGAATTAATTAATGACCGAACCTTGTTTTATTTAAATAGCACTTGTTGTGATTTAGGCGACGCTAAAATATCAGGTTTAAATTATTCTTTTAAAACGTATTTATAATTTGTTCTTTAATTTTTTTAAATTTGATGAAATATGTTGCTGCTATCCTTAGACTAAACAGTACGAACTAAGGGTGCCTTCAGATAAAATATTTCAAGAAAATGTATTTAAATATATAGTAATAAGGCCTATATATTATTTAAAAAAAAAAGGAAAAATCGATTTAAATGGATATATAATATCTATTATTCTATAAAAATAAAGGTACATTTTTCTGTCTAAAAATGACGCTAAAACTAATAGATAAACTAATATATAAACTATAGTATAAATTGATATCATACTGGGATCAGGTGGGTAAAGAGACATCTCCTGATCGTGCAACTTTATTTCTTATTATAATAAAATGGGTCAGATTCTATTTGAATAAAATGCTGGAAAATGTAATTTACCTAATCAAAATATTATACAAAAATAAGCATATTATGTTAATTGATAAATAAAAAGTATTTTCAAATTAATTGTGCAGATATGAATAAGAGTAAAATTATATTAGACAATTTGTTTATATAAAGTAATAAAAACTTAATTCTAATCGATTCCATACAATTTTGATATGTTAGATATTGAATATAATATTCACGTTAGACATTTATTCACATAGGACACCTAGATGGTTACTGAATCTTAATCTTATGGAATAATAACATTTGGAATAGAAATAACCCCATAAAGTAACTAGAGGACTCGATATTGGAGACACCTTTTATTGGCACATAAAAATAAATAATATAATTCATTAATATTATGAGATAAACCTTTTATTCAATCGAAAATTTAATCTACCGGGTATCGCCTGCAGTTTTAATGTATTCTATAGCATGTTCTTTTGTTGCTATATAAATTTGGTTTCTCTGCACAAATTTAGTCGCTATTCCTATACTTTCCAACATCTTAAGCTTGAGATTCAAGGCTTAGTGATCAATTTGTAGAAGAGTATCTATTCTTGGTTATATCCTATGTTTGTCAGTGTCTATGAACATAGAAAGATATGGCAGGCCTGTTTCCGTGTGTCTGTTGTCTTTATATAATACCATAACATATATATTATCAATTTTTAATAATAACTATATGATCCTAATTCAAAGTATAATTATTGTCGTTGAATAAAATATATGCTGCGATAGACCATCAATACTTAAAGCTCAAAAATAAATTTTGAATTCTTCCGTTTTTCGAACTCAATAATATATGTATATACCTGTGTGTGTATTATAGAGAATTATTGAAAAGAGCCCAATTTTAAGGCATTTAATACAGAGAGCCTATAATGTAAATAAATTTACCAACTAGGCTTATATAATAGGTTACTGATTGGCTTTAAAGAATCGAGATTTCCATATGGTAGAGCACAATTCAGAAAGCGGCGGACACGTAAACCCTGCTGGTTGCCTATTTATAATGTAATGTATATATTTATTGGCGGGGAATCGATATTCGTGATAGAAATAAAAACCATTTTTCTGTCCGCTGCCAATACCATTCTGCCGCTCGATTACTCATCGATTTTAAATCCCTTTACACACTCCCGCCACTTACCCTAACTCACTCACCAGATATAGGGGTTGTACTTCCTTCTTCTATTGATTCGTGCATTCATCTTTATTTTTTTTACATATATTTATATATATATAATATCTAAACGTTATTATATCATATATTTAATGATATATTGTATCGTTAAATACATCTTGGATAGAGAAAAACGGGTTCATTGTTTCATATTTTGACGATAGGAATGTTAGTCTATTTTAAAAGCTTCTGGGAAACTAAGAATTTATTAAACAAAAAAGCACATTATATATTTATGTTTATTACATATTGTGCAACAAGTTATTGTACAAATTTGACCTATTTATATTTGGTGAGGAGAAAATGTTATTGAAATTCCTCAAATGTAGACTAGGTTGGAATGAAAATTGTATATACAAGCTATGTCCCATAAGTTCCCAGACTGGGTCCATAAAAATTAAGGCAAGATAATTTTAAAAAATTATTAAAACTTCAAAGTAATCCCCCCTTGCTTCAACGCACCAGCGCCATCGTTTCTCCCAATTGTCGAAACAGTTTTTATAAGCCTCTTTTGGAATGCTCTTCAATGCTAACGGCGATTTTTCTATTATGTCATCCCTGGTGTCAAAATGTCTTCCTTTTAGAACTGCTTTAAGTTTGGGGAACAGGAAAAAGTCATTTGGTGCGATATCAGGGGAATAGGGTGGTTGAGGTAGGATTTGTGTCCCGTTTTTCTCCAAAACACTCGTCACCAAGTGCGTTTTGTGAAGGCGGTCATTGTCATGGTGTAGGATCCAGTCACCATCAGTCCATTTTTCTGGCCTTTTTTTCGAATCGCTTCTCATAGACGGCGAAGAATACCCAAATACATATTAAGGGCCCTTGTTATCCAGAAAAGCGACCAGCAACACCTTATTTCTGGATTTCAATATCCTGGATTTTTTGGGTCTGGGCTCACCCTGACCTCTCCACTCGGTAGATTGACGGTTGGTTTCAGGGTCATCGCCATAGACCCATTTCTCGTCGCCTGTGATTATTTTGTCTTTCCATTCCGGATCCGTTCTTGTCATTTCCAACATGTCCTCACAGGTTGCAAGCCGACACAGTTTTTTCCGTAGTGAGGAATCTTGGGATGAATTTTGCAGGAGTCTTTTTGAATATCAAATCTTCGGTTACGATCCTTCCAATCGTTGGTTTAGAGATGCCTGTGTCTTGCTCTAGCTCCAGAAAAGTGTTTCGAGGATTTTCTTTTATAAAATCGGTGATATTTTGCACATTTTCATTAGTCCTTTGAAAATTTGGGCGTCCTTGACGAGGATCATCATTAATGGAAATTCTGCCAGCTTTAAATCTAGAATGTCATTCAAAAATAGTTGTGCTTTTTGGGGCGTCATTGGCAAATGCTTTATTAAGCATTTCAAAAGTTTCGGTTGCTGATATTTGAAGTTTCACACAAAATTATTTGCAAATTCTCTGATTCAATTTTTGTTCCATCGTAAAATCGCCGCAGCGCTAGGTGTAGCCTTTAAATAAATTAGAATGACCTTGGCGCGCGCGCGCACATACCGCCTCGATATTGTTTGCCAGATACTTTCTCTATAATAAACAGTCAAATTTATTAACATTTTCAATTAATTTATTTTTTATTCACCCAGTCTGGGAACTTATGGGACATACCTTGTATATACACGGTAGGATCAAAAAGTTCCCGAACTTTTAAAAAATAAAATATAAAACAACTTTTGAAAAATGTAAAATCAATTTTACTGTTAAGAACAAAGCCTAAACTCTAATTTAATTTAGCCACGCCAGTAAATGCGCATGCGTAGTTTTCATTTTAGGCCTATTTTTGTTGTAAGTATTTAGCTCGCGTCGATTTCTGCAATGTCATCATTTGAACAAAGGGCAAATATTAAATTTTGTTTAAAATAAAAAAAAGCCTTCAACAGAGACATAAGCATTAATGAATGAGGCTTATGAAGACGAAAAATTGTCACGAACGCAAGTTTATTTCTGGTATAAACGTTTTAAAGATGGCCGTAAGAGCATCGCGGATGATTCAAGGTCAGGTCGGCCATTGACGTCAAAACAACGAATCGCAATATTGGACAGGTACGTAATTTAATTGTTGCTGATAGAAAAATTACTATTGATAATATATCAGAAATACTTGGAATTTCGTATGGTAATTGTGAAAAAATATTCGTGAACATTTAAACATGAAAAAGCTTTGTGGTTATTTTGTCCCACGAAATTTAACAGATCAACAAAGAAAATCAGATTTTCAATTTGCAAAGATTTAATTGAAACTGCAAATTATGAATATGATTTTTTAAAAAACAACAACAATAACTGGTGTTGAAACAGGCTGCTTTATTTTTGATCCACAAACCAAAAAAAAAAAAAAAACAATGAGATAAGAAGAAAAAGAAACCAACTCTTTAAATCAAATCAGTGGAAATTCCTACATGATAATGCCCCTGCTCATAGAGCCATTATTGTTCAAGACTATTTAGCCAAACACTCTGTATCTGTCTTGCCGAATGCTCCTTACTCTCCTGATATCGCCCCATGTGATTTCCTTTTCTTTCCAAACCTTAAAATGACGTTAAAAGGGAGGCGGTTTTATTGTCTTCAGAAGTAATTAAAATGCGACGGTGGAGCTAAACAAGCTTAGAAAATTGACTTTGTATTAGCATTTCAACAGCTTTTTTCACCCTGGGAAAAGAAGTGTAGATACCCAAGGATCCTATTTAGAAATTATTTTATTTAAATTACTATACTATGAATAAATGATCAATTTAAAAAAAAAGGAACTTTTTTGATCCTACCTTGTGTATATATATCTTATATTTGGGGGTAGAGAGGGATAGAATAAAGAAAAGTAATATTAATTATTAAGTGAATGTTTAGGTTGTCGAATGCAAATTTAAATCACTAAAAAAAAAAAAGAATGAAATATATACTATTAGCAAATATGCCTTTTTTATTTAAATAAATTTAACTATATAATATTTTTGGCAAATGAGTTTATTAGAAAAAACACATTTAACCAACTCCAAAAGAAAAAACAAACAAATCTATATATACAACAGCACAAAATAAAAATTTAATAAAAGCTTTTTGCTTTTATTGTCAAATTTGAAAGAAATATTTATATATCATAAAAAATTGAATTTAATATAACATATATATTTCCCGTATGTCTATCTTTATGGTTATGCTATTTTTGTCCTTTCAGAACTTTGGCTTTCCAGTTGGAGTGTTTAAAGTTGACTGAAGAGGACGAACTAATTTTAACCTGTAATGCGCTAATATATTACTTAAAATCTTATATTGCGTATTATCTTAGTTTCTGAGATATTTGAGGCTACCCATATCAGAGGTATATAGAAATTGTTGTTTTTTAACATATAAACATGAAGAATTATATGGCTCCCCCTACTGCGTAAATAATTTTCCTTGAGAAATGGCAAAGAATATACATAGATGATTAAGGTCACCTATAAAAAATACCATTATAAAAAATAAGGAACACTATTAGCTATGACAAAGGACTAAATATCATAGGTGCTTACGGCTTGGCATGTCCTAGAGGGGGCAATGCGCTAATAGGTAATGGATATATAAAGAAGGTCACCTCTTCTATCGAAATATACACTGAAATGAATCGTCATAAATTCACTGTCTTCATAAACTCGCGGACTCAAGTCTGTATTACAAAGCTATGAACTAACTTGGTCATAAACCCGAATCCTCTAGTTTGCGAAGACGGTCAATAGATGGCGATTATATTCAGCATCTATTTTGACAGGGGATTGCCCTTTCCCTCTATCTCTCTTTATATATCAATATCCTCACTATATATAGATATTTATATAATAAAAGGAATACATTGGATTGAATAAAATATTTATTAGCCAAAAATCTTTTCAATCCAATATATGCCTTTTTATTATCTAAAAATTTATATAAGGATTAGTCTATTTTCAGAAAAAAATGTATACAGTTATGCATGGCAAAATACTTTGTTGATTAGTGACCATCGCTTCGAAGTCTTATTCTGCTTACAAGTTGCTAATATATAGTATATATTTCTATATTATCAACGACCATCCAAATAAAAAGGTTGGGGCGATGCTTCTCCTTTCTTTTACTATCTACAAATAGTTTAACTAGATAGTATCACCATGAGAATCAACCTATATGTAGGAACAGATTTAAATAATAGGCGTTTTTTAAATATTCGCAGATATCTAGAGATTAGAAATTTTGGAAACCCTCTATAATAAACCAACCTCTCAAATAAGTCTCTCACAATTTTTCAATTCTAAATAATATATTGGAAGATATACAAAAATAGTCGATTCTATTTATATTTGAGTTTTATATTATGCGAAAGGTACAAAGAGAGTTAATACATTTGAAAGGCCTTGACTTCAAACTAGACGTCCCTCTCTATACCTAGGAAATTTAAAGTAATTATAGACTTTTGGATACCCTTTTACCTGGACTGTCAGTTCATGGGGTTCCTACGTAAAGTGCATTTGTCAAGGAACATGTCGTATCTAGAGGGAAGTCTATTAACATACGTTTTGTAGTAATTCTTTTAGTTTACTAATATGAACATTTATAAAAACAATTTGAGAGAAATTATATCGAAAATCAATTTTTATATTTAATAAAATATTTACCATCTTTTAAAATATAAATCCTAAAAATGCTGTTTTAGATTATTTAAGACAAATTATATTTACTATAATCACATCTCAATTTTATATATGAAATATAAAAAAATCATTCGGTGAATCATTTTTTCAAATTTCTAAAATTTGCTTATATAGAGATTTATGAAAAGATAATGAGGTAAAAATTGAATTATTTTTATTAATTAGGATATAAAAAAACTAATATTTTAAAAATATCTAAAGTTACATTTTAATTCCTTAATAAAAAATTAATTATTTTAAAATATATTTTACTTAGGTAGTGTGCGTTTTATACGGCTATATATCCACAGGAATTCTGAGGAAGCCATTTAAACCTAAATATCCTTTTTATAATGAATTTTTCTTCTTTTTTAATAATTCTAATTGTTCATTAAAGATCTTCTTTCTAACATCAATAGGTTTTTTTCAATCGCCTCCATTTAGCCTTCTATGAGAGAAAAAAATACTATCATTGTGAAAAACACAAAGAACCCCCTTTACGGCAAACAAAAGATTTTTCTTTAGAGATTATTTAAAAGGGAAATATATATAAGAGTTTCTAAGATAATTAGCACATTAAAATAATAATAAAATATTTTTTTATATTTAAAAAAAAGTTATAATTAATTTGAAATTCCTCCGCCAGATGGTGCTAATGAAACCTGAACGACCTAATTGTGGTGAAAAATGAAAAACAACAGAGTTGCCCGATTGATTATCAAGAATATTTTTTATTTCTTAGATATTTTTTGTGATGTTTGAAGTGATATTTTAAGGAGATTAGGTTAGCCAAAGTGATTTTAGAGAATGGCCTTTGGGAAATCAGCTTTTCTGGAAAATGTAATTTATTGTAAATATTATTTAAAGGCAATTTGCTCTACGAAATCTTATTTGGTTTTGTTAATCATTTGATGATATTGTATTTTTTAATATATAAAATATATATTTTTGAATATAATATAGAGAGATATTTTTTATATTTATAAA
>CP092871.1:53070508-53104616 GCA_030710605.1 Cordylochernes scorpioides
TATCTACACAATATGAGGTTGTTGTTTAAATTACCATATATATATATTGTAGATAATAGGCTAACAGAGTTTTCGGTTGTAAAGTTTGAAGCTATCTCCTCCAAAGATACTTGACTATAAATTGCCATCTATATACCAACATTTTGTTACATTAATAAAATAATACAAATATTAATAAATTTATTTATTTTTAATTTATTCGATTTTGCAATCATAGATACTTATCTTATTTGTTATTTATCATCATCGAATTGTTTATTTTTAAAACGCGTTCTTTTTATATAATTACTTTTAATTAATTTCTAATATATATTTCGTATTTATGAATTAATTGTTACTTTTTTATATATAATTACTTTATTATAATTGTAAGTATAGCTTTGATATAATTGTTCATTTAAATTTAGCTCCATTTTTGTGTCTAGTTTTCTTTTTTTTTGCAGTATCTTCTTGGAATCTTTTTTTCTCAATCAACTGTTCAGGACATCAAAGCATGGTCGAATTATCGTTGTGTCGAATTAACGAGGTTATATTGCATATCTAAAACTATAAATTTAGTCGTTAATAAGGCCCTTTAAATGAATTCATTCCTTTTATATGTCGTCTTATCTGCAATATAGTTGTATTGCTTGCAATTTTCTGATTTGTTATTTTTTTTTTTTCGTTTTGAATATATTTATTCAAACTTTTTAACCAATGCCTTAGTTTCTTCCCTGAAATTGCTTACCAAACATGAGTCAGTGTTTTCTCAGTGTTGACAGTGTGAAGTGTGAGAATGTGGAGCAGAAAAATAACTACCCTACTGAGTTTCTCAGTAGCCTCACTTCCAGAGGAATGCCTCCACACTGGTAAACTCAAGGTTGGTGCAATTGTTATGCTTCTGAGAATTTGAATCCTCAGCAGGGCCTTTGCAATGGCGCACGTAATACAGCGCATGTGCTCTCATGTCCTTGAAACACAAATACTGACAGACCAAAGTTGGACACACTGTATTGGTGCCAAAAATATATTTGGCTCCTTCAGATATCAACCTTCCTTTCATTCTGAAGAGGCCTTGGTTTCCACTAAGGTTGGCTTTTGAATTGACTATAAATAAAACTCAAGGCCAAACCTTTGGTGTCTTGCTACAAGAGCGTTTGTTTACGCATGGACTTTGTGGCTTTTTCACGTGTGCGAACTTTGGATAGCAAACATGTAAAAATAACAATAGGAATTTATTTTTAGATTCCCCTAGATGATTTCCTTTAATAAGTAGTCTCCTTTGCAATATAGTTTGCAACTTCTTTTTTTCTGATTTATTTTCTTATCTTTTTTTTTTTCATTTTAAATATATTTGCTTAAACTTTTCAGTAATATCTATAGTTTATCACCTGAAAGGAATTTTTGTATTATTCGTTTGCTAATAAACTATATATTATTAATTATTTTGATTTTTTTTTTCTTATTTTTCTCACTGCTCTATTCATAAATTTTGAACATTTTCAGTGGCCGCCGCTTGCCTCTGCAATACCTTTTTAACAGTAAAGTTGTATTTAAACAACAATCAACTGTCAAAATTTAAATTTTAAAATGGTCGAATTATCAGGAGTAGAATTATCGATAGTGTCGAATTACAGTTTGTTATATGAAAGGCCGTAGGTCGGGACATCAAAATAGGGTCGATTTATCGTGTATCGAATTACCGAGGTTATACTGTATATATAAAACTAGAAATTTAGTTTTTAATAATGTCCTTTAAATGAATTAATTGCGTTTAAATGTTGTTTTATCTGCAACTAGACGAATGATCCGGCTTCGCCCGAGAATTCCCCCGAGTGCAATTTCCTCCATACTGAAAGTACATCAATAATAAATAGAAGAAGTGCCATTGAATAGCAATACAGAAGTAACACATAAACCACAGGCAAAAAGTGTGCGCGATGGTAAAAAATGTAAAATATTAGCGTTTAGGTATTTGATTTAATTATTTTTTCAATCCATTTAGTTGTTTCAAAATCAATATAGTTTAAATAGATGGCAGCTTTTCCACCAAACCCCCAAGGTACCCGCCCCAGCGCATTAACCGTTGAAATTGCCTGATTTGAGTGAGTGACTGCGATGGATCTTGACACTGATGCCCATCTTCTCAGTAATAATAAGAAAAAATAGGCTTATAAAAATATTAATCCAAAATACTGGCATGTATATATTTTTCTGTAAAAAAATAAAAGAGCACATGGAAATTAGGCAAATATATGTGTTTGCTAATGACATTTTAAACGATTAAATAAAAAAGATAAAAAAGGCCAGAACAAAAATTAATAAAAAATACGAAAGCCATTATTTACATACAGTAAGGCTAATTTTGCAAAGTTTTTTTTTTTTAATTGCATTTTGTGCACTTACCGTAACTTAGTAATATAAAGTTCTCTCTCGATACTCAATACCTTTTTTTAAAAAAGTAACCCTCGTATAAAAAATATTTATAGTACGCAATTACTTGAAAAAAAAATGCAGAACGCTCATTGGTCGCTTAATTGACCTGGTGTTGTTACTTCGCCTGCTTAATTGAGCTGGTGTTGTTACTTCGCCTCTTAAAAAAAGTTTTTCAAATGAAAAAAAATAAATAGCCAAAAATATTAATCAAAATGTAGCCGATAATTATCCTCAGGTTTATAAAAATCGACATGCAAAATTTGGTACCAATTGGTTCAGTAGTTTTTGAATTTATCGCGAAACAGACAATAAGCATTGACTTATATATATCAGAAAAAAGAGAAGAAATAAATATATACAGGGTGCCTCAAAAAAGTATATACACACTTTGAACTTCCATAGAAAATTTATTTACCGTTCTACAAAGTTAAATTTCAGGAAAATAGAAAACTGAAAGTCCAATATAAATGAAACATAAATAACAAATGTTAATACTGTTTAAATTGGTGACCTGCAGCATCAATACAATTCTGAGTACGAGTCACCACAGATTCTGTACATCGTATCAAAACGTCCAATGAGATTTCTTTACACACTGCTTGAATCTCATTCCAAAGAATGTCTAGGTTACGTGGTTTACGTTTGTACACCCCATCTTTTACTGTGCCCCACAAGAAGAAATCCAGTGGTGTAAGGTCTGGAGAGCGTGCTGGATCAAAATTTGTCGGGCCAGTGGATAGGACGCAGGGGGCCAATCGAGTTTCCAGCACGCTCTCCAGACCTTACACCACTAGATTTCTTCTTGTGGGGCACAGTAAAAGATGGGGTGTACAAACGTAAACCACGTAACCTAGACATTCTTTGGAATGAGATTCAAGCAGTGTGTAAAGAAATCTCATTGGACGTTTTGATACGATGTACAGAATCTGTGGTGACTCGTACTCAGAATTGTATTGATGCTGCAGGTCACCAATTTGAACAGTATCAACATTTGTTATTTATGTTTCATTTATATTGGACTTTCAGTTTTCTATTTTCCTGAAATTTAACTTTGTAGAACGGTAAATAAATTTTCTATGGAAGTTCAAAGTGTGTATACATTTTTTGAGGCACCCTGTAGAAACATCCATGTGTCTAAATTAAAATGAAAAATGTTCAAATTGATATTGAAATGTCTAAATCTAAATAAAAAATGTCTAAAAAAAGTTAAAAACCTATATATAGATTTATAAGCGTATATAAATATTGTTATATACGTTTAAATATATTTTTGAAACACATTTAATTTTTTTTAAAACATTTATTAAATTTTAAATTAACTATAAGATGTTTTATTTTGCGATATTAGGCAAATAAGGAATATATAGAAAATAATATATAGGAAATATGACTAATTTAAAATATAAAATGTAGAAATTTGCAAATAAAATTGCAACGAATATTTTTTTCAAAACAAATTTAAACCAAAAACCTTCCCGGTAGTATAATAAACAACTTCCCAAAGTTTCGTGGCGATTGGATGTATGGTTTTTTAAAATCTATCGAGTAACGACAGACATTCAATTATATATAGATATTCAATTATGGTATATATTTAAAGCTGATATTTTAAACAATAATGAACAAATTATTTATTTACAAAAAGGAGAAATATTTCGAACATAAATGTAACTTTTTTTTAGCATGAAACCCGTAAGCTCGTTGGTAAGCCTCGTAGAGTTCGCGCTCTGATACATCTGTATAAATGAACGTATTTGACAGTTCAACCGTTCTTGACGCGGTCGAACGGGATAAAAAGTGTCCTATGTCCATCTGCTAGTTCTAATCTATCTTCTCACCAATTTTCATCCAAATCGCTTCAGCCGTTCTTGAGTTATAAATAGTCTATTAATTTTCACGACTTTGTTATATATATATATATAGATATATGTTTGAAAATAGAGCAATCCATATAATAAATTATTTAAAAATGCTTATTTTGGATCATAAAGTTTTATGATCCAAAATAAGCATTTTAAAATAATATAGATATATATATAGTCGTCTTGATTTCAATTTTATTTTCTGATTTGTTATTTTTTTTCTTCCTTTCTCATTTTAAATATAATTTTTTAAACATTTCACCAATGCCTGTAATTTCTCTCCTGAGATGAATTTTTTTTTGTATTATTTATTCACAAATAAAATATTTATTATCAATTATTTTTATTTCAGGTCCTCTCATTATTTACTTATTTTCACCACTGCTATATTCATTACCCACTGCATTAATTTTCTACATTTTTGCATGTGCTGTCTAATATGTTGTTAATTATAAGGTTTGTTATGGATGATATGTTTCCATTCTCATTTTGATATAGAAATATATAAGATCTGCCCGAATGCATATACTTAGAAAGTATTTTACACCTCCTTATATTTGAAATGCTGCTTCTTGGAAATCAAATTATACCTATTGCAATTTTTAAGCCACTATCTGTACTTTTAATATCTCTGCGGGTCCTTCTGGTAAACTCGGGGTGTTGCCCGGGTCACTCGGCTAATATAATTAATATTTTAAGAACACTTTTTTTGAGTGATAATATTTCCATTTTTGAACAGTCATCATTGTCCAGTTATTCTTGATCAATTATTCGGTTTGAACCAAATTTTGGTTCGTCACTACAGAGATTGGTCCAAATTACATATTATTATCACTAATATCATAATACCTGTATGGAAACTCTGAATCCATATTTATATTGTTATCTATCCATGGCTTCGTTTCCGTACAAAGACTTTAGCTTCGAGCGAATTGCAGTGGCTGATATGTCTTTGGAATTCCATCACCGACCGTTGACGGATTCTTGTGTTCACTTTAGGCTGCATATCTGAATAAATACAAATGTTATCTTAATTATGTTCGCATATATATGAAAAGGAATATTATTCTAATCATAATATTTTATAAAAAAAATTAGTTACCTATTTTTATATATAGGCATAGATATATATGTGCATTACCTAATGACCAGCCCATGTACACACACACACATAATGATGTATTCTATATTAACACAAATGTTTTATTACCCAGATTTTCTAATTAAAGAAATTACTCATTTTACCATTTCACATATAGAGTGGTAAATCGTATTTTACCGTTTTCAAAAATAAATATTAATGTAATGAAAGAGTCGGTCAACACAACATAAATTACATAACAAACGAGAAGAAAATAAATACAATATAGGAGCATTATATATAGAATATTAATAATATCACAGTATATTTTATTATTAAGAATATATTCTAAACACAGAGTTGATATGTATGTTAAATATATGTACGCAATGATGCGAACAAACTGGCAAAAGAAGCAGCAGACAATCTACGGCTTTACGGCGGATTGCGACGGATTCCATTAGGGATGTCAAAAAGGATATGATTCATTACTCTAATATCTCTCTGAGACCTCTTTCTTCAATTTGCCTTTTATTCGTATAATCTAGATTATTATTATAATTTACTGTATATCTGTATGTGTAGAATAGATTTATATTCCTTCTCTATTAATTTAGTTTGTAACTGAAGTTTTATTTTGAAATTTCTATCTTAATATTCTCTGAATATTTTAATAGATTATATAAGAAAAATTAACCGTGTAAATATACTTTTTGAGATTAACATTCGTGGTTCAATGTTATGAAGATATCGTCGCTTTATATCATGATTTATCATGTCTAGGAATGTTCCTAATTTTGAATCCAATTTGGTATAAATATGTTTTACGGGATTTAATTTGAATACAGATAAATACCGTATGGACATATCTATAAATACATATGTTATTTCTTCATGAAAATAATTTTCTATACACAACGTAAATTATATATTTTTTATTTTATTTGATATATTTGATAATTTGTATATAGCAATATGTAACCCCACCACAACCTATGCAATGTATCGTCAAAATATTTAATAAAAGTTAGGATTCGCGAAAAAGGGAACAACAATTAACAGGATTGCATCATCCAGGAAGTAAAGGTCACTGCCCAGGACCCATAAAACTAAAGTTCAAAGACCTTCTTCTTCCTGGAAGATTGCAATCATGGCGACAATAGAGGTACTAAGCCAACACAGTTATGCATGACCAACTAATAGCGAATCAGAAGCAGGCACGTAGAATGATCTCCACCAATGAGAAGCCGAGAAAGTTAATGACGATGATCTCGGACAAGAAGTTGGAGAAAGGTAGGTGACCGGGCTAGAAGCAAGGTGTGCTCAACTTAGGCTCCAACCAAGGTAAAGATCTCTCGATCATGTGAAAGGCAAAGGTACCTCCTCCAGTCTCATCACTCTCTCCCTTTCGCAAAGTCCATGTTCTATCCATCCAGGTGTGCTCGTATTTCCCTGTGGAAACCCACCATTCGACCAAACTGCGCCCTCAATCACCAATTCTACAAATTACCAGGACTCTCATAGTAAGTCAACAGGAGTCAACAGGATCCCACAGTAAGTCGACAGGATCAACCCAAAAATTATAGTGAGTCGACATGATCCAATCCCATTATTATAGAGAATCGACAGGATCTTAAACAGGTAAACAACAGGATCCGACAGTGAGTCGACAGGATCTCTATCCAATTATTATAGAGAGTCGACAGGATTCTCCAATCGAATTATTATAAATATATATTCAAAATATATAATAATAACTACTAATTTAAGTTTACAGTTACCATCACAATACATATTCCCCTTCTATTAAAAAACTTTAATTGGAATATAAGACAATAGTAATTATATTTTTCCTATTCACTAAATCCATTAAACTGTTCAAATTTCATTTTTCAAATTTATAAAATTATGTACGAGGGCCATCCAATAAATAAGTTTCCCTATTTTTTAACAAATAAACAACATTATTTACAATTATGCAGTTATTTTATTTCCAATATGCAACTCATAGACTTCTTCTTTACATAATCACCATTTCTGTCGAAACATCTTTTGTACCGTTGTAGCGATTTTTTGATACCACTGTTGTACTAAGCCGTGTCCTGTCTTCGTAGCCAGTGGTTCGCCTCCGACTGCACTTCGTCATCATTCGCAAAGTGCTTGCCTCCAAAGTGCAACTTGAGTGCTGGAAAAAGATGGAAGTCGCTTGAGGCAAGATCCGGAGAATAAGGTGGATGTGTGAAGATATCCCATTTGAAGTTTTCCAGCAACGTTTGGGTCGTTCGAGCTGCGTGAGGGCGAGCATTGTCATGGACGAGTAACACTTTCCGAGACAAAAGTCCAGGATGTTTCCGTTTAATTGCAGCTCTGAGTTTAGTGAGGACTTCGCAGTACCTTGCAGCGTTAACCGTAGTGTTTGGGGGCAGGTAGTCAACCAATAAAACACCCTTACAGTCCCAAAATACGATGGCCATAACTTTGCCTGCAGAGATTGTGACCTTCGCCTTTTTTAGTGCACTTTCTTCAGGCTTCTTCCACGCCATGCTTTGTTGTTTTGTTTCTGGAGTTGAATAATTTACCCAGCTTTCATATCCAATGACAATACGGGAAAACAGTTGATCTACATCTCTTCGATGCACTTCCAGGAAAGCTCGGGCTGCCTCCATCCGTTGTTGCTTGTGATTTTCCGAGGTCAAACGCGGGACCCATCTTGCGCAGACTTTGCGAAAATTCAAAACATCTGACATGATTGTTCCAATCCAAGAGCGTCCAATTTCGATTCCAGGAGGCAGTCGAATCATTATTTCGTCAATGGTGACGCGGCGATCTGCTTCCACCTCATTCCGAACAGCAGCAACGGCTGCATTTTCCGTAGCAGTAACGGGCCTGCCACTTCGCTCGTCATCATGCACGTTTTGCCGTCCTTCCAAGAACCATGAACGCCATCGGCGAACCATTTGGATGCTCATACATCCTTCACCATACACTGACACTAAATTGCGATGAATATTGACCGCAGTTTCATTTTTCGCCGTGAAAAAAACGAATTACAGAACGGAGTTCGCAAGTGGACACGTTCACCAGTGGTAGCTCCATGGAAACTAAAGCGCTACGGACTTGCGCGTACGAGTAGCGTGATTTTGAAGGTCACTCGCTTCCAACGCATCCTAGTGACCATTTCTTACACTACTAACTAATTTTTACAACGTTTCGTTCGCAGAAAAAAAAATTGGGAAACTTATTAATTGGATGGCCCTCGTATATTATTAAACTCTAATGTCCTGAATTAACATAAATTCATCATTAAACATGGTATAAAATCTCTCTTGAGTGGCGCGGACGCACGTGCGCGCGCGCTACCGCTTACCCCGCCGGCGTGGCGTGTTCTTTGGCGTTCTTTTCTTAAGCCTAAAAAGAACGTATTTTAATTCTTTTTCGAATTAAATAAGTATGATGGTATTTTTCAACCCATATGCGGTATTGGCGGAGAGCAAAGACAAAGACCTACACGATGGTATGATTCCCATCGAGGTGGTTGATATGCAAGTCGATTTAACGACGATAAAATATTCGACGAAAAATCGTTCGAATTCTGATGTGAGCGACGCAAATTCGTTCGTGAAAAACGGCGGATATGTAAATCCGGCCGCGGCACAAAGATAAAAATGGGCGGAGCAAGTTGATGCCGCGAAAAAGGATAACCACACCGAACATTTCCAATCTGTACACGGAAAAAAAGGAAACGGTCTAACCCTAAAGGTCAGCGAGCCCAGATTGTGAGGCCGGACTCTAGATCTCCAAAATCATCTGGACAGCTTTGTAGGACCACGAAGGACTCCGTGGCCTTCGTCGGGAACATCAGGCAACAGCAGGCGCTGAACAAAGCCAGATCATCAGCAGCAACGTTCGACCAATGCTGCTATGTCGAATGGTGCGCGGACTTCCATCCCGTGCACTATATGAAGGCTTTGGAGGAGTTGCTGGGGAATGGATCCGTCTAGCAGCTGATGAAGATGTCCGGCCATGTAATGGTCGGACTGGCCAGCATTGAGAAGGTGGAGCGGCCTGGTGGAGAATGGACTCACCATCAACAACACCTTCCTCAAGGCATTCCCATACAGAAGGAAGGCGGAGAAGATCATCCTCGGGAACCTGCCGATAGCAGTGTGGGAGAAGGACATCATTGAAACCCTGCGACATTACTGCCGGGTTGTCTCCCTGGCCTATGAAGTGGTGTCCTGTAACGGCTACACCTGGACCACCGGCAACAGGGAGGCCTTCGTCCTTCTGCCAAGCTGGTGATTATCTCCAAATGGGAGTCTACACCCGCCAACATCACCTACGGCGTTAGGTGTAGTAGATGTCACCGCCAGGGGTATCGGCGAGCCACCTGCCCCCAGGGCACCCGAAAAGGACCGGTGTTGACACCTCCACCCTCCCAGCCCACCCCCTTCAACAAATCCGCCTTCTCTACACCACCTGCGGAACTGTCTGCACCCTTCGAGCAGACCCCCTCAACATTTTCTAGTCCTGCCGCGCCTGCGTCCGAGCACCAGCCAGTTGCCGTCACGACCAGAGCCCTTCCTGACCAATACTGAGCCATCTGCGGCTCCTGAAAAGGAGAACCAAACCATGACTGATCAGGTAGAGAATATATTCATAGATCTAAACGCTGACTCTATTTTGGCCCCTCTCTTTGATGAGGTTGATGATGATGAAATAGTGGCCGCGGTTTTTTGTAACTCTCTCCAAGGAATCTGAAAATTTGACTATAGTTTTTCATATTCAACTATATATACTTTTAAAATTTCAGCCAAATTAGTAGGTATTGAGAAAGTATATAGCAGACAAACATATATACATACAGGTTGATCCAAAAGTATTGCGCAACTTTAAAAATTAATAACTCCGCGAATATTTGCGCTAGAGCAATGCGGTAAACTCCATTGTGTTCAGAATGAAATGGGAAATTTTATGGCAAATAATGAGAAATTCGAAATCGATTTTAGTTACAATTTTATTTGCTAGATGGCGCTCTACCAGAATCAGAGATTAAGCGGCCAAATTGTTTGATAAATTGAAAAATATAACTAGCCGACACGTATTTTTCCTTTTTGAATAACAGGTAAAAACCCTAATAATATAAATTATAAATTAATAAAACACCATTTCGCCAAAGTAGAAGAATTTGTTGACCATTTTTACATACAATCTGAGATATGTAAAATAGGTATATGCAAATTAAAACATGTAGCAAAACAAAAAAAAAAATTAAAGATATTCGAAGTGATTAAAGGACCCATGAGTTGCTACTCTCTAAGGCGAATTATTAAAAATTTTGAGAAGATTGGATCTCTGGAAGCAAATCCTCGGAGTGGAAGACAATCGCCATGCAAGTCAGTGGCTGTTACGGTTTTGCAGAATGTTGAAGCTATTGAAACGTTATCGACGTATTGATAGGTGCTCGACAAGTGTCTCGACAAACGAGGATTTCGTATGGAACAGTTTGGAGAGAACACACATTACGAATTTTTATTTAAAAATATCCGTACAAAATTCGAAGATTTCACGAGCAGCAAGTCGGCGATTTTAAGAAGCGTCAAGAATTCGTTGGATGGGTTTTCTGTTTAAAAAAATTGATGAAATTTGACTGTCGAATGTTCTGTGTACAGATGAAGCTCACTTTTCTCTAAACGGAGAAGTTAACTCTCAGAACAGCCGCATTTAGGCAACAGAAAATCCTACGATTTTTAAAGAAATTCCACTGCATCAGCCCAGAGTTACAGTTTGGTGTGGGTTCACTTATTCTTTAATTGGTCCTTTTTCTTTGAATAAATCAACGGAAGAACTTTTAAAACCGTTTTTGTAACTTGGTGAACGTTATGTTTAACTTTTGAGAGAAAAGGTTATTCCCATATCGCAGGACAGACAAGCACTAACGGAAATAACATTCATGCAAGATGTAGGACCTCCTCATATCTCCCGCGGTGCCAAACAATTACTGAAGGATACGTTCGGTGAAGATCTGTAATAAGTCGTCACTTTATATACCAGTGGCCTCCAAGATCACCAGACTTGACGCCTTGCGTTTTTTGGTTATGGGGTACATTAAGTCGCGTGTTTATCGATGCTGGCCTACCACATTGGCCATGTTGAAGGCTTCTATCAGATGGCACGCTTTATCAATTTAACAGATATGTTATTTAATGCTGTCCATTCTGTCATCTATCGTCTGCAGCCGGTGTTTGAGAATATAGGGCGCCACATGAGCAAGGATTGTGCCCTAATACAAGAGAGAAGGCAGTTACCTCATGTGTTATATAAACTGTCATGTATTATATCATCTACCAATATTTTAAAGCTCTTTGTGTTGGGTTATGGGGATAATAAAAGCTGTCCTCACATCTTGACTCTTTTTTTTCTTTTTTTCTTTTTTGTGAACAGTAATTTTGTTGTTTGCTCACATCTTATGTCGTGCAGACCAAAGTGTTATAAGTTCTGAATAACACTGGTACACATAATTTTACTCCTTATGTTTGGTTTATCGTTTTTTCGCTTATTAGAAGAAATAGCATAAGGAATATATTCTCTGTACACCCCCCACTTTAGATTTTTTCGCAAATAAATTATAAAAGTGATTCTACTAACACGTTATTCAACGCAAAAGGTCGATATAAAAATGATTTTTATTTGAGGGGACACATTTTAAAAATTGTGTACAGTATAATAAGCAATGATAACATTTGACAAGCCTATAGGATATTTGGAATAAAGTACGACAAATATATTCTGTCACTCCCCTCTATATTTCATTTGTTGGATCATGACAAATATCCAGTTAAATAGTCAAGTGTCGCCAATTAGTAAAGAAACTACACATTCCTTATAGCAAGAAATCTTATTAGAAGTGCCATAATATTTTCGGTACTAATTTAACATTTCAAAAAATCGTGTATTGATATCAGCAGTGTTTTTCAAACATTCAATCTATTTCACAAAACTCCATCTGAAATATAAATATTTTTTGCTACGTGTTTAATTTGCATTTACCTATTTTACATATCTCGAATTTCAATTTAAAATTGTCATCCAATTATTCAACCTTGGCGAAATGGGTTTTTATTAATTTATCATTTGATATTATTAAGGTTCTTTCCTGGTATTCAAAAAGGAAAAATACATGTCGATCAGTTATATTTTTCATTTTATCAAACAATTTGGCCGCTGAATCTCTGATTCTGGTAGAGAGCCATCTAGCGAATAAAATTGTAACTAAAATCAACTTCGAATTTTTCATTACACAACACAATGGTGTTTACCGCTTTGCTCTAGCGCAAATATTCGCGGAGTTATTAATTTTTAAATTTGTGCAAGACTTTTAGATCACCTTCTATATATGGTGACTTTTCTATTGAGAGATATATGATTATTTTTCTGTCGTAAAAAGTGACAAGAACCTTTATTTTTTACTTTTCCATCTTTCGTCATCCTCCAACTATTGACTTTATTGAAGTTTTTGTTTCGAGATCGTAGCCTACACTCGTGTCCATCCCCTGTCATCACTTTATGGTGAGACCTTTGGTTTTTTACGGCCAACTTAAGTAAGTTTTCGCACATCACTTTACCTGTCCCTTTCCGCTCCAGAGTTAATATCCAAGAGACAAACCTTCAAGAACGTCTTTTTAGACCCAGATAAACATATATAATAAAATGATATATTCCAAATGACACATGGATTTCTTAGAAAATGTATCTGATTTTCATTTAATTTTTGGAACATTTTTAAGAACACCGACAGTTTTTTGTTGTCCACACCATGTGTCGTCTTCCTAAGAGGTTCGGCCACACATCTTTAAAACTTTTGAACCACTCTCATATGCTGTTGTTCTTTTAGTCTTCTCAAAATTATTTCTGTAAAAATCAAAGCTCTGACTGGATGATTTTACTTATTAGGAGACAGAATTTCACACAAATACCTTTTTCTATATTAACTCTAATTTCAATTTTACCGCGTTGTTACTACTATATGTTCTAAACAAAGAATATTAAATTTATAGGCGTGGTATTATTCATATCACATTTCTTTTTTCTTTTTTTTTTCATATTCCTGTGAGGAAACCTTTTGATTACACCTTGTCTGAAATTACAATTTATTTTCTGCTGCCCTTATCCAGCATTGAATAGATTTTTAAATAGGAAGGGTATGGTGTGGTTCATTAGTGGTGAACCCTCACAGTGGTTTGGTCATTTTAATCTCCGAACGCTTTACTATTTTTTTGAACAGAATTTCCTATTTGAAAAACTAATTTATTTAAGACTATATAAATGTATATCCAATTGGAGATATAATACAATGAATTATATATAATAGATCATTAGCCCGTTCTATGAACAGTTCTATAACTACAGTTAATTCTAATGGCTTCAGAATGTGTGATGTGTGTAAAACAAAATAATTATTATATATAATGTCGCATACCTCGCGACATTTGCATGATATTGATTTGTTTCGTATATTTTTACATACTTTCTTTTAAAAGATGGTAGATTTGTATATCCGCGAGAAGCGCGATATCTATATATAGGTCAAAAGATGAATAAAGTTAGAGTTTTCTTTTGAGTGAAATCGTCTCGTGTTAATTCTTGTCGTAGAACACGACATATAATATATAATTTTTATATAATAAAAAGTATTAAACAACCACCACACTTATATTATTCACCATTAATAATCACCCCCCTTATTTTATCATTTCAGTTAGAGCAGTAGAATATTGTTTTATTTTGAGAAAAATACGCTTCAAAAATAGTTTAAATGACTTATAACATATGGCGCGCTAAAACATCACGAAAAAACATATCGCATTTTATAGATTTTATTATATTATAAACAATTAATTATTTTTCAGAAAAATTATTAATGTGATATTTATACCTATTTATAATTTCAAATACTTTCAAATAATCCATAAATAGCCACCCCCCAAATGCCATGGATTTGGAAGCGTGCATCACACACAGACATCGAAGGTTTAAATAAATGAGGTAATGAATGTTACTTGAAGCATATTGCTGAATAATGACAGATGTATTAATATTAATCTTGATGTTTTACAGTTTTCTTTTGTTTTAGCTCCAAGGAAGTTTGAGATAGAAACCTGAATTTTCGGAATTCCTTCTTTTTTTTAGGTCAGGTAAAATACGCTAAAAAAATAATGTCACTTCTACCAGTAGTCTCCAAGTTGAAATTGTGTAGAAATTGTGTATAACCGACAGACAGACATTGTATTTATTTAGATTATTTTTGCTATTTTGACACTGTGCTAAAGCTGGTGTTGTGACTTTGTCACCGACCCGAGGCCGCTAGTGTGCTGAGACGTTTAATAGATGGCGTCTCTAGTTTGAGGCGTCTTTTTTTTACGGGAGAGGCGACCTTTATATTTATATCGAAAAAAAGTCTTATGTGTATTTTTAAAAAAAGGCATATCATGATCTGACCATTTTTTACCTTTTCTTTCTTATTTTTTACATAGATATATATATCTAGAGAGGACGATATAGTGCGCTAAGTTGATGGTGACATTTTAAATGTTGCCAAAAAGACTTATTTATGATTTTGCGGAAATTAATTGCTTGAAACGTTATATCTTTAATTTTATATACTTTTCTAAAGTTATATAAGCATATGTTCATTGCTAATTTTTAAACACAAATTTACTCTATTCAATGCCGAGCTGAATCACAGTTTTTATAAGACTTAAAAGAGTGCCAGCCCTAATAATTGATTCATAATATTTATCTCTATCGCCTGAATATAACGTTCTATTTATATCATGATTTATTATTTTATTTTCTCTTCATATGGATATAACATTTATAACATTTCGTCCCATCCGAAACCTTTTCGGCTCGTGAATTATTTTACCGTATTTAAGGTTTAACATATTCAGGTGTTTAAACCACAGGCAGCGAATTCTATAAATTTCTAAATATTCAAAAACTTTAATTTTTTGTATTTATATAGATATAAAGTATTAACGATTATTACAAAAATTTATATTATCAGATTTTGGTTATAAAAGTAATAATCATAAGCTTATTATAATAGATAGCCTAAATAATGCTTATCAATATCCTATATTTGTATGAATTGCGAATCAATAATTAAGCACAATAATCATTTCTGAGGTGTTTTCAGACATCTCTTCATTACACAATAAATAAATAGCCAAAGGACTCCAAACAACCCCAGATAAATAAACCCAAAAGAAAACATCAAAGTAAACGACCAATGAAATAAATCCCCCAAATTACCCCACTTCGACCCTCTCAACAATTAGAAGACCGTATATGGTCTCAATTCTCCCATTTGTCCATATTCCGTTTACATCCCATCTTTTCCATAAAATATGTATACATACCCACATATATGGTCTTTTAATATATATTTATTAGTTTCTAAACAAGCCTTTCAGATCGACTCCAAAATACACCTCGTTATTGGTGTCACATATTTGATAATATAATTGAATTGAATATCATTTTTATTTTAAATTTTAAGTAGAAAACATGCGCCGCCAGATGTGTTGTGAATAAAGATTTAAAAATTCACAAGTTAATTAAATGATAAATTTGTTTGGGAAGATCAAAAAGGATGTAATTAACAACGCGCTCTTTGAAAATTATAAGCTGTTAACTGAATGTATAAACCTTAGCTGAAATTATAACATTATTGCTCATTATTTAAGGTGTTTATTTCAAAATAAATATCTAGCCTTTCTAAACAAGACAAAATCAGTTCTTTGTGATTATAGTTTATTATGGTTTACACTCTCTCTCTCTCATGGACAAAACTTAAGGAAGTGAAATGTCTTTGATGTCTTTCTAGACAGAGGCATTTTTTTTTACATTTGGTTACCTCGTGTGTATTCAATAAATGTCAATTATATAAAATATATTTAATATTTATTGCCTTAATCCCGATATACATGATAAAAGGTACAGCTTTCTTAAGTTTGTCCAACTACCCATTACTTTATCTACTAAAAGTCTTGAAAATATTGATAGAAACGAAGGCATGCTTCTACTAATTCGTAACACTCCATATATGGGCCTGTGGAAAAATAAAATAAAATAATATTTGTGGTTGAAAATTTAATAGTTTTACTATATCAAGATAGATGACAATGCCCTGTCTATTGTGTGGCTAATACTAGTATTACAACCACTATACTCTCTTCGTTGCACTATAGACCTCTATAGACCTCCTATTACAATCAAGACACTCCTGGGAACATGTATGAGAAGATCGCTAAACTACATTTTGATGTTTTCGCCTCTATATATATAATAAATATATTGATATTTTCTTATTAAAAATTATATATAGCCATATAGTTTATATGTGAGATGATAAAAAAAATTAAACAATATATATTGTAACACATATTCGAATATTTTCCTATTCATATTTTCATACTAGGTCAATATGTAAGTCGAAAAACTATAAGCAAACCAATTTAACAGTGAGTAATTATTTTATAATTAGTAAAGGAGTTGTTGCTCTGAAACAAACCTTTTCATTTCCATCAAAAATCCTTAAATATGTGTACATATCATCTTGAAATATTTTTGAGCGAGTTTTCTGTGAGGTTTTTGATGAGTGAAGTGTCAGAATCATATATAGAGGATATGCATTTGAAATTCTTTAACCTATAAATTGTTTTTTTGATTAATTTATTGTATATGTGCTAATATATATTCTAATCTGTATGATTTATTAATCCTATCAGAAAATATTTCATAATATTTAGAGAGTGCCATTCCAACTTCTAAATTTACCCCTTTCACATAAATGATTATCTCAAATATCAATAAATAAAATATGAACTAAAAAACTAAATTTATAAAGAGAAATATTTACAACAATAGCTGGCAAGGTAAAATCAATTATTATGAATCATTTTTATCAATCCATTTATAAAGCTAATTATACGATTGCACTGCTTTTTCTAACGAGATTCCGATACAGTTCCATCCAAATTTCATAGTCACCCAATTTGTCGCATCACACGGAAAGTTCTAGCGCTACTTACATAAAAGAGGTCAACCTGAAACATCAAATTGTTTCTGTGGAGAAACTGAACAAACTGCTCTTCGCCTTTTTATGGCTGTCCGAACGTTGCAGAAGTTAGACTTCGATTGTTCTCACATCAACCACTTTGTGAAAAAAATTGTATAAAAGTCAAATTTTACTCGGATCAAGTGGATAAATTAAGTGAAAATAATCTTCTCATCGTGCAACTAAAAGTTGCTAATGGTTTGCGCCATCTGTCGGAATAAATATTAACTATTCCTTGATTTTTAATTATTCTAGAATTGGCCAAATACCCATTCTTAATTAATCAAGAAAATCTAACCACGTAGGCGTTTCGGGCTTTTGGCCCTCGTCAGCGTGGTGCAAGCTGTACCTCAAATAATGAAAAATCATGATATGGGAGGCAAGAAGCGCGTTAGAACGCCAAACAATGTGAAAATATAGTACAAAAGTGAGATTGTACTGGGTTAAGGTGGGTAAATTAAGAATAAGACATCTCCTAATCGTTCAACTAAAAGTTACGTGACCTTTTTTTTTGTCATTGAGGTACAATTTACATAACGCCGATGAAGAACAACATCCCGAAACGCGTACGTGGTTATCTTTTTTTTATTAATAATCAAGAACGGGTATTTAAGTAATTCTAGAATAATTTAAAATCAGTGAGTAGTTGATAATTATACCGACAGATGGCTCACGATCAGGAAATGCCTTTTTTCTTAATTTATCCACCTGAAGCCCCAGTACAATTTCACTTTTGTACCATTTTTTAACATTAGCTTTCTCGCGAACTTATGGCCTTAACTACCCGATCGATGATTTTTAAGGATGCCTGAATGACCAGGTTCTTTTAGTTGTTGTTGAGGTTCAGCTTGCTACACGCTGACAAGTCATGTTATAAAATAAACCGATATCAATATCAAGTAATCAACTTCTCGATGATAAAGGTTTTGAGATTAAATTCCATTAAAATAAATACTAGTTAGAGTACTTAATTTGCAATAAACAAGGCGATAAGGAAGATGGGTGTCTTTATTATACAGAATAAGCACGAGCTTTCGGGTAAAAACCCTTCGACAGGTAGCTATCACATAGCACGATGGACACTAATGGAAAGAGTTTTTTTTTTTAAATATATATATAGTAGAGGTAATTTGTACATACAGCGTAAAAAGAAAAGATGCAAAATAGATAAAAATTCTATCAAACAAAAATATATGGAGGTAATTTGTATAGACTGCATGGAAAGAAAGAAGATGCAAATAAATAATAAGATAAAGTACTATTAAACGAATATATATGGAGATACGGCTCGAGATAACATAGGAACTATTAAAGCTTTAAGAGATACCAGCAAGGAAAACACCATAAATGTCCGGCATGTCAATTTTTCTATTTATGCTATTGAGTTTTCTAGAGATAATAGATTCCAGCACCAATCGTTGATGCTGGTTGTGAATATGTAGGTAGTGAACAGTGGGATGGAGAAAGTCGAAGGAGTGACCAGTATCGGCTATATGCTGGTATATTAGGGATCTAGGGTCACAGTTAGATATATTGCGCTGATGCTCCGACACTCTAATGGCAACTGTTCTACCCGTCTCACCCACATAAGTGGCAGAGCAAAGCTCACAGGAGACGGAGTAGACAGCGCCAGTAGAGAGAAGGGCGTCAGGTGGGGTACAGGACTTAGTGATTGAATGCCTTAAAGAAGTTAGTAGGTAAGGGCTATTACTGTAAAAAATTCGAATTCCAAAGGATTTTAGGGAACGGGCAATGTCAACCGAAAGAGAGGAATAGGGAAGAGTACATATTGATCTGTAAGTATCCGGTGGTTTCCGAGGAACGGAATATAAGAATGTCTCTTAATAAAGGACAGAGGGAAGGAGGCAGCAGTGAGATGGGAAATTATTAATTCATTTTCAATTTTCTTGAAAATAGGGAGGGAGCAGTGGGTGTAGATACGTTTTGTGAGAGTTTTGACAATATTGATTTTATGGGTAATTGGGCAATGAGAGTTGAAATGGGTGTAGTGAGGGGGACAATATTTTTTGTAATATACTGAGGTGTTGAATGAGCGATAAGATCGAATGACGAGGACATCCAAGAAAGGGATGGCCCGCTCTTTCTCCAGCTCTATGGTGAAAGAAATGTCCGGATGGTAACTATTAAGGGATGAAAGGATGGTGTTTTCCCGGCTGGCATCACAAATGCAAAAAACGTCGTCGACGTAACGACGCCATAAATGGATGTCTGAGTGGTGAACTTGGTTTATCCAGGTATCGATGCGGGTCATGACAATTTCTGCAGCTATAGATGATAATGGGCTTCCCATAGGGGAGCCCCTAATCTGTTTGTAAAAGTCCTGTCTATAGGTGAAGGTGCCCATATCTAGGCAAATGCTGACAAGTTGAGTAATAGTTGAGATGATGGGGGGATCTAAATTGACAGTGGTGAGGAAACGATTAATGCTATCTATAATAAGATTATGCGGTAGGCAAAGGTACAGGGAAGTCACATCATAAGAGCACATAACATGGTGGGGTGCGGGTTGAAGTGCAGTGACTTCGCTAACAAAACTGGGAGCGTTAGATACAGAGTAACAACTCCTATGGGACCCTAAGAGGGGGGAGAGGAAGTGAGAGAGATATTTAGATAACGGATAAGCAGGAGAGAGGTGATAGGATATTATGGGGCGTAGAGGAATTTCTGGCTTGTGAACTTTGGGCAGGCCATATATGTAAGCACTGCCGGAGAGATTGGAGATGAACGATTTGTGGTCTTCCGGGGAGATGCTGGCTGATTTCTTTAAGCGGGAAAGGGAAGTTTTAAATTTCTTTGAAATGACGCTACTGTCTTGAGGTGTGATGGGAAGGAAGGTATCAGTATCTTGGAGTACGGCCAACATTTTGGAGTGATAATCATGCTGGTTGAGAATAACTGTGTTAGAGCCTTTGTCGGATTTAGTGATAACCAAGGATCTATTGTTCTTGAGTCTTTTAAGGATTTTTAGATCCGAGTAGGATGCGGAAGGCAAAGAAAGCGGTTTTTGGAGGGAACAGGCCAACTTGTTTCTAATGGAGCACTTGTCAGAGTGACTGTAGTTCTTAATGGTGGATTCAATGCTACTTATGATTTTTTGACTGTCTGGTTTGACCGGGAGACGGAACTTGAGACCCTTTTCCAAGAGAGAGTTTTCGGATGGATTGAGCGTTTGGTTCGAGAGGTTAATTACACTGGAGGTAGTCTTAGACTGATTGCTACAGAAGGTGGATGGGAAGCCATACTTTCTTGTCCAAAAAGTGATTTTCCTCTGATGCTTACGCTGGATAGAATGCTCTTGGAGCTTGATATCAGCAGTAGTTTTTACTATAAGGTTGGTGAGATCAACTGCCGGGACACGCTGCGAAATCAAGAAAAGTAACCCTTTAATGGTTTTTCCCAGAAATCTAATTCTTGCTGGCAATTCTATTTTCATGATCACAATTATCTTTTTTCACAACTTCAAATTTTAAAAAGGTAACATATAAAATTATCTCCACAGAAACATTGAAGTAGAAGGTTGCTAGCAGGTTATAAAGTGTTTACTGAGACCATACCGTGATTTCCCTAATATATTATATTCCTTAACAAGTTAGACTTTGCACCGAAAATAGTATAGCTTTTAGAAAGAAATATATCCTATTTTATCAACATAAAGATGCGGGAGGATGATATCAATGTACCAAAAGAGGAACCTCTTCCTTTGATTATGCATTAGGACTGGTGTTGTCATCCATTTCTTATCACTGCTAGTATGGATTTTTACTAGAGTGGTAAACATAACGCCTTTTCGCTCATATTTAATTAAGGGGGGAGAGGTGCCTCTATTTTTAATACCTAAATCTCTATTACATTAATTGATAATCGACTAAAATAAACTCTTCGAGTAATTGATAATGCGAATTGTTCTCTCGGGTAAGCACATATAAAGAAAATTCCAATACGAGATATTTTACCCGAAATTTATATATGCGTATTGACGATTTATATAAAAGATACAACTTATTGAATGTTAAATACACATATGGCTAATGGATGATAAAGGTTTTGAACAATTGAGGAATGGCAGTATATATTCAATTAAAATACATAAGGTGACAACTAAATAATGGCAATATTAAAGAAAAAATAATAGAAAACATTATGCGAACAGGGGATATAAGTGGTGCTACAACATCGTAAACATTTTCATAAATATAAAATGCTTTCCATTAACCATTTAGAACACCAAATTGTGATTGAAATAGTACAATCAAAGCCATGTTCTAATTCCTTTCAACCCAGGAATTGTGCATAGCTAACCTCATAAACAATTATTATATGACCGCTTTAAGGACAGTACTTAGGTACGCTTGACATATATAAAAATAAAATTATCATATTAAAGGAAATAGTTATCCGCTAACAAAAAGCATCTACAATTGAAGTGGTTTGGAAACCTCCTCAAACACCCTCCTGCACCTTACTTTAACTAGCCTGCCTCTACTGTATTTTATAAATGAAAATAAAAGATCAAGAGCAATATTCCAGGTTTGGAAAAGCATTAACTATTACTTCATCTCAGAAAACCCACGGTTTTCCACATCATTTCTTTGAAAAGTTAAAATTGAAAGAGCATCATTCACACCAAAGAGGTCTGCAGAGAAAAATATTATATATTAGAGGTAGAGGAGAAGTAAGACAATTTAGGCTTCTCATATAGAGAAACCCGGATTAAATATATATAAATAAATATTTAAAACATATTAATTTATATGGGCAAAATTTGTATATAACTATGATGCTAATTTGTTATTTATTTATTTTGTCCTACCGGGTTAATCCTGTATGGCACGTGTGCCTAATAAAGGCTTTTGTTGTTGTTGTATATGGGCAAATACGGTATTTGGAATTGAAAATTAGGCTTAAAACAACCTAAAAATATGTTCATAACAATATTTCGGGGTAACGACTTTGTGTATTTAATATTTTGAGCAAAATATTTAATAATACTATAGTTCTTTTTATATTCGAATATTTATTTTAAAAATGCATTATCCTTTCTTTAGAAATTGTCTAGAAATATATTTACTTATATATACTAGCCGAATGACCCGGGCAACGCCCGGGTTTTACTCGATTAAATGTTTTTATTCAAATACTATTCGTTACAATTATAAATTAGAGCCGTGGATGTCACTCTTGTGAAACGTCCCGCTCCAAACTTTACATGTACATTAGGTCAGCTGGTATTACCCCCATTTTCACCGCTAGAGGCGCGAGCGAAAGAGCAAATTTGCAAATAACACGACGGATATTCGGGATAGAGACCTGATATTTTCACTATGAGTATTTCCAGATTCTACTCTATATACTGTTAAAATTTCAGTCAGATTAGTTACGTATTGTGGACGTGTATAGTTGACAAGCATACATACATACATACATACGCTGACTTATATATATATAGGGATAGTAATATAAACGAGTTTTAAAAATTGTAAAAAAAAATGCATTGGCCGGGAATCGAACCCGCGCCCGCGTGGCAGGTGAGCATTCTACCACTGAACCCCCGATGCTTATAAGAAATGGCACTATTTGGGTATTTATTCCATTCACAAAAGCAAACGATGACAGAATTGTTGATGACTCTGATACTTGTATTTATAATTATGTTAGCATAATGAATTAGTCAGTATTCCCATGGTCTCCAGCGAAGAGGTGTGAATTGACTTTTTGAAAATATACATAATTATAAAGAGATAAAGGCTTCTATAGAAATAACTTAAATAAGTCAAAATAGCTCAGAGTTGGGAGAGCGTTATACTGAAGATCTAAAGGTCCCTGGTTTGATCCCGGGTTTCGGCATCTTTTTTTAATTTTTAAATTTTTACTTACCGTAACTTGACGCGTGACTTAACGTGACAGAATTGTGCATGACTCTGATAACTCTATATATTAATAATATTGGAGTATTGAAGTTAAAATGAAAAAGAAAATATTATTCTTTTTTCTTAAAGTAAAAATATATAAAGATATCGAGTCATTCATCTGGGTCAAAGGTTATCAAAGAAATCTCCGAATATCGCTTGAATTATTTCGAGAAACAAATAAGATCAGACGGCATTATTGGGTAGCTCTATCGTCTGCGCCACTATAAAACTTATTTAATCTCATTAAAAAAGTTTAGGTGTAAGCTGACGGAAGCTATAGAGATTTTTTTATTTATTTCTGCAGAAGACATTGGAAGCCCTGAGTTCGAGAAGGAAATTAAATGGCAGAGGATTCGACCATGAATTTGAAATATAAAAAAATACTTTTTGGATGAATAGTGCCATATATTTTAGATGCTATTATAATTTTGAAAAATATCTTTTTAGAATGATATTATTTGGCAAAATTTAGAACCTTTCTATTTGCTTTATTGATTTATATGAGATAATATTGTTCAATAATATGATTTTTGCTTCTAATTTTATCTGGAATTTGAAAATGGAGAAATGATACTTATTTTTAAAACAATTGAATTTATCGATCATATTATCTTATATAGCATCAAATTTATTGTATCTAGGATTTTATATTAAGTTATCACTTCGTAATTTGTTTACGGTCGTTCTTAATTCTAGTTCAACTAGATAAATAAATAAATAATTTATTTTACTTCTGTTTCTGTATTTTAAATATCTGTTATTTTACTTTAAATTTCAGAATATACCTTGATTTATCAGATGTTGCGCATAGATTAGCCATGTCCATATGGAGTTTTATTTACTCTGGGTATTGTTTAACGCTCAATTTTATATCTTTTCTTTTTTCAAATTTGCTTAAATTTTGATTTTTTTTTGATATCTAAATATTTTTCTCTAATTTATATAATTTTTAGATAATAAAAATGCATATATTGGATTTAATAAAATATTTATTTTGCCAATATTTCGGCTGGCTGAACGCCAAACTTTATCGAGGCATTACATCTTTGTATACACAAACTCAGCGCCACATAGTGCTACAATATCACAGTTAAAATCATTTAAAATATAAAGTAGGTGGGGGAATTTTGTGCATGAAAAAATAATCAAAAATTACAATAAGAATAAATTAAATATATTTAAAATATTAAAGGAAAAATAATGAAGCCTATCTTATATTTTAAAATATTTGTAAAAAGTACATAAAATATAATTCATTAATAATTCATTAAGAGATAAATGTAAAAATATATGTATCTATTAAAACATTTGAAATTTTTAAAAATTATTTAAACCAAAACTAAGAATCTTTTTTTAAGTTTAACAATAAAATGTGTGTATTTAAAAATTCATTTCAAAATTTTTTCGAGATCGATTCATCTAAAAGAAAAGTTTTTATAAAAATGCATTAAAATAGAAGTTAAAATAATTTAGGATAAATAAATGTGGAAAATAATTTTTTAAAAAGGAAACTTAAAATGTTTAATGTATTGTATGTAATATGTTATATGTATAATGTATCAATACTTTTGTGTTTTGAAGCGATAAATGTAAAAAATTAAAACAAATGGTGTGTATAATTTACAGGTTATTAACTAATGTGTGACAATAGAATTTAAGAAATCGCGGGTATAACAATATTTAAAAATTCATTAAAGCAAAAAAAAATTAAATAAAAACAATGTCAAGTAATTAAAACGGCACCTCTCCCTTTAAAGTAGTATAATATAAGTCAATTTAAAAAAATAACAAAATGAAATTTAAAAAAAAAAAAAAAATTAAGAAGATCTAAATGGTGTGTAGATGTCTGGTAAATCAATTTTCCTATTTATGCTTTCTTTGTCTTTTGCAGAGGCCCAGCTTTCTAAGAACAATCGGCAGTGTTTTTCTTTAATGTTCTGGTATATAATGGCTGTATTTTCAAAGTCCGGAGTGTGGTTGTTTTTTAGTGCATGATCTACAAGGAGAGATAGTGGGTTGTAATTCCTTAGTCCTGATTTGTGTTGATTTAAACGATCTTTAAGTGGTTTGCTGGTTTCACCTATATAATTAGCTTGGCAATTGTTACAAGGAATTTTGTAAATTACGTTGATTTTGTTTTCCATTTTGTTAATTTGTTTAGTGTCTGGATGGCGTAAGGCCTTTTTTAAATTTAAAGAAGATTGATAGGTAGTTATGATGTTGTATCTCTTTAGGACTCTGGCGATGCGTTCAAAGCCGTAGCTGTAGGGCAGGGAGCAGTAAAGTTTTTTTGATTGATCAGGGGTGTTATTTAACGGTGGAGATTTTGGTTTATAAAAATGTTTTTCGACAAATTTGCTAGGGTAATTGTTGTTTTTTAATTCTCTGAAGATTCTATTTCTCTCCACTATATCATTAATATTTGAAGAACAATGTGTATCTAATCTTTTGGAGAGAGCTTTAACCACAGCGATTTTATGATTAACTGGGCCAAAAGAATTGAAATTCAAATAATTTCCGGTGTGGGTTGATTTTCTAAAAATACTAGTTTCTATTTGATTAAACTTTCTTTCGAGCTGTAAATCTAAAAATGCCAGAGAATTATTATCTTCAATTACATGTGTAAAATTTAAAAATGGTCTTACATTATTTAAAAATTTTGAAATGACTACAAAATCAGATTCTGTTATGCAAAAAATGTCATCTATGTACACCTTTTCCAAAAAAATAATTTTGAGTTGTTTTGATTCAGTGACAGCTTGATCAATTTGGTCCATGAAAATGTTTGCTAAAGCCGATGAGATAGGGTTTCCCATCGGTAAGCCTTTGATTTGTCTGTAGAATTTATTTTGTTGGCTAAAATAATTGTGTTCCAAACAAAGTTTAATTAAATCAATCAAAGCCTCTGAGGAGAAAGGGAAATCTAGATTTTGATGGTTTTTGTAAATTTTTGAAGTGCTAGAATAGCTTCATGGTGTGGGATGGAAGTGTAGAGTGATTCAACGTCGAAAGATACCAAACGGCTGTTTTTAGAAATTGAAAGGTCTCTGATCGTTTTTGCAGCTACTGTAGAATTAGGAACAGTGTGGGGAAGTAATTTCTGGAGGGGAGAGATGATGGATGAAATAAATTTAGTGAGGGGGTAAAGAGGAGAACCAGCATAGGAAACAATCGGACGTAATGGTGTGTTTGGCTTATGTACTTTTGGAAGGCCATAAAAATTTGGTAAATTCTTGTCCTCAGCCTTTAAATTTTCAAATGTTTTTTTGTCTAGTTTATGTGAACGTATGATTTTATTAAGTTTTTTATTGAATTCTTTAGTAAAATTAGGTAAAGGGCTTTTTGTTAATGGTTCATAAATTTCTTTATCTTGAAGTAACTCTTCAACCTTAGTGTTGTAATCAGTTGTGTTCATAATTACTGTATTTCTTCCTTTATCAGAAGGTGTAATAACAATATCTTTATTTTGCTTCAACGATCTAATGGCTTGTCTTTCTCCTTGATAAAACAATTATCAGATAATAATAAGGCTAAAATTAGAACAGAAGTTACTCCTATTATTAAAAATTTAGAACGACAAAACAAGACTAATTTAAATCAAGGAGAAAGACAAGCCATTAGATCGTTAAAGCAAAATAAAGATATTGTTATTACACCTTCTGATAAAGGAAGAAATACAGTAATTATGAACACAACTGATTACATCACTAAGGTTGAAGAGTTACTTCAAGATAAAGAAATTTATGAACCATTAACAAAAAGCCCTTTACCTAATTTTACTAAAGAATTCAATAAAAAACTTAATAAAATCATACGTTCACATAAACTAGACAAAAAAACATTTGAAAATTTAAAGGCTGAGGACAAGAATTTACCAAATTTTTATGGCCTTCCAAAAGTACATAAGCCAAACACACCATTACGTCCGATTGTTTCCTATGCTGGTTCTCCTCTTCACCCCCTCACTAAATTTATTTCATCCATCATCTCTCCCCTCCAGAAATTACTTCCCCACACTGTTCCTAATTCTACAGTAGCTGCAAAAACGATCAGAGACCTTTCAATTTCTAAAAACAGCCGTTTGGGATCTTTCGACGTTGAATCACTCTACACTTCCATCCCACACCATGAAGCTATTCTAGCACTTCAAAAATTTACAGAAACCCATCAAAATCTAGATTTCCCTTTCTCCTCAGAGGCTTTGATTGATTTAATTAAACTTTGTTTGGAACACAATTATTTTAGCCACCAAAATAAATTCTACAGACAAATCAAAGGCTTACCGATGGGAAACCCTATCTCATCGGCTTTAGCAAACATTTTCATGGACCAAATTGATCAAGCTGTCACTGAATCAAAATAACTCAAAATTATTTTTTGGAAAAGGTACATAGATGACATTTTTTGCATAACAGAATCTGATTTTGTAGTCATTTCAAATTTTTAAATAATGTAAGACCATTTTTAAATTTTACACATGTAATTGAAAATAATAATTCTCTGGCATTTTTAGTTTTACAGCTCAAAAGAAAGTTTAATCAAATAGAAACTAGTATTTTTAGAAAATCAACCCACACCGGAAATTATTTGAATTTCAATTCTTTTGGCCCAGTTAATCATAAAATCGCTGTGGTTAAAGCTCTCTCCAAAAGATTAGATACACATTGTTCTTCAAATATTAATGATATAGTGGAGAGAAATAGAATCTTCAGAGAATTAAAAAACAACAATTACCCTAGCAAATTTGTCGAAAAACATTTTTATAAACCAAAATCTCCACCGTTAAATAACACCCCTGATCAATCAAAAAAACTTTACTGCTCCCTGCCCTACAGCTACGGCTCTGAACGCATCGCCAGAGTCCTAAAGAGATACAACATCATAACTACCTATCAATCTTCTTTAAATTTAAAAAAGGCCTTACGCCATCCAGACACTAAACAAATTAACAAAATGGAAAACAAAATCAACGTAATTTACAAAATTCCTTGTAACAATTGCCAAGCTAATTATATAGGTGAAACCAGCAAACCACTTAAAGATCGTTTAAATCAACACAAATCAGGACTAAGGAATTACAACCCACTATCTCTCCTTGTAGATCATGCACTAAAAAACAACCACACTCCGGACTTTGAAAATACAGCCATTATATACCAGAACATTAAAGAAAAACACTGCCGATTGTTCTTAGAAAGCTGGGCCTCTGCAAAAGACAAAGAAAGCATAAATAGGAAAATTGATTTACCAGACATCTACACACCATTTAGATCTTCTTCTTATTATTTTTTTTTTAATTTCATTTTGTTATTTTTTTAAATTGACTTATATTATACTACTTTAAAGGGAGAGGTGCCGTTTTAATTACTTGACATTGTTTTTATTTAATTTTTTTTGCTTTAATGAATTTTTAAATATTGTTATACCCGCGATTTCTTAAATTCTATTGTCACACATTAGTTAATAACCTGTAAATTATACACACCATTTGTTTTAATTTTTTACATTTATCGCTTCAAAACACAAAAGTATTGATACATTATACATATAACATATTACATACAATACATTAAACATTTTCAGTTTCCTTTTTAAAAAATTATTTTCCTCATTTATTTATCCTAAATTATTTTAACTTCCATTTTAATGCATTTTTATAAAAACTTTTACTTATAGATGAATCGATCTCGAAAAAATTTTGAAATGTATTTTTAAATACACACATTTTATTGTTAAACTTAAATAAAGATTCTTAGTTTTGGTTTAAATAATTTTAAAAATTTCAAATGTTTTAATAGATACATATATTTTTACATTTATCTCTTAATGAATTATTAATGAATTATATTTTATGTACTTTTTACAAATATTTTAAAATATAAGATAGGCCTCATTATTTTTCCTTTAATATTTTAAATATATTTAATTTATTCTTATTGTAATTTTTGATTATTTTTCATGCACAAAATTCCCCCACCTACTTTATATTTTAAATGATTTCAACTGTGATATTGTAGCACTATGTGGCGCTGAGTTTGTGTATACAAAGATGTAATGCCTCGATAAAGGTTGGCGTTCAGCCAGCCGAAATATTGGCAAAATAAATATTTTATTAAATCCAATATATGCATTTTTATTATCTAATGAATTAAATATGGATTGCTCTATTTTCAAAACAATATAATTTTTAATAATTCTTAGCCCATTCCATTTATTTCTATTTTCAAAACGTGGTTTGTTTTTACTAGAAAATTATAATCTCACCTAGATATCATAGAATACTGTATTTTGAAAATAAAATATAAAATTTGGAACATATTTATAATTATTTCCATAATGAATCAAAAATAATCAATTCTAAAGTTAATAATTTGAAATTCCTAGAATTTCATCGAAACTTGAAGGAAGTTGTGATAATCATAAATAAGGAAAATGGTTTATCTGGGAACCCCCGCGGAATTTCCTACATTTTGTTCAGAAATATTGAGATACCTTCCAATTCTATAAACGAAAAAATCTAAATAATAATGCTACCTATTAAACTATAGAATAGATAATATTGTTGCACAGGATTGACGTTTGGAAGAATCTTCAGCCTTGATTATTTCCTCACACATGTATTGAATCTTTCCAAAACGTGTTTCAACCATCCTACAAGGTTAGGTAATTGAATAATGAGATTACTCTACTTTAAGTAGCTTCAAGAATAATTTATTTCTACAAGAAAACAATTTTAAAATTTTCCAGATAGATCAATACAACCGAGGTATATCTGTTGCGTTCCCGGTTTGGATAGATGAAAAGGGAGGATACACGATGTGACTTATTAAAGTTTCCTTACTTAAGTATATATATATATATAGCAATTTAGGCCAACAACCCCATGTATATAACCCGCAGCAAGACCTTAATGTTGTATAATAGAAGCATAGCTGTCAATGATGCACTATCGACATATGTCTTTACATCATCACATGTAATGCAATTTGTGCAAACAGGATAAATAAAGAAAAAAAAAGGGGGGGGAAACTCTGTAATTGATTAAGAGTTTGAGTTAAAGCAGGGATCGAGCATATAATATTGTCAGAACAAAGGTCTAAAGATGGAAACAACCACGACACTAGTATACAATTTCATCAGACAACCCATGAAATCGTTATTAAATTGGGCAATCTATAAAAGACTCCTTCTGGAGGTTTAGCAACCCACTGAAGACGCTGGGAGCTATTTCATAGAGGAAAATTATAGCAACAGATCTCTATAATTTCTACAGATCAACTGTAAATAGATTCATATTAAGGCATTTTTATAGCCCAAATAACACAAACAATAGTCAAACATACAAATCTGTTTGCATCATGCCGTACCCTCCTATCAGCGTAACAATAGCCCGAGGAATCAGAAAATATGGTATAATGGTAAATATGATGGAATAACGCACTGAAACACATAAAAGTACAAACATTACTAAAACCTGACAGATAGATACCCTCAAAGTAGCCCTAATAAAGTCGTAATTTGCAACTATCGCTGTGTCAATATATCACAGCAAAGATATAGTACACAACTCTATTCCAACAGAGTCGGTAGTTCTATATTTATTACAATTTGTGAAATTAAGGTGTGGGGGGTAGTACCATAAAGCAAAAGGAATGAAATATGTATGAGAGGAAACAAGAAAATTTCTCTAGATATTTATTTAAATAAATTAAAATTTGGGAACATGTCTATACTGACGAGATATGCTATTTACATAGTAAAAAATTAGATAGAGGTGACCTGAAGTTACTTTATAGCCCTTTAGGGCCCATGCGAAATCTAGGTTGGTTACTACACAAAAAAGGGGGGGGGGGCGCTAAGTCATAATGACAAATGGCTTACCTTTTCTCGAAAGTGCCGGCAAAGGTCTGGTCTCCCGTCTGAAGACTGTCCTCTCACTGAGCGACTCAGATCGAATCTGCCTTTTGGCAAAGAAACCCTCTTTTATTCTTGTCTCTCTCCGTTTTCATTCGCTGGCCGCGCCAAAGTTTTTATTGGCTGGCATTTTCATTCGCCGAAAGAAACACCAATCAAAATGGCCAACGGCTCCAGTATACAATTTCATAGACGCCCCAGGCCTCTCCCATCAAAATAGAACATATAGTATTACCAAAACAAAAAAAATCTAAAGAGAGAAACAGCCACGGCACTAGTGTAAAATTTCAGACCCCAGGCCCCCCCTCCACATGGATTGAAATACTATCCTCCCTTTTCTCGGGACGGTATATATATCGCCCCCCGTCTTGGCTAAAAATCGACCCAGGCCCCTTTTACCTGGACTGTAATGTGATGCTTCCTTTTTTCGGGAAGGATATTTATAAGGCTTAGTCTTTTAGAAATCTTCCTTCTCCATTTCTTCTTGTCACCTTTACCTAAATTTTTGGTGAGGGGAATATATGTACATATGAAACAACAGTTTCCAGCTCGGATGTCTCTGGATGTCTTCTTCTCCACCAGGCATCAGCTTTCGGCATGGAAGTCTGGTGTCACCAAGTGTCTAAGTTTCTGGGCAAAAAAAAAAATGGTCTATAAGTCTATGTGGGAGGGAAGCCATGTATCCATTTTTTTTATGTTGATTATACATACGCCTTCTGTTGGGGTATGGTTACAAAAACGTGCCCCAACATATCTACACAGTATTTACAAATAAAATGCTGACTTAGCATCAATATGATGACGTGGCATTTAATTTGCAGAGTAGGCCACCACAGAATATTTATTCTGTGACAATATTATAAAAGCGTGGTGGGGGAGGATGGAATGGATGTGCACAAAGAGAATGACTCACTGACCCTCTTCATAAAATACTTTTTTCACACTCAAATACTATCATCTTGTAATTTAAAATTTTATACCGGGTTGAATACACTTCTAATCTTTAACGATCTGAAACACCTTCTTGTCAGATTTGGGTGATTTCACAATTTCTCCTGTTGCAACTGGACTTTTGAAAAATGTACCTCGTAATCATGTTGATCAGGTTGGCTTTTGTTCGGGTTTGACAAATCTGATTTTGTATCTGGTTTATTGAAGTAAGAGCTGTAGATTACGCGCATTGAAAGTAGAATAAATGGGTTTTCAGTACATTGTGTAAAAATGTATGCGCCTTTTGAAATACAAATATGATATATGGCGCAGAAGGGCGACCACTATGCGTGGGAGATAATAAAATACATTTTAACCTGAACCAAATATTTATAAAAAAATTACCATATAAAGATTTGCAAAATTGTTCTATGAGGTTCTAATTTTATTCTCTATAAGCTCCTCCAATAAAAACCTCCCAGTACAAATTCAGACCATTTTATCTTCTTTCTAAGTAATTATTATAATAATCAATGATTATACAATGCATAAAAAATACTTGTATATAAATAAATCTGTTACATGGAAACTTTTAATCAAAATGAATTTAAACAAGATAGTTCGTAAAAATAAAAGTATAAAAAATATATACTAATTTATTTTTATTTAAATATATATATATTCTACTTCTTTTTAATCTCTACAATGTATATACTTGTGAAGTCCCGACTCATCAGTGGTGAAGCCTGATAGTGGTTTCGAAAATTCAAACTAGAAAAACGTTCTGCTTTTTATTTCATTGACAATTTTGAAAGGAATATTTCAATATAAATTTTAATAATATAGGATTTTATGGAGTGAAACATAATATAAATATATTGTTATGTTTCTCGACCTCTCTTTCTTTATCATTATTATTCCTATTTATTCCATATATTTATTTTATATTTAACCTATCTTATATAATCTTAAATGAATAATGTAATAAAGTAATTTCAATATCTTGAAAAAATGCGTGAACTGCGGTAAAGAGGGTCGACATCAGTGTTCTAATATAATAAAATGTTGCAACTGCGTCAAACACCCATACTTTAAAAATAACAATCTTGATCACAAACCAAATTCTAAGGGGACTGTTCAATCTATATATATATAAAATTGAATGTCTGTCTGTCTGTATGTTTGTACTCTATAGATTCAAAAACCATACATCCAATCGCCGTGAAATTTTGGGATATTATAAGGTATATCCCCGGGAAGGTGTTTGAAAAATAATATCTTGAATATCCTTAGAGTTATTTGCAGATTTGTAGATTTAAATCGCAAGCAGCGCCCCCATTGCGACGATGATAACAAGTTTTTTTATCTATAAGTTTTATTATCACTAAGTTTATTATCTTAAAGATTATTTATCAAAATAAGATTTTCTACCTATTAATTGCGCACAAGTCAAAGTTAGTTTTATCATTTATCTACAACATATATATTGGGAGAATAGATAAAATGATGATTTTGTAATGTAGAAAATTAAGAAAGACAAAATTCAGGATGACACGGCAATTTATTTGAGACAAGAATAATGATACAATTCCAAGGCAAAGATACTATTCCTTTAACTTCCAATTACCGAGGGAACCAATTAATATTGATTTAATTTAACTTATCGAGTATTTTTCAAGGGACCGGGAAAAAATGTTCACTTTATCGAGAGATTCAAATTTACGAGTTTCAAATTATCAAAATATATCTATTATTTTTTAATAAGTTTATAGAGAATTGTTTTAACAAATGTTCGTTATACAAACCTTTACTCGGGTAAAACCCGGGCGAAGCCGGGTACATCCGCTAGTTTACA